>JABSTQ010010062.1:0-1200000 GCA_013358835.2 Ixodes persulcatus
TAAGATGCACAACGGAGTCATTTTCATTGAGTGACAGGACGGGCATATTAGCAATATATAAGCGCCACCGCAATGCTAGCAAACCTTGAACACACTCTACATTCTTTTCGATCATTAGTTTGCTTAGAATCGTCGCTCGTTTTCACATACCTTCCTTGATACAGAGGTTTTGGGCCTGAAATAAAGCGAAGTTTAACATCGTTCAGTGGTAAAGAAAAATGCTGTAACTAAAGCAATTACACTTTCACAGTACCAAAAAAGGTACATACTATCCGGTACAACCGAAATGACAAAAGTTATTCATGTTACTTTCCGGCGAAGAGACAAAATTCACGCGCGTTTTCCCATAGGGATACACAGGGAGGCTGGAAATGTAGACTGCATGCTGTCTGCTTCAATTTGCAACCGGAAGTGCCGTAGACACTAGCGCCAGCTGAGCCTCTAGCGTTTATTGTAATAACGCTATGGCTTCATCCCCCTGGTTGCACTCCTCTGGATCTACGACGTTGGCCACAAACTCGTTTAAATGTTTTTACGACTAGGCTTAACAAATATTGCAACGTTCCCTCTCCTATCGGTTGCCTCTCTTGTCGCCGACGCTGCCGACCCCGCCGACGCTTTGCCAGTGTTATGTAATGACGTCATGTAACTCTTCTCGCTCACTGAGAGCTACCTCCGTTTACCGGAGGGCCGAAAGGGCCGAAAGGTACTCAAAGCGGCAGAAGGAACCTTTCCTTCCGGTGGCGAACAGTGGACCGGTACGATTGGGTACGATGAGCACGATGTCGCGAATCCTAACAGGATTTATTAGCCGTTTTCAGGTTTGTTTATCGAACGGATAAATAATACTACTCATCTTTTATGCCTCCCAGCTAACACCGTTCTTATAACCCACCCCACCCCACAAAAAAAGAAATGATCAACTAACAGGTCCAACTAAAAATCGACTGCTCTTTTTCACTCCGTGCAGGCTTTTAGATTTTTATCGCATGAGGCACTCAAGACGAACGGAGAAAAAAGCCTCTCGAGTATACTACAGCAGAAGTTCCCAGAAGCAAGTAACATTCAAGTTAAAGATATCTCGGGTAAGCAAGCTGTTTCGTACCTATGCAAGCAAGTAGGTATGCAGAGATGTTGAGCGCTACGGGCGAACCTTCGTCACTAATCTGCCTTACCTTCCAGGTGGTTGTGGTGCCATGTACGAAGTATACGTGCAGTCAAGTATATTTAGGAACCTTCCGAGAGTTCAACAACACCGCCTGGTTAATGAGGTAAGCAGTGACACGAATTACGAAGTGTGTTACAATCAGAATAAAAAAGAAAAAAAGAGCTATCTTTTTTTTTTTTTTTATTTATAAATCAAGATTTATATTACCGTTAAATATATTTTCATATTTCATACATTTACCAGGCATTGCAGATTCATTACCAGCTTTTTCAATAGACCTGAAAATCAAAAACAAGCGTATACAAAGCGTAATCTGTTATAAATTTAATTACTGATGTAACATCAAGCAGTCGCAGCAACACAATTATGAATGTAAAACCACTTTGTGCTTTTCCAAGTAGGAATCCTTTTTTGTGTTTTAATTGTCCTACTGTGTGAGCATGTAAATAGTATGCTTTAATTGCCCTAATGCACAAACATAAAGATATGAGCCACTTGGAGTAAATATTGAAATCTGAAAACATCTGTCATCTTATCTAAGTCTGAGGATAATCGGTGCCACACCAGTATTCCCACAGAGCAGCACACTTTCATTCTGAAATGGTGCCTACCATTGGAGTCGAAAAATGTGAATGCCTGGTTCCAGTCAGTCGAAATTATCCTAGCCAGAATCACGTGCACACCGAACTACAGAAATAATGGCAATATTGAGGTGGCTTGCCGATGCATCCGAGCTGCTGATGGGCATGAAAAGGAGGGTGTGAGATGGTGGTTGGTGGTGGCGGGGGGGGTTTCAACACTATCGAGCTAGTGAGAGCAAAGTGGTAAGGTAAACTCGACAGTCCGATTTGTGTTTACCACAGAAGTGAGCCTGTTTTTCTCTGCACCCTGACAAGTTCGACAGATCATTCATACTTTATTTTTAGTGGATGGAAGTCATAAATATTTGCATTGAAAGTACCGAATGGCAGGGACTCTAAATCTCAGTAAAAATGGTTTCCAGTATTATTTCTTTTTGGGAAAGGTCCGATTTGGTAAGAAAGTCCATGCGAGTCAAATCACAATTTAAATCATCTTTATTTTTTTTCTCCACCTGGTTGCAACTGTTGTGATTAGCACCCATCTACATTATAGCTAATTTCATATGCGTGCCTCCTTATTTTAACAGAGAAGTTTTGCCTAATTTTTATAGTTGTCTTTTAAGTGAGCGTACCTAAAAGAATTTAGACTTTGAGATAGATACGAAGTGTAATCAAAAAGTCCCAGTACTGATTTTGTAGTGTAAAAAGAGAGGGCAGCACAGTGATGCGTGCGCAGCAGTCGAAGGAAGGGACCTTCCTGTCTCCTTATATGAAAGGGTGTCACTCTGTGAACATTTGGAGCTGCGCTACACGAGTTTTTGTGACCACGTGCACGGTTACGTTGGCGATTTCACCATATACTGCAAACCAGAGCGAGAGCGAACATCAATTCTGCGTCAAACTCAGCGAATATAAAACGGAGACCTTTAAAATGATTCAGTGGGCGTGTGTCCCAAAGCAGTGAATTTTTGCGAAGTGTTTTAAGTGGCACTCGCGGCAGAACATAAGTGGAAAAGACAAAGAGCGGTAGGGCGACCTTAACCAACCTCTCCTTGACTTCAGTGACGTTCTGCCATTCTTGAGGTGCGAGTGCCACTCAAAACGCCTCGCACACCTCGCTACTTTTTGACATAAGCCTTCTAAATTATTTGAGCTCTCAGTTTTAGATTTGTCGAATTTGACGCAAAATTGATGTTTGCTCTCGCTTTGGTTTGCAGTCTATGGAGAGATTGCCATTATGCTCGTGCATGTGGTCAAACAAACTCTGGTAGCACAGCTCCAAATGTTCAGAGCAACGCCCTTTGGTATGACGAGAAACGAAGGCCCCTTCCTTCGACTGCTGCAGGCACATCATTGTGCTGCCTTCACTTTTTACGCTACAAAATCCATCCCGGAACTTTTTGATCACACCTTGTGGATAGACAGTGCCTGACAACAGCCAAGAGACCTGCACTGCAGTACACTTTGTCTTGCTGCTAGTGAAGTTATTAACATAACAGTATATCAAACCATTTCATGTGCGTCGTTTGCATAATTAATGTTTGAAAGTGCGTGGGTTTATAACCAATGTTCTCTACTCTTTCACAGGCTTTGAAGGCAGAAATACAAGACATGCATGGAATACGTATTGCAACAGCGGTTCCTGACAAATGAATGCTTATTTTCCTTAGGTACTTTTTCAAACACTTAGTGTATATCTTGTAGGTAGACTTTAATCATTGAAACACTTAAAGCTGTATATAAGGTTAACAGAGCTAACTGCTCTGGGAACATTATCTGTGTTGTTTTGTCGCTGCAGTAATAAACTGAAGTGTTTACAGAACTGTATATTTCCATTCATCGATGGTCGGGGCTGGCAAATAGCTGTATCACCAGCTTGATGAGCTCTCGGCACCCTAAATATCTTGGCAGCTGTGGCAATGTAAGTTGATTTCAAGCATGTAGTACAAAATAACTGCAACGAATACTGGGTGAACCATGAACACAATAAATTTCATATAATATTGCAGTAGGCTAATTGCAAAAATAATCATACTAGTGGGAAAAGCATAAAGTTGCTGTATTGTCATTACACAAGAAATAAATATAAATCTGTTTTGGTCGTTGGATATGGTCAAGTTATAAAGCAACTGGAAGAGTGATCTGGATCATTTGAAGGGTACAATTGGAGAGAGGTTTGCCAATTATCTAGGTTTCAACGGAGGGGCAGATTGATCAGTCAGGCTTGGGGAGGTTAGGGGAGGGTGTGTGGACTGCAGAGAGATGACGTCACTGGCAAACCGTTGCCCAGATCTATTTTGTTGGCCTAATATTTGCTATGTCACCAAAAACTAAACATTTCTTTCTAAAAAAAAAGTTGATGTAAGTCGATTTTTTTAATAAGAAAAGTTTACCTGGGGGGTTGTGGGGTGGGGGGATTTGCTCATGTAATTAGGGCAGGGACAAGGTGGGGAGGTTGGCTGAAACCAACTGGGACCCGGCTGGTCTCAGTTGGTTTCAGCTGGGACCAACCAGCACTTAGCTGGGACCAACCAGCACTTAGCTGGGACCAACCAGCACTTAGCTGGGACCAACCAGCACTTAGCTGGGACCAGCAAGCACTTAGCTGGGACCAGCTAGTACTTAGCTGGCACATAGTTGGGTCCAGCTGGAGGCTTGTTATAGTTGTTTTTGCTGAGACGGGCCAACATATTATATAAAAGGAACTTGCTTTAGGGCATTCTCAATATTATCATTAGCTTGCCCGATTTGGCAGCTGCTGTAATCATGATCGTGTGTACAATTAGCTGTGCTTAATTAACAAAAATCTGTTCATAACTATTTATTTAGTAAAAATAAACACATTGTTCTAATTAGAAACTGGGCATATTCGAAAACCCTTATAAATCAGTCCATTTTAAAAGATTGGGATCAATATGAAGCATAGTGTTGCTAAAAAAAGTTCCCACTTTCGATGCAGGCGCAAAGCTGGTGCAGCGAAAATTCGGATGAGAACAAAAAAATCCAGCCGTGCACAACATATTTTCAGGAGACAGGAAAACAGTGCATGTGCTGCCTATCTTTCTAAATTTGACCGATTTAGTGGTTTTCGACGATTCCCAGCAAGTTACTAATTGGAACCTAAATTTGTGTTTATTTTGACTAATTAAAACGTTAGTAAACATATATTTGTAAAATTAGGTGCCTAATTGCACACAGTCTTGATCCCAGTGACCGCCAACTCGAGCAAGCTAATGGTAATATTGAAAGCGCCCTAAAGTTCATTTTCTTTAATATTTTGGCTCGTGAGTACAAACACCCGGTATATGAGCTGGAGTTAAGATGTGACCAGCTGGGGTATAGCTCGAGCAAGCAAGAGTTTAGAATTTGTGCCACGTGAGCATGAGCCGTCAAATTTGCTTGGGCCTGAGCTGGCAGCAGTTGAAGCAATGAGCTGAGCCAAGCTAAGAATTTGAGGCGGACACCAACTGGCCTTTTTCTGGTACTTGCCCAGTTAAAAATAACTGTCCAATTAGAATATTCAATTGGAATAAATGAAATTCAGTTGGGTCTGGGTTGTCAAATTGGTAATTCTAATTGGCCTCAATGTATCCAATCGGTTACCCCAATTGGGACCAATAAAATTCAGTTGACACTTGGCCACCTGATTTGTCACTTTAATTGGGTTCAATGTTTCCAAATGGTTACCACAATTGGGATCAATAAAATTCATTTGGCACTGGGTCACCTAATTGGTCACTCAATCGGGTTCAATTGACACTGGGTTACCTAATTGGTCACTCCAGTTGGGTTTAATTGGCACTGGGTCACCAAATTGGTCAGTGTAATTGGGTTCAAAATGTAGTGTGTACGATTGATGGCTGCATACTTTATAAATATAACGAATATACTGTACCTAGAGCCACTGCCCCGCAGGGGGCACCTGTGAAAGCAGGTGTTTGGAGAGTGGCGCCTCCACGGACCCCAGCCCCGCAGGGGGCGCCTACACCTTAGGTGTTAGGTGCTTGGTGAGTAGCGCCACCACGGACCCCAGCCACGTGGGCCACCATACCCGCACGCAGGGGGCACCTGCCTCGGTAGGTGCTTGGTGAGTGGCGCCACCGCGAACCCCGAGCTATGTGGGTTTACCCACCCACGTCTGGCTGTGCGTGGCGTACCCGTGTCCGGGGAAAAGGGGACCCTGGTGGTTGAGCTGAGCCCGGGGTATGTTTGGACCCTTCGGGGCCCCCCGGGCGAGGCAATACACCGCTTCGGCCCCTGCTTCTCGTAGACGGGTGTCCTGGCTTGGCCCGACCAGGATGATTCAGTCAGTCGCCTCTTCTACCCTCTTCTTCCTTCTTTCACTTTTCCTCCCACCTCTTTCTTTTTCTTCTACACTCTCTTCCTTCCTTTTTCACCTTCTTAGGCGGCAAGGGCCAACCTTGAGTGGAAACAGGTCCTGTCCCTGCAACCACACTAGGGTATAGTGCCCGGGCAGCACTGGTAGAGTAATTGTGTCAGCCAAGCCCATCTTGCTATGGCACATTACCTACCCCCTTGTTGGGCTCCGTGGTGGGCGGTGCACCCGGGCACTGAACTTTCCTCCCATCTCATATGGGTCCGCACAACAAAACCTTTCTTGATCGGCCTCTGAAAAGAGGTCGCACCGAAGCTCAAGTCACTCCCGAAACATCCAAAGTACTCGAAAAATTCCCAAAATTTCTTGTCTTACACTCTGAAGAAGAAAAACCACTTGCCAAACTGTCCCCTTTCTTGGTCGCCAAAGTGCTGGAAGGAATCGTTGGGAAAGATTATTCTGCTAAAAAGATGCCGTCCGGTGATCTTCTTGTTGAGATTAGCACCAAAAAGCAAAGTGATGCCCTTCTTTCTCTCAACGCTGTGTCTGAATACAAAGTAAACGTTACTCCACACCGCAGACTTAATACAGTTCAAGGAGTTATCTCGGAGGATGACCTAATGGACTCATCTGAGGAAGAACTCGTCGAAGGCCTTTCAGACCAAGGAGTTGTTGCCGCTCGTCGCATCACCCTTCGTCGTGAGGGTGTAGAGCGTAAAACGAGACACATTATACTGACCTTCGACACCACCACTCTCCCAGAGGCCATAAAGGCAGGCTACCTCAGGTGCCGTGTTCGCCCCTATGTGCCGAATCCTCAGCGGTGCTTTAAGTGCCAAAGGTTCGGCCATGGGTCACGGAGCTGCCGGGGAAGTGAAGCTTGCGCGAAGTGCTCCAGTAAAGAGCATGTTGCTGACACTTGCGAAAGTGAACCGAGATGTGTGAACTGTGATGGTCGTCATCCGGCATACTCGCGCTCTTGTCCGAAATGGAAAGAAGAAAAAGAAATACTTACTTTGAAGACCACAGAAAACATCTCCTACCATGAGGCGAAAAAACGTTTCTCCTTCCTATCGAAAGGAGGGTATGCCGAGGTCGTGCGCAGGGGACCGGCACGACCCGTGATGGCATCGGCGGGAACACAGACCCCTCCAGGGGGGGTGTGTCTCCCGTCAGTGTCCCCTCTAAAACCCGCGGGAGCAGTGCCAGCTGCACTGCACCCCAACCACACGGTGGACGCTGTTCCTTCAACGTCCACCCTGAAGCAGGGGATGGCACCCCCCGCCGCCCCTGCCTCCCTGCCTCCTCGAGGCCGGGGACAACCCCGCGTCTCGACCCAGCAGAGACCTAGCGAGCCGTTAAGGCTGCCGACCCCACCGGGTCTCCCTCCGGCTCCCCCTGAGGAGCCTATGGATGAGGGTGGACCCAAGTCCGGCGAGGAAAGTTTCCTCGCTGGATCTGACTCCTCTCTTTCTGCCTCCAGTGACTCTACTGGCCAGCAGAAAGAGGCTGTAAAGAAGAAAAACGCCCCGCGCAAAAAAATAGATTTTAAGCCATAGTCACCTCATTTTACTTTTTACCAGTTTTTATATTCACTTTGCACTGGCTAAGCATATAGGCATTATGCAGTGGAACTGTCGCGGACTTCTACGTAACATAGATGACATCAATTCATTTTTTGATGAGCTCCGTCCTGTTGCTATTTGCCTACAGGAGACCTATCTGACTGATTCGCACACGCAGGTTTTGCGTCATCAACAAGTTTTTAGGAAGGACCGCCATTCCTCAAACCCTTCGGGTGGTGTAGCAGTGGTGGTTCAAAGTGGAGTGGCATGTGCTGAAGTTCCTTTACAAACTTCACTTGAGGCAGTTGCAGTTCGCATCCTTCTTGACCGCCTCATCACTCTAGTATCACTCTACTTACCACCTAATGTTCCGCTGCATCTCCATGAACTTCAAGCACTCATCAAACAACTTCCCAAACCTTTTTTAATTCTTGGTGATTTTAACGCCCACCATCCTTTGTGGGGAAGCTCTCGTCAAGACTCTCGAGGTGGAGTTATTGAAAGGCTTTTATTATCAACTGGAATCTGCCTGCTCAATAAGAAAGAACCAACATTTTTTAGTGCTGCTCACAACACTTTTACATCAATCGACCTATCACTATCATCACCATCTCTACTTTCATGCTTTTCATGGAACGTTTTAGACAATCCTTTTGGCAGCGACCATCTACCCATAATTTTAGAGAGCGTTTTACCAGTTTCATCGATACCAACCCGCCTTCCACGATGGAAGTTGGAAAAGGCCGACTGGTCTATTTTTGGTCTAGAAGCAACACTCGATCCCTCCTCGTTTCTTCATATGACTCCTGAGGATGCGACACTTTACGTTACAGAATGCATTATAAACGCTGCTTCTGCTTCAATTCCACAGACCTCAAGAAATCTTCCCCGGAGGTGCAAGCCCTGGTGGAATGAGGAATGTACTTCCACTCGGAAAAGCCAGAACAAGGCGTGGGGAACTTTTCGGCGCTATCCAACTTTCCGTAATTTGATCGAGTTTAGGAAAAAAAGAGCACAAGCTCGGTGGACGCGAAAACGGGCCAAGTGGGCTTCTTGGACAAAGTATGTTTCATCCTTAAATAGTTTTGTTACTGCTAAAGAAGTATGGGATCGTCTCAAAAAAGTTCGCGGGCAGTATCATGCTTTTAGGATTCCACTTTTTCCTTCAATCTCAGCATCTCTAACAGGACAAGCAGACTTCCTCGCAGAACATTTTCAGCATGTTTGCAGCTCTTCCAATTACAGTACGGAGTTTTTAAAGTACCGGTCTACCGCTGAGAAGCAGAAAATCACTATGTCAGGCTTCAACTCTGTTGCATACAATAGACCGTTCACAATGTGTGAACTGGAAGTTGCTCTCAGCCTAAAAAAGCAATCTGCACCTGGGCCAGACAGAATCCACTACGAGATGCTTAAGCACCTGTCTCATGAATCTTTGTCCCACCTGTTGTCCTTTTTCAATTTCCTTTGGGAAGCTGCTGCTTTCCCGCATTCTTGGAGAAGTGCCCATGTTATACCTTTGCTGAAACCTGGAAAAGATCCCTCTCTGGCTACAAGCTATCGCCCCATAGCACTTACAAGCTGCTTGGGGAAAACTTATGAAAGGCTTATAAATCGCCGCCTTATGTTTCTTTTGGAAGAGAAAAACTTTTTTGACACTAAGCAGTGTGGGTTTCGTGCTGGACGGTCGACCATGGACCATCTGGTGCGACTTGAGACCGTCATACGTGAGGCCTTTGTACATCGGCAGCATTGCGTGTCTGTGTTTTTTGATCTAGAGAAGGCATATGACACTACGTGGAGGTATGGTATCCTTCGAGATCTATACAACTGTGGAGTGCGTGGCCGCATGCTCCGTTGCTTGCAGAATTTTTTAAGTGAGCGTACATTTCAAGTTCGATTAGGCTCGACTTTATCCAATGTTTTCTTACAAGAAAATGGTGTCCCTCAAGGTGGAGTCTTAAGTGCCACCTTATTTGCAGTTAAGATAAACAGTCTGGCTCAGGTTATACCGTCATCTGTTTCATACTCGCTTTACGTGGATGATGTGCAAATATCTTTTTCGTCCTGCAACCTCTCCAGTTGTGAACGGCAACTGCAGCTCACAATAAACAGAATGACCAAGTGGGCAAATGAAAATGGTTTTAAGTTTTCCCCAGAGAAAACTGTGTGTGTGCCATTTTCCCTGCGACGAGGTTTGACTTTGGACCCAATCTTACAATTGAATAACATAGAAATATCGGTGAAGCAGGAACATAAATTTTTAGGCATGGTCTTCGATAAAAAACTTACTTTCAAGTCTCATTTAAAGGAACTAAAGCAGAAGTGCTTGCGATCCTCTAGCATCCTTAAGGTGCTGTCACATATATCTTGGGGTTCTGACAGACGGTGCCTCCTACGCTTGTACAATGCTTTAGTTCGGTCACGCCTGGATTATGGAGCGATTGTTTATGGTTCGGCACGACCTTCCACACTAAGGATGTTGGATCCGGTACATCACCTCGGACTCCGGCTTGCCACTGGGGCATTTCGCACGTCACCCGTATTAAGCTTGTATGTGGACACGCATCAAATGTCTCTAGAAAAACGCCGACAGTACTTGAGCCTGTGTTATTATTACAAAGTGCTGTCAGATCCGAAAAATCCTGCTTATAGTATCTTACACACCCCTCAGTTCTATAATTTGTTTGAAAACAAGCCAACAATTGTGTGCCCCCTGGGTTTTCGAGTTCAAAGTATCTGTAGCTCTCTCAACCTCCCTGTCCCTTCTGTTAGTGGTGTTAACTTGCTAAAATCTATAGAGAGAATTGCCCCTTGGAACGAGCTACCGATATGTGTTGACTGGTCTTTCACCAAACACAGTAAGAAAACCGTTGCTCCACAGTTTCTTCAGCAAGAGTTTATATCTTTGCAAGAAAGGATTTCTAGAGGTTGCACGGAGTACTATACTGACGGGTCGAAATCTTTAGGTTCCGTTGGTTGCGCAGTTTATTCTAGTGACTTTGGAAGAGCTGTGCAGCTTGACTCAATGGCAAGCATCTTTACTGCAGAGCTTTATGGTATTTTATTAGCCATTGAGCATATTCTGGACAACGGTGTATTAAACGCAGTCATTTTTGTCGATTCACAAAGTGTCTTAGCTGCTATCTCTTCCAGAGTTTGCACAAAGAACGTACTTACACAACATGTTCGTTTTAAAGTAAACAGAGCTCTGCGCCTTGGATGTAATATCAAATTTAGCTGGGTACCGAGTCACGTGGGAATTGCAGGGAATGAGAGTGCGGATCGCTTGGCTGCATCTGCCACAGATTCAATAGCATCTTTTGGCGTGCCCTACCAGGATTTTAAACCACTTTTAAAGAAATCTCTTTTAAAGACTTGGCAGCTAGAATGGGACACTGAAACCAATAACAAACTCCATGTGATTAAACCAATGATAGGCATTTGGGAAAGTTCATTTCATAAAAACCGCCGTCTCGAAGTTATGCTTTGTCGCTTGAGAATCGGCCATTCACGTCTGACACATATGTACCTCCTCTGTGGCGAAGAAGTTGCACTTTGTGCCCATTGTGGGGAATTACTTACAATTTTACACATTCTATGGGAGTGTAGATTTTATCATCAACTGCGCGTATCATGTTTTCCTGAACTTTTTAGAAACTATCTACCCTTTCATCCTATGTTTTTACTTGGTGACAGTGCTTTAGTACCACTTAGACGAGTTTTTAATTTCCTTTACAAAACTGGTTATCTACACCAGTTATAAAAACCTTCCCTAGTCTAGCATCTGTTTTGCTGAGTGTTAATAAACATTTTGTTTGGCGCATTATGGCCTCAGTTGCTGCTGCGCCATTAAAACCTTAATCTTACTTACTTACCTAGAGCCACTGTTCGACGACATTGTTGTGGGCAGGGCTTAAAGTCTGGGGGGTCTCAGGGGGTTTCGGACCCGCCATTGATTTTAAAGGATGGTCTGAGACCCTCCTCACAAGCCCCAGCATTGGTGAAATCAAAATCATACCTGGCAATAAAATAGCTTGTTCTCAGAAATGTGACATTTTGGGATTAGAAATTTGAGGGACGCAGGTACAGCGTGATAGAGTCAGCAGTGGGGTTTATTTTATGTGCATCTAGTACATCACGTCAGAGCCGCCCCCCCCCCCCCCCCCCCCCCCTTCCCCGTATACATTCTTGTAGGGACTGCCGATCGTCATGATTCAAAAGTGTGACTTCCTCAGCATTAGATTCGCTGTTAGGAAGGGCATGTAATATTGATTTGCTCTGCTGCGAACTGTTTAAATATTTGTGGAGGACGGAATAGCGTTTCCTGTGATTTGAGATAGAGGTTCAGATAACTGGCAATCATGATTTTAAGTAGGGGTGTCGCGAACTTTTGTCGAACCAGATTTTTAGTTCGAACTTTCGGGGTTCGACTGTGTCGAACCGGTTCGACGAACCTTCGAACTTTTCACCAGATTCGACCGGTTCGACTTTGTGGACAGTGTGGCCAGACCTTGATTCAAGCATGTCTAAGTTTGGCGTATTTTTGTTTTTATGAAAAGGGTTATTTTATTTTATAAACAGTTGCAATTAAAAGAAACTAATTCTAATCACTGAAGAAGTTAATAACTTAATTTTTTTCTACTGTATTAACTGAAATAACCAATCAGCGCTACCCTTCATTCATCCCTTAGCCATCACCATCCAATCCAAAGCCAACTGGCCAGCCTGTCGCGCATGCGCACACGAGTCGAACCTCAATACAAGGTTCGTCAAATTTTCCACTAAAAGTTCGAAAAAGTCGAACCTGGTCGAACTCGAACCTCGGCCGGTTCGCGACACCCCTAATTTTAAGTCACAATATAGATTTAGACTTAGGCTAGGTGGTGCAAGCTACCCACGAACCGCACCGCACCGGTGCAGTGCGGTTCGTGGTACACGGAAGGCTAGAGGGGAGAGGGGAGCTTCCTTCTCTCCCCGCCAGCCTTTCGTGTACTAAGGTGGAAAGAGTTTACTGATTCAGACAGAAGAGAACATTGACCGAGCGCTGAGGCCTTAATGAACCTTTTTCCAGTAAGCGTCTGCGCACGCGCACACCCTTTCCCCCTTCACCTTGACCGCCCTTTCGCCATCTTTGGGGGGCACTCTTCTGTTGCGACACTAATCTGTTCCTACGAACGAAGGCGAGTCCGGTTGCCCTCCATTTGTAGTAGGCGGCGAAACCGTCAGGAGGCACTCCTTACTGGAAAAAGGTCCATTATCTCCGGCGATATGAACTTGCCGCTAGTCATGCTGTGGGTCGGTCGGGGGCTGTTTTCTTTTTTTAAAGGCGGGCACTCAAAATTTTCTTCAGCGTGGCAAAAGATTCCCCCTCTTTTCTTTTTTTCCTCCTCCCCTTTCCTCCTCCATTTTCCTCCTCGCTTTTTACGGCCTTCTCGCGCCAGTGATAATGGGCTTACCGGCCCCCCGACAAAATCCTCCGTAACCCTTCAAGGTTCTCTGCTTCGATCCCAAACATCAGGGATTAGTTAGACTAGGGTGCCTACATGTTTCCGCAGCGGAAACATGTAGGCACCCTAAGTTAGACAGGCTGGATATAAACTCGGAAGGGTTCGGGCTGGCTCGCTTTTCTCCTTTTTTTTGTGTCTTTTTCTGCAGCTCTAAAACACATTAGATACTTCCGCATGCGGCCACATACGCTACAACACCGCATATTTATCTGGAGTGAACGGAACTTGAACATCGCAGCAGAAGGAAAAAAAAGGTTAGTATTTTTATTTGAACTTTGAGCTCTACCCAGAGAGTTGAAAATTGGTCGTTCTAACAACGGCACACTGAAGAATGATTGTATCGCTATTTCGTGTTTTTTTTTTTTTTGTTCAAAGTAATAATCATGAGTACAAGTCAAAAATATTGCAGTAAGAAGGCGAAGCATGTAAAATTAGTTGCATTTTGACAATACAATCATGTATCGAAATGAACACAGTCTGACCATTTCTTGCGCATGATATATATGTTCGTACTACAGGTGTTTTCTAGAGTAACGGCCGCCTCTTTGAAGCAACCAAGAAGAGTAAAAAACAAACTTCCATAAAAAGTGATACGGTTTATGGTATATTTCATGTATCTTCAGCCTTTGAAAAAATTTTTTCGTGTCCAAACGTGCATTTAGTTTCTGTAAACAAATGTAACTGAACACTCGACAGCCGACATATTTCTTGCGCATCAACAAAGAGAGCGGTAAACACGGAGATTGAACCGCAAAATCACAAATTTCTTCGCGTAAAATAGTGCAACTAGCAATAGTAGCATATTATGCCATTTATTAAAAGACAGCAGATATTACGAAGTTTTCATTCTCTTCTGTTCCCATTTGTTCGCAGATTAAGAAATGGAACCCCCAGATAGCCTCTGCAGCCCTTGCATAATTGTTCGGGGCTCTGTCAGGATGGGCGAAGGCCAGCGGCCATTTCCAAAAAGACCCAGGAGTTCGGAAGGTGTACCACCGCAAGTTTTGGAGCTGCTGGGCTAATTTAGGCGTCTGTCGTTGCCCGGCCTACTTAGAAAAGAAGTGGAACAGCGGCCAGCTCAACGTCATCACCAAGCGGGAAATCATGCCGAAATGTGTCCTTGAATACGTGCGAGATCTGTACTCGAACCCAGCCGGGATTCGCCACAATTCCTAATTAATCTATGAAACAAACTATAAAAAGAGGGAGGCTTAAACGATTTGGCAATTTTTGAATATAGTCATGCGGGCTAACTGCCCGTGCACAAGTACAGAAAGAAAGAAATGCAGTAGAAATGCAGAGCTCTGCTGTGTTCTTTGTGTCCCTACTTGTCTTTCGCGCTGTACGCCAATTAAAATAAAATGTATAATATCTGTAGATTATGCCTGGTTATGATGACTCTAAAAGAAAAGAAATCAAGCAAGTTCGGCATCGTGCCACAAATTGTGCAAATACAATTTTATGTGGAATTCAACGTCAAAACAGTACTTCCGCGGGAAATAATGCATCCGTCGTTCTTCGTCTGCCTGAAGCTGTGAGCTACCGACCTCGGCTACATTACTTTTGGGTCCAGAAAATGTCACGCTCAGTGAACATTCGCCTTTTTTTACCAAAAGTACTGGAAATTATTTGTTTTTCAAACAAGTCGGGTGGTGATGCGCGTGTTTGAGTGCAGGACCGTTGACTGGGCACTCGTTTGCAGGCCGCGCTGTTCGCGGACGCGTCTTGACAGATAAGGTCGCGAATGCATTTCACGAATTTTTAAAGACCAAGCATAAAAATTAAAGACGTTTACAAATCTTTGTAAGGCGAAATTAGAGCGCAGCCACTTTACGCCAATGACACCAACTTTATGTTGTTAGCAAACGTCTTGCGAGAGTGGCAGTATTTTTATTTATGCCTAATAAATTAAATGTTTAGGACTAATTACCCTATGTTTAAATGTATTAAGAACAGAAATGTCAATTGGAAAGTTATACAGCTCCTTGAGAAACACCCGAATTAGCTGTTTGCAACTTGATACGGCTCGCGTGGCTTTCTTCTGACCAGTAATAAAGCTTACAAAACATGGCAAAATACCCCGTGATAAAGTGCCCGCCCCATCATAAACTCAATTTCGAATCTCCTAAGTTTTGTTTTTATAGGCCGAAAAAAAAAAAAGATGCATGCAAGACGCGTGCCCCACGCTTTATTTATATCAGAAAAGAACTGCCCTGTTTTATATACAGCGTTGTTCTTTTTTTTTCCCTACTAGATATTAGAAAAAACGTGCAAATTAAGGCAATTGCGTTTTGTGGATGTGAGCTAAACGGCCAGGCGAAGGTTAGGATGCTCAAGAAAGAACGCAACAAAAACCGACTGATTACCTAACATTTGTTAATGACGTTTTTAATTAGAAAAAACGGCATAGTTTATTTAGAAAGTTGTTGGGCATAATCAAAAGCCACCAAATTGTCCAGTGAAAATTAGCCCAATTGCGGTTTGTGAAGGTGAGCTGTACGGCCAGGCGAGGATTAGGTTCAAGGAAGAACGCAACTAAAAACCGGCTGATTACCTAAAATTTGGCAATGAACTTGTTAATTATAAAAGAAAACGACATAGTTTATTTAGAACGTTGTTGGGCATAATCGAAAGCCACTAAGCTGTTCAGTGAAAATTAACGCAATTGCGGTTTGTGTAGGTGAGCTAGCTATACGGCCAGGCGAGGATTAGGTTCAAGAAAGAACGCTACTAAAACCGACTGATTGCCTAAAATTCGCTAATTAACCTTTTAATTAGAAAAGAAAATGGCATAGTGTACTTAGAAAGTTGGTGGCCATAATCGAAAGCCACCAAACCAACCCGCGTACACTATTATACGGCGTCCTGATACGGCGTCCTTCTAATTTGGGCGCGAAAATCGCAAAAATATAGTTCTGATTTTATTTTATATGGCCTCTATCTGCGCGTGGCACAGCCCAACGCCATGGAGCCAAAGCGATAAATCATGCGCATCGCTGTGACAACGCCACTGTAGAAGGGGCGAGGAGCGCGGCGGCCGAAAAGATTGCGGTAACACGATTCGCGTCCAAATTAGATTTTTTAGGACGCCGTGAACTACTTCACGTGCGTTACATCTTTTTAAAAATGAATGATTTGTTGTTTTTGATGACTACAGATAAGGCACAAACCGCAATTGCGTAACTCTGGCGTCTTTTTTAGAAAACTGTCTAGTCGTTACAAAAATCACTCTGTATAAACACGATTATAAGGCCGTTTTTTAAGGTCGGTGACATCATTACGGCACGGAAGGAGACGTTGACCACAGATCATACACAGCCACTGTTGTTTTCGTACGAGAATGAGCAAACATTTGATACCAAATAAAATAGATTCAGTATTCACCAAATTCGGCTTGTTTAGTTGATTCAAATCGATATTTGATTTGATTACACTTATTTTGTGCCCGTACACGCCTACTTTATTCCCTAATGAGTTACAAGTGGTAATTGCATTGTTTTTCGTCGTGTAAGGTTATTAACAATCGGAGCTATACAATTACGCGAAGCGCATTTGAAGATATTCAAAATTGTTCTGAGTACACAAACAACTTCTCAAGCTTCTTGCTGTTTGGGGCCTTTCCTACACGCAGTACCAATAATAAAGCCAAAACCTTATAGAGGAGACCATCTCTATCAGCCCAACACGCAAACGCGATTTGAAGCGTGTAGTGCGTGCGTTGGAAAAGAGATACCGGCGAGCGAACCATAGCGTCGAATGTCCATGCATCAAAATATCCGTGCACCGAAATATCCGCGCACCGAACAGTCCCACACCGAAAAGTCTTTGCAGCAAAACGTCCGTACACTGATATGTCTGTGCACCGAAAAGTCCGCACCGAAATGCCCTACAGCAAAACGCTCTACACCGAAAAGTGGTAGACCCACTACGGATGGTATCCTCCGTCACCTCTGCCGGTCCACGAACCATAATGATTCAGAATCTCTGGTCTATGGAGCGCCATCCACGAGATACCGAAAAACGCCACTTGTACTTCCCGTTGCCGCCATGTATTCGCCTAAGCAACGAAAGATGCCAAATCAGATATTTTTATTAAAATATATACTTCAATGACTACTTCTTTGAACAGAACAAGTTATTTGTGCTCTCACGACAGCAAGAATCGTCCTCCAAACCAATGCTCAAAAAAGCCAATCCAACTCGTTGGGAAGGGCAAGTGCAAGCTCGCTCAAAACAGCTTCTCGGTTGGTTCAGCTCCTTGTCGCAGGTGTGCCGGCTGGCTTCTGGATAATCTTTTTTAATCCTCCAGGCTTTCATTTCAGCCCCACCCCAAACTTGCCAAAAAAAAAAAAAAAAGGAAAATGGCGAGGAGGAAAGGAAAGGCGAGGAGAAAAATGAGGGTCGGTTTCCTTCTCTCTGCTTGCGGGCCGGCCAATCTGCAAGTTGTTATCGATGAGTGCGGGCGGTTCATTTCTTGTGATTTCATGCTGTCAGACGTCCAGTGGCGATGTGATATGTATCTACGCGCCCAATAACGCGAGAGATAAAGAAGTCTTTTCAGTTTCTACGTAATTATCTGGAGTGTGACAAAGTGGCCGTGTGCATGGGTGATTTTAATTGTCTGTGACAAGCGGGATAGTACTGGAGCGACCACGAGTGGTGACAGCAGTTCGAGCCTTTTAAAAGAAATTGATGATGTGTGTGGGCTCGAGGACATCGGTGCCTTATGCACCATAAGAAGTGGCGTTAGGTACACGCATTTTCAAAACACGTCGCACGCCCGTTTAGATCGTATTTATGTTACAGTTGACGTACTGCGCACTGTGCACGGCTACCGTGTCCAGCCCATTTTTTTTACTGACCACTGTCTGGTAAGCGTAAAAATCGGCAGGAAAGAAAGCACAGCCTCTCGTTTTAACTGGCAGCTTTGGAAATTAAACCGATCACTTTTGAACGATAAACTTTTCGCAACCACTGTCACTGAGCCGTTGCGGGGTGTGGCCGAAAAAGAGACTTGTATCAGGGAGGCCTGGGAAGGATTCAAAGAGGAAGTTAAAGGGGCACTGACACATCAAAATCATATTTTTTTTTATTATCCGGAACGATTGAAAACGATGCCGGGACATTACCCTCAAAATTCGAAACTTGAAAATTCAGTATTTGTGAATTAAAAAAACAATTTCCAAATGCCGAATTTGAACTTCTCGCGCGGTCCGCGCCAGTACAGTGAGACAAATTTTGCGGTCTCCTGCGACTCGACTTTGTTTCAGACCTCCGCCGTTGCCACGGCAACCCCAAGCGAGAAGGAGGTGATATCACGCCGGCGCGGGGAAGAACCGGTTTCTTTCCCGGCTCGCCGTGTTGCTCGCCGACGACCGCCGCCAAGTTTTCCGAGGGGGGGTACAAATCTAGGAAGCAACATCACACCGAACTCTGATTTCTGGTATTTCAAAAAGAGGGGCCGTAGTGCGTTCGCAATTGCGTTAAAAAACATGTTTTACGATTGCCGTTATTAAATGTTATAGAAATGTCACCTACAAAGCTTCTAAATTTCCTGATTTTTGACGTCACCGATCAAAAGAAGCGAGGAGGTGAGCGCGGGAAATTTAAACGCCAAAAATAAAAAGGCGCACGCGCGCGCGGGGAAATTTTTCGCGATGCGGTTTTTTTTGCGTGTCTGTGACTACAACTTGCATCGTTTTAGACAATAAAAAAAAATACGACCTTTGGGTTGTCAGTGCCCCTTTAAGCTGGCCGCGGTAGAAAGGGCCAGTCAGTAACATCACCTTCCAAGCTCGAGCTCGCGAAAGGCAGTCGAAGCAAGACTTTAACGCATTGTGTTGAGTAGAGTGTGAGCGCCCTAGAACTTGTGGCGACGACATTCGGCACATTAAGATGGAGTTTGTTAAAATATACAATGAAAAGTATAAAGGGGCAGTCGTGCGAGCACGCTCGGAGAAATTTCTGTTGGGCGAACAGCTGACTAAAAGCGTGCTCTGGCTGAGGAAAAGAAGTATGCCCTGAATCGAGAAATAAGAGAAATAGAATATAAAGGGAAAATTAGCAGCGATAAAGACGTTATAGAAGAAGCATTTGTTGAGTACTTTGGAAAACTTTTTGGGGAAAAACCGACTCCCGTAGGATTTTGTAAATTTAAAGATTTTTTGTCACTCATGCCCAAGCTGGATGAGGAGGTTACAACGTGGCTCGAGGGAGAAATCACGCTAGGAACCCCGGGGCCTGATGGGCTTTGTGCCGAATTTTACCAAACCTTTAAAGATGGCCTTAGTCCCGTACTGTTGGCCGTATTTAAAGGGCCCCTGAAAAGAAAAAAAAAAGTTTTTTTCAAAACAGTCTGGTTGGGACACGCGTGTCAAAATATGAATTTTACGCGAAAAAAATTTTTTTTAGAGCAATATTGACTGCGCCAGACGAAATTTAGTCGGTAGTCACCTCCTTTCCACTTGTTCTCTCTCTCGGCATTTCGGGCGCGTGGAGGAGAGGTACTCCCCGCCTCTTCGTAGTGGATCGGCTTGGCTGCTTGGCTGCGCCCCGTACGAGAGCCATGGCTATTTCCTGTGTCTGCCGGTCGCACGTCGTACCGCGTCGTACAGCCGATTCACACGACGGACCGAATCGCGATTTTCGTCCGCAGACCGTGTACCAAGTGACCGGCTTGTCACCGATTCCTGCGATCCGCGCCTCGTCCGCGGACTGATAAAGTCAAGCGCCTTTTTCACTCGCGGATTTTTGGCGAGATTGACTTGAAAAGCGTTTAGTCTGGCAACGGTTTATTGTTTTCTTGTTTTGTTTTTGTTTCTGGGCGATGAAAACAAATGTGGCGCATCGTTGCGTTTTGTGCGTTCGCTGGTTTATTTTGTCAGGCGTTTCTTCGTTCCACGTGTGAAAGGAACTGCAGAAACTTTGTCTGGTTGATGCGACGCAGGTTCCGGTACTCCTCCCTGTCCGCGTCAAGAAGCTTCCGTCAAAACTCGTCTAGCACGCCGCGATAATTCTTGCACGTCCAATCAGGATTTCACCGTGCAAGACCTCTCTTGTGACTGTGGTGAACTTGAGTGTTGTGCACGGGCGCGGAGTGCGTGAAGGCATCTCCAAACGCCCCTTCGCGAGCCCAGAACTTCGTCGCTTCCACGCGAAACCCTTCTCGCGCAGGACCATGCGTGTGTCACTGTCATGCTTTGGGTTAGTAAAGCTAGTGGCGCTTCGCGCGAAGCCTATCACGGTGTTTTGTCTCGATCTGTACGTAACAGCGGCGTACGATTCATTATCGCGGTAGCGAGCGTCGATTTCTCTCTTGGACAACGGTCCAACGGTGCGATGTTGGAGTTTCGCGGCACTGTGGGTGGCGACCAGGTTCGGTCCGTCCTCGCTGGCGTCTGCTCGTCGTCTCCCTTGTGTGGATGCGCTTGGGCAGCGGCTTGGGAGACAGACGAACCGCGGACATGTCGTCACGTGATCAATCAGTCCGTCGTGTAAATCGGCCATGACTAACTAGCACAAGCAACAAGCCCTCTTCAGGAGGTCTTCACATATAAACGCGATAAAACTATAAAACCACCTGAGGACGCGAGACACGTTGCAAGGGTTGCAAGACGGCGACCATGACAGAAAAAAAATGGCGAAGCTTTTGTTTGTTGTTTCCGGACGGAAGTTACGATTTTGTAAAACGTTTGTAAACAATTACGACGTTCATTCGATGGATTGTTTTTTAAACCTAAAAAAAATGTAATTCAAAAGGCGATTTCAAGAGATCACGAAGATTTTATAACCAACATCTAACCTGTCACTCATTCTATTGGCCAATGAGAAGCTGATTTGAATGACCATCGTTACCAATGAGAAGCCGAGCTGAATGACCATGGAATTTGCGCGCAAATTTTCAAATAAATCTCTCGCCGTCAATATTGCTCTAAAAATTATTTTTTTTTTCGCGTAAAATTCATTTTTCGACACGCGTGTCCCAACCAGACTGTTTTTAAAAAAAACTTTTTTTTTCTTTTCAGGGGCCCTTCATTCGAAAACCACTGTCTACCGCGTTCCTTTGTGGAGACCCACACCATACTGATACCGAAGTCGGAGGACTTGTCAAAGAGGCTCAGCGTGACGGGATATAGACCGATTACATTATGCAACGTAGACTACACGATTTTCACTAAGATCATTACGCGTAGGCTCCAGTGTGTCATTCGGGACCTAATCGGGGATCATCAGACATGTGGTATTAAAGGAAGGTCCATTCAAACTAATATCCATATAGCGAGAAGCATTTTTGAGGCTGTTGGGAGGGATAAAGTGGCAATGATACAATTAGATTTGGAGAAAGCGTTTGATAGAGTTAGGCATGATGTTCTAAAGAGTATTTTATTGCATGTTAATGTAGGCAAAATTGTCCTAAAGGGCGTGGCTATGGCGTACAAAGGTTGTACCACCAGGCTTGTTTTAAATAATAATGTCTCTAAGAAAATTGCAGTGCTTTCGTCAGTCAGGCAGGGATGTCCTCTTTCACCTTTACTATTTGCTCTGTACCTTGAACCCTTCTGTGTGAGCGTGATAGCTAGCAAGAATATCCGGGGGTTTCTTTTCAATAGCGTTGAAGTTAAAGTGTCCGCTTACGCTGACGATGTGGCTATTTTCTGTAAAGACGAAGAAAGCGTCATGGAAACTGTCGTGCTCACGAAAGAATATTGTAACGCCACAGGAGCGGCAGTGAACTGGGGGAAATGTTGTGGGGTGTGGCACGGGAGGTGGGCTTTAAAACCGCATTACTTTGCAGGCTTTAATTGGGAAGCGACGCCATGTACGTATCTTGGGGTGCCCTTGGAACATTACAAAGTTAGCACGCCGTACTGGACGGAGCTCGCAAAAGATTTAAAGACGAAGGCGGACACTTGGGTCAGTCGAAACTTGTCAATTTTTGCGCGCGCCACAGTGTGTAATATTTTTTTGATTGCAAAGATCTGGTGCATTATGCAAGTTTTGGCATGTACACGAATAAGTATCCAAAAATTCCATAGGGTGTTCGCCACTCTCATCTGGAAGTCCGGGTGGGAAAGGATGAGAAGAGATAACCTTTTCCGGAGCGTCAAGTCGGGAGGCCTTGGCCTCTCGCACCTTTTCGTCCGTAAGATTGTTTCGCGCTCCTTGTTCCTACGCGACCAGAATCATCCTTTCCTACGTGCAATTATCCAGGTGAGACTGGCGAACTCCTTGCCGGCAGTGTTGGTGACACTGACTAGTGAATGTACTGAACCCCCTTGTTTTTCTGGTTATTTAAAAGAAGTGAAAGAGGCTGTATTGTTTTTGCGAGCGCGTTTTTCGATGAACTACCTGGGTAGTGTCACTAAAAGAAGCTCAGTCGTGACCTGATTGAGCTCCTCTTCCCTGCGCCACTGTATCGATCGTTGTACAGCCAATGTCCGGGTCAAGATGTGCTCCGGCGTGTGAAAAGGATGTGTGTTCCACCAGTGCCCAGACAACACTTGGACATCCCCAGGATGTCCTGAGGACAACCTTTTGAGGACATTATGATGTCCTGAGGATGTCCTCAAATGATCCTGGAAGCATCCTAAAAACGTTCTATTGTCCGGCCTCAGGACATCCTCAGAACGTCCTCAGGAGGGCCGCCAAGGATTTTTCTAGTACGTTTTTAGGACAATGCACTGCAGGTGCAGCTGTTCACTGAGCTGTTAGGATGCTTTCATTTTTATTGTTTCTAGGTTTTTCCAACTGGATTTTGAACCTGAATATGCCTGCAAGACGTGCCTGCAGAAAGATATTTATTGTTGTGTACCATTTTAAGGAGAAATTCACACACTAATTCTAGATGACTAGTCAGTGAGAGGCTAAGAACATAGGGCATGGGAAAGGGGGAAGAAAGCTGACGGAATGCTGAAGAGGAGAGAAGAAAACCTCTCCTCTTCAGCATCCCGTCGGCTTTCTCCTCTGCGTCTTTCCTTGCCCTATGTTCTTAGCCTGTAACTATAAGCATGATCATGCCATTCATTATTGCAAACAAAGGTAACTAACTGTTCAAGAAATACTTTATTGGAGAGCAAATGTGATACATGACTTTTTTCAATGTCTGCACCAGACATGCAGTCTGGATTCGCATCTTGGCCAGCACAAGACCGAATAGTCAGCGGGATCTAGAAAAAAAAAATCAGTCCCATAAGCATTAATAATAAAAACAGCTAATATGAGAAACTTACCATCATGTCGAACATCTCCGGCTTTTGACTGCAGCTTTTTCAGTTTCTGCAGCCACACTTAGATGATTGTCTCCACGTCAGCTTTGTTTGCACACTCAACATTTGCTTTCACTGCCCCTGAAACATTGATTTGTGATGACAGTCACAGCAGAAAACGTTGGTAAGGCACACACACATCTTTATCGAACTCAGGAGAAAAACACACCGCCGAGGATGTAATTATGGCGGTTGCGGTTCGTGCGAGGAAGATGCTCTTGCTACCGAGTCTACTTTCGCACAGTTGATAAGCTCGAAGCATTCATTTACGCGCCGGCATCTTTACCGCTGAAATTGCCGTTCACTGCTTTCCGCCATTTCGAAGAAGTACTACATATAAAAAAAAAAAAAAAAAAAAAAAAACACTAACCTTTGTCACAGCCTTGAATTGCTGCCATCATCAATTTAGATGGAACAGCGCGGATATACTAGAGTTCCTGTATAAACCAACTCAACTTGCTGACGTCATACGACCGCGGTGGCGCTGCTGTCGGTACTGCGCATGCGCTAACGCTTCATTCCTCCCAAATTTGGCTTCTGCGCATGCGCAGTGCCCACACCTGTTGTGGACAAAGCGGGCTTGTTTGTAAACAGTGTGTTGGTTTATAGGCTCCCTACGGGAGCCAGAGTTGCGCGTTCATGCATGGCATGTGGATTCAGCTCCTCATGTGACTGAATTCGGCGAATAGCAGCGCCGCGCTCAAAAGCCGGGGAACGTTGCCGGGGCGCGTGCAACGTCTACTTTGCTGCACGACACTTGATACGGCTCCTCACGTGATCGGATCTCGGCGAATAGCGGCGAAGGCGGCACGTGGAATCAAACGCGCAACTCTGGCTCCCGTAGGGAGCCTATAGACGCTTTCAGGCAGCTGTGCATGGGCGCCGCCATAACCGACCTTCAGTTTTTGTTCCCTCTTATTCCGTTCGCTCCACTTCATCATTACCACAGCAGGTCAGGTCATTGCCATATTAGATTCTACCGCGTCCTTCTCCCCAGCATAGACCCTTGTGGAGATTCGTCAACGCCCGCTTCAGTGGCTCGGCATCTCGGTAAGACAAGAGAAGGTCGGCTATGGCGGCTCAATTTGGCGCGCGCTGAAAGCGTCTATACAGGAACTCTAGGATATACAGACTCGCAGCGCTGACTAACAACTCAGTTATATATTTCTTCTTCTTCAAATCGTCATCTTCTTCTCCTTCGCCGTTAATGAGAACATTTTAAATTTTTAAACACCAGAAACCAAATAGCCAATAAACATTAATGAGTAAATAATAAATAAATAAATAAATGACAACTACAATAAATAAAACCAAAAAATAAAAATAAAATAAAAATAATATAAATATAAAATTAAAAAAAATATTTTTTAGAAAATATAATTAAAAATTAAACTTGATTTTTTATTTTTTGTTTTATTCATTTTTAGTTGTTATTTATTTATTTAGGGTTTTATTTATTATTTCTTTATTAATGTTTATTGGCTATTTGGTTTCTGGTGTTTAAAAATGTTAAATGTTCTCATTTACTGCGAAAGAGAAGATGACGACGATTTGAGGAAGAAGAAATATATCACTGAGTTGTTAGTCAGCGCTCCGAGTCTGTTTCCTTCTTGTGTGCCTGTGAGTGTGACTGTTCATCCGCGCTGTTCCATCCAAGCATGAATTACCAACTAGCCCAAGCATCCGCATTATCAAGCCATCATCAACCTCGAGGACCTCGAGGCTATTTCCATTTCTGTCCTGGCTTGACTTAGCTTGCTTAGGTCCAACGTTACTAAAACACTCAGTTGGGAAACTCGCCGTCGAAACCTGAGCCGCTGGCGTCCACCGAGACCAAGCTAAATGCGACAACAGCGCCACTCTTTATCATTTGTCTGTACTGTGGTCACCTTGAGCTTTTAGAAAGCCTGTTTTTGCGTAAAAACAAACAGAAAAGACTTTTTTTCGTATGAAATTTATTGGCGTTTAGTACAACATGAAGGGCACGTGATGTTTTTAAAATCTTTAGTTTGCAAGGTTTTGCGGCGCAATTAATATTGTTTTTATACAACCATGCCTCAGCGGTGCTTTCAGGTAGCGCGTCCCGACCTAGGTGCATTTTAACTTCGGTAGCAAGGCGCGGCGCGTCCGCTGGGGAGATGGGGGTGGCGCCCCTGTAACCTCTTCCACTGTATCTGTTTCGGCGCTGTAATGGCCGATTAAAGCCAAAATAGAAGTAACGTGCGGTTCCTCTAACGGCCGCTGCGGGGGAAATGGTGGCGTTGTGTTCGTCATTAGCTCGGTGCTCGAGGACAAATGGGGGACACATGTTCAGAGTAGTCTCTATGGCAGTTTCCCAACTGAGTGGTTTAGTAACGTTGCTTGGGTCTCTCGGATGGGTGGATAATTGCAATAACAGTACGCCTTGTAGTAGGCGATAGCTTGCGCCACCTAGATTGAATGTTGACAATGGAACTGAATTCCAAAATACTGCGCAAATACAAAACTAAAAATAATTGTAGTGCGTCCTGGTTTTATTAAGGAATTGTTTGATCAAAACTACAGTTAAAAGATGTCCTAAACTTACACCACTACATGTAATAATTTGTATGTGAAATTTAGTTTAGCAGTAAACATGAACTGTGTATACTACCGCCATTTCATTTATTTATTTTTTTTAAACACGCAATAAAATTGAGGACGTATATATTACCTCTAACTTTGTATCCTTCGTCCTCAATAGGTCCTCGGAAGGACGTTTCTAGGATTATCCAGCGACTAACGTTCTCAGGATGTCCTGAGGACGTCTTGAAAACCGTGAGGACGTTTGTACCTTTTGAGGACGTCCTGAGGATGTCGGGTGTTGTCTGGGTGGTTAAGTCCTTTTTCTTTAAATTGCACAGCGAGACATTGCCAGTCAAGCCATGGCTAAGAGATAAGGGGATCTTTGTTCCTTGGTCGGTGGACTGTCTCCTGTGTAAGACACCAGAAACCATCGAACACGTTTTTATATACTGTTGGGATGCTGTGTTTTTTTGGGACATCCTTCAAAGGACCCTGAAAAAAATATTTTATGTTGTCCCCGGAGACCATTAGGTATTTACCTGTAGAAGAAAGTGACACTGTGCCCTACGACCTTTTTATGATACTCGGCTTGTTTAGTATCGGGAAAACAAGGATGAAATTTCGGCATGCTAACCCAAAAATTAAGTCTGTCCAGAAGCATTTCATCGATATTGTAAACGAGGTTAAAACGGTGTATTGCAGAACACCAGAAACTACGCCTGAGTGGGCACACTTGTTCAGTGAAATTAGGAACATGAGAGAACTTTAGTTCGCCCACAAGTCGCTGGGCGTGAGCTCCTTGTAATGACATGGCATTTTGTGCTGCAATGTTGAGTTCAATAAAGAAAAAAAAAACTTGCAAAGCACGCTGGCTTTTTTTTTTTTTTTTTTTTTTGGGGGGGGGGGGGGGGGGGGGGAGGCCGCGTCGTCCCGTCGCCCGCCCGGGAGAAAAAAAAACTCTTTTGCGGAGGGAGCGGGTAGAGGGTGCTCCGTGCACCTTCTCCCTAGAGTTCCTGTATAGGCTCCCTACGGGAGCCAGAGTTGCGCGTTCACGCATGGCATGTGGATCCAGCTCCTCACGTGACTGAATTCGGCGAATAGCAGCGCCGCGCGTTCGAGGCGCGCGGCGGGCTCAAAAGCCTGGGAACGTACGCCGGGGCGTGTGCAACGTCTACTTTGCTGCACGACACTTGATACGGCTCCTCACGTGATCGGATCTCGGCGAATAGCGGTGAGGGCGGCACGCGGCATGTGGAATCAAACGCGCAACTCTGGCTCCCGTAGGGAGCCTATACAGGAACTCTACTTCTCCCCGCTCCTTCGGCAAAAAAGAAAAAAAAAAAATTTTCGGGCAGTTGACGCGGCCGTTTGGAAGAAAAAAAAAAAAGCCAGCTTGCTCTGCTAGCTGGCTTCCCCCTAACGCAGCCGCCGTTAGGCATTCACCGCCGACTGGATTCGCTCGCCGAAAAAGCAATCTGGCGTCTTCGAGTATATGAACTGATTTATATTATTTAAAATATAAGAACGTAGGACTTCATTGCCCAAACTGTCAGGTTCTATCATTAATTTAACAAGATTTATAAGAGGAAGGTTCAATACGTGACATTAATACAGCGATGCTTAAAGGGGTCATGAAACGATTTTCCTACTTCTTCCTCCTTAGCTTTAATCCTCAACTCAAATGCGAATTGTGAAATCACGTGGTCGTGACATTCCTTCGGCACCAGTGCGATGACTCCTAGCTTTCACCGTGCTTTTTATGCACACCATAGAACTTGTCATTCCCCAGTGACAATAAGTTCCGTCAGGGCACTCATTGGCCACGAACGCGAATCCAAATATTCGTCGACGGATTGATTGTTGACGACCGCATACGTCCGAGTGACGCAGTTCTCGTGTCCAATGCGTGAGCTGGGCTCTGCTGACGTCAGTTTGGCGCCGGTGACGCGCTTTTGGAACCGCGGATGTATCATAGTGAAAAGGCGGAGAGCTTTCGAAGGCAAGAAGGTACAAAATAGTCCGCTATATTTTCAAATGTTCGTACCGAAAAGCTGGCTTTTGACTTTCTAGCCTCTTTCTTTTGGCCAACTAAATGATATGCGATTAGTAAAGTCCCAATTTAAAATCATTCATCCCAACCCAAAATTCGTTTCATGGGCCCTTTAAGCCTCCTAAAACATTAGGGCAAGGAATGAACAAATGCGCTGCATTCTAAACAACTGGTTCAAAGTTATGTGGCCCAAGTAGGGTCGCTTTCAGAAATAAGTAATTGTAAAGTAGTTGCATTAGTTTTTAGAAGTAATTTGTAATTGCAATGAATTATTCGCGAATTATATTGTGCGACAGTGCTCTCGTGTTAAGCTTTTCTTTATTGCACCAGTGTACGCGGAGAAGCGCCTGTTCTCGCGGTAAGCCTTCCCACACTGCACCGGTGCATGCGGAAAGCACCACTGAGCGCTCTTTCGGTACCCCTTCCCGCGTTGCGCCGGTGCACGCGGAGAAACGCCAGGGCTCTTGCGGTTAGCTTTCTTGCATTGCTCCGGTGCATTCGGAGAAGCGCCTGCGCTCTCGTGGTAAGCTTTCCTACATTGCACCGGTGCATGCGGAAAGCACCAGCTCTTTTTTGGTAACCTTTCCCACGCTGCTCCGGTGCACGTGGAGAGACGCCAGCGCTCTCGCGGTTAGCCTTCTTGCATTGCTCCGGTGCATGCGGAGAAGTGCCGTGCATTCTTTGGGGAGTATCAGAAAGGTAAAAAGGGGCCCATGTGTGCTAGCTATTGTTGGGGCAGGATTGATATCAGATGCAGCGTGTTAATGTCATTACTATGGTATAAGACAAATTGGCACCCCACCAAATGTAAGTAAACGACATCAAATCCGATTTGTAATGCGAAACAATTTATTCATATTATAACACAAAATTCTGATTTCCCCGTCCCACTTCAGACTCGGAAAGAATCCTCGAACTGCACAGTATTGCTTTGCTGTTGGTTTCTTCAGAGACGATTTTCACGAGTAGCAACTTTTTCAGTCTTTGAGGTATCAAGCTTGCCTCGTTTTTGGAGCCTTCTTGTTACCAAATGTGAGGCCCACAAAACTTTTTGCTATAATTTCCCCAGCCGTCGCCATGACACAAATTAAAGGCAATCTTTACAGAGGCTATGGTGTCAGGTTAACAAAACTCTGCTGGAAAATTGTCGGAGAATTCTGAAGAGACAACTTGGTAGGCACCCTGAGATAATGCAGCAACATAACCTGTTTGGCCCAGGAAAGATGCTGCTATAAGGTTTTTTTGGAACAGGAATGTCACAATTAGGAAACCAAATAAGCTTTCTTTTTTATTTCATCATAATGGATGCTGAATCTATCAGCAAAAATGACAGGTTAACAATGTACAAACGAAGTGGAGAAATAACCCATAGGCAAATACTGCAGCAAATCAGCCTGCGTGGTGGCTCATGTGGAGCAGAGTGAGACAATAAATCATAAGCCCCTGCGTAGGCCTGGTTCGCTGCTTCACACAACACCCTTCAAAAGGTTCATTCTAACACAAAAAAGCCTGGTGGTCCGTGGGCACGAATGCTTCTCCTGTGTAGGAAGTGACTTACACAACTTCATTGGCACAATATGGCCCAAGCTTTTGTTGCACCATAAAACCCCTATTATCACCCTGTACAACTTCCTAGCACAGAACATTTCTCTATCCGCCACCCGAGAACGCGCTCCCTAGCGGTCAAGCTCTGCCGAGAGACCTAAATTAAATTAAAAAAAAGAAGAAAGATTAAAAGCATCATACATCAACAGTGAATAGTTAACACTAAAAGAACAAAGGGCCACGTCATGTTCAATAATTGAAAAGTAGTTGCAGTGCTAGTAATTAAAAAGTTAATTGACACATTTTAGCTAATTAGCCAATCGATTATATTTCACCATACAATGTCCGCCGAGCTCAATAAATGGATCAATTAACACAGTATCAATACAATGGTCATCTCAATTAAAAAAAATTAAAACATGTTGCAGATAGCTAAGGAGCAGTAATTCCTATAGACATCTAAAGTCAACATCACAAGGCCATGGTGGCCACCAGAAAAAAGGCGAAATTAGGTAATTAGTTAGCTAAGAAACAAATTATTTAATTAACTTATTAATTTTTCACTTGAGGACACATATTGCTTTTGGGGAATTGAAGCTCAACCTCAATATGTTCTAGCAGTGCAGTCAAATTTTGATAAAAAATAAATTCCTAGTAGGTGTTACGGGGTCGAGAAATGGCACCCTGATACACGGCATCAAACTGAACCTGAAACTTCGTGCAAGAGTGCCGGTGAAGCCATTGTTCCGCCCTCTCCTTTGCGTACCTGCGGCTCGGCACGTGGATTGGCGTTATTGCATGCAGCCGGCTCCGCTCGAGCAAGCGGAGGCAGTTGCGATAGCTCGGACCCACGTGCCTGCGCCGTGACACAAAGATGATGTCACTGGCACTCTTGCCCTAGCATTGTCTCCTTGTGGTCCTGCTGGATCCTGGCGCTGGCCATCTTCTCCAGGATGTTCCACACTTGCTGGCCCATGAACACAGCGAGGACCTGCACACAGTACTTGACATTAGCACCAAAGCTGACTGTCAGCCCAACCTTGTCAGCTGGAGCCACCTCAGTCGTTCAAATTGTTAAGGATGTTGCCTTGAAGATTTCACAGAAAGGGTGCTGTGCCTTTAAACTTTACAAGGCACCCATGCGAAAATGTTTAACTGGGACCGGTTGGCATCTCAACTGGTTTCAATTGGGACTAGCTGGTCCCAAGAAGTAATCAGCTGGGACCAACAGGAGTTCAACTGGGACTTGCTGAGAGGTCAAATGGCTTGAACCATTCCCAATCCGTAGTCAACTGATTTAACCATGCCCAGTTGGGAAATGGGTAGGGCTGAACTGGGACCAGTTAAGGAATTAACTGGTTGGAGGGATTCCCAGTCGGAGTTTAAATGGTTTTCCTATTCCCAGTTGGGGTTCACATGCTGCGTCGATTTCGACAAGTTGCGGGTGTATTGACCTTTGCTAATGAAGAAAAAAACTTATATTTATAGATTTATACAGATAGAAAAATCTTTAATTACTAGGTATACATATATGTATTTATAAAAAGAGTAAAGCTATATGCACGACGCGAAACTCGTATAAAACGAATGGTTATACTTCATTTCACCTTACGTCCGAGCGCGGCCGATGATATATGAGCCGAAAGGTCAATCAAACAGCGCAAAAAGCGCAACGTCATGGCGTGCACTCTGTGCTTGATAGGACTAGCCGGCGGACGAGCACGCACAGAGAGACGGCTAATACCGGCTGGTCCTATCAACTGCAGAGAACACGCCATGACGTTGTGCCTCTTTCGCTGTTTCATTTGCCCTTCGGCTCATAACATCGGCCGCGCTCAAACCGAAGCTGAAACGAAGTATATAGAACGAGTTTCCGAAGAGGTAGCGTAGCTCAGCGGTAAGGGGATTCGTCGTTTGGCTTCCGAACCGAGCAGACGTATCGCGATGAGCACCCTCGGAGCGGTATCAACGGCCGCTGATAGCCGTGGTTTCAAGGATGAACGCAGCAGCGAGGGCTACAAGATTATCATGCCACCGATCCCGACGGGCGAGCATCTGCTGAATTCTGTCTTTTTGCACGCCGATATCGGAGCAAGACCCTGTACCGGATCGAAGATTTCAAGGCCGGGCTGCAGAACACAGGAATGCTCAAGGACATGGCTGCTTTTGGTTCATTCCAGATGAACCATGTATGGCTGGCGACCCTGAAGACCCCCACTGCCAAAGAGAAGTTGGCAGGCGCTGGGGCCCTCGAAGTTAAAGGCAGGCGGTGCATCATCATCGACCCGGACCGGGCGTAGGTGCGCCTCAAGTTGCACTGGATTCCGTTTTACCTCCCCGCGACGACTGCTATGCTCGACAAATGTTTCATTTCTCCTAAAAAGAAAAGGAAGTGACGGAACTGACGATATCGCGTCTGATTGGTTAGAAGCTCAAATGACGAAAGTTCCCTCTTTTGTCATTTGAGCCTCTTGCCAATCAGACGCGATATCGTCAGTTCCGTCACTTCCGTTTCTTTTTAGGGGAAACGAAACATTTGTCGAACATAGTCGCCCTGGAGCCATTCGGGAAGGTCGAGGAAGTTTCCAGAGAGACCTGGCGCGTCGGCGGATTCGAGGGAGTCCAGTCGACTACGAGGACGGTGAGGCTAGCCCTAAAGGAAGGCGTCACCACTGAGTACCTGCCGCATCAGTCCTGGCACCAGGACGGGCGCCGCTCAGCCTTCGGTGCCGCAAGACCGGCCACATCCGGAAGGAGTGTCGTGTGTCCCGCTGCGAGGGCTGCTGACGCTTCGGACACACTAGAAGTGAGTGTGTGAAGACGTACGCCGACGTGGCCCACGCGGGGGTGGAAGAGGACCTGGCGGAACACATCATGGGTCAGGTCGAGGCGGAAGCGGCGACGGAAGAAGCCGGAGGGACCACCATCAACCTCGAACCTCGGGGTCAAGGTGGAACAACCGCAAGTACTTCAGCCCAACCCCAGGTACCCCCGGCTGAGGCGAAAGCCCAAGCGGACGTCACTCCAACACAAGAAAGAGCAGGCAGCGGGCCTACTCGTCCGCTGCCGCCCCGAGAACCTGAAGGCAAGGAAGAAGACCTACACCGGGCGTCAGTAGCCTCCGCCCAAAAGAGGGACTGCGAGAACGACGGCGTCCAAATGGAAGCCGTGGACGGTTGCCAAGCGACCTCTTCCGCCGTCAGCTACACAGGACGACGAGCATCCAGCTGGGCTCCAGGATACGGTGCTCGAAATGTGGAGAACGGTCATGTCCAGCGACCCCGGAAGTGTATTTTACGTGGGGAAGGGGGGGGCTAGCGGTTGAAATAAAGGGTGAAGTGGGGAGGGGGGGGGGGGGGGAGGGAGAAGGGGAAACGGGGGAATTAAAATTGAAAAAAAAACAAGTTATTACGAAGATTTCACTGTTTATAGAAGGTTGATTATCATTTCGTATACCGTGCGTCCCTACATTAATCCAAAATTCTCGCCACAAAGCTTTTGGAAATTAAATGCTTTTGGAAATTAAATTCAAAAGCCAGACGTTTCGGTGGCTCCGAGGCGAAGCGCGGGCCTACGGATCCCCGGGTGGCGGGTTCGGATTCCCGCAATCTGACGGAGGCTTATTGCGGAGGAGGTGTAACCGAGCTTTCGGTTGCACGTCAAAAGATCCCCAGGTGGTCCAAATTAATCCTCAGTCCTCCGCTGGGGCGTGCCAGATGCCCGTCGTTGGATTGGCATGTAACACCCCAAAGTGGTCAGGGGATCTGACATACTTTACCGGGAGTTCACATACGATGTTTCGTTGGGAATCACCCGCCGGGTGCGTCCAGTCCCGGAGATTGCTCGGCCGGTCGATTTGTTCCATTTTGCTGAAGATGAGGGGCACGAGTCCTCCTCTCTGCAAAGTTTGCACCGGGGGTCAGATGGTACTGCGTAAGGGTGTTCTTTCTTGAGGGCATAATGTTCTAATTTGTATTGGAAGCTGGGAGTCACCGCTCCGCCCGTGTGAATGCGCCGTAGCAGCACCATTTCTTTTCTTCGCAATCTGTCCTTCGGGATAGGGTGTTCCTATGGGGACCAGGATCTTCCTAGGAGGCGTTTCCTTGTTCGTTGGTCTAGGCGCAGTTCTCCAACGGGGTCGCCCTCGGTTGTGGGCGTGGCAGGCTGACGTCCGAAGGCCGGGGCTAGGGTGGCACATGAAGGCTCCCTAGCCGGGGCTGCAGGGATGGGTGCGTGAGGTTTCTCATCGCCTGCTTCGCTGCTTCGTGTGCAAGCTCGTTGCCGGGTATTCCCTCATGTCCGGGGACCCACCTGACGCTGATTTTGGCCCCCTTGTTCCGGTATAGTTGGATTACGGAGTCAAAGATTGCTTTTATAGTGGGACTTGCAGAGTACTTAAAGGGTAACTGCAAAGAAAAAAAAGTGTTTTTTTAAACAGCCTAATTGGGACAAGCATGTCACAAAAAAAAATGTTCCGCGAAAAAAATATTTTTTTTTTAGCAATATTTACGCCACAGGACGTAATTTAGTCGGAGTCAGAACCTCTCCACATTTGAAACTCCCGCTCTTTCGACCCCCGCGGAGGAGAAGAACGCCCCGCCCCTCGACTTCCGGTAAGCAACAACGCACGTTAAACATGGCGCCGGTATTGTTTTGGTTTGACGGGACACCAGAAGCTGCGCGGTTTGCGAGCTCATAGCGAAGACGTGACCGGAGAAGTGCCCCTGTGATGTTCGCGGAAGACGGAAAGTATCATTCGTAATTGTCGTGTGTGCTTTGAAAGAAAAGGAGTCGCAGGGTCCACGAGTGCGCAACCACAAGCCAAGGTAACGACAGCGCTGCGTTGACTTCGGCGATCTCGTTCTGTTTGGTGCAACACGGCGATGCGACAAAGAGCTGAAATGTTCGTGGTGTGTGTTCAGTCCCGTCGTCGTCTGCGGATCCAGTCAAACTGGTCCGGGAGGACGCAGCGAGCGTTTTTATAAGTAAATCTTCCTTCGTTCGGTTTCGAAATGTGGGAGATTCCCGACGCATACCGTGAGTAAAAAGCTGCGAGCGTTTTCAACAAAATGACGTCGTTTTAATTGAACAATGAACTCCGAATTGTTGTCCTAAATCGGCCGTTTTTATGCTTCGTGCTGTTGCACTGCGTTTGCACAGCGACGTGTTGCGCTCATCGTGCGGTGTGAATAAATTTGGGCAAGATTTCGTACCTGCCCACAGATGTATGAACTGAGACCATTTTTTACGTAGTGAACACAGTGCTTTTTTTTATTTTGTGTGTCTAGTCGCGGACGTTCGATGCACCCAGTGCGAATCTCGACGGCCTCCGGAGCGATATCGGCGATATGACGAGAACGTAACTGGACACGTTAGTCGCTACGCGAACGCCCGATTGCCTCCAGCCAAATAGCATTCCTTTCGGGGCGAAATGGCAGCTGGAAGGCTCGCTGTCGGGACCACTCATCTGACATCTCCGAAAAGTCGGCATTTGCACGCGTAAACAAGCAAAAAAAAAAAAAAAAAAAACGCTAAGCGAGCAAAGAGGAAAACGAAAGAACCGCGCCACCGCGCTATGAAAGCCAAAACCCCGCGTCGCTTCCTATCACTAACACTGGCGACAGCTGCTAAACACACACTACTTCACTTCAAGAAGTCTCACTCAAGCACCTGGATCAGCACGAAACAGTGGCCACTTCGGCGAAACGATTAGTCGAGGTAGGCGAGGCGGGCGGGAGCTGAGACTTCGGCGGCCATGAAAGAATGGCGAAGCTTTTGCTTGTTATCCTTGTTATGGTATGAATCCAAACGGAAGTGCCCGTTTTGTAAACCTTTTGTAAAGAATAGTAACTTTCATCACATCGGTTATTCTTTAAACGTAAAAATATGCCGCTCAAAAGGAAATTGCAACATATAACAAAGGTTTAACAACCAAGATCTAAGCTGCCAATCAAACTCTTAGCCAATGAGAAGTATAGCAGCCGATTGGGATTGTGACGTCACGTAATCAGAACTTCGTGGCGCGCGACTTAAAACGGACGAAATAGCCGCAAACTAAAATCAGTCTCACGCAATAAATATTGCTGTAAACATTTTTTTTTTTTCGCGGAAAAATTGTTTTTTGACATGCTTGTCCCAATTAGGCTGTTTAAAAAAAAAACTTTTCTTTTTCTTTGCAGTTACCCTTTAAAGGGGCCCACCAACAATTTTTTGACTGGTTTGAAGTTCACGCTGAAACGGAGCTCCATGAAAGCAGGAACACCGAGGAAAAAAAATATTACAGAAATTCGCAATATTTTGTGAGTTATTAGCAAATTAAATATTGCAGAAAACAACTTTAAATAAGCAAAACATTGCGCTTCATGACGTAAAATGAAACAGTTTAGCGATTGGAGCAAAGCGGTTGGCCAATTGGACGCGAGTTTGGTTGATAGCCCGTCGGCCCGGTCGGCCATTAGGCCTCGCTGCAACCATCGTAGCTTTGGAATCGGGTTGCCATCATCGATGAATTTTCCGGGCTTATCGGATTTTGAGCGGCGAATTCTTAAAAAGGAGTGCGGAGCTGGGCGTCGCGCCGTACGAGGGCACACGCAAGCGCAGCGACGAGTCCGCTTCGACAGCCGCGGAAGCCTCGTCTCCCGCAACTCCGCCACCGGAGCCACCTCGGCGAGTAGGAGGTACTCCGCCGCTGGGAGGCGCGCATGAGCGACGAGGCGTTGTTTTCGCCCTTTTTTAACTTTAATTTGCAACTTTATTAGCTCTATAAAAACGACTTTTTAGAGAAATAATGACGGTTAACGTGCGATATACTTTATTCCGCTTCAAAATTTCTGGGACGGCTCTCGCCAATCACGAAACCCAGTTAATGTGACGTATAGTGAAAGGGAGCGCCGTTATGCGCGCGCATTCGGCACCTCGCGGAGCCACCGTCGGAGGAGGTGTTTCCGAGTTGTCAAATTAAAATATGATGCGCTAATATTTTTAAACTCTTTCGTTGTCCATTGGGTTTCCGGGACCACTAGCGTGGAGAAACCGCAAAAAAAAAGTAGACGCTCAAATACTGCTGGAGGGCCCCTTTAAGTTGTTTAAGTTCTCTAACCACCTCTTGGGAGTCCGTATAGAGAACTAGCTGCTGGTCAGTTCCTAGGTAGGGTGTAGCCCCTTCAATGGCTTGCAGGACGGCCCTGCACTCTGCATATTCTGGTGTGATGGCCTAGGAGATTTGCCTTGGGTCACTGTCCAGGTTGCGTGTTTCTTGAGGTAGGTGACTGCAGTGGCCCAGCCTGTGGTGCCGAGGCTAGCGTCTGCGTAGGCCAGCATGTTCTTAGGGGTTGTTAGTATTCGTGCTAGGTCTTTCTTGTGTTGTCTTGCGTAATGTTCCCGGCGTTTCTTGTGTCTATCTGCACGCATGTTCTTAGGTAGGGGTTTGGAGCCTCCTATCACATCGATGAGTTCCCATGGGGGTGGTCTTTTGGGGTTGGAAGATCTGCCTGGATTTGTACACCCATGAATTTTGCAATCATCCTGCCTTCGTTTGTATGTTGTAGGCGAGATGCTTGAGCGTCTTTCTGCTGCTGGATCAGATCCCCGATATCCGGGATGAAATACACTTGGCCAGCTCTTCACTCCGGGTGTGTTTCGGGAGTTCGAGGATGGTTCTTCTTGCTTCATTTAGCAAGGTCTTGAGTTGGTTGTGGTGTCGCCGGGTGAGGGGATAAAATCCTGCCGCATAAGTAATTTTTGAGACTAGCACTGACATGACCAGCTTCTTTGCAGTCTTTTCCCCCGCGCCGCCCATCTTGGGTGAGATCCGTTTAACCAGATTGATGCCTCGTTTCCATTTTTTAATTGTTTCGGTGATCCTGTTAGGTGTCGACGCCCAGCCTTGTCTCCCGGGTAGCATGGTCATCTCGCTGGCGTCTAACCTTTCTCACGAACAACGTCCGAACCAGTCAGTCGGGAAAACTTAACAGGTTTATTTCATAGCGAAATTTCTCGGATCGAAGACGACCGTCTCTCGAACGGTCGGGGTTTTTGTGGACACGCGAGGGAGAGGAGGATTCTGGGGGCGGTGCTTCTCCTGAAGCGACCGACGGCATTCGGACCAGCGGAGCTCTCCCCCAAGCGGAGCTTAACGTTTGGGAAAGGCAAGGCGACGATTATCCCCCACTCTGGAATCCTACAAAGGGGGTGGGGAACAGTTCCAAGGTCTCGAGTTGGCTGCTGGACGATCCCTGGATTGTTTCCCCTCAGACAGCCGGCGCCGTTTAATCCCCCCTCCCGCCACCGTGACGGAGAAGAATCCGGAAAGTTCGGAACACACATTGTCGCGTTCCGCCGCCTTGGCGCCAGCCGCAGGTAGAGGTCAGGGCGGTTGACACATGACGTGAAGGAGAGGAGTCCTTGAGCGGCGCTTCCCCGGAAGCGACTGACGCCAGCCAGACTGGCAAGGCCCCGAGCGTTGGGCTAAGCCTGGGCTAATCCTTCCCCCAAAGTGGTCCTAACGTCTGGGAAAATGGTTCGATGAGCTTCGCACGCACCACGAACACGGCGGGTCATAACAGCACCTCCGCCGCCCGAAGTCGATCCTGAGGTGGAGTCGGTCAGCAACCGCTCGGCCGAAGGTAGTTCAGTCGATGACGCTGGGAGGGTGACGCTGTAACCCCAGCCGCTTTAGGTCCTGCATCTGCCTTGCCTTGGGTCGGTTCAACAACGATGAAGGCCAAGACTCCCGTTGTGGACAACCTCAAACCACCCAGTAGGCAAGTGCCCAGCCCATCCCCCGAGACACACCAGGCATAACATCAAAACGTTCTAAACAAAAGCAAAACAAAAATTTCAACATTGCTCTTGCATGGAACTAAACTGAGAACAAAAGCGATAAACTCGGACTCCCGTGAAAAGAAAACCTATTCATACACCTGGCGAATCAGACTCCTGGAAAAGACATTCAAATTAAGCTTCCCCCTTTTCTGGCGGCCTTTGCCTCGTCTCCTTTCTCTTATCTCTCGCCGGAGAGTACTTTGCGCTCTAACCCACACCTAGTCTGTTCTTGGTACCCCTCTTACTACAAAGGCCCTGATCCCTAGACTCGACAGTTTTCTGGAGGTCTCTGTCGGAAAGTTGCGACTTGATTTCCGCACCCGACTTGATCCCGGGATGAAGCACCAGCTGCGAGCTTGACACGTGCTCAGGGGTCTCGAGGTACTTGGACGAGAATGAAGACTTGTCAGGCAATGCTACTGCATCCCATCGATTAGGTTCTCTTCTCGCAGCGGATGCCTGTGGCGATTTCGGCGTCTTGTCTCCCGGCTTCTTCACAATGAATGAATCCTCGCAGCTCTTGTGTCTCTCGTCGGAGAGGCTCTGTGTCGAAGCTTCTTCATCCCGCGTGCGTTCACGGCTGTTCTCTCCAGGCATGTTGCTCGTACTGCCGCTGATCGACCGCTCCCTGGGATAGGTGCCCTGGCGTTTGCTCTCTCCCAGCCCCGAAGAGAACATTCTGGGGTTGCGCGCGCTGAGCCTCCGGTCACGGTGTTTCTCGGAAGCGTTCGGACCAGAACGGAAGACCCAGCGCCGCCTCCTCGAGCACCACTGCCTTGGATCTCCCTGCTCGGTCAGATTCGACTTCCTAGTCGAATCTGTGCTCCTTGCTGTGCTCCTTGCTTTTCCAGCCGCTGTCGGTTGATGCTTTCTTGGGGTGGATATAATCGGGATTTCCGTCTCCCAGTCCAGACGACAGCTTTCTCTTTCTGGAGGGGCGCCTCTTCAGCCTCATGTGACGTTGCTCATTGAAGGAGTCCGGGACAGTTTGGAAGTCACTAACCCCGCGCAGCCTTTTCTTCTTGTACCCTTTGGGCCTGGACAAACGCCTGGTGTCGTTCTGGGATGGCGACGAGGTTTCCGAGTGGCGCTGGCTCGAATTTCTCTCGCCCAGCCTGGTCTCATTAGCGTCCCTGCTGGATCCCTTGGTCTCGCAGCCGCTGCTGGTTCATGAATCCTTGGGGTTCGTTTTCGGTCTCGACGACAGCTGCCGTTGGCTGGACCTGCCATCGTCGAGCCCTCGGTGTCGTTCTTCATCTGAAGTGTCTGGACCAGATGGGAGGACGCTGACCTTGTGCGGCCTCCTCTCTTGTTCCCTCTGTTTGGAAGGCTGGCCGGAACCGGGCGACCTTCCTGAAAGTCCCCGGCTCGGATCTCCCTTGTCCAGCTTGAACACATGCGCGTCTTCACTGGATCCTTTGGCCTCGCAGCCGCTGCCGGTGGATGGGTCCTTGGGATGGGTCCCTCCGCGTTCCCCTTTTTCGGGACTCGACGACTTCTGCTCCTGGCTCGACGCGTCGCGCCTCGGGTCACGCTGCTGATCAGAATCGTTCGGGGCAGGCCGGAGAACGCTGACCCTGCGCTGCTTCTTCTTCTGTTTCTTCTTCCCAGATGGATGGCTCGAACTAGACGCTTTTTCCGAGCACCCTTGACTTGAGTCTCGCTTGTCCAGCCCGGGCTTGGTGTCGGAGTCCAACGGATGATGGCTAGAACGACCCGAATCCTGCTCTGCCTCCCTATCCGCTGACATTTCCGCGCTGCTTTCCTGGAGTTGGATGAACTTCCACGGCGGCGTCTCCATGCTGGCCTTGCCTTTGTCCTCCAGGAAGCAGACGTCAGATGCTTGAAAGGCCTCCTCCCTTTCTTTGGCGGGATCGCTATCCCCTACAACTTCCACCGCTTCGAGCTTGGAGTCGGCGAAGTGAGGAACGGCTGTGGTCGTCCCGTCGTCAGAAAGACGCTGGCCGTCGGTCAAATCAAACTCCTCATCATCCACCTTTTTTCTCTCACCCGCCGTCCCTGCCGCTACCTGACGCGTTCTATCTCCACTCGGCGCGAGTACTCTTTCCTCCCTAGACACAAGGTCTTTTTCTATCGCCTTCGGGTCACCCTTGTACGTGAACCAGTGAGGAAAGGTCGTGGCTAGGTACTTCGAGTCTGTTACCTCTATTTCTACCCTTCGCCCTTTCGTTTGACATCTCTTTAACTCGAGATCTAGTTTCTTAAGCTCGAGCTCCTCGCGACGAATGCGGTCGCTTCGTTCCCTCTCTTCGAGCTTCTCTCTTTGTCTGCCCTTAGCTAAGTCCAAACTCCCCGCAAGCTCGGCCGCATCCGCTTCCGTGGCTCTAATGGCCTCAATGATGAGCGCCTTCGTTTTGTTTCTCACCCCCTCCACACCCAGTTCCTCACAAATCAGAATCAGATCTGCCTTGCCTAACGAACTGAGGTTCATGATTGCTCTGAATGTTGGCTCTGTTACTATCCTGACGGCTTCCTTAAAACCCACGCCTCAGAATAGTCTCAACCACCCGCTTCGTCTAACAAAACAATTAATTGTAGCGAAAGCCTGGTGTGTCTCTAGGGACTAAAGCCGAACACTCACCCACATGTGTGGTCATCGGTTCCTGGAGTCCGGGGCGGGTCTTGATCCGCGTTGTTCAGCATCCCAGCGCTGCCATCCAGCTGTTAGGTGTCGACGCCCAGCCTTGTCTCCCGGGTAGCATGGTCATCTCGCTGGCGTCTAACCTTTCTCACGAACAACGTCCGAACCAGTCAGTCGGGAAAACTTAACAGGTTTATTTCATAGCGAAATTTCTCGGATAGAAGACGACCGTCTCTCGAACGGTCGGGGTTTTTGTGGACACGCGAGGGAGAGGAGGATTCTGGGGGCGGTGCTTCTCCTGAAGCGACCGACGGCATTCGGACTCATCGGAACCACAGCCGACGCCACGATTTGAGTGAGCCAATGAAATGGCGCCAAAAGTGCGTCCTCAGAAAGCGCGCTGTCTTCGAGGGCTCGCTTTCATCGGAACTCTGGAATCCTACAAAGGGGGTGGGGAACAGTTCCAAGGTCTCGAGTTGGCTGCTGGACGATCCCTGGATTGTTTCCCCGCAGACAGCCGGCGCCGTTTAATCCCCCCTCCCGCCACCGTGACGGAGAAGAATCCGGAAAGTTCGGAACACACATTGTCGCGTTCCGCCGCCTTGGCGCCAGCCGCAGGTAGAGGTCAGGACGGTTGACACATGACGTGAAGGAGAGGAGTCCTTGAGCGGCGCTTCCCCGGAAGCGACTGACGCCAGCCAGACTGGCAAGGCCCCGAGCGTTCGGCTAAGCCTGGGCTAATCCTTCCCCCAAAGTGGTCCTAACGTCTGGGAAAATGGTTCGATGAGCTTCGCACGCACTCACAAACACAGGGAGATGGGGCGGGTCATAACAATCCGGTGTTCTTTGGCGTGTATCCAAAGTTTACTCCTAAAATTTTTATGGAGTTTTCTCGTTGGATTGGGTTTCCGGCAAAGTTGAGCCCTAGGTTTTTGTTCTGATTCCTTCCATATATGGTGTACTTCGTTTTTTCAGATGAAAGTATATTCCTACTTCGTTAAGATACGATTCGATGGTGTTAAGTCCTTTTTGCAGAGCTGCTGCTTGCAGTTCGGGGTTCCCTTCGTGTGTCGATGTGGTCACATCGTCTGCGTACGCAGTGGCTTTGAGGTGGGAAATTTCATACAGTTTCCATACGAGCGGTGCCATTACTATATTGAATAGGGTTGGGGATAGTACGGCTCCCTGCGGAACGCCAATATTGTTATCGTGTGTGCGTCCCTCCCTGCCGTCTTTGCCACAACCAGCTCTAACCTTGTAGGTGCGGCCCATGAGGAAGGATTTGACGAAGTCGAGTTGTTTTCCGTCAAGACCTTGTTGTTCCATCTTGTCTATTATGGACTCGTGGGGGACAGTATCAAAGGCCTTTTTGATATCTATGGATACAATCACTCGCATTTGTTTCTTGGCTGGGTGCATATCAACGACATCTTTATAGATCATAGATAAGTTGTCATGAGTGCTGAGATTTGCCCTAAAACCTGTTTGCGTGGGATGGAAGATGCCTAGATTTTCCGCGTTGTATTGGATTCTGACAAGCACCATGCGCTCAAGGTGCTTACCAATGATTGATGTAAGCGAAATTGGTCGTACGTATTTGGGGTCCGTCGCTGGTTCCCTGGCTTGGGTATGGGAGTGACGAGGGAGAGCTTCCATACTTCGGGCAACTGCCCTAATTCCCACGTGTCGTAGAACCATTTTAGAGTAACGAGTTTGGTTGTATGGGTGCATTTCTAAGCATTGAGACCGTGATGCCATCGTGGCCTGGTGCACTTTTGGTTCGGCATTGGTGAATCGCAGCTCCAAGTTCCCACTCGGTAAAAGGGAGGTCTTGGGGTTTTTCCGATGGTCCTGCATGCTGGGGCAGATATATCTCGGCTTTTGGTTTGGTGGTGGGTTGTGGGAAGAAAGTCTTCCCCAGTTTGTCTAGGATGTCCTCTGTTGCTTCGTTGGAGAGAAGAGCTATTACTGGGATGGGGCTGACTTCCTTTCTTCTGCCCAGCATAGAGTTGAACGTTCACCATACATCCCCGATGCTGGTGCTCTTGTCGAAGGTTTCGCAGTAATCCAACCATCGTTCGGTGGTATAGTTGTCATGCATACTTGTCGGCCTCCTCAGTTAGTCGGTTAAATTTGTCGAGATGTTTCTTTAGTTTTCCTTTACGGTACTTTTCCAGAGCTCTGGTTCTCTTGTCCCAAAGGGCCAGGAGGTGGTAGTCTGGTTCAGGTGTGTCATCCCTGACTTCCTTTACTTCAGTAGCCAGGTGGGTGGCTGCCGTTAGTAGTGCGGTGACCTGGTGTGGCTGCAGGTCTTCCCTTTGCTCTTCTAGGTTCTCTCTAAACTTGTCCCAGATTATGGTTTGAGTGGGATGTTTGGGTTTGAGGTTGTTGATTCCGATTGCCGCGTCAATAATTATAGCGAAGTGATCACTACCCCACGCATCCCGCGTCGTGTCCCAGCTGAGCTTGCGGGCTGCGGTTGGAGTTGCTAAAGTGACGTCGATGATGGAGTCAGTTTGATTGCTTGCTGCAGCATGCCTCGCTGGTTTGGTAGTGCCGTTTACCAGTTCGAGTTCATTGTGCTCTATTATTTCAAGGAGTCTTCTGGTTAAGCTGGTTATTGTTCCAGTCTTCGAGTTTGGTGTTAAGGTCTCCACCCAGAATGAAGTATTCATCCGGGTATTCATTCTTTAAGTGAGTGATCCATTCAAACTTCCGTTGGGTAGTGAGCTTAGCGAACGCTCACGCGGCCATGACCATCTCTGCCGCACTCCGTGTCGGCTGCTCGAGAGGGCGCCACTAAAGCATGTGCTGGATAGGCTGGATGAAGCGGGCGGCCAGGGCGGCTCGCACTGCATTTGCTGCGCAATTAAAGACGGACGAACGGACGTAACTAGGGATGCCGCGAACTTTTTTCGAACCGAAGGTTCGATGATCAAATAAAGCGGTTCGAAAGATTTCGAAATTTCGACCTTTCCATATCGAGAAATTCGACGGAAGTCGAATTTTCGACCTTGTTAAACAAAGAAGTTCGACGCTTTTCGAAATTTCGAACTTATTACGCTGCAAAATTCGATGCTTGTCGAACTTTCGAACTTGATAGACTAAAAACTTCGATGATTTTCGAACTTTCGACCTTCTTGCACTAAAAAGTTCGAAGCTTTTCGAACTTTCGACCTTCCTACGCTAAGAAATTCGACAATTTTCGAACTTTCGAACTTATTAATCTAAAGAATTCGAAAGTTGTCGAACCTTCGATTCCTGAAAAGTCAAAAGTTCGACGAACTTCGAATTTTTAGGGTAAAAGTTCGAAGTTCGTCGAACTTCAAAAGACGGGCGGGCGGTTTCATTTGGATTCAAAGCAGTGAGGTACATTCCTGATTTTTTTTCTCGCATTTTTACATGCGGTGCAGCATTCCTTGCGAAAGATAATGCCGTTTAGTTCAATCATCTGGCATGCTTGGTTTTAAAAAAATAGATTCCCGAAGGAGCGAGGAATGGCGACGCGTTTTTGACAATTGTATGTTAAACTTTTTAAGAATGATCTATGTATAGCCTAGGTAAGTGTCGTCTTAAAGGCCCGTTCACACTCTTGCGACCGAGTACGACTGAGAGAGACGAGATCTCTTAAAACTTCTTAAATTTTTTCAGAACGAGGGAACACACTGGCATTGTGGCGCCATCTATGCGGTGACCCTGGAACTGCATTTCACAAGAGCGAAGGTTTTGCGGGATTTCCGAGGTCAAATGTGCGTAATACCCATAGAAAGACTCGTTTATAACATTGACAGACGTTTTTAGAACCAAGAAAGAAAGGATAATGCGCGAGAGAAATAAAAAAATATGCCGGACCGGCGAGTTTACACTGCTACCCAATAGATGGCGCCAGTATGTCCTCCGGTTTAAGAAGTTTTAAGGAACCCAGGTTTAAGAGGTCGCAAGAGTGTGAACGGGCCTTAAGATATGATTATTGTTATTCAAGACGAGTTTCGAAGAAGTATCCAAACATGTATCTACGGGCAATTATGCCCTAAACTTGGTCATTTTTTTTCGTCGAAATTGTTTGAGGTATCGCATTTAAATTAACGCCACAGACAGTACATATCATTACCATCTGCAGAATACAAATTAATGTATCTATTGTTTTTTTCACGTTGAGGAATAAATTAACTCAGGGAAAAAGATTTCTAATATTGTTCAAATTCGGCACGTCATAAAAAAAAATTATTTATTTTTTATTTTTTCATTTTACGTTTTTTTGTGACGTGTTTTGGTAGGAGAAACGTGTTTCGTAGTTCTGGGCCTCTGAATATGCAAGAATAAAACACTTCCGGCGGATTCTTGATAGTTTTTTTTTTCTCCAGCTTTTTTTTTGCATTTATTGTTATGTTTAATGTTTAATCGCGTGAACAAGCTGGACTGGTCGGCCACTCATCTATGCGGCATAGATGAGTGGCCGACCAGTCCAGCTTGTTCGCGCGAGAACCCATCGCTCTCGAGTGGCTGACAGGCGACGTCCATCGTTCGACCATATTCAGCAAGGTTCGGTAGTGCTACCTGTCGTTCTGCGCCGACGCTAAGTGTCGGGAACTTTGATCACTTTTTTTAATACACAAATCGGCCGTGCATGAATGTAATTTCGGGTTGTTTAGGATGCTCAGGGCTGGTAGATTAAGTTATGACTATAGAACAATGATCTCAAAAAGCACTTTAGTGCCCCACATGCAAGCTTAGCCAATCTGGGCAAAATCTTCGTCACTTAATTTTGACCAGACTGTTTCAGTCGCCCAGGCATGTTTGCCTTCTAATGCAAGACTTGCAGGTTTTTGCCACAAAACTAATCTCTGCAGTTTTTAATGCAATGCCTGCCGGGTTTTACCACCGCAACTAATTTCTTTGCAGCAAAAAAGTTTTTTTTTTAATGTTTCTAAGCATGATATTTGAACATTTATAGTCCCGTAAAGTAATTTAACGCATATTTAAAGGGGCAGTGCAACGATTTTCAGACTTTGGCCAATTAACTGCGGAAATTAATCTGCGTCACATATAGAACGAAAAACCGAAAACCGCATTTTCTTGCGAGCGCTAGTTCTTATTTAAAAAAAACATGAAACAAATCGAAGGTCGAAGTGCCTCAACTCTCCACGCCGACTTTCGAGTGACGTACTCTGGGGGTTCACGTGGTTTCCCCTTGGGCCCTCTCTTCAGAGACCCCAGCCGCTTCCTCCGCGATTGTCGACTTTCAAAGGATTAGCCTCGTCGAAGGTCGCGGCGCGCGATGGACACAAAGGACGGATCGCCACGGGGCTCACTGCGAGTGTAGCAGCGGAGGGGGACAGGGTTTGTTGACTTCCGCGTACCCCCAGAGACGCTGTCATTTTAGTTCCCGTCGCCACCACAGGCGGCTGCAGATCGGCAAATAATTCGTTTTTGCCTTGCGATTACGCAGCAGAATATCAGTTTTTCGGGGAAAGGTGACGCGTTTTTGGTCACTTGGGCTTGGATAAACAATATAAAAAATCCAAACTGGCAATTCTTTCAACATTAAAACCGTTGCACCGCCCCTTTAACCATTTTTAGAGAAGTTGCAGCTGCAGCTGCAAGCATGGAAGAAGACAACGATGCCTGAAAGCAAGAAATCATCTCTGATGAGCCAAATAAAAAAAATTTGTGATTATTTACCTGTTCTGTCCGTCCCTATGTTTATTCCTTCTGTTTTATTTAACTTTACGTCCAGTTGCTACTTTTTCCAGTTTCGGATATCGAGACACTAGTAGTTGTCCCCATCTGAGTCACGTGCATTGGGATGCTGTAGCCACAAGCTATAAACTTTGAAATAAAATGAAATTTGCATGCAATTGTGTTCATACCATGGAGCTGTCAATGGCGGTGGCGAGTGAGCTGCCAATAATAGCTAAAACCAGCTAAACTGGTTTCTGGCCACATCTTCAGCTGCAGCCAACTGCAGTTTGTCCCGGCTGAGACCAGCATAGCTGGTTTCTGGCAAAATTACAAGTTGGGCCCAGCTGCATTTCCAATTGGTTGGGAATTTCACCATAATCCAGCTAAGCTGGTCCCAACTTGCATATTTACTCCTGGGAAGGACAACTTATTTACTTCATCAAATAAACATAAAATTAATAAAACCGCCTTGTACAAAAAGTTTAATTCAAGGTGAGCTTTCCTCCGGGTATTTCCAAAGACTGGTAAGCTTTTCTCCAGACCCGCAGAAAAGTGGGTGAGCTCTTCTCCAGTGAGCTTTTCTCCAGTGAGGTTTCTTGCGGGGTGTTCTTCATGGGGGATATGGGGAAAAAAAAAGTATGCCAAGTTTCTCGGCTCTACGCTTCTGATTTTCACCTGTAGTTTCCATGCGTTGCACCAACCTCATGAAAATGCCTCCTCCCCTTCACTGTGCAACCCAAACGATCTATACGGTCAAACCCGTTTATAACGAACAGCAGGAAACACTCCGATCAGTTCGATATATCAAAAAAACATTTACAACGAACTTCCACGATGCGTTCGTTGTAAGGCGAGAGCTTCTTTTTCTCTCTCATCTTTTCGCTTCCACCTTGTACCAAAGCGCTAGAATGTTTTTTTTTTTTTTTTTTTTTTTTTGCATGCTTGCAGAGTTTGTTCTTTTAGCTTATCTCTTCTTTCGAATCACTTCTCTTCGTAGGCAACCGCTTTGGGATGAAGTTTTTTTTCGTTGCATGCGTGCAGTGTTTTTTTTTTTTTTGTTTTTTTTGTTTTTGTTTTTAGCTTTCTCCCCTTCTGAATCGCTTCTCTTTGTCAACTTTGTTCGCGGCTTGAGCTTTTAGAATTTTCTTTCTTTCCTAGAATTTTTTTTTTTTTTGGGTGTGGGGGGGGGGGGGGGACAGGCTAGAAGACGATTGTTTGCACGTTTTTGGAAGCCTTCCCGGGGGAACAAAAGTTCGATATACACGAACTCAACTCTGTGACGTCACGGCGCGGTGGTGGCGCGTCGGGCGCAGTTCCGGTCTGGGGCTGTGGGCAGAAGTCCCCATGCCAGACGTGTATTCCTGCGTTGTTTTGAAAGAAACCAGACAGGAACCTGCTTTCTCGTCAAAACGCCGCGACTGGGGTCGTACCAAAAGTGTCGAGAAAGGTTTGAAGGTCAGTTTTCACATGGTCGGTTCGTCCGAGAATCTGGATATGTGCCGTGAAAAGGGAAAGGCAGTCGCCGTCGGACAACGATTGCTTGGGCGGGAAGCACTTTCGGTTGAATTCATGGATACTTGTGGTCATCAGATTTATTTGTTTTGTTGCAACATGAACGCCAGAAAACCGTCAAGTTGTGCGGACCACCTGCGGACTACGTTCAGTGCGTCTTCAAGTTCAAACGGCCGCCTGATCGTTCGAACTGTCGTCTGCTCTTTCAAACGTCGTCTGCTCTCTTAGACGACGCCGGCCCGTAGACCAAATGTTGGCCCGGTACTTCCGATAAGAAGTAAGTGCAGGCCTCAAAAGACTAAAGTTTGAAGGTTGGTAAGCAGGCTCGATGTAAACAGTAGATACAAGGAGATGTTGATCATTGTTACCAGTGACCATCACCGACTTGTTGTGCCTAATTCACTTGGTGCGATTCTGCTTGCGATCTTTAGTATCGACGTCGACCATCTTAGCTACGGTTCACGCTTTTGCAGCCCGAGCGGCGTCGCGACTCAAAATTGCGAGCAAAATCTCATTTGAATCAGGCTTTAGCGTACATACTGCGGCGTCTACGCGGAATGAATCGCCACATGTCACATTATTCACGCGAAGTTTTGCGGTGTAACGAGCCTAGGTAATTTCGCTGACGCCCCTCAAGTAGTCAGACATCGCCAGGAAAACGTAGAATCAACAATTCGAACGCGAAAAAGGGCAGGGGGACTCACACCGACGCCGACAACATCGCGTTTCAATGGTTTGTTTATGGGCGACGGCGAGCTTCTTGCCCACACCCCCATCGCGCATGCGCGGCGCCGGTGGCGTCCGCTGGGGGCGCTCCGGTTTGTTTGTAAACATGAGTTGATGTATAGCCAATATGTTGTTTGTTATAAGAAGTTCTTTTTACATGCATTTTTATTTAAATTTTCCGTGAGTTCGATATCGACAATAATTTGCTGTACGTGGGTTCGTTCTAAACGGGTTTCACTGCAGTTCATTGACCTCGGGAACAATCCTGATGTGGTACCAGCCAAGCTCTGGCGTTAAAAAAGAAAGAAGCAAGGCTCTCCTGCCGTCATCAGCTAGGGTCAGCCAGAAACAGATGAATAGAAACCTGACGAGATAATGTTCAATAACGTTATTCTACGCTGTTGAAGGGAAAAAATTATACCAGGTACATAAACGGACTTTGGACCCCATTTTCGAAAATCGCCGGTTCAGGAGGTTCTGGTATGAAAATACATAAGCATGTGTTCAAACGAGAGCGGGCACACCCTCGACCAAAGAAGCTAGATCCTGCTGGCTCCATTGGGGTACAGTGGAACTCCCCAGAAGTACCTTAATGCATAGTATGGCTTATCTGTTTTCCCTCAAGCTCGTCCTAAGAGGCTTGTTCCATCCCGGAAATCCTCAAACCCTGCTTTCTGATGGGAGGCGCTAGTTATTTCCAAATGGTGATATTGGCGGATTCATAACGAAAACTAGGACACCATAATTGTGCGTTCTGGAAAGTTTTAGCGCATGTACTGCAAGAAAAAAAGGAACCATCGGCGGCATGCACACTTCGCTAGCAGATGCTCTCCTCGCACCACTAAGGAATAGGATAGAGAGTCGACCATTTTCGAAGTCTCGCCGGCATTTCGTCGACACCTTTCCTTGGCAATGCAAACAAATGCAACGGGTACGGGCATGTGTGCCCTCTCCTCTTGAGCGCTGATTAAACCTGTGCATGCGCTTTTCTTCTCCCCTCGGAAATGCCCGTCCTTCAGTCTTTGTTTCCTCTTATTCCGCTTACTTCACTTCATTATTACCATAGCAGGCTACGTTATTATCATTTTAGACTCTATTGTGTTTTTCTCCTCAGCCTTAGCCTCTGTGGAGGCTCCTCAATGCCCGTTTCAGTGGCTCAGAATCTCGGTAAGACAAGAGAAGGTCAGCAATGGCGGCTGTAATCTGGCACTTGTGTGAAGCGTCTATAGACCATTTCACCCTCTGTCGCATGGGCGCTGCCATCTTGGAATCACGTGATGCAGCCACCATAAGGTGGCTTTAAAGGGACAATGAAGACGATTTTATTTAATTTTTTAATGGTGTTTTTATGCTTCTTGGGAACATAGCATGGTGCCCAATTTTTTGTAGACATTTGTGACGCGTATTTCTATGCCTACGAAAGAAGTAAAGAAACCGAAACTGAACAATCTCCATTCTCGTTTCTGGGCCTCCGAAAACGGAGGTGACGTAGGGAGTGACGTCAAGTGTGAATAGTCGGTATCGGTAGTATTTAGGAGATCGAGACTCTGGTAACCGCGGTGGGTTATAACAGCGCGGTGGCGCGGTCGTTTCGCCGAATCTGTCAACATGGACGGCAATGCTGCTCTCGCGAGCGAGTTCGAGCTTCCGTTCACTGACCGAACACCAACGGAACGGGAGTACGTGTGTGGCGGACCCGACGGAGACCGCCCAGCCGGCAATGAGCGGCCCGCACGCCGAAGGACGGACGCGAGGGAGATGCCGAGGGGAAAGCGGTAGCGATCCGGCCGTTCCGGGATCCGGTTCCTCCGCGGACGTCCTCTTTTCGTCGTCAAAAAACACGAACAGCAACCCACACGTGAAAACTAGCGTCGCCCGAACGAATACTGGTCTTCAGTCGACCGTTAGAACAGCCATCTACAGCTACCATTTTGCAGAATCCTTCGAGTACCGTGTTCTTTTTTTATTTTATTTTGTTTGCCCACAGTTGCTCGTTGCCCGTTTCGCGTCCAGCGTAGCAAAGAAAAAAAAAAACAATTATGCTGCTTTATTTATGGTTTAGTAATCATTTCCGGTCCGATTTATACTTTTCGTGGTTATTCAAGCGGAAATTAGAACAGTATTCCTAAAAATCGCGAACCAAAACGTGACCGAGGGCATGTTTCTCGTTTCGACCAATCGTTGACGCGTCTCTTGTGACGTCGCGCTTCTTGGCCCCGCATCAGTCACGTGAGCTCCGCTTCTCCTGGCTTCTCCCGCAACTCTCGGGGCGTCGCCCCAGTCGATCCCGGTGCGATTATTATCGCGTCTGTTTAATTGATTTGCGCGGCACACAAGCGCCGGTTTCGGCTGAAATTTGGGCAACGTGGCCTGAGACGTGCCTGGAACCCAGTTCAATCGCCAAAAAGATGTCCGAAATTGCCTTCATTGTCCCTTTAAATCGTCGCTCCTCTCTCCCCTCCTCGCCCTGGCGAAGGCGTAGTTAGTATTCCCGTTTTTCGTCGCGTTTTGCCGCGCTTTTCTGCCTTGCTTTGTGAAGTGTCGTCTGACACTTATTCTTAAATGCATGCCATCGTTACGTGCACAACTTCTGCACTTGATTTTATAGCACGTTTTGACTCTTTGCACCGTTGGAGTCCCGAATACGCGCAAGGAAAGGAATCGGCGTTAGCACTGGCGCACATTGAGTATGTGGGTGACTCCAAGACACACTAGGGTTGAGAGCAGGGACTCAAACCGAAAAATATAACGTTTCGGTTACGGTTACGGTTACGGTTACCATGTTGATAACGGTTTCGTTTCGGTTACCGGTTACACGTTCCAAAAAACCGGTTTATTTCGATTTTTCCAATACTTTGCTTAATTGAAATGCTAGTCAGCCGTTTTATAATAAACTGTTTAAAGGGGCGGTGCAACGATATTCAATTGGAATGTTTTTCACTTTACACGAGCATACTGTCACTAGTGGTACTCATGGATACTCGCACGCAACGCCACTGGCCAAGGAACTTCTTTGTTGCGGTGTAATTTCAAGGACAAAAGCGAGCGTTTTCATTCAATCTCACCTTTGCAAAATGTGATGACGTAACCTGGGGATCGTAGTACACCCCAATGACAATATTTGAATGCGGTTCATAGATTGGACCCGAGCATTGCGTGGGCACTCGATTTGGGCTCGTGATAATTACTAGCTCGAGAAGCATTCGGGTAGTGGCCCGTGTCCAATCGCTGCAACGACGACAATAGCCGAGCCATAACAATGTCTGGAACTTAGCGCGTGTCCTGTGCTTTGCCAACTCCAGCGCGTGGCTATGATCAACATTGGCGGCATATAAGCGGCTCCAGATCACGTGGCCTCTTGTTCTGGCTGGGAGTTGAGGGTGTGAACGCTGCTCGTTTTCTTTATTTTTTTTTTCTGGGACGTCTGTTGCGTGGGTTGAAAAACGAACACGTGTTTCATGGGTCATTAACGTCAGGGATTCGTTCTCGACGGTATTTTTCGCAAAGTACAAAAATTGTTGCATCGCCCCTTTAAAGTAGCCCCAGATATCCTACAACGTGAAATTCAAGGAACTGGGAAACGTCTTAATACTTCTAATTGGTCAAAAGTTGAACACGTTTCTAGCTCTTTTGTTCACTAAATCTACTTACATTATTTTGATGCCAGAGCATACATGTTACTTCCGCTACTCGGGGATCATCGGATTCTATATAATAAAAATGAAAATAAACACACCCTACTGTTGTTCTGCAGTGTTTGTAAACAATCCTAAGGAAGTTCCCACTGGGTGCTGGAAGAACCATTCGCACCTTCTAGTCGCTATAGTTTATTTCAACCTAATACATGCAGACGAGTCTTCGCTTCACTGAAGGAATAGAACTATAGCCATCCTCTAGTAAAATACTGCTAAATGGAATGAAGTAATAAAATTGAGAGCTGGGCCAGTTGGTGAAAGCCGAGCATAACGTAAATGCAATAGCCCAAAACAAGGAAGACTAAGGAGAGGAACGAACAACATAGTAACAACACAGAAAGCTGTTAAAATATGTCATGTGTTGTTCGTTCGTTTCCCTAGTCTTCGTTATTGTGCCATGTTACACCTACGTCATGTTTGCTATTTCCAAGCAGTTGCCTATGGTTATCGAAGCGCCCGTCTCCCGCTGGCCGATTCTGTGACGCTAGAAAAATGGTTCAATTAATAATGAGAAAAAATAAAAAAAGGTGCGGACGCAAAAAATGAAAATAAAGTGCAGACGTACCTTATATATATATATATATATATATATATATATATATATATATATATATATATATATATATATATATATATTCAAAAATATGCAGATGAATGAACAGTACCTCATAAAATGAATCAATGTTAACCGCTGAAAGCCAAAATAAACGGCGGAGCCAGGATTTAAACTCTGGGCCTCCCAATGTCCGGTCGGGTGTGATTATATTATATTATATTATATTATATCATATTATATTATATTATACGGGCCGCGGGCAACTTGGCATTTTACATTTCTCTTTATAGTTCTGGGTTTTTTCTTCTTCGTCTCCTGTTTTACAGAGTTTCAGACCAAATTCCTCTTTCACCCAATGACTTCCCTTTCTTCTGCGTGTTTGGTCAACTTTGCCGCACTGCCCACCGCTCACCTACCCCCGCTCCCGACAGCGCTTGGGCAGGTGCCTCCGGAGTCGGTTTTGGAGTACTTGTAGGGGACTGTGCGCAGGCAATCATAGCCCCTCTGCCGAGGCCAAAATACCTCTGCGAAGTACTCGCCTGGTTCTGGTGCGCGTGCATTGGCGAGAAAGGGACTCTTCTACACACGGACAACACAGCTTTGGCTTTAGCGCTGCACCGCGGCCATGGACGAGCTTTGCCTTGGGCTATAAGCGGCGAGTTGTTTGGGTGGCGCCCTCCTATGGTTTCCTCTCATGACATCATTACCCTGTGAACAACAAGTTCGACGGTGTTTGTAATTAGCAAGGTGGAAGCTGGAAAGCATTGCGCTTTTAAACCAATACTGCCAACACCATCAAAATCAATCAAAATAGAAGTTCTTACATTACTCTTATTTCCGTCAATGAGGAATCCTTTGCTGACGTCAAGTCAGCATTCGGCCAATCGTGGAGGGCCGACCACCGCGACCCTTTCGATCGGTCACGTCGCCAATGGACCTTTTGTAGAAATACGCGGTGCGCATGCGCGGAGTATTTCATGCGCCTGGGTTCGAGAGTATCTAGTTCCAAACAATCCGCCATCTTGCATTTCTCGCCTTTGAGCGGTTTCGTTGTGTCGACCTCGGGGCGGAAGATTACGCACGATGGGGACAAAGGTGAGCTTGGCGGAGCCGTATCTAGGTCACATCGCCTCAATGGGTGAACAGGGGCCCTAATCTGGACACTTGGCGAGAAAGACGGCGAGAAATCCGGCGGCTATGATTGGCCGGTGCCAAGGTCAAGTGCGGCGTCGGCCAATCACGGCCGCCAGATTTCTCGCCGACCTTTTCGCCAAGTGTCCAGATTAGGGCCCCAGGATGTAGCTGACGTTTTGGGTGTGGAACGGGTGGGAGAGGCCATGGGCGCGCGTTGTTTTCCAGTCACCTAGTCTCGAACCGATTCACGTGTCTAGGTGGCAGCACATATTCGCCAAGAGGTCCATTGCCAGTGCCGTCTCTCTTCTTTTTCTTAATAAAGATATGTCATTGAGATGGGTACCGTCGGTCATGAGCCCCGCCGACCTGCCGTTGCGCGCTTGACACGCGATGGCGAGCCGGCGGGCCATCGAGTCCTCGCGCTCTCAGCGCGAGATATCTTTTTTTTTTTTTTTTTTTTTGTCGTACTGAGGGCGGCGGAAGGATCGAGGAGACGTCCGAAGGGTTTCCCAGGGTTTTTCAATAAATGTCAATAAATAAATAAATAAAGAAAAATTGCACAGGCAATAGCCAAGGCCAAGCTCGTCCACGGCTGCGCCGCTGCGCGAGAGCCAAAGCTCTGTTCTCCGTGTGTAGAAGGGTCCCTTTCTTTGCAATACACGCGCACCCCAACACGGCGAATTCTTCCCGGAGGTATTGGAAACGAGATCGAACAGTCACGCCTCTGGCGGCATGCTTCAGCTGTGCGGGCAACAAACCGAATTTTCTTGTTTGTTGTTGATCAGAGAAATCGAAGATGACGATTCGAAGACCGCTCCTCGTGCGTCCAAAGCAATAGTCAAAGCGAAGCGCTCGTGCCCAGACCGTGCTCGGCGAGGTTCAATTCCTTTGTTATGCTGTGTTAGTGAACACGTCTTTGTGGCTTTGTGGACAACAAGCTCGATAAAGCGCCCCTTATAGTTCGATCTCCTGCCCAATATTGGCCTCGGCAAAGGGGCGATGATTACCTGGGCACAGTCCCCAACATCTACGCCGTAACCGACTCCGGAGGCATCTGCCCATGCGCTGTTCGGTAGCGGGGGGAAGGGGAAGCAGTTGGCAGTGCGGCGAAGTCGGCCAAACACGCAGAAGAAAGGGAAGCCAGTTGAGTGAAACAAGAATTTGGTCTGAAAATTTGTCAAACGGGGGACGAAAAAGGAAAAAAACCCAGAGCCATAGAGAGAAAAGTAAAATGTCAAGTAGCCCGCCGCCCCCTGGAGCGCCTTGAAGGGATCGAAGGACACGGGTAATGGCTCGGAGCCGTTCTGGCGTGTGCGAAATGGTGTCATCGGCTCTGTCGAGCCTGAAACCAAGAAAACCCATGCGTCGCGTGGGCTCTGCTCGTGTCGGAAATCCTGACCGCAGCAGGTCCTCTACGAGGAGGCGCATTGTAGGCGCCAACTTGTCTGGGTTCAGATAAGCGCACAAAAAGTTGTCCATGTGAGACCAAGCCCAGAGTCCACGCGCACGCATTTTCCTGGCAATGGTTGTTGCCAAGAGCTGCCTGTAAATCAGCGCCGGGCGTATCACGAAAGGCATACGGCAAAAACGGTAGTAACCGCGGCCTACTCTAAATGTGGTCAGGTTACGGGAGGAGGGATGAAGCGTGATATGGTAAAAGGTCTCGGCATCATCAAGCTTCACCATATACACTTGGGGCGGGAGGGGGTTTGCTTTGATGGCCTGGGGTAAGCGGAGTAAGGCGAAACTGAGGTGCCTTGAGGTAAGGAGTAAGTGCGGCGCAGTCTAAAACTAAGCTGGACTCCGTGGCTGACTTGGATACGAGGAAGACGGGGTTTAGGTACGGACCACGTGAGGAGCGTTCGATGATGCCGCCAATATGTTGGTTACGGCGGCATCGATCATGGGGACCTGGTCAGAGAAAGGGGGCGGGCCGTGAAGCAAGATGCTTTCGTGCAGCGTATGGAAAGTGCGCCGAACTCGGGCGGTTCGTGAACACTACATGCCCCACTAAACACTGCCCAGTCGACTTGAGGTGCCTGCTGGGTCGGGTGGACTAGAGTGCCTCAATGTCCTTCTGTTTAGGGTGATGCCATCGTTTGTAGTACCCGATGCCGACAGCACGCGCTCACTGGGAAAATAAAAAGAAATCGCCGGAAACAAAATGTCGCCGTAGCACAGTCAGCGCCGCGAGCGCGTGCAGGGACACGCTCTTTCACGCGCTTCAGAACAAAAAATAAAAATAAGCGTTCGAAACAAAATGGCCAGATGTCATCACCCCAAGCAAAGCGCACATGAAGGCACTCTAGGGTGGACTGGCGGCGGAGGTCCCGTCGCTTTTGACTTGTAGGCAGTGCTACCCAGGTCCGACTCGGAGTCTTTGACGTCGCTTTGTTTGTCTGGAGTGTTCCTTTGTGTTGGTGTGGTTTTCCTCCTCGCCATCATACGTGTCGAAGCAGTCGTCATCGGAGTGCATAGAGATCATACATACTAACTTCGGAGTGGGGCTCGATGACACTCCGGGATTCGCTCGGCGGCGGTGGCCATCGAGTCCGGATCTAATGGGTCGTTTTCTTCGATCCAAGATCAAGCACGGGCAAGGTCGGCAGAGACGTCAGCCTCACAGAATGCATGGGCGCGAACGTCCTCGACCGGGAAAACGCCCAGGAGCGTCGAGGAGACGACCGTGCCGCCGATGACGGCACTGGTAGGTCTCGAAGACCCAGGGTAGCTGCCGGACTCACTTAGGATTAGGGGGCCTCTTGGACATGGTGCCTGGACGGTAGCTGGTGTTTGCGGGAGCACGAGACGTGCGGCGTCCGCGTCGAGGCTGATTGGGTAGCTGGTCGGTGAGCTCTCTGAAAATTTCGGAACTCGAGCCTGGACGTCCGTAATAGACCCTTTCCGGAATTCAGTGCCATCTGGTGACTCAAATGGCAGTTTGACTTTTACCGTACTAATGGCGGCGATGAACCTGTGGTTTGCAGTACTGTACGGGGCACCGTCACTTTCGCAAGTCAACGGTAAATGAGAATGCGCGCCACACTGACCAGTTCTTTTTAAATCTCTTTCAGTGTCAATGGCGAAAAAGATCCAACCAGTCAGAACGAAGCGCCAGCCCACATAGACGCCTTGATAAACTTCTATACACCAAGGGGCTTTGAAGCCGAGTGTGTGCTACCAACAGATTGACTGGGCCCGAGTTAGAAATGAACGCTTACGCAGCTCTTGCATCCGATTCCTGCTTCACGTCTCGCTAACATATAGAATGTATAGGCATCGAATCATCTGCTTAGGAGCATCTTCAACTTCTTCCTTCATCACTAAACAGATGGCCGCCATTAGTATAGCACATAGGCCATTTTTCAGATGATGATAGTGATCAAAGTTGCCAGTCTGAATTCCGGAAAGGGTCTATAGGATAGCTGTCCTCCAGTTCCCTCTCGCGACGATGTGGAAGAGTTGCAGTCTATCGAAAATGAGGTGTTGGTGTTCGGGTAGCATGGCATCCCAGTAGAACCGATAGGGGTGGAGATGCCGGATCTCGTGGACATCTCTCCTGGACAAACCTATGGTGTTCTGGGCGAGATCGCGCAGAATGTCGTAGGCCTGACAAACCCACTCTCCGGGAATGGGCGGTGGTGGCTCCTCCGGAGGTAGCCGGATCGCGTTGGTGGCTCTGGTAGAAATGATTCCCGTAGGAGCCATACCTCTGGCGGCAGCAGGGGGAGGGCGCCGGCGATGCTGGAAGCGATCTCTTGGCGCGTCTGTGGATGTTCGAGCTTACGTGCCGTCGTTCGAATAGCTCGCGTTCAGAGTTCTGTGACAGGGATTGCTGAGACTGCTTGCCGTGTGGGGTGAGACCGGCCAGGGCATCGACGATTGGAAGCAGGGCAGCTCCCAAGGTTGAGGCGAAGGAGGCGGAAATTGCATCCCCTGTCTGTTGAACGAGGGCGGCTCCGTCATCGGCGGCCAAGTGCGTTCTCGGAAACGACGACGAGGCATCCTTCTCCTTGGTATTTTTTCTTGTCATGCTGAGATGCGTGGCGGTGCCGGCGGCGGGTGCCACTCGGTTTGAAGAAGGGTCTCGGCACGGGAGGGAAAAAAAAATTTGGAAGCTCTTCGGACGTTTCCTCCTTCCTTCCGCCGCTCTCAGCGCGAGCATATACGAGGGGCGTTCATAAAGTTCGTATTATTGTCACAAAGGAATAGAGATTCAGCAATCAAACTCGAGTAGGAGTTGACACTTTCTCTAGATATTCGCTACCAAATTTTACCCACTTTTTCTAGAGATGCACCACATGCCGGAGGCCATTGTTATAGAACTCCTCGTTTTGAGGGTTCAGAAATTGCTCCACTTCAGCAATCACTTTGTCGCCGTCCTTGAAATGCTTTCCCCTTATTTGGCCACACTGGAAGCGTCTCCGCCTTTTAACCAAAGTGTCATAAACTGGGGCGTTGTCCCCGAACAACGCTCCCAGGTTGGAATGAATATCCTTGGCATTGCTTCCCTTCAAATGGAGAAAACGGATCACTGCATGTGCTTGGTACCGATGGGCGGTGCCATTTTTGTTTCGACTCCCTAGCGGCGTTCCGAGCTACTATAGCATGCGATGTTTACACTGTGCGGAAACTAGAGGGACGCGCGCTCATGTTGATGCCTGTTTTGTTCTGTTTTTTTTTTTTTTTTAATTCCTAGTGCCGATAATACGAACTCTATGAACGACTCTCGTATATATATGAACGCCCCTCGTATATATATAGCATATATCATACAAAACGCCAATGTCAAACCTCTGACTTTTTCTTTTTTTCTGTGTTGTTTAAAAAGCGTCACTCGCGACACGTTTCAGTCTAAATGAATATCAGGTTTTCTTTTCCGCCAGCTCTGCATGATGTTCAATTTACCTCGTTTCTTCATACTGGCTGCTGCTTGTCAAGAAAATCGGTGGTTTTGATAAAACGGAGTTGGATGGACATCTGAGAATTATAACTTATTAGTTAATACCCTGAAGGCGGCACGTACTGAATACATGTAACGATGTAGGAGTGTGGCAAATTTAGAAATTTAGATTTTTTTATTATGAGGTTGACGACTGATTCCAACTAAGTATTCTTAATCCTAAAGTTAGATTGAACGGAAACGTATTACCAGATGCACCACTCGCTGACAGTAACTCTGTCAAAAGGCCACGACATTTTAAGATCCCTCATCTAGGTTTTACGTGAGAAAAACTAATATTTTTATTTTTCGGTTAATATCGGTTAAAACCAGTTACTGGTCAATAATTTACGGTTACGGTTATTATAAATTTCAAATAACGGTTTCGTTCCGGTTACGGTTACTGAAAAGTTGGTTCCTAAACGGTTTTCGGTTTCGGTTACGGTTTGAGTCCCTGGTTGAGAGGCCAATTATTTATGACAGTTCAAATTTGCTTAAGTGATAGTGGCATAATAAGAAGTGCGAGGTATATTTATGATCACTCATTTATGATCTTAAAGTGCCCCTGAAAAGAAAATTTTGTTTTTTAGCAATCTGGTTGGGACACGGGTGTCAAAAAATTAATTTTACGCGAAAAAAAAAATAAAAAAAATTAGAGCAATATTGACGGCGCGAGACGCGATTTAGTTGGTAGTCACCTCCTTTCCACTTGTTTTCTCTCTCGGCATTTCGGGCGCGTAGAGGAGAGGTGGGTCGGCTTCGCCTTCACTTTGAAGGGGAAAGACCGAATGACCATCTCGTTGAGCGAATGACCATTCCATGACGTCATGGACTTTGCGCGCAGAATTTCTAATATATCTCTCGCCGTCAATATTGCTCTTAAATATTTTTTTTCGCGTAAAATTTATTTTTTGACTCGCGTGTCCCAACCAGACTGTTTAAAAAAACTGTTCTTTTCTTTTCAGGGGCCCTTTAAAGAAGGAAAATGTAGCCAACGGAAGTAGTCACTGTGCGTTTCTTGAAAATATCATGCTCTGCGTTCATAACAAATCCAATACAGTTGCTTTTGATTATATGGGGGAATCATTTTGCGGTATAAAGATACCCTTGATCTGTTTATTTGTAGATTTAAAGAAACTATACAAAGAAACTATACTGTTCGGTCTAATGTCTGCAGTCATTCAAGTTTCTTAAAGGAATACTACAACGAAATTTCGGAGCTTATTTTTTTTGGTCTATACGTGTTCATAGCAGCTGCGTATCATCGGACATACCAATATCTTGTCTAAAAAGACACGAAAATAAATTTTAAAATAAATTAACGATTAGCAGAGAGCACCTGGTGGAAGTCGCTAAAGCCTCGTTTATAATGCCCGTCTAGGAACTTTGATGCGCACCTGCCCAGTTTCAAGTTCGACCAGTTCGACCTTTAAACCTGAGGTTCGACTGAAGTTCGACTTCTGTGCGCATGCGCGAAAATTAAAAAAGCAAACAAAAACAGTTGACTTCATTTGGTAGAGGAAAAGTGCAATATTTGTTGGGTGTATTGGCCATCACTGGTTCACATTACTAACTAACGGAAGCATTAAAAGCGCATATTTTCGCTTTTATATGGTGAAAACATTGGTAACCATTTTATAAAATATAAAATGAACTTTCTAAATTATTTGTTTCCCAAAATTCGAAATATTTGTTTAGAAGCCGGGCACACTGTCCATAAGTCGAACTTCTTCGAACTTTAGTAAAAGCGCGAAGGTTCGGCGAACCAGTCGAACCTTGAGGTTCGACGTCAAAATCGAGATTCGACAAAATATATGGAAGATTTTTGTTTTTGTTGAAGCCTAGGTGTCGCACTGCAGCCTCCGCAGTGCATATATCCAATAGCCGCTGCATATCTTCCGCTGTCTCAGCCATTAAAACGATGTCGTCGGCGAACGTGAGCCCTGGAAGCACCCAGTTCACCTCCTCTCCATCCTCTAGGTAGGTTAAAGACAAGCCCACTTTTGACTGAATTAGCTTCTCCTCCATCCCAGCCACGTAAAGCATGTAAAGGAGCGGGGAGAGTGGACACCCCTGTCGAAGTCCCCTGGTCACTATCACGTCTTCGGACTCTACCCCTTCCATTTCTGCCCTCACCTTATTGCCCTCATAAAGAGATTGGACGAGAGAAACACACTGTTGTGGCAGGTCAAGTTGTCATATGCTTTGAAAATATCCAGAAAGCAGCACAGTAATTGGCTTTGCTCCTTTCTGGCTACCTCGATGCACTGAGTTATTGTGAACAGATTGTCCTCAAGTCTACGCCCTCGACGAAAGTGGCGCCGCGTGTGTCAGCGCCCCCTGTCCACCGGTCAGATAACTACAACGATGAAAAAACCTGTTCCACAAGGGCGCCGCCATCTTGAAAATCGTCACTTCCAGTATGGGCAAAAACATTGTTTTGCCGTCGCCACGCCAATAAGATACATTTAGGATATAAGCATAACCGTTACCCATTCTCTTTTCGCCTTCCCTCTATTTTTTTACAATATGTAGAATGAAATGTTTTATTATTTTTTTCGTCGCCCATACCGGATATGCCTATCAGGTGACTGAGGACGAGAGCAAACGAAATGTTCTAAAATGAAACAGAAAACAAAAAGCAAGGGAACAAGACTCGGACACAAGGTCAACACAAAGAACCTTGAGGACCTCCCTCGTGCTTGTATTACAAAATAGAACCTGAAACCCTCGCAATTATAATACAAAATAGAACATTGAACCCTCGCAATTATATACAAAATAGAGCCTCAAACCCTGGCAATTATATTACAAAATAGAATGTCCTTCGAAATTAGATTGCAAAATAGAACTCGGTTTCTATTTAATATATATATATATATATATATATATATATATATATATATATATATATATATATATATATATATATATATATATATATATATATATATATGGGTGGTTTCATCTCAAATCGTGCAGGCAAAAAGGGTCGAATTTTTAATTTCGCTGAAAAAAATATATGTTATGGCGTCGTCTCTAAAAACGCAGTAGCCACAAACGGCAAGTTCGTCGGATATTTGGTTCTCGACTTACGAATTTTAAAAGAGGCCGCGGCGGAAAGCAGTGTTTTTCACATACGTCGTGGGTCGGATGTTTCGCTCGATCTCCCGTCGTGGATTTTCAGTCCACATTATATTTACTTTTTTTCAAGCACTCTGTAGACACAGATAAAACGCTCTAATACCATGGAATAAGTTTAGGCGTTTTGCTTTTTTTCTGCAAAAATGTCAAATACGCCCCCTCGGTCAATTGTTGACGAACTTTGACAATTAAATACTGGCGATCTACTTAAGTTACATCAATATTTTTTATGTCCATGGAGAGCCCAAAACACGCTCTTTATAGATATTATAAAATCATTTAGCTGTATTAAATATCCCTTGCGGGACGTTTACGTTAATGTTATGCGTAAACCAAAAAGTACCAATTTTAAGATCGATTTTCTCAAAAAAAACATTTTTTTTTTATTTTTTGTTAAAACGTAGATATGATAGTTGTCTACTCGAAAAGCAAGTCGAGAAAGTGTATATTTTGTTTGTATGTTCTATATTTAAGCCTCAATATCGGAAAAAGACGTCTTCGTTTTGCAAGACCTAAGTCAGACAAAAAAAGACGTGCGCTTCTATGAATTGTAAAAAAGTTTTCTTGAATTTTCGTCTGCGTTTTGTAATCACTTATAAACGCATTTTGTGGTATTGAATAGTTATTTATGTTTTGAAAAGAGCGGGAAACCACGAGAAACATATCTAATCAAATCAGCAGGCCTTGTAGACCTTCAATATCGAAGAGGCACAGACGTTGTATTTTTTCGGTTTATAAAACTTTCACTGTAAACTACCATGACTAGCTATTAGCTGTCATATTACTAAGACATAAAAAATCACCACATCATTGATCTATTATATACCATTCTTTTCGAAACCAAACGCTAGGGTTTGTTCACCGCACATCGCACAGATCACCAGGGAATGGCCTTTCACTTCCGTAATACACAAAAGTTATGACACAAAAACGATCCGAAACACACGGAGAGATTGTGACGGAGAAGGGTAGGGAATAAAAATAAATAAATAAGAATAAAATTACCCAACTCCGATGTTAACGAAAATTGCGGTAAAAAAATAAAAGATTTAGGTTCGAGCGGTGGCAAGGCGATAGGTCCACGCCTGGTGGAGAGTCAGACAAAGAAGTCAACGACACGTAAAGGAGAAAAAAAAATTAATTAAGACAGAAAAACTTAGCCGCACGCGGCAAGAATAAAAACCAACTCCTCCGGGCATTCCCTAAACGGGACACAACCAAATGCGTGCGAACACGGTCTCTACAGCACCGTCAGGCCGCTACGCCATGAAGAAATAAACCAAACGAGTAAACAATGCTAACAAACAGTTAGTAACGAAACATTAAAAACAAAAAAAATCAGCTGAACCGCACCCGAGAAACAAAGTTCAGCGGAGTGAAGAAACACTCACGAAATAAAATAAAAAAAAGTCTTAACTGACCGACGCCGAGTCCAGTCCCACGACACTGAAGCCTGGCAGGATGATGGCGTCCAGATGATGCTCGAATCTATTCTTCACTCTGTTCCGCACATCCGTCGGGGCTGTGCGGAACAAAATCAAGAATAGTTTCAAGCAGCGGTGCGCCAGAAGGTAACCGAGACGTAACATGCCTCGAGCTTCATATCGTGAGAGGAGCTTTCGAGGTAGTTACTGCATGCAGTTACTCAAACTTTCTCTTTCCTCTTCCCTTTTTCAAAAGAACACGTCAGCCGGCGCTAACTTTTCATCTCGGGAGAAGACCACTCTTCACAAACGGTTATAGTTGACAAGGAGGCTGACTTCGACCCAACTATAGTCTCCGGGCAGAATAGACACAAGTATATTTACCAACACGCTCGTTTTTGATGCTAGTCTCCGGGCTTTGCTGTTTACAAAAGAGATAACCTTTCGGTGCTATCGGATTTCCGCGGAGGGAGATAGAGTACATAAACTTGAAAGAATAAAACACGGAGGACAAGCACAGGACAACCACTTTGCAGAGCACGGCCATTTCTAGGATAGGGCGTTCGAAGCTTGGGCAAATATGCGGTATCGTTTCACGCGTGCACGGATGGCTGGTTTCAAACTTTTCCCACATCCCTAACGGAACCGGCCCATCTTCGTGTGCGTGCCCGCGCCGCCGGGTTTAGCTCGCAGGCGGCGTTGTCTTGGCAGGTAGAACTGTTGTTGACCGTCGATATTGTAAGGCCGTGGTGTTCTCATCTTCCCAGGCAACAGTTCCTTTGCTTTACCTTCTGCAATACTCTGACTGAATGACTCCTCCTGGGTGGCCGTCGCTGTTCGCCGCGTCAACGACACATTCGTACCATTTCACTCCTCGTGACACAGGGTGCGCTGCTCGCTTTACTGTCACGGGCCGTCCTATCTAACACAACGAGCGCGAAAGGTCGTGGTCATCTGCTGGTTCTGAAAGGGCGGGACGTTAATATAGGCCAATGAAGGCCCCGAATCAATACGACGTCTGCCGATTTCTATACATTAAAAATTTACGACGCCTGCTGGTCTGTTAAGAAGTGTCGCTTTCTCTTTTGAACTGCCCCAATGTAGCTTGCCGCCTATAATAAAATTTAAATGATCAATAAATATAACAGGGTGGAACTACTGTATTTCATTTTACGTGGGAGCTTTAAAAAAAATGCAAAAAATATTTCAAAGTTTGTGAAGACGCGCAATTCGCAAGTCCCTTTCAAGCCGTAAAAACACGTTTTTGTACGATATTGATGCTTAAATATAGAACATACAAACAAAATATACACTTTCTCGACTTGCTTTTCGAGTAGACAACTATCATATCTACATTTTAACGAAAAATAAAAAAAATAAAAAATGGGTTTTTTGAGAAAATTGATTTTAAAATTGGTACTTTTTGGTTTTCGCATACCATTAACGTAAACGTCCCGCTAAGGATATTTAATACAGCAAAATCATTTTATAATATCTATAAAGAGCGTGTTTGGGGCTCTCCATAGACATAAAAAATATTGATGTAACCCAAGTAGATCGCCAGTATTTAATTGTCAAAGTTCATCAACAATTGACCGAGGGGGCGTTTTTGACATTTTTGCAGAAAAAAAACAAAACGCCTAAAATTATTTCATGGTATTATAGCGTTTTACCTGTGCCCACAGAGTGCTTGAAAAAAGTTAATGTAATGTGGACTGAAAATCCACGACGGGAGATCGAGCGAAACATCCGACCCACGACGGATGTGAAAAACACTGCTTTCCGCCGCGGCCTCTTTTAAAATTCGTAAGTCGAGAACAAAAATTCCGACGGACTTGCGGTTTGTGGCTACTGCGTTTTTAGAGACGACGCCATAACATATATTTTTTTCAGCGAAATTAAAAATTCGACCCTTTTTGCCTGCACGATTTGAGATGAAACCACCCATATATATATATATATATATATATATAACTCCCAAGTCTTCTTATTCGCAGGCAAGTTTTCTTTCGTAATTATATAAAACAGTAGCCGCTGTCATGGGCGTACCAACCCGGGGGGGGGGGGGGGGCAAGGGGTGCGCGTGCCCCCCCCCCCAGTTCTCAGATTGGGGGGCAAGGCATGTGTTTGCCCCCCCCCCCCCCCCACCCCCTGAAACAGCCCCCACTGGGCAGGGCAAACACTGTCCGGGGCGGCGCCCAGGGGATACCAACGGCACCGCCCCACGGCACTGAGGGCCGGGGGGTCCCTCAGGGGGGGCCCCCCACTCAGAGGGGGGGTCTGGTTTGGCACCCCCCCCCCCCCCCCACTGAAAAACAAGTTGGTACGCCAGTGGCCGCTGTGCTCGCACAAAACATGCAACATTCCAACGATATCCACCCTCCTGCCATGTCGGCAGTTTGGTTCTTTTTCACTTTCATGAACACCCGTCACTGAATGTAATAATTGTATGCACACTGGTCGAGGAGAGAAGTAGTACACAAAGAGGTAAATAACACGAAGAGTTGTAAGAGAAACAATCCGGACAAACTCGAAAGGGAACTATAGAGTCGGGCTGAAAGAATGAGTTAGTTTTTGTTGCCTCTGTGTTAGTCAAGACTGTCTAGTAGAGGTCGGGGTGCGAAGTGCTGGGTCAACCTTGCAGGTTTGCTTTTGCGACACATCACTGTGGGCGTTTCTCCACATTTTTTTGTAATTAGTGCATTTTGTTTCCACCTTTGTTAGACAAGACTGTCAGTAGAGGTCGGGGTGCGAAGGGCTGCAGTAGAGTTCCTGTATATTGCTACCGACGGTAGCAGAGTTGCGCATTCAGCCTCGGCGGGTGGCCGTAGCGCCGGCTTTCCTGCACGGCCCTGGATGCTTTGCTCGTCACGTGACTGAATTCGGCGAATAGCGGCGCCGCGCGCGCCGCCGCGCATGGAAAACAGAAAAGGAGGAGAAGGATGCAAAAGCAGGGAAATATACACCGGGGCGCGTGCAATGTCGGCGGAGCGACTGTAGCGGTGGCTTTCCTGTACGGCGGTGGATGCTTTGCTCCTCATATGATCAATCTCGGCGAATAGCGGCGTGGCGGCGCGGGGAAAATAAATGCGCAACTCTGCTCCCCCTTCGGGGGAGCATATCGAGGCTGCAGGACTACCTTGCAGCTTTGTATGTACATGTTAAAAAAAAAAAAATGTGTGTCGGGTGCTTTTTTAAAGGGACACTGACACCCCCCAAATTTTTTTTTTCCTTTTTTGTCAGGCGATTCATTATGGTGGCGGAATACTACCCAATTAATATTTTGCTACAGAGTCACGTATTTTTTAAATAAAGCCAAAAAACGCAACTGCTCGAAAGCGAAATCGAAATTCCCGCACCACACGGGTAAGTGGAGAGGATAGTGAGACTGGCGGAAGTCACGTGGCTACACCCGAACGTGCGTTTTTTTTTTGTTTTTTGTTTTTTTCTCCGCGTGTAGCAGACTAAATGCGTTCGCTCACTGTGCGATTCCTTTGCATTTATGTTTGTCCCGCTCGCTGTTCTGTACTTCAAGATGAGTTGTTTTGTACATTTAAGTGTTGGCAATTAGTAGTGAGTGCCCGAGTGCCGTAGTGTGGTGAATTCCCGTGATCGGCTCCGAAAAGAATACTCCCAAGCAGTGGCGTCACGAGGGTCAGCGGCACCCGGGGCGGTAGGCCGCCGCGACCCCCCCCACTCTCGCGTGGCTCGCCGCGACTCTCCCCCCCCCCCCCCCCGCGACCCCCCCCCCCCCCCCCCCGCTCTCGTGGCCGGCTGCGACACCCCCCTGAGCGCTGCACCCGGGGCGGTCCGCCCCCCCCCCCCCCCCCACCCTTGTGACGCCACTGCTCCCAAGATGTTGCGTGAAGAATTGCTTCACATGTTCTGCATCTGAAGGTGGCATTGTGCAGCAGAGTGCACAAGTTTCCGAAAGATCAACGGGTCGGGGTCAATGGCTGGCTGCAATTCCTGTAGAACCATTACGCGAAGCTCGGAAAGCGGACGCTACCCGATTCATATGCTCCTAGCATTTTGTGGAAAGTTACTAAATTGAGTTCGCAGGTGTCAAAAATGAAATCTCATACCATTTAGTTCAGCGACGTATCGTCCACAACAATTTTTTTATTTTTTTGCTGTGATAATTGTTAAAAAAAAGAACTGTAAACATCGCAAAATGCTTGACAAAAAAAAAATGGTACAGCCACAGCAGGTATCGAACCCGAGCTCGCTGCGTGTAAATCGGATGTCTTTCCAATGAGCTACCGAAGGAACTGTTCCGTGCGTACTAATGGAGCCAGGAGACTGTACGTCGGTAGTTTGCTGGCGATTTCCCTTCTTTACATGCACTCCCGGCTTGAAGTCGGGCAGCACCACGCAGAGGCCAAATTCGCACCTCGTAAAGAAACCGTACGCGTTCGTATTCAACTCGAAGTACGCACTTCGTGCTTGACGTTTGAGCGAGCGATGTCTTCAGTTCAGCAACGAGAAGGGACGACAGCTCGGCGGCGTCTTCGTGCAATCGGCTTGCTGGTCGGGCGTGTCGAACGGGATGAATATCAGTTCTCTTGATCGGTCCAAAATTTCTCTTTCGAAGGAAGACAGAATTTGCCGGTACCGTGAACGACAGTTCTGGAGTAGAGGTCCAACGCCCGTCGTTCGCTGCCATCTGCTAGTCCCACGATACGCGAAACGACGCCATGTTGAGAATTTTCAGTGAACGCACAGGAGGCTTCCGGTTGTCTGTGCTACCTTTTTTTTCAATCAACGTATTTGCAGGTTTTTGGAAGCCACAAAAAAATGGGTTTCATATTTTTTTCTATTTTTAATATTGACTGTGTGCCTTCAATGACTCACGACTTTGATTAAATTTGGTGGTCGCTTCGATACCTTAGAAAACGGCCCGTGACCACGGAAAAGAGAGTGAGCGCGACTCAAACCGGCCAGTTCTCGATCGGCGGTTTTCGGGCGGAAAGAAACCGACTTTTGAGCCGCAAATTCTGTTCTGGGTAGTTGGGCTCTCATATGTCACGTACAACTAAAAACCTCGGCGAGCATAAATACCCTGTCAGTGTCCCTTTAATGTGTTAGCATTATGCCCTGGTAGATGCGCTGACCTTGGACTGGTTTGGAGCACACGTATCAGGGACGTAGCCAGGGGGGGGGGGGGGGCATGGGCCTGGGCCCCCCCCCCCCCCTAAATCTTCCATTTTGCTGGGGCCTCCTCTCCCCCTACATTTTGTCATGGGCGGGCCCCCCCCCCCCCCCCCCCGGAACAAAATCCTGGCTACGTGCCTGACACGTATATAAGTTTGCAACGTCGTCACTGGATGGCGCCACAGCCCCCTGTCCATGGAAACTGGCTAGGAATCACATTCTGCAAGCCCCAACAGATGGCGGCGGCGTGCATATTTCGAGATGTTTGGCAAGCAGGATGCATAACAACGGAGGCCGCATTGGATTGGCCAGTGGCGGATCCAAGGGGGGGGGGGGGGTCGACTGGGGCGGCCCCCCCCCCCCCAAACGAGTTCTGGATCCGCCCCTGGGATTGGCTGGTTATAGGGAGCGACGCCGTGACGTAGCAACTAGCAGCCGAAGGTCGCAGGCGGGATGGTGGGAGTATCACTGGGGCTCGTGTTAATTCACCCGGCCCACTGTTCTGCTGCGGATGGCTCATTACAAAATATTAACCACCTTGGGCCACCCGTACACGCCGCCTCGCGGCGCCCCGCCGGCGGCCCAAGTACGCCCTAGCCCCGCTGACCCCTGCCCCACTGCACCTCGCTTGCTAGGTGTTACGTCACGCCGTCGCTCTCGATAACCTGCCAATCCTGTGCGGCCCCCATCCTCCATGCACACGGAAAGTGGGACACGATTGGCCCTCTCCTCCCCCCTCATCTACACTTACAACGCCTACACACACACACAAACCTCAGATCTGTTTGCACCAGGGAGAAGGGTTTCGGGAATGTTTACCCCGCGGTAAAGTGCTGAGAGGCTGCATTCACCATGCTGTTATATAACCGCTGCGCGAAGTGCAAACGCATTTCTTCGAGAATCAGCGTGGTGGCAGCAGCAATTCCTGCCCATTCTTTTTATTTATTCATGTTTTATTAATTGTGACCCCTTGAGATCATATAATCAAAGCAATCCAGAAGTTTTTGTCCAATCTAAGGCTGGTTTCGAAAATAGAATGTCCTGCAGTTTGGTGGCGTTGTGGATCTGTGTACATAATTAGAGGGTGATTAAATAAAACCATTAGCTGAGTAAAGGTGTTGTCTGTCCCGGTTTCGTTTTTTACCGCTGTCAAATGTTGTTTCTCTTTCTGCCCCAGTCTCGCATTAAATTCATCATGGTAAATTGCCACCAGCTCGCCTGAGCACTGACTGAATTTTCTGAAATGAACTCCACCATTCGATAAAACGTTGTTCCACCGAAAGTCGTAGGCCGAGCTCCAGTCCGGCAAACCTACTTTCGTCCTCTATGTTTTATTAAGTATCCAAGCACGACTATTTAATGAGACAGGCGAAGCAGCACGAAAGTATCAAAGGTAGGTGCAACAGACGCGATCGAAAGTGGACCATGTCGGCACTCCCGTCACGAAACGAAACTGCGCACTCGACTACTTCAAGAACGAATTCAGTTTCCGCTTCTAGTAATGTACTAGATATACCTACATAGGCGAATGCGCTGACTGATTGCTGCCCAGACGGCCGCTGCGGCGACAATGTACCAGAAGAACAAAGCAATTAGCGTTTGATCAGCAGTGACACGAAATGTAAAGTTAGATTTAAATAAAGGAGTATACTTTTTTGCCATTTTATTTCGCAAAGCTTCGAACAAAACAGTTATTTCGTATTAAAGTAAGGAGAGTACCAAGATGGCGAAACCTTCATTCACTTCAGAAATCTTTAGTATTGGCCTTGTCCAGTAGATTTATAAAGCCGATAGTTGTTTACAACCAGAATAAATATCTTTCATAATATTTCCTGAATGATTGGAAATAAGTAAATAATCAAATTCTTAAAACCAATTTGTAATCTAGTACTGGTCTGAAAAGATAATGAAGTACAGTGCTAGGAGCTTTACAGAAAACAGCGTGAGACTGAAGGGGCGCTAATGACTAAACCAGTATATATTGACTTCGTTCATATACACAACACATTTTTACCCAAATTAATAGCGCACAGAGGTAATACAAATAAAAAAAGTTGAGATAACCGTGTTTATTTTATTATAACACTTTCAGCGCGTTAGAAAATAGTCTAAAGCGTTCCTACTTGAGGGCAGCAAAATATTACAGAGGTGGTTTATCCCTGAACGACGAACTGCCCGTAGCGCTCCATACGAGAATGAACTGTACTGATATCTCCTAGGGAGTTTAACCTAAATGTGAGGACGTTTGGGTCGTGCCGGGACTTTGGCGTGCTTATAGGGGAGGTATAGGAAGGTTTTGGGTACTTCACGGCAGAGTGCTAGGTACAAAACGTACGAGACTACGAATGAACCTAACCCGGGAGCCGTTCTGAAAAAGCCAAAATAGAAGTGCGTTCTTACTTTCGTTGTTTTTATGGAAAGTTTTAAAAGCTGAAAGGACGATAGAAACGAACTGATCCTGATGTAACTGCTAGAGATCACTGTTCAACTGGCGGCAAAAAACCAAAATGCAGGAAAGTGAGGTGCAATCTCGAACAATATGACAGACCCATTCGACGAGGCAGTTTCGGACGGCTGTACTGAATTCGCTTTGACCAGGCCCGCAGTGACTCGAGCAGGGAAATAAAGAAACGTTTTTTTTCCTTTCTATTACTTCTATAAAAATAACGTGGCTCTGAACAAAGTGTGCTTAGCACCGCCGCATCAACTGCCTAGGCGAATGTGTCTTTCATATTGTGGGAGACTACATTAATTGCGAGGTAACCAAACACAAAAACGAAGTTTCGCAATCAGAATTATTCTTCGCCTACCCCCCCCCCCCCCCCCCCCCCACCTTCTTTGAACAACCACAAGGCATGGCTGCAAGCACAAGTGGCTAGCTTTGACGACTATAATATTCTCGCTGCAGGAGAGCCGGTGGCACGGACAAATGCAGGGAGCTCGCGCTTCAACCTTTGACGATTAAAGTAAGAAAAATAGTAAAAACTATTGAGTCACACAGCCTTCTATCCCTACCGAAAAATCCAGTTGTAACTTTTCACTATCTAGATTATGGAACTGGAAATCTGTTTCTGGAAACCTAAAATCTAGATTGCAGACAAAGGAATAATTTTTGAAAAACATGAAATCCAGATAGAATCCGGAGATTTCCAGTTCCATAATCCAGATAGAGAAAAGTTATTGTGGGTTTTTCGGTAGGGATGCATCCCCACGCGCCCTTTCCGTTGCAACCACCTAGCTCTCAACTAAAAAAAGGAGCGGCAAAAAATAAAAACTTCTCGCGAACTAAGACACGCATAACAGTCAGTGCTTTAAAGTATAAATCCCTACAGTCCTTTACACTACTACTTTAATATAAATACAAACCCTATCGACCGTACATTGTTCTTAGGATGGGGGAGATGGCCAATCATAAGTTGTCTGTTTTATAAACTCGTACAATTTATTATATATGGCAGCCCATTTGTGAGATGCAATGTTTTATATTACAGTGGAAAGGGAAACGACGCGACACGAATTATCGCAAACTAGTATTTGGAAGAGATAGGAGTCATCAGTGATGTCGCCGCAGTTCTGGTACTTCTCCACAGAGCCACTGGCTCACCAAGGCCAATATATTCCGTGGACGTCTTGCTGAATTCATCATTACTGAAGACAATGAGACAGGCACGTAGCCAGGGGATGGGGCCCGGCCCCCCCCCCGAAATTTTCCATTTTGCTGGGGCCTCCTCTCCCCCCTCCCCCTCATACAGCATTTTGTCATGAGCGGCGGCGGCCCCCCCCCTTTTCTGAAACAAAATCCTGGCTACGTGCCTGCAATGAGATAGCTCGTGCTTGAGCGCAGGATTCATTGATTGCGTTGTGAAGATGAAAAATGTAGCGACTCCCTAATAGGATCCCTCAATAACATGCCATCCTAGTGCAGCACCGTAAATGTGGACTTGAGACACGCGCTAAGTTTCTACAGTGCGGAGAGAACACCAAGAGTACCGGACTTTAAATTCTAATTCCCCGAGCGTTTTAGTGGCTTCTCAGGGGTTCTTGCTACCCAACAAATGTGAACCGACCTGTAGATTTTTCTCGAGATAGGGAAACTGAAAACATGAACACAAAGAGCGCTGTTATCCTGGCCAGTGCCCTACACACTACTACTGTCAATCCATGATGACTTAGCTCTACAGGCGCTGTGAAACCTGCCGCAGCGATCGTAAAAACTAACAAGTAAAAGTGCCACTTCCTGAGCATCATTTGAGGGAAGAATGTTCGCCATGAGTTGATTAGGGACTTTCGGGTCTGATATGGGGACATTCGTGGTCGGACGAGGAAGGCTCAGTTGGCGGTTCCGCAAGCCTCCATATTAGAAGTGCTGTCGTCGTGACCGGTTGGTGTTTCCATCAGTTCCACATCAGAATCTCCTGACATGTCATCGGTTGTTGAAGGAACACTTTCGTACGGCCTTATTGAACGTGGCGTGCCATGCTCAACCTTTGGAGGAGCTTTTACCTCGCCGCTGCAGCGGTTCGGACCAGAGGTGAGGCGAGGAAAAAAAAAACAAGATGGCGGTTCTGCAAATGGGTCTGCGTCGTCGGTGCTGTGGTACCGGGAAGCCAGCTAGGCATTGTCTTTTGTCCATGGGTTAAGGCGCAAACGAACCCAAGCTCACTCATCGAACTGCTCCTACTTGATTTCCGATAGAAATTGCTTTTTTACGTAACATCAACAGCCCGACGGACGTTTTGTTTCTTTTTTTTTTTTTTGTTTTTCTCCTGCTGATGAACTCTGCAGATGGTTGGGATGCAAAATCTCGAACCTTAGAAAGACTCAATGTTGAGAAGTTCAAAATTTAGCCTTTCTTCAATGCACTGTTGACTCGTGCCACGAAGCTTCGCGGAAGTTTCATGACTCCTGACGTCAATTGGAGGGCTTGAACATCGACCCGCGCAACGAAAGGCCGCCAGCAAAAAGAAATCAAGCGCGGTAAGTGCAAAATCATGAGTCCGACGTGTCATAGACATTGGTCAGGATTGATCTTTAAGGTTAGCTAATATATATTGCTTGCATTGAATTTTCTCATAATATATGTAGACCTGAAGGCCTCGCCGCTGCTTGCAGTGTTTATTACTGAATTAGCTCCGCACGTGTGGCTGCGGTGGGCGCGCAAAATCGCAAGTCGATTCTTTTTTTTTTTTTTCTTCTTTTCTAGGTGGGAGTAGGGTATGGAAATTCTTGGAGGGCACTCTCCCACAGCCTCAAACACCTCTACATCACAACCGTGTATTCAGCGCACAGTGCGCTGAAGGAATTATAAAGAAAAGAAAGGGGGTTCGTGATGCCCCCCCCCCCCCCCCCCCCTCCCTTTCTTTTCTCCCAATCCTAACTGCCAACTGACCCAAAACTGCCCTAACCCAAGCGTGATCATGTAGCAACGGCAACCTCATCCATTCAACAGGCCTTTCGCTTGGTGCGCTTATCTTATCTGCAATTCTCCGCTTACTCTCGCCCCCGACCGCCAAGTAGGCATATCCGGTATGGGCGACGAAAAAATATTAAAACGTTTCAATTTGCAAGTAGTAAAAAAATAAAGGGGGGAGAAAACGAGACGGTTACGCTTTTCTCCTAAATGCATTCTATTGGCGTGGCGACGGCAAAACAATGTTTTCGCCCATACTGGAAGTGACGACAATTCAAGATGGCGGCGCCCTTCTACAAAACTTCAAAACAACGCGACTTAAGAAAAAAAAAAGTAAAAGTCGTCTTAACCCTTAAAAAAAAGGGTGTGTACCAGTGTTGCCAGATGGCCCAACAAAAAAAAAAAAACCGCCAAACGGCTGGGAAGTAGGCCCAAATATAGCCAAAGCCATAAATAAAAATATAGCCAAAATAGCAGAGACTAAAAAACAATTATTTTTAAGCCTTTTATTCACAATTTTTCACACACATACAAAACATGTTGCATTCACTTTTTCAACCCTCATATGTGCCACATTTCGTGTACATTCTGTCACCTTGTGAATTTTCAAAAATATGTTTTGGAAGGATGAAAATCCATGCAGCAATGACCCTTCCTTCGTACGTCTTCAGAAATACAAAACACACAAAGACAGCTTTAGTGTGAGGCCCGGGAGATATGATCAAATTATAGAAGCAGAACAGTAAGAACGCTGGGAGTTTCAAACCAGAACCCCAATATCATAGGTTCTTACCAATATCCCACCCGTCTCTTTTTTTCTTTGTGTAGAATATGAGGTTTCCCCCATTCCGGATCACTGTTTTTTCTTGGGGTGGGCGACGACTGGAAGGTACTTAATTGTTTAGCGGTCAAGCTGCGGGCTTCTCACTCTTAGGACCTTGGGTGCCTAAAGATTTTCACAATGGGCACCAAAGCAGCGTTTGGAGAGTTCAGTCTAGGTTCGGGTAAAAGACGCGCTACCGAGTCTGTGGTAATAGTGCAATCTGTTTGTATGATTTGTTTCACTGCGCTGTGTGGAGACCGCCTGAACTCTGCAAGCATCGCTTCTCCGCATTTTGAAAACCCCGAAGTTTGTTGAAGTTTGAAACATTTCTCCTTCCTCTCTCTTCTTTCGACTGGACAAAAGCGAAACAATTTTCTTTGAAGCCGATAAGAAGTTTGAAAATTAACTAGTCGAACCTCAAAGTTCGACGTCAAACCCGAGATTTCGACAAAAGTTTGCAGAATCTTTAGAAACAGCCCAAAATACCCACATAGCCAACAACGAAATTTTGATGCCAACAAGAAAAAAATGTAGCCCAATTTGGCTATATATAGCCCAATCTGGCAACACTGGTGTGTACACTTGTTGAATGTTGCCCCTAAGCGAAACGTGAAACGCCAAACCATGGACTGTTTTATTACTATTATTATTATTCTTATTATTGACTGTGATGCAATTCTCATGTTGACCTGTGCAATTTTTCTTGTTTTAATAAATGGTGCTTTTGTTTTATATCCTTAAATCGGAGATGCTATAATCCAATAAAAGATGTTGAATAGGTGGCACCATGGCAGCAATTTCAACTGTAACAGTTAACCACAAGTGCACTTCTTGATTTTGTCTGGTGCCCTGCCATTTTTGAGACAACCATAATGTATGGAGCAGATGCGGCTAGCAATATTTCTGTCTTTCTGCAGCTTGCTATGCCTATGACATTACATTTCTTTTTTTAAGGTCCTTGCAGTAACTTGTCTCAGCAGTGTACTTTGTTAATTAAAATTTGTTGGCAAGGTAAAGCATGCAAGCAAACAATGTTCCCTGTGCAGATGGATCCTCAATACGACTTGCAGGAAGCATGTCGTGCAATGCAAGGGAGCAAAATCATCACTTGAAAGCAGTGCAGCATTTGCAGAAGTGTAAATGAAAGCGATGCCTTTCCTCAGTCCACCCGTCTACTGCACCTGGCTGTGCTCCAGATGTGTCGTGTGCATCGCAGTGTTGTGGGCTCTGCAGGAAGTGCTGTGGGATGGTGTCGTTATGTTCCCAACTGTGTTTTTTTTTTCCTTTTTCAAGGAGGCCTTTTAAAGTGAGGTGCAGTTATAGTAAGAATGGCTGTGATATTGGTCATTTTGGTGGCTAGCTGAGGACATGAGTGCTATTGCTTGCTGTTTGTTGCAACTCACCCTCGTAGAGTGCTTGCAGTGCAGTGCAGTTTGGTGCGCCTTTCTCCTGAAGAGAGTCTTCAGTGCTTTCTCTTGTGGTATGTATTCCACCAGCACCCTTTCAAGCATCTGATGTGCCTGTTGTGCTATGTGATGTGACGCTCATAAGGTTTCACAGTGTGGTGCATCAGTGGCTTCAAAGCTCGGTGTCTCCCAGAGTCCGTCGAAGTCTACAGCTCTCCTTCCCAAATCCGAGTTGTATTGCTTCCAGGGAATTTCTTCAATCTGTGAGTGAGAGTGCCTCCCCAAGCAAGATGTGCCATATCTGGGCACCACTGGTCCACACCTGCAGCAAGCCTGTGTGTATGTGTGTGTATGTGTCTGTGCATGTGTGTGCTTGCATATATGTGCATATAAAAATACATCGTTTCTTGGTGATCTGCATCATAGGAGCATCATCATTACACGAAGTGCTGCCATCAGTCAGAAGAAAAAAAAGTGCATATTGGCCTACACAGTTGCGTTGGAGTGCGACCGCAACCACTTGCACCTCGTTCAGACAGCTTGCGCCGAGCTGTTGCTATGGCGACACGTACGACGAGCCAAGGGCGAGGCGGTGTGCTACACGACGCAACGCAGCGCAACGTGATTGATGCAAATGTGTGAACCAGCCTTAATAGTGTCCGCCTACACGTGCAACTTGTGAGTGAAGCCCATGGATGTGCTGCGTGCATATTGTGCCATCCTGGAATACCCAAGGGAATATAAGAAGTAAATTGTGCTGGTGCAATGTGGGGCTGTGTGGTGGAGGGGGTTGTGTAAAGCTATTCAAAATTTCCATGCATGGCAAGTGACGTGTGTGAAGTGCGTGCCGTGCCCAGTATGTCCACCTCGAAGCAGCACAGCAGAGAAGGGTGCAAGGTTGATTCTTCAGATGCTGCATCTATAATCAAGGTCGTCAGCACCTTCCAGCTGTTCATTGACTCTCGTGAGTGGTCGTGGTTTGGTTTCATCCATGATCCTTTTGTGAAGTGGCTGTGCAGATAGTGCCCTGCTGTGCGAGTTCAGTGCCTGTGCCGTGTGTGTGCGCACGAGTTTGTGAAGCGCATGGTGAAGTTCGAAGTGAAAGCCTCGTCAGTGGTGCAGCAGAAGTGCGTCCAGTGTCAATCTCAGCCAGGCTCACTCATCCGAGTGAAGTTTCAGCTGGCGGTTCAGTCTGCAGCATGGAAATGAAGAGACGTCGTCACCATCCAAGAAACTAGCAAGCCGGCGGCATTGGGCCTCCAGGGAGCCAAGAAAGGATCACAACGCCTCTCCTGTCTGCAGTCGTCGAGATGCAGTTGAAAATATTACAAGATACATTCTTTCCTTTCTGCTCTGAATTCTCTCGCAAAGTTTCTTTCGATTAAGTTGTGTGGATGTTTGGTCACTAAATGGGACATTTTTCAACAGGTGGAACATCAAAATAAGGGTGGTGCATCAAGCTTCTTCATTGAGCAGTGACTGTTTCATCACAAGTAACAGTAAGTTTGCAAGCAAGGCAAGTGTTTTGAAACCCACTTTGCAGTGGTTGCGGACATTTTGGCTACACAGAGTGGAGGTCATTCATGCAGGGTATGGCTGTTGCCAAATGTGAGCTTCCCTGGTTGGTACCTGCAAGATCCCCAACAGGTATGGTGCCATCTGTATTTTATTGTCCTCCAGAAATTTATGCAACTCTTAATTGGATCTTTATATGCATGATGATGTAGAATCTTTCAGGTGCATCGGTGGAAAAATGGAGGCTGCACCTTATCAAAGTTTGCCAGCTAGATATGCAGCACCACATGTGCAAGAAGCTGGACTCAATAGCTATCAAGCAAGGAAAGGCTGGTCATCAGTTATTGAATTGCAGTGCCAAGGCCCAGACCTTCCAGAGTTGAAAACATCAGTAGCTAAAGAGAATCAAGTCATCCAGCTGTACTAACTTCTGAATAGGAATGCTATCCAAGCAAGCTGAACTCTGAAAGCAGCAAATGCAAGCAGCAGGACTGATACTTCCAGACATCCAAGCAAGCAGGTATTCGTTGAGCATAAAATATCAAAGTAAACAGACGGCAAACTTAAGATTCGGGACCTGTTACTGAGTTCAAGTGTGTCTGCACGGCAAAGCAGTTTTCAAAGGACTAAGAAGCAACTTGCACAATGACACTTCAAGGACTTGATGCTGGCTCTTATCCAGAGCATATGGGAGTAAACCCCATTTAAAGCGAAGGTGCCACTGAACTGCAGTTCTCCCAGCAAAATGCGATTGTGCCATGCAACAAAGCACCACGTGATGTGTTGTGCAGTGATGTGCCGTGGTTCATTGTGCAGTGATGTGTTGTGCAGTGAAGTGCTCTCCACCAAGGTGTTGTGCTGTGCTGTGTTGTGCAGTGAAGTGCTCTCTACCAAAGTGTTGTGCTGTGCTGTGTTGTGCAGTGAAGTGCTGTGTAGGGAGATAAGTGAAGTGCCTTGTAGTGAAGTGCTGTGGAGGGAGATAAGTGAAGTGCCTTGCAGTGAAGTGCTGTGGAGTCATCTGCCACACAGGCAAGTGGCACAAAGGGAAGCATCACAGAGCAAAGTGTGGTGTAGTGATCTAGATTGGAGTGGTTTTCGATGAGGTCTATGTGCTGCCTAGTATGTGTGAGAGTCGGTGTCGTTGATCTGTGCTGTGTTGTGCAAATGGTGCTCCAAGTGGTGTGCAATGGTCGTCACTAGTGGATAAGTGGGTGTGAGTGTGCGGGGGTGTCCGCAAAAGTGGACCCTGTGCTTCGAAGTGAATGGGCAAGATGTTGGCTCTGCAGTCTGTGCTGTGCTTGGTTCCCGTGATTTGTGTGTGCTTGAGTGACGACACAGAAGAAAGCTGAAGAGCCACCTGCTTCCAAGTTTGCAAAAGTGTAGACATGCCTCTTGTGAGTGCCTTCAGTGCGTGCTGTGAAAAATGTGCAACACGACAAGGAAAGAAAGTCCTCTGGTGAAATGCAGTGATACGACGATGGCGCATCAAAGGCGGGTGGTAGAAGAGTTGTTGTTTCATTCTGAGCACCCCCAAATTTAATTTTACTTTCATTCTGCAGGCCAAGGCCGGCAGGGCGGTCGAAGAAACAAGGGTTCCTTCCTGGCAAGCCCTTTCCCAAGACCGGCGGTCACAGCACACCGCTGGATAGCTGTCCGTATCTGTCCACTGCCATGAGAGGCAACAGACTACGGCACGAGAAGCCATTGCAGCATTGCTTGAGTGTGCACGCAAACATAAACATCTGAAATAATGTTGTGCAGAAATTGGGAGTATCTAAGGGAAGAGAGCAGGCTGTCCAGGTGTTGCATGAAGTGCACAAGATAGAAGTCGATCCGTGTCTGCTGCTGCAGTGGTTCTATCAAATAGTGTATTTTTGGTGCAGGTTTGTTTTTACTGGTGCATCCAATTGCACCCTTTGAAGCCAACTTGGGAAGGAAGCAGGTTGTGGTAGTAATTTAAAGATGGGAGACAAGGGATAATAAAAGCTGGAATACCTGGCAACGGTAGAAATATGTGCAACATTGTTTCTGCAAACAATAGCTTGCATGCAAGTTTAGCATAGAGGTTTCTTTCTTGTAACTTCATGGGATGCTCAATGGGACATAACCTTTCAATTCTAATATATGTTTCAGTAAACCAAACTAAGCTTTGCTGAGGTGCCAGTGGAAGTTCACACGCAAATGACTATACTCTGTTTCACCTTGTGTTGTACCTCAGGAAAGGCTACAAGCGCGAGCTCCTTGCCCTATGGCACACCTCGGCGGCACAAGCTCTCGTGCACCAAGCGCAGCTGCCAACGCTATGAGCTCGCACTTCTAGCCTTCGCTGCGGTACAACGTAAGGTGAAACGGAGTATAATATTGCTCTAGTGAAATATGATTTACAGTAATCACATGTTAAAAGTTGTCTCCAACAATTTCCTGATATATCCTGTGATGCATTTTTTTTTTTTAGGATACTTTCAGTAACTGATTTAGTTCCATAATATAGTCTTAAACAAAGAGAACTTCTCTTGTTCAAGGTATAAAGCTTTCAATAATTACACTGAATTATATTTTTTTACAGGCGCTGAAGCTTCTGGACCAAGACGACCATGATGAAGAACAGTATAACAGCAATGTAATGCTAGGTTATTTTCATTGAAATCTGTCAGAACGGCACCCCTGCTGTAATTGAAGGTTGTAACAAAGTCTGACAGCAATTTTTTGGGGGCGACTGCAATTGTAAAAATGGGTGACGCATGGGAGTTTTTAGAGTAATTTATGAATGTTGATCCCAAGAATCTGGTTGTTTCACATTAGCCTGCTAAAGGGGTTGTTTGTGCAACACTTTTATTATAATGAAGGTAACTGATGAAAATCTCCACATTTATAGCATGAAAAAAATAAGTGCTCTTTAAAAATGGACACCAATCCATTTCCCATTTCAGTATGCATGCTTTAGCTAGCTTTCAAAATTACAGTGCCCTTATACCTCTGCACCAAATAATGAAATTGTGGCATGTAAATATGGTTGCTATGTACCTCCGTTTTCCCTCGTTGCAGGAAAATGCCCGTGCCGCCGAGCTGCACTTGAAAATGGCTTTAATATCTGAAAGAAAGAAGAAAACGTCCAAGACTGAAGAATCGCACATAGAAAAATTAAACTTTCATGGGAAAATGTAGGTTTCGTCCATAGAATAGGATTGACTGTTACTTTGTAAAGGAACATACTTCTTTGTATGCACAAAAATAATGGGCACAACCTTCCAGGCAGGACCGCTACCCCACCGCGTAATTGCAAATAATTGCTAAGATTATTGCACTGCTACAGTGGATTAGTGCACAGCCACTGTTTTAGTTTTGCACTAAACTGGCCAGTGCAGAAGTGCATTCAAGAGGCGAGTGAAAAACTGCTCAAGATCCATGCCGTGCAACGGGTGTTTTCATGACGACTTGTTCGACGAATCCAAGGAAGGCCATCCAGTCAAGGTGGTGGAGGAAGTGCATGTCCTTGGCTGCTTGAAGGTTAGTGAAACTTCAAAGTACTTGAACCACCACTTCCAAGGTGGGTGTATGACAGAATGGTCCCATATGCAAACTCTGACAAAACAATCTCTGGGTTTGGATGGAACAGCGCGGATATACAGTCACACTCACAGGCACAGAAGAAGAAAACAGACTCGCAGCGCTAACAACTCGGTCATATTTCTTCTTCCTCAGATCCTCAACTTCTTCTCCTTTGCCGTTCTCCTTTGCCGTTAATGAGAACATTTTAAATTTTCACACCCCAGAAACCAAATAGCCAATAAACATTAACAGTTCTAAACACAACAAACAGTTCTAAACAGACCAGTGGCAAAAGGCCTCATGCGAAGAGTGCACTGAATTATAGGAACGTCCAGTACGATGCTCCTTGCTCTCGTAGCATTTACCACATGATGTTGAAGAGAGCGAGAGAGGAAGGGGGGAAGCACAGCTGCACACCTGCATTGCCCCCATGATTGCCTCTGTCGTCTGATATGGCCGGTTCTACACTAAGCCCGTTTGATTTACCTGCACCTCCTGCACCGGTGCAGAAAAGTGCAGGGCAGTTCCTTCTGGTCGTATCTCAATACACATGCCGGAAGCACGCTGCCCTTCACATTTCTGCACCGGTGCAGGTAAATTGAACGGGCCTACTGCCACTTCCCAGAATTGTCTGCTACCGCAGATTCTGTACAGCCAATTCCCAGAATTTTTTAAGGTGCCGCGTAGGGCACTTTACATTTTGCAACAGGTGTATTAGCAGAATGCAGCTGCAAGTAGACATCCAGAATGAAAGACATTCACCACGCACATATATTTGCATTCATATTCTGCTTAACCCAACCACTGTTTTTTTTTTTTTTTAATTAATTGAAGAAGTGAACTTCAAAGTGGGTAACATTTTGTCACTTGAGTATTTTGGGAATAAAAAAAAAAATTCTTTCCTGCGTGTTATATTTTGCTGAAGTACATGCAGCCAATTCGCGCATGAAAAGCTGGAAACAAGGCCTCAAAATTCAGTTGAAATCATTTTGTTTGCGTCTGTGCTTGGGACCATTTTGTCCGGGGCCAGGATCGGGTGCACTGTGACTGAGCTGGACTGCGTTGCTGCACTGTGCCTCGATAGCTTCCTCTAACAATGTGAGTGGGCATCTCTTTCAGATTACTGCTTGGGACTGCAGAAAAGCCCTGTGGCCTGGATATTCTGTGAGTACTTCAATTGTAATCTAGTCAACTTTCATGGCCTATTCGAGACTCCAGCGAAATCGATGCCGCGTAGTGGCAACGCCGAGAAGCCCAGGAGAGGAGGTCGTGTTGCGTCTGTTGTCTGCTATCGCTGCTTGGTTCTCATAGGCAGCATAGAAACAAACGTCATTTTCCAGTAATTATTTTCATGCTTCCGCCGTGTAATTCCTACGCACTGACTAGAAGGTTTCTACCGTCGAAAAATCGCTTTGCTTTCATATGCAACTCCGATTTTACGCTCGAGTGCAAGAAATTTATGGTGGCCCGCGTGCTGAACGACGAAAACGACCTCTTTTCGTCCGCCATTTTGCCTGACCAGCGTACCCCCTATAGTTCGCTGGAGTCGCGAATAGGGGTGCACGCTGGCATCTGTTAAAACAGTGGACACATGGCTGGTCGACAGGGAAATGCAGTATGCGGCTGCGGCCGTCACCCAAATTTTGCCCGGCTGTAGCAATATTGAAGTTGCGAGCCATGTATTTTCACGCGAGAGAGGCAAGTGCTTTTATTGATATATAGAAAATCTAAAATTCCCTTAGGATGTCGGCGGCTGCATGGATGTCTCGGCGCGGGCAGCGCGGTTTCCTATCGATCAGAAACTTACTATTGACAATTTTGAGTACATGTTTTCGAACCTGGTTCCGTGGATTTGTGTTCCAAGTGGCAGCTGTGCCGTGAATATTTCATCAGCTCGTGCATTCCAATGCCTCGAGGCTTTTTGAGCTGGCCTCTTAAGTGCCGCGGATTTAGGAGAATTTGCCGACACTTGGAGATAACTCTGGGACATCTATTGTACAAACCACTTCTCAGCTATTTTACAGGAACATGGGTCGAACATATACCAGTTTTCAGTTTATTCTTGTTCTGGTTTGTAATCAAAGTGATGTATGTAAACCATGGCCTATTTCCGGCTGTTTGAATGACGATTCCTTTCATGTTTTTGACGACCTTACATCTGGTGCCAGTGTATTCAGCAACTTTTGTGGGTAAGCTGCACATGCTAGGAACACTGAGCAGGCACAACCTGTATTTGCATGTAGTGCACCCCGGCCTGGGCTTGAGTCGAACAGCAACTGTTGGTAGTTGTTGGCACCAATTGTCGGTCCTCCGCAAAGCATCTCATGTTCATTTTTGAAAAAAAGGTGTTGTGTGTATGTTTATACAGCCTAGAACTTCGTCTGCCTCAACGGGCAACTTGTCTCCTAGCTGTAGATGAGCAATTTAGCCAGTGCAGTACAACCGCTAGCCTGGGGTCTTTAACGTGCACCATGCAGTAGTGATACGCGACCGTACGCCGCCGAGCCAATTTACATCTTCCATTTTAGGCTATGCAGCTACTCATTGTCCCCTACCTCTTTTCCACATTATGTCAGATGCAGGTCTTTTGCTGTTGAATCCCATGCGTGGTTTCCATGCAACATTCCAGTGTTTGCCATTACTCTTCCATGTAGTTTGCTTCAAAGTGCTACATATGCAGTGCTTTGAAGGGATGTGGCAGATGAAATAACATTTGTGTAACCCATATCTTTTGAAGAGGAGCTTATCTGTGAATGATCCAAGCACCCTTTACCCAAAAGCCTGTGGCATAAACTTCAGAGAATAATGGCACTGGTGGGTCATTTATATCTCTGATTAGTCGCTCAGAATGCTAACATCGACATCATAGTTGTTCTATGGTAGCAATTCTAGCTCGCACATGTTGAGGGGATAAAGGAAGTCGGATTATAAGCAATAGACTGGTATTTTTAATATTCTGGACTTACCATTATCATCGGAATCCACTTATTTCAGGCTGGTGAGTGTGCCAGGTTTCCTGTAACGGTAAGTCTGCTGCTTCTGGCAGGGGTGTCAACACGTGAGTACAGTTACAAGAATTATGAAACAAATAAAATCGACCTGCTTATATATGGAAAAAAAAGTTACAAATAAGCCAATGTTTTTTTGTTTTTTTTTTAAATGTGAACATAATATAGTTTGTTGCAACTCAAGAAGGTAGGGCGAGGTTAGGACGGGACAGGGAGGAGGAAGCAGACGGAACGCTGGAGAAGAGAGGGGGAAAACTCCTCTTTAGCGTTCCGTCTGCTTCCTCCTCCCGGCCTGTCTTACCCTTGCCCTACCTTCTTGAGTTTAATGGACTATAGGGGAAATGTTTTGAAGGGTTGCCATACAAGCATATGGACCAGGACAGCTACAATAGTGGCTAATTTTTTGCTGATAACAACCAAGAAATAAAATTTTTAAAGCAATCAAAGTAACATTGCCAGACATTAATATTTTCTAGCTTCTTCATGCCTGTCAAATAAAATGTAAGAGCTCTACGAACTCGACTAATCTGCCACACTCTGCCATTGCCTAGTGGCCAGGCCAGCTGTAAGGTAAAGCCAGGTTTGATAGTGTTCGGAACATTTTTCAAGGGCTGGTCGGTTGGTTACTGTCTGCAATATATGTTTCATTTCCGTCTGGAGTATGTCTACATATTTTGAAGTCCAGAGATAGGCAGGCCAGTCATATATATAGTGTAGGGCAACATACATCTTTTGAAGTCCAAAGATAGGCAGGCCAGTCATATATAGAGTGTAGGGCAACGGACTAGATGGAACTTGGGGGTCGCATCTATGTGGCAACGTCCGTGCACAGAAGTCTCGCCGGTCCCGGACAAAATGGTACCAGACCAAATGGTCCCAAATGTGAATCTCTTAGTGTTGAGAAGTACTTAAAGCACACTGTACTTAAGGGACTACTTCAACTAGGTTTAGAAAACTTGTAATTGAAGTAGATTTTTGAGTATGTACTATTACGTTACTTAGTTTTTTTTTGCTTGTACGTTTTGATTAAAGTACAACTTCCGACTTTAAAGTACAAATTTTGTCTCAGTGAAACGAAGCCCCTTTTAAGGACTACGCGCTCGTGTCCTTGGCTTTCCCAGTAAGGTCGAGTCGAACCTCAAACAACAAAAGGACGTACCGTCACGTCACGTGAAAACTCGCTAGCCTTTTTTGGGATACCGACTCTTTGTTCAAAGAATTCGTCATTGGGCGACTCGTAGCAGGGCTATTCGTCACGTGAAGCAATTCGTGATAGGGTGATTTGTCACTGGGACAACTCGTCGAAAAATGAGAAATAGTGTTTGAAGATCTTGGATACTAGTTATTTTAGCGTTCGGTCGCTTTTGTTATTCAGCTTCTGTGTAGCGTCCTGTTTAGAAAGTTGTCTTGTTTCTTTTTAGGTTGGCAAACATTTCAGTTCACCTTGGAACCATAGAATATAAAACTTTCAGGAGCTCTACACAGCTACTGCGCATGCGCGACACAGAGAATGTGGTTCGTCCACGTGCGTGACACAAATGGCATATACGCGAAGCAGAAAGAATCTAAAGTCGTCCATGTGCACGACACAGCTTACGCAGGCACAACATCGACACAGACTGCGCATGCACGACCGAAAAGTTTCACATAACGCCCCACAATTGCCTAGCACTTTGCCATTTTTTTTTAATTAGTGCCCAAGAGAGGTGTTAAGATATTGTTGGGAAAGATATAATTAGTAAATGCCTATTTGAAATTAGTAAAAGCCCTACTTCTTGTGCCGAGAAAAAAATACAATCAAGGAAGGGGGTTGCTGTAATTGTACTCAGTTGGAAGAACTATGCTCGGTAAATATCAGAAATGCTACAAATATAAGAAATATGGCAAACGATTTATTTTTCGCAGGCTCAATATTTTGCGATTTAGGTGAAAGCTGAAGTTTTGGAATAATTCGCGGGTTCTAATTTTTGCGACGCGGTGGAACCTCAATATAAATTCCAATGTGTTTACATTTTACCGGAATTGTTCGCGGGACCAATTTTTCGCACATTACAGGTGATTCGCGAAAAGGTCCTCACAAAAATTAAATCATTTACAGTTAATAGTTCGATGAATTGTCATAGCGACGAACTGCCATATGATGAATTACCCTATGTGACGAGTAGCCCTGCTACCAGTTCACATGTGACAAATTGTCATACGACGAATGGTCCTACAACCAGGCACGTAGCCAGGGGGGGGGGAGCCCATGGGGCCCGCCCGCCCCCGCCCCCCCCCCCCCCAAAACAAAATCCTGGCTACGTGCCTGCCTACAACCATTGTTTTTATACATGCTTTGCACCTGACACCATCCCGTCGGCTCTCCGGCCTCCACCAGAGCCGGGAAGGAATCACTTCCCTCAAAGGGGCTCTCATTTGTGTGTCCCAGACATGCCCAGGGGGGCTATGTTCGACAAATGTTTAGTTTCTCCTAAAAAGAAACGGAAGTGACGGAACTGACGATATCGCGTCTGATTGGCTAGAGGCTCAAATGACAAAAGAAAGAACTTTCGTCATTTGAACCTCTAACCAATCAGACGTGATATTGTCAGTTCCGTCACTTCCGTTTCTTTTTAGGAGAAATGAAACATTTGTCGAACATAGCCCCCCTGATGTCAATATATACTCCCCTCTAGAAGATTATAGATGAACCCATCACTCAAAATTCATACAAAAGCAGCTTCACTTCCCCCTTTCCTGTAGTGGTACTAAATGGATGATATGACATCAGTGCAAGTGCCTTACAAGGTGATTGCTTTAAGTAGTTCGTCAGCGAGAGTAAAACAACTCTGGCCACTTGACTATTCAATAGTCGTCGCCATTTCAGAAAATAATTGATGCACCCCCGTATACCATAGGGGCAATGCATACCAAGGGCATCGTGAAAGATAGTGTTCAAAAGTACCTTACTTTGAAATTACGTACATAAACTTTGAAAGTACTTGTATTTGTAGTGCTTTACTTGAAGTACATCACCTCTCATTTACTTTGTACTAAGTAGTAGTTTTTAGAAGTATATTTACCCCACACTGGAACACCTATGGTGACCCCAGACAAAATAGTCCCAAGGGGATTTTGGATATTGTTTCAGCTCGATGGGTCTTGGTGGTCCATGCGTACACTTAGCGCCTCCTCTATGCCCATGATAACTCGATCGGGGCACTGGAAGGCTCTTCACTGGGGCTTTTGCGTCGTCATTTGTTGGCACTTCGGGACCCCTTTCAATAACATGCACTGTAGTTAGGGAGCGAAACGAAGTCGCGCATAGAAATTACTCGATGTGCTGGCATAAACGCGAACCCGTGCACCGGCTCTGCCGTGCACCAACACGCTTCATTACTAGAACGTCGCGCAGCGCATTAAGTTCTTAAAACGAGATGTAGTTCAAATTGGCGTAATTGACATTTCTAACGGGCCTGTAGAATAATGTACACAATGAAACTTTATATATATATATGTATATATTCTTTTGAGAAGAAAAAAAGAAAAAGTTGTACGTTTCTGGCGAACATGAAGGGCACTCCTCTCATGAAAGTCTGATAACACTGTTCAGACGTCGGCAGGAGCAGTTGCAGAAGTCTGGCAATGTAACTTATTTCCAAAGATAATTTGGTAGCAATTTCGAACGCCATACCTTTATGTTTCACCCTCCTTTTTTTGTTTCGGATGTCGTTTATTGTAAGTGTGCAAAAGTCGCTAAAAAAAAAAAAAACTATATATCTTGATACACAAAACTCTGGCAACTCAAATATTTAAGCCTTGCCGCACAAAAGTCTGGCAACTCTGCGCAAGTGTACTTTTTAATATTATATTATTATGCTTTATATGAATTTTAAAAGGCATGTTTACAAACTATAATTCGAGACTTGTAAAAAAGAAAAAAAGCTGTACTGCTGCTATGAAATCTGTCCGCGAAAATCTGGCAACCCGCCGGCCATGAAAGTCTGGCAACACACATGGCGTTGTGTTGCGTACTGTATGGACATTTTTCTGTCTCGTAAACTAGGCACCGCTGCTAGGAAGTCATTCGTGTTTCCATTAAAGTCCACGCTAATTTTCTAAAAAATAAGGAAAAAAAAAAAAAAAACTACGCACTGCATAGAAATAGCATTGGTTCCGAATTCGTCTCAAGGTACTGCACGGGCCGATCTTTAAGATCCCGGCCCGCTCTCGTGGGCCCGCGGCCCGCTATTTCTTTTCGGGTGGCACTGGGTTGGTCGAACGACGTGGACGTTGACTTTTCATCGAGACAAATTCACGCCCGCCTCGCCTTCGTGGTTTTAGGCCCATTTCAGACGGGGAAACTTTTGCAGCAATTTTGTGGTTGCTGGCGCGTTGTTCCCTAGCTTTCCCTAGGTCGACACGAATGCTGATTTCGGGTCCGTCTCGAAACAGACGAGAGCTAGAACAACTCGGAGACGTCTGAAGCGGCAGCAGCCAACCAGAGACGCGATATTTCACGTGGCATCCCTGTGGTGGTGATGATGACAGCTAAAGACTATAGAGACGTTTGTGAAAATAAACCTTTTCAAAAAGATGACTTAGTATTCTCAAGGTCATTCAAAGATATAAAAAACACGTTTTTAGCGCGTAGCTGTGCGTCTAAAAAGTGCAATAAAAATAAAAATATATGATGATGATGGCAAAGGTTCCTGCGTGTGATGGCGGCCGGCCCGTGTTGCTGGTTGTGCTGGTGTTGTGAGCTCAAGTTGTTGGGTTAAATTGTCCCGCACGGTCCCGCATCAAGGCAAGCAAGTTACAATGGCTGCGTCTCGTGGTTTCCGGCACATGTACTGTTGTGTTTTGGTTGTTTACCGTGAACTTCCCTCTTCTGGTGCTCTGTGTTTGTGTCAGAAGTTGAAGCATAGGTTTTGTATTTTTATTGGGCTTCATCGAGGAGGCCTACTACTAGAACATCTGAGGTAGTGAACACCGGTGGCAATCAGTTCATCGAACGACGTTTCATGGGCAGCTCAGATTAGCTTCTTTTTTGACTGTGTCTACAGTGCCGTCCGAGAGTCGAACGACGACGCGTGTATCACTGGGGAGCTCGTTAACAGTATGCGGCTGCTAGTTACAAAACTATTGACCCATTTGGCCCCGTCGTACACGCCGCTTCGCGGCGTCCAGCCGGCAAACCAAGCCCCGTTGGCACCTCCGGAAACGAAGTACCATACAGGGTGTAAGATAAACAGGTGGGGAAACGGCCCATAGAGGCCTACAGCAATGCTGTGACCGGATTGTGTACTCGTCTGCTTGCGGGTACCCCCGATTTGCGACAGATGGCGCTGCGGCGAGAAGAAAAAAAATCTCCGTCGGTTTAGCCGGTCGCCACCGGTCGCCCACCTGGAGTGAGAGTTCGCGGTGCTCCACATAGATGGCGCCACAAAAAAAGAGAAACCCGAAAGGGACACAATCCGGTCGCTCATTTTGGTCTCGTTTCCCCACCTGTCTATCTTACACCCTGGTCCCATACCATTTTGTTCAGCGGAGTGGCGTAAATTCGTCGACAACATTCGTTTTCTTTTTTTTTTTTTTTTTCTCTCTCTTTCCGTGTTAGTTGACAAAAAATGTTCGAAAAAAAAAAAGAAAGGAAGCCCCCACGATCGAACCCGGGACTGCTTGCTCATGAGGCAGACCTCTTCCCACAAAGCTACACTACAGCTTCGAAAATCGTTTTGAGAAGCAACGGATAGTTGTAAACCCGAGACTGGAGATACGGACAAGGGACAAAACACAGAACGACACGGACGAAGTCTTCGTCCGTGTCGTTCTGTGTTTTGTCCCTTGTCCGTATCCCCAGTCTCGGGTTTACAACTATGCTCAGTTTTGAGAACTCGTTTTATACGAGACTTTCGGACGGCACTTGAACGCTCTGCAGTAGTGCCGTGGGACCGCGTGGGACAGTACTCTAGACACTACATTCTTTTTTTTTCTGTAATAAGCTGCATGAGACTCGCCGCTTCCGGCGTGTACGGGTCGGTCAGCTGCTGGTCAACTCTGTTAACATTTTTGTAATTAGCCACTGCACACTCGCCGCGAAGTGGCGTTAATGCAGGGGGAGGGGGTGGTGGTTGTAGTGGCGACGACGCTATTCTTTGCGTACGCAAAGCTTTAGCGTGCGCTATTCTAAAACTCCCTGCGCACGCTAAGCTTTGCGTACTCAAAGAATAGCGTCGTCGCCACTGCGCATGCTCCGAACGCAAACCAGATTTTGCGCTTTGCGTGCGCTATTTTAGCGTGCGCTATTTCTCGGAAATAGCGTGCGTACGCAAAGCGCAACGTTACTAAAACACTCAGTTGGGAAACTGCCATAGAGACCGCCTCCAAAAACTGTCTCCGATCTGTCCACCAGCACCGAGCTAATGACGTACACAACGCCACCACTTTTCCCGCAGCGGCCAGAACCGCACGTCACTTCTATTTTGGCTTTAATCGGCCATTTTGGGGCCAGAACAGATACTGTGGAAGAGGTAACAGGAACGCCACCCCCGTCTCTCCTGCGGACGCGCCGCATCTTGCTACCCCAAGTTAAAATGCACCTAGGTCGGGACGCGCCACCTGAAAGGACCGGTGAGGCATGGTTGTATAAAAACAATATTAATTGTGCCACAAAACCTTGCAAACTAAAGATTTTAAAAACATCACTCGCTCCTCATTTTGTACTGATCTCCAATAAAAGTTACTACAAAAAGAGTCTTTTCTGTTTGTTTTTTCGCAAAAACATGCTTTCTAAAAGCTCAAGGTGACCACAGTACAGACAAATGACAAAGAGTGGCGCTGTTGTCGCATTTAGCTCGGTCTCGGTGGACGCTAGCGGCCCAGGTTTCGACGGCGAGTTTCCCAACTGAGTGTTTTAGTAACGTTGGCAAAGAGTCTTTGCGCTTCTCGAAAGAGGATTCGTGATGAGAAGTTGGCTAAAGCCAAGACGAGCAGAGTTAAAAAAAATGGCGGCTTCCAGGATTATGTCGGCGGCTGCTGTGGCGGCGTCGTGAGTGCGACGTCGGTGGCATCCTCGCGACTGCGATTTTCAATACGGGACGACATTGTACTCGGTTTGGCAACGATCACCGGCATCATGATGCTTGTGACGCGCGAACATTTCTCGGCGAAGGTACGATGTGCGAAGGTCAGTACACGAGACCTCTCTTGCCGAGGCGACGCAAGCGGACACGACCGGTCAACCGCTCGCGTCGCATTCTCATGTTTAAACAAATCTAAAATAATCCTTCTGAACCAAAAGACTTGTTTTTTTTTTTTTCTAAAATTACATCATTTCGTGTGTGAAATAAAAATTGTGACTGTATCTTGGTGGCGTCGCAAGCGCGAGATGCTTGGGCTTTTGCATCGCAACGGAGAAACGCTATTCTAAAACTCTCGCGTCGCGTGCGCTAATACAAGCGCTAGATTTAGCGCTAGCGTGCGCTAAAATTGCGTACGTTATTCTAAAACTCCCTATTAGGGAGTTTTAGAATAGCGCACGCTAAAGCTTTGCGCACGCAAAGAATAGCGTCGTCGCCACTGCGCGTGCTCCGAACGCAAACCAGGTTTTGCGCTTTGCGTGCGCAATTTTAGCATGCGCTATTTCTCGGAAATAGCGTGCGTACGCAGAGAGTCTTTGCGCTTCTCCAAGGAGGATTCGTGATGAGAAGTTGGCTAAAGCCAAGACGAGCAGAGTTTAAAAAAAAATGGCGGCTTCCAGGATTGTCGGCGGCTGCTTTGGCGGCGTCGTGAGTGCGACGTCGGCGGCATCCTCGCGACTGCGATTTTTCACACGGGACGACATTAGGGAGTTTTAGAATAACGTACGCAATTTTAGCGCACGCTAGCGCTAAATTTAGCGCTTGTATTAGCGCAGGCAACGCGAGAGAGTTTTAGAATAGCGTTTCTCCGTCGCGACGCAAAAGCCCAAGCATCTCGCGCTTGCGACGCCACCAAGATACAGTCACAATTTTTATTTCACACACGAAATGCTGTAACTTTAGAAAAAAAACAAGTTTTTCGGTCTAGAGTATTATTTTAGATTTGTTTAAACATGAGAATGCGACGCGAGCAGTTGACCGGTCGTGTCCGCTTCCGTCGCCTCGGCAAGAGAGGTCTCGTGTACTGACCTTCGCACATCGTACCTTCGCCGAGAAATGTTCGCGCGTCACAAGCATCAAGTTTCCGATGATCGTTGCCAAACCAAGTACAATGTCGTACCGTATTGAAAATCGCAGTCGCGAAGGATGCCGCCGACGTCTCACTCGCGACGCCGCCAAAGCAGCCGCCGACATAATCCTGGAAGCCGCCATTTTTTTTTAACTCTGCTCGTCTTGGCTTTAGCCAACTTCTCATCACGAATCCTCCTTCGAGAAGCGCAAAGACACTTTGCGTACGCACGCTATTTCCGAGAAATAGCGCACGCTAAAATAGCACACGCAAAGCGCAAAACCTGGTTTGCGTTCGGAGCATGCGCAGTGGCGACGACGCTATTCTTTGCGCACGCAAAGCTTTAGCGTGCGCTATTCTAAAACTCTGTATTGTACTTGGTTTGGCAACGATCACCGGCAACTTGATGCTTGCGACACCCAAACATTTCTCGGCGAAGGTACGATGTGCAAAGGTCAGTACACGAGACCACCGAAAAAACGGTTAAAGTGCAGACGAGCTGGTGTAAGTTATACATGATGATTGAAAACCTGAGACTGTGGTTTGAAAAACAGAAAAACCGGCTTTAAATATGTTGGTCAGACTGCAAGATGCATTAACGATAGGTTGACAGAACATAAACGGAATGTGCGGATTAACGCTTCAAACTCTGAACTAGCGAGGCATCTCCAGGAGTGTAATGCATGTACAGCGAACTGGTCAGAGACAGAAATCGTACACAAAGAGCGTGAGGAGATGAGACGTGTTGTGCGAGAAACTGTTCGCATAAAAACATCGGGAAATTGCATTAGCCAAGCGTCGCTGCAAATTGGAAGTGAGTCAAAAAAGTTTACTGACTATAAAGACCTAGTGTGGGGTGAACGTAAAAGAGGAGGAGGTTGCTTCGCAGTTGTTTGCATTGTTGGGTTCGGGATCGTAGGGGGGGCATTGTTGGCGACTGTGTGATTCATGGTTCAGTTCAGGGGGAAGGGGGGTAAGTTATACCCCTGTCAGACGGGCACCTCAAATGACATTTACCCCAAATGACATTCAGTGTAAATGTCATTTAGGCAGTGTCACACGGAAACTCAAATGACATTTGACTTAAATGACATTCGAGCTCAACTGAGTTCTCCCAAACTCATTTACGGCTCGTAAATGTGTAGTCTCGTCAACAGCGGTCAGCACAAGTTCCGCGAATTGAAATAAAACATTATAAATAATATAAATACAATTGAAAACAATGCTTGTAGCAATTATTTTTAGAAAAAAATGCTTATAATGTGTATATCTCGCACACCTTTTGCGATATATTTGTTTAATATACTCGCGGTCTCAGTTGCGCGTCAGTAACGCGATCCGACGTTCCGGCAGTTCGGGATCCATCGCACTACGATCATTGTCGTCAGCAGGCTCCATCGCTACAGGGTCACGGTCTTCGCTTGAATCGATCGCAGACGTAAACGTCAACGAGGTATACGAATCCGGCGAAGAACGAAAGAGCGCGAGGAACAACTGCGAGCAAGATGCACGGAGTTCCGAAAGCAGACGAGCCAAGCGGCGGAACGGCTACGGCTACGGATTACTTGGGATTGCTGACGTCGTGTCATAGTTGCCACAAAACACCTTGTCCCCTTTGCTTTGAACTTTGAACTGCCGAACCACTAAGCATGTGACGAGTAGTGCCTTCTGACGAGTTTCTAACAATGACCATCTGCGCGATATTTTATGCTGTGAAGAGCGACAGTAGCCATACCTATGCATAAATAATTTTAGATTAAAATAAGCTCGACCAAGCCCTCTTTCCCCGTATTGTTTTCTTTAACAGTCCGAAATATCGAAGGGGTTTTCTTTAACAGTCCGAAATATCGAACCCCCCTCCCTCCCCTTTCCCCCCTTTTTTCCTCTTTCGACGCCACTGGTATGGTAGAACGCTCCTTGACCTCGAGTTGTATCGGCTTCTGTGCTTTTTGCTCGGCGTTTCTTCCGTCCCGGAAAATAAACCTCCAGAACAATTACAAACTAAAAAATAGTCACGGTGCAGGCGAGCTGGTGTATGTTGATTATACAACGTCTCAAACTCAGCTCAGTTGAGTTTGAGACTATCTGCTGAGCTGAGTTTTCAGCTGAGTTGAGTTTGAGACGTTGTCCTGTCCCCTTTTTTCTGTCTTCTTACCACTTTTTCTTTCAAATTTCATTCCCAATCTCAGGATTTTGCATTGTGTACAAACTAAAGTTACTACAGTAGACTCCCAAAAGACGAACACGAAATGACCCTGAAAATTTGTTATCAGATGTTCGCCTTAACAGAAGTGGCCTAATTATCATGCTGGGCATGTCTAAATTGCTGTTGACCAATAAACACAGAATGAAAAGGCCTACAATGAAGAGATACTTAAAAACGGACATTTATTTGGCTTACGATGCCAAATGAAGAAAAAAAAAATGTTTCACACACCACTGGTGGGGGAACCGATCCATTCGGTGATTTTTGACTGCCTTCTCCTCTGCGCAAATCGGTGTCTAGCGATGAAAGACATATGGTCCATGTTCCTGAGAAAACATAGGCCACATGTCATAATTGAACCTTAATCACTGTCATCACGTCCATCAGACTCCTTGTCCGACGCCTCCTCCCAAAGGCAGTAGTCTTCAGTGCCGTCGAGCGCATTTGAAATACCGCACTTCTTGAAAGAGCGAGCGACGAGCGTGCGCCGACGCAGTGAAAACCGGGCGCGGCGCATGAATCGAGTAACCCAATGTCGGCTCGCCAAAATTATCATGCAGCAGCTCAATGTTTACGTCGAGGTGCCGTTCACGCAGTTCACGTTGCTCTTTTACGAAGTCGCGGAGACTTGCCTCGACGTCGGCGAACACGCCATTCTTTAGGCTCCTAAAGCTTCTCATTCCGTTGCACACGAACAGAGCTTGCTTTGTCGTCTCCATCCGCGGATGCTGCCCTCATTTACGGCGAGTTGTCGTCCGGCAGCACTGTTACCGAGGTCTTCCGCAACCAAAAGAACTTTTCTTTTGGAGGCGACCGATGATTGTTTTAGCGCCGACGCCATTGCCGAGCCTGACTGTACGAATGGTGGCGCCAGTGGCGCCTCGGACATTGTGATTTTAATGATGATGATAGCTGTTTTGAGCGCCATATGGCTTCGAAACCGAAACTACGTCAAACAGCGTTAGATCGCGCCTCAGCAAAATTAAAAATTCGGAAAAAAAAAAAAAACAACTTCGTATTACGCGCGGGTTTTTACAATACGTCTGACATACACCTCGGGCGGCGCAATGCGCGGCGTCGCCGTCGATGCCATCGCGAAGGGGATCTATGGAAGTTCGATTTAACCAAAATGCGCGCGCGAAACGATTCGTGTTAAACGATTTTTTTTTTTTTTTTGCATTGCGTCTGTGGGAAACCAACAAAATGTTCTTACTTTGTTCGGCATATCCAAGAATTCCGCTTAAAGGGGCCCTGCAATGACTTTTTACTGGTTTTTAATTTGCACCGAACCTAAGCGCACTGAACGTAGTAACTTAATGAAACTTTTCTTTTCGCAAAATTCGCTTTATTTTAAAAGTTATGGGCAAATTAGAATTACAAAAACAAGCAAAAAATAACCCCCTTCATGACGTCGTAGGTCCTGGCTTGAGTGGCCGTGAACTAGAGGAGAGATAGTGAGCTCATCGAGCGCTCACGGCTGCCGCACTCCGTGTCGACGGCTCGAGAGGGCGCCACTAAAGCGTGTGTTGGATAGGCTGTATGAAGCGGGCGGCCAGGGCGGCTCGCATTGCATTTGCTGCGCGATTAAAGACTATTTCGGCATAACACTTCATTGGCCGCAAATGACAGCAAACACGGGGTAAAAATCAGTACAGAACGGGAGCCACTTCGCGCTGCCATACCGCCAAATGGTTTTTCTACGCTCCGAGACCTTTCTACGCTCGTCGTTCGTCGGCGCCTCATCCCACTAGCCCTTTCTAATATGCGCCGCTTTTTCCGCCGCTTGGTGGCAGGTATGTCGACGGGTCATTTCTTGTTTGCGTACTTTATAAACTGCATTTGTTTCTTTTCTGATCTAAAATACTGAACAAAAACTACTTTCATGCATAATTGAAACGGTTCGCGACACTTATATTTTGTATCTCCACTAAAAAAAAAGCTTTTAGCGGCTCTGACCAGTAGTAAGCCCAGGACCAAAAACGTCACATTTCGCGCGCTTTCGGTACCGCTGGTCGCCCTCGTCGGTGGAAAAGGTTTCCGCGTCGTCGGTTTAAATATGACGCACTGATATTTAGTCCCTCTCTCCGTGCCCGTTGGCTTGCAAGAACCCCAAGAGACGTGGAAACCGCAAAAAAGGTAGACGCTTAAATATGATTGCAGGGCCCCTTTAAGCGAGTTCGCCTTAACGGGAGTCTACTGTATATGCCAGCGTCACTCGGGCGGCGTTCGATCGGATTACTACCAGCGTGCAAGGGGGTAGGGAGGCAGTTTGCCAGATAGCTTCAAGTTTTTATGAGCCTCAACCACCTGCCTGCCCCCGGCAGTTTTGAACTGGATGAGTATCGTTAAACAGTGCGTTCGTGTGACCACTGCAGCGTGATGCACGTTAAATACCCCCCCCCTCCCCCCCCCCCCCCGGGCTGGCGGTCACAATAGGGAGTTTTAGAATAACGTACGCAATTTTAGCGCACGCTACGCAAGAGAGTTTTAGAATAACGTTTCTCTGCCGCGACGCAAAAGCCCGAGCATCTCGCGCTTGCAACGCCACTAAGGTAGTCCCAATTTTTATTTTACACATGAAATGCCGTAACTTGAGAAAAAACAAGCTTTTTGGTCCAGAGTAACATTTTAGACTTGTTTAAAAATGAGAATGCGACGCGAGCGGTCGTTTGTTCGTGTCAGCTTGCGTCGTCTCGGCAAGAGGTCTCTCGTGTACTGACTTTCGCACACCTACTTTAGCCGAGAAATGTTCGCGCGTCGCGAGCATCGAGTTGCCAGTGATCGTTGCCCACTTTCCTGGGTATTCCAAACCGAGTGATATGTCGTCGCGAGGATGCCGCCGACGCCGCCAAGCAACGCCAAAGCGGCCGCAACCATGCTCCTGGGGGCCGCCATTTTTTAACTGTGCCCGTCTTGGCTTTAGTCTACTTCCCTTCATAAATCCTCCTTGGAGGAGCGCAAAGACTGCGTACGCACGCAATTTCCGAAAAAATACCACACGCAAAGCGCAAAACGCGGTTAGCGTTCGGCGCATGCGCAATGGCGGCGACGCTATTCTTTGCGTACGCAAAGCTTTAGCGTGCGCTATTGTAAAACTCCCTAATATGCCAAAGAAAGGAGAGAAAAAAAAAAGACGTTTACAACTTCCTGTAACGCAGATTTAGAGCGCAGCTCTTGAGGAGGAGGGGAGGGTACTGAAAGGAGGGTATGCCCTCCTCCTCATCCGTACCCTCTCCTCCTCCCCTTCTCCTTTCACCACTAGAGCCTTCCTACCTTTCACGCGCGAAGCGCGCGTCCTCACGCGACGTTTCGTCACGGTGACGTGACGAAACGTCGCGTCACCGTGGGGTTTAGTTTCTTCGCAATGCAGTCAAAGGAACGGGCACGCGTGCCCTCTCCCCTTTTGAGCGCTGATTAAAGCTGAGCGCGCGCTCTCCACTCCTCGGAAATGCCAAGAAAAGTTGTCGCCGATCTTTTTTTAGTAGTATTTTTGTCAGACCCCTCCCCCCTACGTTCTTGTAGGGACCCCCCTCAACCTAAAGGAGACTTTAAGCACTGAGGGTAGAAGGGTTGGACGAGAGGCAACAGAAGGGCACAAGCGGGCGAGGAGGATAAGTTTGCCTCCGAGAGATATACCTCGGTGGGACTGCTTGCTGCGCTTCAAGTCCAACGACAGACAAGAACTCGTCCGTCGTCGATGGTTTGTCGGCGCTTGTCGGCGTTTGTCGCGGGTGTTTTTGTTACAGGGGGACAGCATCAGCGACACGAAACCTCGAGGTGTCGCCGGACAAAAATCTGTGTTTGTCGCTCTAGTGGGGCGTGGCTATTATAAGAACATCAGGTATACCCTCCCGCTGAAGGTGCACGGTCTGAATGCGGTGCACAGTCCATTCGTGTGTTAAGAACAGCAAATCACAGTAATCACACATAAATGACTGCACCTCGTTCCCTGCCATTTCGAACGTCTGCCACGAAAGCCAACGAAGCAGACAAGCTTCGACGTCTCCGAGCGCAGAAAGCAGACGACGAGCTCACGGCGTACGCATCACGTGGCGTCTTTACTCACGTTACCCACTGATCGGAGGAGAATAACGGGAGTAATTACTCCGGAGTCGTATCGAGTAAGTTTTGGAACACAGCCTCGGACTTCTTGGAATTGACAAATATTTCGCCGGCGAGTGTTGTTCAGAAGTTTACCATTTCGTTTAACGCTCCCGAGTTCCAGGTGTTCAACGACATGCTTGGCTACCACCAGCTCGCCTGCGCGCTCACAGTCTTTTCAATTCAGAAATTTGGCAGTTTTGTCCGAAAATCAACGATGTTGCCGAAAACCTACGGTGGATAGATGAACATTAATGGCTATGCCCTTTACAGTAGGTGGTAGCTTGTGCCACCTATCCTAAAAACAAAACAAACAATATAATATTTTTCTATCTATATAATGTACGCTAGAGGTTCAACTGGCGCTAGTGTGCTGTTGCAAATTGAAGCAGACAGCCAGCAGTCGGAAATTGACTTCCGGTAATGCATTTCTCTGGAAAAAAGCGAGTGCATTTCCTCTCTGCGCTCGATTATAAGAGCAAATATCACGAGTAATTCGTACGTACTAGGCACTTTGGAACATTTCCCAGTCACGCAGATGAAATAATTGGTCAGTTACGGCGTTTTTATTTTAAAATTTTGGCATGAAAAACGGTGCTAAAACCGCTTCGTACATGCATTTATGTGCACTGTCGGACACTGTTAGCGCGAACACGGCGTCGACGCTTTCCAGCATGGGGGATATACGTGCCAAACGAACGAAGGACATGTGGAAAACCAAGAGAGATTGCAGGAACTACGAAGTAACACTGGATAAGTAACTCCTTGTGCTTGCAGACGATCAAAATAAATTGAAAGTCACGTAATATAGTCCGATTTGCAATAAATAAGTACTGCTTTATTCTTTCTGCTCATGAATATGTGCGAAGATGCTTGTTCTTGGTTCAAATTATCACCCGCACGCTCCAAATCTTTGCAAATAGGGATAAGCCAGGGAACAGGTGCCCGATAAAAACTGCCGACATAGGAAATAATAAGAAAACACACCTTTAGTAGTTCACGTACTTTATTCTTTATGTTTCGAACGTTTTTTTAACCACTCGTAAAGATGCACGATGGGGTCATTTTCATATAGTGACAGAACGGGCATATTAGCAATATATAAGCACCAGCGGAATGCTGGCGAACTTTGAACGCACTCTACATTCCTTTCGATCGTTATTTTGCTTAGAATCGTCGCTCGTTTCTATATAACTGCCATGGAACAGAAGTTTGGGCCTGAAATATAGCGAAGTTTAACATCGTTCAGTGGTAAAGAAAAGATGCTGTAACTAAAGCAATTACACTTCCACAATATTAATAAAGGTACATACTATCCGGTACAACCGAAATAACAAGCTATTCATGTTATGTTTCGGCGAAGAGACAAAATTCACGCGCATTTTCCCATAGGAATACACAGGAAGACTGGAAAAGTAGACTGCATGCTGTCTTCTTCAATTTGCAACCGGAAGACCCGTAGACACTAGCGCCAGCTGAGCCTCTAGCGTGTATTGTAATAACTCTATGTCTAGTACCACCGTATTGTACGTTGCCAGATTACCGTGCCAACAGTCGTGCATTGCTACGCATCGTTGCCAGAGTTTCGTGATTCGATATCATTTATAAGCTTTAGCGCTAGCGTGCAGTGAAGAAAACAAAAAAAAAAAAACGTGGGATGTTCAATATGGCTCCAAAAACGAAGACAAACCTAGCGTTGTGACGCGGTTCCCGGAATTTTTGTTTGTCTCCCAGTTATTTGAAAAACTAACATTTCATTCGGTGCTATATGACTTTTTAAATAACTGCCTAACTCGCGATTTTTATTGCGAAATTTTCCGTAATTCGTTTAGCCGTGTCCGAACAAACTGGCGCTCTTGAAAAGAGTGGCCAAACTTTTCTGCTTCACCACCACTGTTCAGTGTTCACCGCCATAAGCAGTGTGGCCAGATTTTGGTGATTCCATAGCCTAATTGTATTTAAACTCTACTATCACTTTTTCCTTCTGTCAGCACTGCCTGATCAATTATTTTTCGACGCGATTTGTTCTCCTTAAAGGGAGATTTAAACGAATTTTGAAAGATACCAGTCGTGTTCACAAATAGGCAAATTTGAGAAGGCAATTTCCAAGGCAATGGCGTTTGAAGCAGGCGATTGTTTTACGCAGCTATGGTGGTATATAACGCAGCGGAGATGGACTTTTTGAATTCGCCGGAGCTGGTCTCGTGAACGGTGTGACGTTGCCGCGTCGTCTGATGCCGCTCAGGCAATTTTTAAAAACATTTCCGTTCGTACGCGGCACACAACTTGGCGCAAATTATTGTAAAATGTTCCTTTATTATCTTAAAAGCTATTGTAGTTCCGTACATCTCCAAAGTATTAAGAAAAAAAAAACCAGCAATTTTCTCACGTCCTCATGCATTTGTGAACGGAGTTGGAACCTCCGGGTGTTCGCCTCCAGTCGTCGAGAGATGGCGTCCTAGATTGCGCTACTCCAGAGCCGTGTATTGGGAGAGTTTGGCCATACATTGGTTTGAATAGGCGAGCATCTCGGGGCCAACCACAGGCCGCGAAACAGCCCCTAGCGGTGGTTGTGTGATCTAAATATGTGACACGACTATAGACGTTTGCAAGCATGGCGTCCCGGGTGGTGCCCCATCCGTGCAAGCACGTGCAGCATTCACGTGAAGTTAGCCTTGGCAGGCCTCGAATTCCACGTGCTTGCTCACACGAGGAAGAGCATGGCGGCCTTATGTGCGAGCGAAGGCAAAACTGGAAGGGCGAGCACGGAAGCTCCGTGCGTTCAGGCTTTGCTTGAGCGCGCGAGCTGGGGAGAAATGCAAAAAGCGCTAGTTTCGCGCTTCTATACTCTGTTTCATACTTAGCGTGCAACGCTGAAAAAGCTACTGGCGCGAGCGTGGGGCTTGATCTCGTTTACCATTTGCACGCGTTCTCGCGCAAACAAAACCATAGATGAAGCCACGCGCTCGCGCCAGTAGCTTTGACAGCGTTGCACGCTAAGTATGAAACAGAGTATAGCTTTGGCTTCGCTCGCAGATAAAGTGAAACGAAGTATAATTTGAGCCGTGCCAAGCGGAACTCCGCGTCTCAAGACGCTCGCGCACCCCACCCTTTGCACTGTTTTCTTTCAGCCAGTCTCAGGACGCTGTTCTAGCAGTGCAGACAAAGGCATGGGCACGAGCGCGTGGCTTTGGAAAGTGCCTCCTATGCACGAGGTCTCGTACAAACAAAAGCGTTTCGAGCTAGGCTCACGCGCCTGTGCCTTTGTCTTCACTGCAGACATTAGTGAGATGGAGTAGAGGTCTCCTGATTGGTCGACGCTGTGTCACAAATTTTGTTTACGCTCTAAGCGTGGGGGGAATATTCGGCGCTGGCGGCGGCCTTTGCTCCGCCTATTGGCCAAACTCTCCCAATACACGGCTCTGCGCTACTTTAGAGTTCCTCGATATGCTTCCCCGAAGTATGGTGTACTATACTTCGTCTCACCCTAGCATGGACTAACCGCGAAGGCTGTGCTAGCGCGAGCGGCCAGCCTTGACTGCCTTGACTAGAGCACTTGCTGCACGAGCGCTCGTGCAGCCGCCGCGGCTTCATTCAAAGTGACTAGCTCGCGCTTTTAGCACGCGCGGCTAACAATAGTCCATAGTAAGGTGAGACGAAGTATAGAATACAGTTCTAGTACACCATACCCGAAGGGGGAGCAGAGTTGCGCATTTGTTTTCCCCGCGCCGCCACGCCGCTATTCGCCGAGATCCATCACGTGAGGAGCAAAGCATCCGGCGCCGTGCAAGAAAGCCACCTTTACGGTCGCTCCGCCGACGTTGCTCGCGCCCCGGCAGTCTTGTACACGTTACTAAAAAAAAGTAATCGATTACAATTACTATTACTCTTGGCTAAAAAGTATTCGATTAGATTACTTGATTTCTTGACAGCAAAAGTAATTGGACATTACTTTAAGAAGTAACCGTTACTTTTCCGATTACTTTATTGTGTGAAGACTTACATCTTTAGTGCTCAGAACAATGAAATACTTTTAACCTATATTTCACATTTTCACTAGTATTGAAGAAGAAAAAACGGGTCCCCTTTTTTGTGGTCGTTGCACCTTCACAATGCGGACACAAGCATAGAATTCGTTTGAAGAAGTTTAATGATTTGGGCGTTTGCCAGTTTGGGGAGGGGGGGGGGGGGGGCGGAGGATCTTGTTAAGCTTAAGCAAGAGTTGTCGCTCAAAGAAGTAGGTACCGTAAGCAGGATTTTTTTTTATTTCTGTGTGTGTGTGCGTGATGGGGCTAGTTTGAACCAAGGACTTACAAAGCTACATTCTGCTCCCTCAAACTTCGCCCTGAACGGCCTTTGTCACGTACTGGGGCTTCCCGGGGGCTTCCCACTCCCTGTCCCAGCTCGAAAAAAAAAAAAAACGAACATTGCACAGAAACTGTACATACAAAGGGGTTGACCTCGTTTCCTACAGCTCCGTAAAAATCTTTCTTTTTTTCCGTTCAAAAAAAGAAGCAAATTCTATTTTTGTCATTTCAGAAAAAAAAAGTGGGGGTGGGGGAGGGGGGTGTGTCCTGTGGAAAAATAGTAACGGTTAGAAGTAATTTTTATTACTTCAAAACGTAATCAGATTACTCTTGTGATTACTGCCTAATAAAAGTGTGATTACTGCCTAATAAAAGTGTGATTACTGCCTAATAAAATTTGATTACTTGCAATGCGTACGGTACAAGTCTGCGCCCCGGCGTATGTTCCCCTGCTTTCGCCCTCCTTCCCCTCTGGGGGGGTTGGAAGCGTTGTGAGAGAGGTTGGCGGGAAAGGGTTTTCTATGCGCAGCGGCGCGCGCGGCGCCGCTATTCGCCGAATTCAGTCACGTGAGGAGCAAAGCATCCAGGGCGTGCAGGAAAGCCGGCGCTACGGCCGCCCGCCGAGGCTGAATGCGCAACTCTGATACCGTAGGTAGCTATATTCAGGAACTCTACGCTACTCGCTACTCTGCCGCGAATAGCTCCGAAGGAGCTATGTAGGCTATGTTCCAAATCTTACCCGAGTAACCTGTTCCCCACGTCAGCGAGTAATACCACGTGACATCGCGAGTGACGATCCGCAACTCGATTTTGGAACGGTCAGGATAATCACCTGGATACTACGCGGATTGCTTCGTCTTGGGCTGCGGCAAAATGAAAACTTTTGCTCACCTTCCTTTGAGGTGGTATACCCTTCCAAACGTATCTTTAAGAATACATTAGTAATAGGGGTGTCACGAACTTTTGTCGAACCTGATTTTTAGGTCGAACTTTCGTGGTTCTACATCATTTACTGCTTTCGAAAATTTTCAGCCTTGAACGTGAGAATATGTAATTCCCTCCAACGCCGAGGACGAGGATGCGAAGAAGCTCCTGTTTACGCTCGCACTCTGCTAATAACAACAGGTATACCTTCCCGGGGAAGGTGCACGGTTTGTATCTGGTGCAGTCAATTCCTGCGTTGAAAACAACAAATCTCAATGACCACACATAAATGGCTGCACTTCATTCTTTGTTATTTCAAACGTCCGCCACCAAATCCAACGGAGCAAGCGAGCTTTGACAGCTGTCTGCGCAGAAAGCAGACGACGAGCAGATCATGTGACGCATTTACTCGGTTTGATCCGACGTTACCCCCCGATCGAGTAGGGTAGCGTGAGTAATTGTTCCGGAGTAAACAACCCGCTTCTGAAACGCGAGCTCTGACGTCATTGGGTAAGCGCGAGTAAGTTTTAAAACGCCACGGTACAAAACCTTTTCTGCGGAGTCGGATCGAGTAACTTTTGGAACACAGCTAGAGCGTTCAAGTTACTTTTTGATCCAGTGAAGGGTCACGATATAATAGTTGCTGTACTCGGTGTAACGGGTTACGATCTTGTAACTCGTCAGTGTACAGTCGACGCCACCCCATTAGCCTGGTGATCAGAGTCTGGAGTTGCTGCAATGCGGAGAGCAAGTCGTCTGCTTCTTGTCCAAGAGTTGCGGTGACATAAAGGCCTGACCACACTAGCGTGAACGGCGCCGCCGGTCGGCACCGCTGGGCGGCACCGCCGTCCGGCGTCCCAACGCGAGGAGTCCACATTGGTCTCCGTTTTGCGGGCGTCACGTGACAGCACTGGCTCTCGCGGTCGCGCGCGCGCCTCCCGCCGGATTTCCCGCTCTTTCGTCGTCTGCTCGGTCTGCTCTTCGGTAGATTCTTCCGTTTCGGCTCTCATCTTTCGCATATATCAGCTTCGAAACCGCACTCGCTGCCTACATGGTAGGTGTCCATGATGACCTGGTGATCAGCGTGAAAGTGATTATCCTAGCCTGCTCGTTGATCTTGCGACGTCGCCGCGCTCTGAAGGGAAGGAGGCACAGGTTTTGGGTCCGGCCGAGTTGTTTCTACCAAAACACCGAAGGAAGGGTCCGTGCTTTGCAGCCCCGGCGGCGCGCCAGAGATGAAGGCTAGTTTCGAAAGTGTGACCAAATCAACACGACATCCGTCACAACACAGACGACAAGCAACAAGTGCCACGGAGAAACTCACTTGTAATTCCGAATTCCTCGCCTATAATTTCCAGCGGTTGTTCTTAGCGTCATTATCTTGGTAGTCTGGCTGCGTTTTGTTATATAAAAAGGGAACCAGACGCACAGTTTCAAGGAACCGCTCCGGTGGGGAAGGCATCGGGGGCGAAGTAGGGATAGCAGACGACACGAAACACGTAAGGCCCCTGTATAGAAACACGTCCTTCGGAACGTGAAAGAGGCGCGGGGGACCGGCTTGAGCGTTGCCATGGCATCGCAACGTCACTATCTACGCCACCTCCCATTGGCTCCTCTCTTCTGCGGCGAGCGGCGCCGATCTCTGAACCGCGCATGGAGCGGTTCGATGTGCGGCGCAGATCGTCTCGCCGGTGAAGCCGAAAACTGGTTTCGGTCGGCAACCGGCAGCGACGGCCGTCACGCCGCTGGCCTCCGCGACGCCAATGTGGCCGTGCCTTAAAGGGGCACTGACACGCCAAAATCATATTTTTTTTTATTATCCGAAACGATTCAAAACGATGTCGGGACATTACCCTCAAAATTTGAAACTTTAAAATTCAGTATTTGTGAATTAAAAAAAACAATTTCCAAATGCCGAATTTGAAGTTCCCGCGCGATTCTCGCCAGTGCAGTGACTCAAATTTTGCGGTCTCCTGCGACTCGACTTTCTTTTGGACCTCCGCCGTTGCCACAGCGACCAGAAGCGAGGAGGAGGGCGCCGGCGGGAAACAACCGGTTTTTCCCGACTCGCCAACGAGCGCCGGCAAGTTTTCCGAAGGAGGGTACAAATCTAGGAAGCAACATCACACCGAACTCTGATTTTTGGTATTTTAAAAAGAGGAGCCGTAGTGCGTTCGCAATTGCGTTAAAAAACATGTTTTACGATTGCCGTTATTTAATGTTATAGAAATGTCACCTACAAAGCTTCTAAATTTCCGGATTTTTGACGTCACCGATCAAAAGAAGCGAGGAGGTGAGCGGCGGGAAATACAAACGCCAAAACTAAAAAGGCGCGCGCGCGCGCGAGAAAATTTTTTTTCGCGATGCGGTTTTTTTTGTGTGTCTATGACTACAAGTTGCATCGCTTTAGACAATAAAAAAAAATACGACCTTTGGGTTGTCAGTGCCCCTTTAAGAACAACGCCGAGCTCTGATTGGCTTTGATTGAAAGGAAAGTGGGTAGACCTGAATGCTAAATGTCTTAAGCTCTACCCACTATTTTTTTTTTTTTTTTTTTTTTTTTTCAATCTGCAAAACGGAGGAGACGTCCTGCGGTGGACCGCCGGTTACGGTAGTATTCAGTGATCATGAGCGTAGATGGCGCGGTGAGCTGCTGTAGCGGCCGTTTGTCTACGCAACGCAGTCAAACGTATTCAAACGCAACTTTGTGTACCTTCTTGGTGTACCTACATTATTTTTGTCGACATCGTTTCCAATCGCGTTGAAGAAAAATTCTTTGCGTGTCGCTGTTACGTACAAAATGAGAGAGAACACGCCACCGTGACAGGCTAAAAGTGGACGCCATCAGCTTTACTAACCCAAAACATGACAAGTATGCGCAGAAAGGCCTCCTTGGAGGAAAGGCTGGATGGATGGGATGGAAAGATCGGGTCGCGCTAGACGAGCTCTGACGGAATTTTTTTGACGTGGACCCGGAAACTGCTGCACTTCAGCCTGGAACAGTTTCTGTGGTTCCACGCGCCAAGGAATTCACGCGTGGAACCAAGAATCGCACGACAAAACACAGTGATGCACCATTTCTGTTTTTCTCATCAGAAAAAAAACAAAAAAAAACTTTGTTGCATATGAGTGTTGCCACACTAAACTCTCTTTCAGTCAGTCCCCACCCATTATACGAGAGTGAGAGGCGCTCGGTGTTTCAGTTTTTTCAGTCCACGCGTCCGTGGACTGAATTTGTAATTTATTTCTATTCTGACAAAATATATATGGTTTCCATTGTTATTAAATTTAAATAAAACTTTTTTTTTTTTTTAACAACTCGCGATCGGAAACGAGTAGGAGCGAACTCCGTTTACTTCGACCAATCGTAATGTTCACTTCGTCAAAATTGCCTGAAAGACACCTGAGATATATTTCAATCGTTAATTTGAACTTCCAAATCGTCTTCATGGTCCCTTTAAATAAACTTCGCAACGCAGAAAGCGGCAACGTTACACAAAACGGAATGCGGGTTTGCTCAAGTTGAACACGTTAAGATCGCATTCCTTCGCGCCTCTGCGACTCCTGCACCTGAAACTGCCTGAAACCACCAAAGCGACCGTAACCACGGAAAACACTTTTTTTTTATTATTTGTCGATTTGATCTTTTTTTTTTCTTAAATTCTTTTTTAATCTACGCTTTTTTTTTTTTTTTTATACACATGGCAGCTGTTTCAGAAAGTAATTTTGTCGAGTAAAGCCGATACTTTCTAAATGTATGCTAGATTTCCTGTTTAAACGTTTATTCTGTCCAGCTCGCTTGCACCTTTGGATTAACATCGTAACTTTAAAATGCAGATTGTTTACCCTTGTTTGAGTGGTGGCTGTAATATTTGGGAGGTAGTGAGGTCAGTGAGGTGGTGGTCCGAAAGGTTCTGTCGGGTACCGGCACAAGGCTGAGTGAATAGCCTTGAATGCCGGTGGTGGCGATGTCTTGCCTTGTCAAAGTCGGGAAAGGAGCAGCAGCCTCTGCCGCAGGCGTCGTCGTGGCCGGGAAGTGAGCGTCGGGTTCATCCGCGAAGGTGACCCGGTAGCGGCGGGGGCCCGCGTCCTCGCGGGCCCCACCGAGGGCGAGGAAGGACACCGGTGACTGTCGACATGTTTATTCCAAATCCCAGGGTCAACTGTTCCAAACCGGCAGTAGCATGCACGACCTGAGCACGCGCCACTCCGTGTGGCGCACGCGCTTCTCTCGTTCGGAATTCGTGCCTGTCCAACCGCTAAATTCGGAATACTACAGTGGCGGCAGATAAAACCCGTTTGCTCCACTGTCGCCTAGCTCCTGTTTAGCTCAGTCGTCGTAAATGGACAAAAAAAAAAAAAAAGAAAACAGGGAAAGTAAAAAAATAAAAAAACAGTCCGAGAGTATATAAGAAATTCTATGTAATAGGGTATTTTTACGCGATAACCTTACAATGTTGTAGTCTTGACTATTGTCTTAATAATATTTGCATGTAATAAAAAAAATGCTGGTTAGCTCAGTTGGTGGAGCGCTCCACGGTAATTGAAGAGGTACCTGGTTCGATACCAGGGCAACGCGGATTTCTTGAGCGCGCACCATTCACCTATTCTTTCTGTCACTAGTTGCGTGCAGTACATGGGAAACTCCATTCGAGGGGAGAAAGGGCAAGCACTAGCCAGGCTGGGGAGAAGGAGAATAACATCCTCTCTAACTTTCCTTGGGATTTCCCTTTCTCCCCTCGCCTTTCATTGCCCTCCTCTCCCGTCCCGCCTTCCTAGGGTCGCCTTTTTTCTCTTCGCCTGGCGTTGCCTTCGCTTGCACTGCACACTAGAGATTTCTGTTTTGTCTTTGTTCTCCTTCTCCGGGGAATATTATCGCTTATTCTGTCCAGCTCGCCTGCACTTTTGCATTTATTGCATTCACAAAAACGAGGAGAAAAAAACAACGCTTTTTTTTTTGTGTGTGTGTGTGTTTTGGAGAAATTTAAACTGTTGGGTGCTTTTCCCGCAGCGCACCCGCAGCTCGCGTGTGGGAGACCCAGGAAGAACCGACACCGCGGAATGTGCAAGTAGCGCGAGCGGGTAGCCGAGGCGCAATCGAACGCAAGGAGCTCGTGCTTGCATCCGATGTTTCTGTGCAGGCGTTCCACAGCTCCGAACAGAGTGCACAATTAAGGCTGGTTCACACATCTGCGTTGGTTGCGTTCGCTTGCAACCGAAACGACCGTAACGACAAAGTCACCGGGACAAGTGTTCGTCGTACACAGCATGGCAAGCGATGCAAGAGGTAGCTTCGCGAAGCGATCCATGAGTCGCGGTTTTTACGGTGTTTTGGTCGTTACGGTCGTTTTGGTTGCATGCGAACGCAACCGCTGCAAATGTGTGAACCAGCCTTTACGGCGAGTTTTGTAACATCCATGGGAAAAAAGACTATCTAAAGCGCGTTTATTATTATTTTTTTTAATGCAGAATCTAGTGGGCCCAGGGGCTCTGGAAGTATATTTGATGTGTGGGGCCGGCGTCTAGGGGCTCATGTCGTATCGTGTAGTTCACCTCTCTCTCTCTCTCTCTCTCTCTCTCTCTCTCTCTCTCTCTCCCTCCCTCCCTGTATACATATAATGCGGTGTAGCCTGGTGTTGGCACTTTCCGCACATGATTTGTCTTTCTCGTCAGATTAGCTTGTGGGGTTTCGTCGCGTATGGAGTGCTGCTTCAACATGTAACAGCCTCACGGGCGGTGGGAGGGGAGAAGAGGAGGAGGGGGGGAGGGAGGCGGTCGGAACAGCTTTGAGTGTGGGGGCATGCCCCCACTGGTTTAGAACCTGTGGGAACGGCTCTCCCCACTGTCCCCCCCCCCCCCCCCCCCCCCCGCCCCCGGTTCCGGAGCCCCTGAGTGGGCCCATGAGAATCCGGCGACATTAGGGAGTTTTTGTAGACCGCGTTTCCCTCTCCGCTAAGCCCTCCGGAACGAAGGCCTGGCTACGTGCCTGATCGATACACAGTGCTAAAATAGGTAATACGTGCATATATGCGCACTGTTGGACGCGAGCACGGCGTCTGGAAAATCGAGAGACGGCAAGAACTACCAGAAAGCAGGAGCCCGATAAAAGCTGCCCGACCTGTGAAATAATACAAAAAGACACCTTTCATGGCCCACATGCTTTATTCTTTATGTTTTTGGGTGTTTTTAACCGAGCTTGTAAAGTTGCACGACGCAGGGCTGGCATATTAGCAATATATTAGCTTCATCGGAATGCTGGCGCACCTTGAAGTTTGAACACACTCAACATCCCTTTCAATTGTTATTTTACTTAGAATCGTCGCTTGTCTTTACACACCTGCTGTGGAACACAGCTTTGGGCCTGAATCATAGCATTGGTCACTAATGAAGAAAAATACTGTAACTAAAGCAGTTACAGGTTTACAGTGTTAATGAGGGTACATACTGCACGCTATGACCCAGATGACATGGGTGATCCGTGTTATTCTACGGCGAAAAAAAACTGCATGCGCGTTTTTCCATGGGAATGCACTGGACCACCGCAAAACAGACTGGTTTTGTGCCTGCTTCAATTTCCATGCCGGAAGTCGCGTACACACGAGCGCCTTTAACCTCTAGGGAAGGGAAGGGCTACCTGAGCCTGCGGATCGAGAATTGCTCATAACAGGCTGGCGGTGCATTTATCCCGAGTTTGTAGAACTTCAGAAGTCTGTGCAGTATATCCTCCGTGTCTGCCGCGTCTAAAAACCCGGCAACATTATGGCACGAAAGCACTGGAAACCACAAAAATCTGGCAACAGCGATTCTTTTTTTCTTTCTTTTAAGTGGCGGCGAGTTGTCGATGCTGCCAATAAATTCCGTGATGTGAACACTCGAGTCAACCAAAACGATTACTTGAACCTGCCAAAGGACTGCAGTGCGTTTATGCAATAGTTCTGGGAATCACAATACTCGGGCACTCAAGAGGGGCATGAAAGTCCGGCAACATAATACACGTATGTGTCAACTTCAGGGAAGGTCGTAACGCTTCTAGCGTTTCTGTGCTCTCGATTCAAAAGGAGAAGGATATTTCATAGCTTCTAATGAGAGTGGTTTTTCAGCAGCACGACGGTGTAATGTAATGCAAAGTGTAATGACTCTATAACAGTGTAATTCAAAAGTGAAGAATGCCACAAAAGTCTGGCAACCTAATTTATTCCCCCCACTCCGAATATTGCGTTGCTGATTTAATGTTGGTGTCAAGGCTTTATTCCACTTGGGATCCTAAGAAGAAAATAACTAGAACCCATGTAAATGTTGTTGGTACCCACACTTTCTACAAAGTACATAAGTCTGCTCGCTTCCAATCGATAGAGGGCGCGCAGTTTAACTGCAATGAGAAGCGACAATGATACCAAGCACCAGATGGCACTTAAAACATCTTCTGAAAACGTTCTAACTTTTAGTTGCCGCTGTCGTTGGTTGTAGTTGTTCCCTATTTCATATTACTAAATTTAGCATTGAAAAATGCCTCCATCGTAGTTCGATTTGGGCTAATATTTTATGTCATTGCGCGCAAATCACAATCCCGGCTAGAAATCAACGGATCTGTAAATAAACGGCGACCAATCGGGAGACACCACAGTGGGAGACACCGTTTGATTCACTGATCTCGCGCATCCCCGCTCCGCGAGTGCGGCCACCGGACGGCCATCTTGCATGCAGAAAAATTTCGTTTTGCTAGCGTTGCAGAGGCCGGTGGCAGCGTGTTAAAGACACGTTTTCTACTCGTTGGTCGTGATTCGCCGAAGATGTTTTTTAAAACCGTGTGTAAGCCGTGAGACTTGCCGTTGAGAAGACGTGGAAATGTGTACGAAAGCGCAGTGCCACAGGAAAGGGGCAGAACTCGTGAAAAGCAAGTTTTAGCAGTCTCGCGGCGTGTTCAAAGCTTTCTTGGGACGCCTGAGTAATGTGTCTCTGTGCCTTGACACGCATGGATACCGATCAAGAATCGACGCCGCGTGGATGTGTTTTGCGAGTGCAATGTGCACCGGCCTCTGCAACACTAGCTAAACGAAATTTTTCTGCATGCAAGATGGCCGTCCGGTGGCCGCACTAGCGCTGCAGCGAACAAGCGGAGATGCGCGATCCAGCAATTGTCATAGAGATATGTGTTTTGATCGTATTCGCTCCTTTTTCAAGAGCTGAACATATCCCTATTGGTTCTTGCAGAGCGCGAGTCCCGTGAATACGGTCAAACACTGTATATTGGGATGGGCTCAATTTTGGTTTTTATCGAGGAAATCGGTGGCCGAGTGTGTTATTGCACGCCAGCTCCGGCCACGTAGGGCGAAAGCTCCCCGTGCAAAACTCAAGAACACCCCCCCCCCCCCCCCCCCCCCCCCGTTGTCTCCATCAGGGGCTCTAATGCTGGACACTTCGGCGAGGAAGTCGACGAGATTTCTGGCCGCCCCGATTGGCCAGCGCCAAGATCAAGCGCGGATCTGGCCAATAGCGGCGGTCAGGAATGTCGCCGATATTCTCGCCGAGTGTTGAGCTTTTTATCGGCGTGCGGTCGTGTATCGCTACTGCGTAATGCACCTCAAAGACCCCAGGCTATCGATGGTACTGCACTGGCTAAATTTTACATCTACAGCGGAGACACCAGGCTAGAAACAGCGTCTCAGCTAAGGCTTTGTGAAAGACAGCACTGCCAAAGCCAACGCACGAGCTGAGCGGAACTCAGACCGCGTCTCATGACGCTCGCGCGCCCCCAGCCTTTGCAGTGCTTTCACCCAGTCTCGGCTGGCACACTGTTCTAGCAAGCCGGTCCAGACGCGTATTGGAGCTAACTTCCCTGTCTCAACATACAGATAACAATTTGTTTTTATATGCTTGCAGTTTTCTTGTCGTTAAGTGTCCAAGAAGCGCTTAAAGGGGGGGTGCAACGATTTCCGGACTTCGGTCAAAGATTTGTGGAAGTTGCCCTCTAACACTTCTGAAGTAAAGAACAGAAAACCGATTTCGCCTGCGTGTCCTAGTTGTTGCGTAAAAAAAAAAAAAAGAAAAAAAAAAAAGATAAATATTGGCATTTCGGGCACCCCTCAACTCGCTCCCAGTCTTCAGAGTCACACCTGGTCGCACTCCCAGTGACGTCATTCGGAGTGCCGTGTAGCTTCCTGTGTGCTCTCTCGGAGGACGCTTCCTTTCCCTCTCTTTGCTGACATTAGCGGGCATTATGCTGCAGCTTAGAGCCGAGCGAGGTCACGTAATCTTTTCGCCATAGTTCCTTCGGCTGCCACTTGGGGCTGCAGGTGGGCGAAAAAGCTCGACTTTTGCTTCGCGATTGTGCAGCGGAATCGCGACATTTTTAATGAAGGAGGTGTTTTCTCTATCCTCCGGGACACGATGAACAACGTAAAAATGACAAGATGCAAATTCTTTTAATCATAAAATCGTTGCACCGCCCCTTTAACTGCAAGAAGCAAATTTTAAGGTATCTACTGCAACGTATTTCCTCCAACGTGTATAGCGTCGACTGGCGTCACGCTGGCGTCAGCAGTGTCCGGGAGAGTTCTCTAGTCGCTGACAGGATTCGGACGGCAGGGAGGTCCTTGGCGGCTGTCCGTCGCGACTCGCGAGTGAGCCGAGCGCTGCCGACGATCCGATGGAGCGAGTCAAGCGGCGCCGAAACTGCATCGTGACGCCGCTCGCCGTCTTGAGAGCACACAGACGACGAGCGGTGTCTGGTGAGCCTCGAGCTTCAGGCCGGCCGAAGGCAAAGAGCGCCTGGTTGGAGGCCATTCATCAAAAAGGGATGCCCTTCCTGCCAGTGGCTATCCGGGTAGGAGGGAGAGGACGCCAGAGCTCGTATAAAAATGTAGGCGATGCCCCCTCGATCCCACTGTCATGAGTTTCATCCGCTTGGGTTTAAATTAACACGAGAGTGGCGTCACTTGGGTCAGCGGCACCCGGGTTGTGTCCGTGTGTGGAGTGTCGTGGGCCGCCTCGACACTCCAAACGTATTACCGACATATCAGTTGTATTGGTTTTCGTGAACTGTTTAATCCAACGCTGACGTCTCTTAACTATTGAACCATAGTTAGCTCTCGAACTCGATCACGTGGTCCCTTCCATGTGAATTTCCGAAAGCGCGAGAAAACGCCAGGAGTCCAGGACCGTGAACCGCTTATGAAATTTTAATCAATCTCTTCGATAATTAATCTCCCTATTCCCCAATAAAGCAAGAGGCAAAAAAACAAAGTAAATATTTGGCAAACGAGAAACTAATTAATGTAGTTGCCAGTTGGGGTTTCAAACTTGTTTCTCTCCCAGTTTCTCCCAACCACTAGGGAGTGCCTAGAGTTCAGAGTCCAACTGCTTGATCGGGGTCACGTGGTTTATGGGGCCAAGATGAGCCGACCGCTTCAATCGTTCTACAGCCTTTGCAAAACCTCTCCACCGGCTCTCCTTCCCACGCGGCTGCTCAGTCATGCGCATGAGCACTAATCTGTGATTAATCTGTGCAGTAGATGTTCGCCATTGAATTGCAAGCGCTCTCTGTGGTTTGAGTTGATTCCTCTCTTCGATCTGGGCTCTCTAGGCGGCGTCGCATCCGCGTGGTGGACTGTCGACTGTGTCCATGAATCCGTCATTTTATTGCTTAATCCAGAAGAATTTTCTGGAAAATTCAATGGTGGTAATATTATTCCTTGACATAAATTCAGTCCGCCTACGCAATACGAAAATAGATATCGATTAAACCGTTTTAATGTGAGCAGCTAATTAACCTTTTGTTTATTTTTTTTGTTTTTGTTTTATAGACCATACATTCATTTGGATAGCGTGTTTGAAGTCTCAGAAATATATATATCATAGTTGTTGTTTTTTTTTTTAAACAAAGAAATCATTCGTTCCTGGGGGCGCTGCTTGCTCAAAGCCATTGTAGAGGTCCTAGATTTAGGTAAGTGAGTAACTCAAACCGTCTAAGCGTTTGCAGTTTAATGGTGAACACCTCCTGCGCACACTAGTGGTTCATGGGCATGCGTGCGCTGATGTGTGGCGAGACAAATAGTGGGCGGAGAGGCCAAGTAAAGCATGAAAATGCTCGACACTTTTGCCACCGCTGCTTGTGCAGCAAACGCGGCCCATAAACCACGTGATCCAGACCGAGAAGTCGGAAGCTCTCTCAAATCTAGGCACACTAAGCGGAAAGGGCCGTTCTCAATATGATCAGCAGAAAAAGCTCTGCTGGAGATTTTATAGTCCGCGCTCGAGTGCACTAATACTCTCTATCACTGATCAAGACGAAAAAGAGTGTGCTTGTGTTAAACAAATGTTAGCAATTCAACGCACATGTCATCATCTTCAAATAAATGAGTGGACCTTTCTCCAGCGTCTCTTCTGGACGAAGACGACCCCGTGACGCCAGTTAAAAGGTAAGTTTTTTTTACACTCCCCAAGGGGCACGAAACGACTAAAGAAGCATACGTAAAGGTGCCAAAGTCGCGAGTCCCTGGCTTTGACAAGCGCTGTGGTAGAGCAAAACGTTCACGCACCAGTAGCTTCCTTACCGCCGCGCCTTACTGTAAATGTGTATGCAAAAAAAAAAAAAAAACATTTTGGGAGCAGGTAGTAGCAGAAAATGAATGATCATCTGCGTGTGGAGATAGAGAATATACTCGAGGACAACTTTCTGTAGATATACAGTGAAACGTTCGGGAGCGCGTGCTTGAGCACAAATCAGTTTGGCACGCGTACTCCTCTCGGGGAAACGTTTGGTCGAGAACGCAGCCACTTCTATCCGAGCGGTTTGATAATGTTTACCGATCATACCAGATGATAGTGAATGAGATGCAATGTAAACGAGCTCAGGTATAAACAAAATTTGTTTATTGCCTTCTCGTATTCGGCGATGTTTTCGACCGGAGTTCAGAAGCTAATCCTGTAAACGTGTGACCAAGCTGTCGGATAGTATTCTGTGCTCGTTGAAGTGAACACTTCGACATATGCCTTCCAATTTACTCCCCAAATTACATTCAATATCGGCTTTCCTTGACGGAGTCGAGAAGTACTGCCAAAGCGCCGTTAAAAGCTACGACCGCGGGTCCATTCTGTGTGCTCTTTACGGAAGAAGAATTCACGACGCGAGGGCGTTACTTCGCAAAGTAGTTTTCACGTGCACCCACTCATGGGAAGGCAGTTTCGAAACTCTTCTACTTTGTGTCTGGTTAAAAAGAGCATAACAAGCTCCGGAGTGGAGGCGAGTCCTGTCTCCTCCTTTCCGACGTTCGCTCTGCTGAAGTGGAAAGAGTGGAGGGCTTCGCGGGAGGAGCTTGTCCTGCTTTGCTTCTGGCTATATCGTAGGAAAGGCGCCGTCTGTCAACTCCAGCGAACTATAAGGGGCGCGCTGGTCAGGCAAAATGGCGGACGAAAGGAGGTCGTTTTCGTCTTTCAGCACGCGGACCGCCATACATGTCTTGCACTCCAGCGTAAAATCTATGTTAAATATGAAAGCTAAACGATTTTTCGACGGTGAGAATCTTTTTGTCAGTGCGTACGAATGACATGGCGGAAGCATAAAAATAATTACTGGGAGCGATGTTCGTTTCTATGCTTCCTACCCCTATTGAAAAATCCTGTATAAAATTTCTAATGGGTCCTGCATAAATATTTTTACCAGCCTATTGGATATGGGTCACATACATTTATACAGGACCCTTATAACTACGGCCCATATACAGCACCCACTCAACATTCGGAATCCGTATCAGTGCGAGACGTCCATATGTGTAGATGAATTGCCTCTGCATCGATCTGTGGCAAGGTGTAGCAGTTGTGGCTGGCTTACAAGCCTTGCAAAAAATGCAACAAACAACAAAAGCAGGCTTACAATCGCTCGTGCTTACTTCAAAAGCACCGACAGACAGCAAGCTCGTCAGAGATACCTTTGCGTACATTCTTCATTTGTGTTTGTGTTTGTTTTATACTGCCAGAAGTTAGTCTGCCTCAACTGTAGACTTGTCTCTCAGCTGTAGACAAGCAATAGAGCCAGTGCAGTACAACCGCTAGCCCTTCGATGTGTTTGCATTTGTCTTGCAAGTAGCGTCAAATGCGACTGTGCACGAGGACCGTGTCTCGTGCGGCCCTTGGGAGCAGTTGTCGGCGCAGCACTGAAATGAGCGGCCCTTGGAAGGAGCACCCGCTCCTGGCGCGTGTCTTGCGCGTTTCCACAATAATGGTGGGCGGTACTTGTAAGCGTGAATTGCATCAAGAGAATTTCGTCTGCACTTGCCGGCAGCGTGAGGGTTCTTACAGGAGCTCTCATGGCACAACGGAAATTGAACTCGGTTTGTCTTCACGTATTAGGACCTTACAGGATTCGACTTCCCATCATATTTCCGTAGACAGAAATAGAAGATGAATTCTCGTATAGGAAATGCTTTCCAATAAGAGATCCTGTTAAAAAGGTATATAGGAAACGCCTTCCTTTAAAACTTCGTTTACAGGAAATGCTTTCCTTTAAGATTCCATGTAAACATTTTTTACAAGAATCGGCTTCCTATAGGACTTCCTGTTGAAAATTGTACAGGAAACACCTTCCTTTAAGATTTCATTTAAACAATTTTTACAGGAGTCGGCTTCCTGTAAGACTTCCTCTAGAAAAATGTACAGGAAACACCTTCCTTTAAGATTTCCTGTAAATTTGTTTACAGGAAACTGTTTCCTGTAGGACTTCCTGTAGAAAAGTGTGCAGGAAACACCTTCCTATAAGATTCCTGTATAAAATTTTACAGGATTTTTCAATAGGGACGAGAACCAAGTAGCGATAGCGGACGACAGTCGAAACGACCTCCTCTCCTGAGCTTCTCGGCGTTGCCGCTACGCGGCGTCGATTTCGCTGGAGTTGCCAATAGTCCGTTGCAACCAAGGAGGATAGAAGGGTAGGAGAGGGCATGACGTCAGCCGCGTAGCCTCCACAAGCCATGCTCCCTTGACGCCTCGCCTCTTTCTCATTTTCCTCCTTACTCTCCTCACTTATCGTCTCAACATGACCACATCACGTGACCGTAGCTAGCCTTCTATCTGATAAATCCCACCGGACGGAGCGCGCGCAATCCTGCAAGAAATCCTAAAATCAGCCATCCATCTCGCACGTGACATGTCACGCGCACCAATCGCCAGAGAGATTTGCGGTCACGCTGGGCACAATATTTTATGACTAGGCTTCACTGGACGCCATATTTGAGGGCGATGTTTAGGGCGCATGCTCAGAACGAGCTTACATTAATAGCCTGCTAAGACCGGCAATCTTAATGGTGTGGAATGCTCGTTGCAAAACAACTGGAAGCTCGCCGTCAGCGCGCGCTCAGCAACCACGCACACAGATATGGCCACCAGTGAATACTCCCTATATTGCAACGTGCCCCCTCCTAGTACTTATAACCTCCTTGGTTGCAACTCAAGAAGGTAGGGCGACCGAAAGGAAGGCCGGGGAGGCGGAAGCAGGCGGAACGCTGGAGGGAGGAGAAGACAAGAGAGGATGCCTGGCTCTTGCACAAAAGTGTCCGCGAAATTGTGTTGATTAAGCATGTACGAAACAGTAGAGTCATATTGATGTTACAGACTCGCTAGGCTCTAATGTTTAAGAAGCATAGTTCACACTAGCATAAGTTACCATAATGTCTCGGATAACAGTATTAAAACGCGATCACGGTTATACTGTACTCTGCGACAACTTTTCTTGGTAATGCAGTGGAGAGGAGAGCCCGCGCACAGCTTCATTTAGCGCTCAAAATGGGAGAGGGAACGCGTCTCTGTACCCTCCCCTGCATTGCCAAGAAAAGTTGTCGCAAGCAATAAATAGTTTGCACGTGGCGTCGTGTCCGTATCGAAGGTAGGGCGTGGGTGCACTTCTCGGGACGTCGGGCTGACATGGTGGTAGGTTCGGCATGCGTTTGGTGCCAGGGGTGACTAAAGGCCTGTTCACACATGCAGCGGAGCGCTACAAGGATAGCGCTTACCTCGCGTTAAGCGCGTACTGACGGGAGCGTTCACCAGCTTTTTATCGCACCGTCAAAACTGTTGCTCATGGCAGACGACAAGTAGCTGACGGACGGCACGTAAGCAGCGCTACATTAGCGCTTCGCTGCATGTGAGAACCGGCCTTAATACGTGCTGGCGCGGGTGTGTAGCTGTTTTTACCTCGCGACGGTCCCAGCAGGTGTTGCAAGTTGTCAAAGAACCGTTGCGTGAGAGTAGGCGGCTACTGAAGCAGTGAGTACGGCAAAAGTTTGCCTGCATCTTTAGTATGAGCTGCTTTATTTGCCGCTAAGAAGGTGTGGTCTGACAAACATGCGCCTTGTTTCTCGGGAGGTTTATCTGGCGAACTTTCGAATTGATAAGCGGGGGGCATAGTCTGAGCCGGTGGTTCACCTCTTTCGGGAATCGTAAACGAGTCACCGAAAGACGCCGATGTTTGAAAAATTAAGCCGAAAAACGTCCGCCGATCGTATTCTTGTAAATGAAGACTTCAAAATACGACGTACTCATAATCGAGTTTTGGAAATCAATATGAAATCAATTCGTGGATACATGGACATGAGTGTCGTTTATAAGCGAGAACGGGCCCAAGTTTCTCATGGAAAATTTTTCGAAAATCGCCTTTAACTTTTGAGTTAGATGGTCAGCTCCGAAACTTTGACATCTGGTCCCAACACTGCATTTGGGAGGACCACGAAACACGGTTCTCTGCCCCCAAACACCCTTTATATAAAAAATCTGATGACGCCACGTGCTAGTTCTTATGGCTGACCGTATGCGCGTAAGAGCTACTTGATCTAGGACGTAACTGGTGGATTATGTAGTGTTTCAGCCTACAGTTAGGTAATAAAAAAAAATATGTGAGCCGTATTTAGATGTTACACCAGGCAGTAAACAAATACTTTTTCAGCACCATCTTTCTGGCCTTGTCGGTAGTCTAGTATATCGTAGTCTGAAATTCGATAAATGTACTTGGGAGTGAACTGTTAACTCCGCTTGAGAGATTCCAGAAACATGTACTACAAGTGTGCGAGCTCTTGAAATGCGCTGTCAGCACAATATGACTACACAAAACATTCAAGTATCTGTAGAACTGGGTGCATAATTCCTCTTAACTTTTTCCTTACCGCGCCATAGGCCATCCATCACCGGTGGTCGATGGTTTCTAATCGCCGTCAAGAAATTAAAGATAGTGCGGAGAATTCCGTTCCACATTCTCTTGGATAGCCGAAGAACTGTAGTTTCAATTTCAACGTAGGTTTGAGCTTTATCACGAGCTGGTGGGCTGTCAAGAATAGTCTTGGAAACTGTGGTTGCACTTTTCTAACATGGCTAACTGCTTGCATCAGTCTTCGTAACAAATATGACATCGTTTACATAATTCAAGTGTATTGTGGCATATTTTGTAGACCTCAAGAGCTCGGGGGACACATTATATTTGGTAAGCATCACTATAGTTTCCAACTTTCCAGTCCTGTCCTGAGCAGGCGTGCACGTTTTATGTTCCCAACTAGGCGGACAAAAATGCTAAATATGAAGGCACTGCAATCAAGGCTATGACAAAACTAAGGCAGAACTGAAAGAAAGCATTCTGCTGGGTATGTGAGGTGTACTCTCTGTGTTTCACCAATATAAGCTCTTCGTTGAAAAGCGCACGTGTTAGGGAGGCTAACTCTCCGACGAACTAAAAATAGACGACGTCAGTTAGGGTAGAGTTCAGAAGTAATAGCCGTGGCCCGTGGGTGTGGGGCACATTTTGTATATTTTGAATTTCGTCTATTCGGTCAATTTAGATAGTTGTAGAAGGTTCGGCGTTTATACGCTTTTCGCACGTACGTTGTATTCTCAAACAATAAAATTTTAAATCTTTTCCCCACATACCAGCCGCAGTTTCCTTTGAAAAACCAAGTCTTCATTTTGATGTGTCATGTTGCTCCATGCCCAAATTAGGAAAATAAAAGCGTTTGCACGGATCCTTTGAAAACAAGGTTGTCAGAAATTTGTGAACGGACGTTGCATACTTCCTTTCACTTTCGTTGTGATCTCCTAAAAAGTCGCAATTTAAAATGGCTACTATTGTTCTCATTGATAGCTTATCTTTTTCGTTCTTCATAGCAATGTGGAAGCCCTGGAAAAGCCGGGATATGTGTAACAGTAAATCTGGTTAACACCCCGTGTACCATGTGGCTCGTTTCGCATGTGCTTGGTTTTTTTGGATGGGTAGGGTTCTGTGTTTTTGGATAAATCCTGTTAACTTCGAAAAGCACTTGCCGCTGAAATTTTCGTCAATTCCTGTATATCTCAATTTCACTGTGCAAACTAAAAAAAAACAAACAAAAAAAACAAGGTTAGTGGTCCCGAGGAGGGTCCGCTTCAGTTTGCCGTTCAGGATGCGTCATTGCATTTTTGGGTCTCGACAAAAGCCACTGTTATGGTTCTTGGAGTAGGAGGGGTCGAGTTTTTATTACGGGGAAAAATATGAACCCATAAATTTCATAAAATGGGGAGCAGGGTAGTTGTGCTAGGACAGTGAGGCACCCTAAGTTGAGCTTATATGCTTCCCAGCGCCGACGTCCATGTGTTCAGTGGTTTTAAAGTATTCGAGCTACTCTTGTTGCAAGTATTGTCTTGGAACAGTATTTCAAATGACAAGAGCACCAATGCCAAATCCAGTTAAAGAAATATCCCATACAGGTGAGTTTCGGGTGTGCTTGTGTTTGGTTAATTTTTATTTTATATTTTGGAAACACGGCAGAATGAAATTTGTATGTTACGAAGCGGAGAGTGATTGATGGTCGAGTGAAAGTTGCTCGAGATGCCGACGTTGGGTACGCGAAATTTCTTATGTTAGAAAGCTTCCCTCGTGAAAAGCTCCACTGTTGACAAGATTTCCATTTGTCAATCGAAGGCTGCATTGACACTGCAACACGGTCAGTGCGACCTCGATGCCAATGCTCGCTTACTTTTATTTCTATTTTTTTTCTGTAAAACAGCGTCGGGCACCCAGTTTTGCATTAAAATTTGAGCTCCACAGAAGCACATACTACCACGCCTTGTGTCTGTATGGAAGCCTTCCAATCGTGGAAGAAAACATTGATAGTTTTGTTATAGCCTGAGTTCTATGCCAATGAACGACACGAGGAGGTCGCCCGGTTACAACTTCCTCTTCCGACTACATCATCAACATACTCGCCGTGTAGATTTGGACCCCAAATGGAACGTTTTTCACGTGCTTCGCCCCCACGACCAGATTGCATCGGCCCGCGCGTCCCATTGGGTGATCTCGAGCGACGCGGGCGAAGCGCCTACAAAACGCTTATCTGAAAAGTAGGGAACTTCCACGCTCCTTCCAAAACAGCAGAATTATGATAGGGACGCTAAGAGAAATAAAGATGGCACGTCGCAAACTCGTGTAAGTTCGCGGCTAGGCCGCCCACATACCGACGCAAAAACTTTTGTGTGGACTTTTTTTTTTTTTTTTTTAAATAATGCTTAGAGAACAATTTTGAAGACCAAACCGTCGTACTGCACTCGACTTCGAGGAAGACAGGGGTACACGGCGGATCATGGTAAGTTTTGGTAAGCGAACTGAATGGTTTTCCGTAGGACATAAATTATAGCCTCGGTCGAATGATATACGCAATGTAAAAAAAAAAAAAAAATAAACAGGGTTGGAGTAATTTTGTCCAGAAAGGAGGGTCCACGCGTCGACACATAATCCTCAAGTGGTGTAATCTTGCGAGGTCTTATTCCTGAATGTGGAATGAACTGATCGCATGCAGCGTAAAACATTTATGACTTGTAAACATGAAGTTTGGCGAATATAGAAAGGAATACTGCAAAGGTGTTGGTGTTCGAACACTTCTGCGGAATACCAGCTAAATTCGGAGCACGAGAAAGTAAACGCATCAAAGAAAGGAAGAAAAAAAAAACGATGGTAATGAATAGCTCATCCGCTGTTACTGAGCCAATTTTCATATGTTCCAAATTCGTGCAATTTATGGTTATTCATTATTTTTTTATATTGCAGGTTACGAATTAATTTATAACGTTAACCGCTACCTTTTTTTTTTTTTTTTTTTTAATAATATAGGTAAACATTGTGCAGTGCGAAGCTAGGAGTTCAGAAAGCTGAAATACGATGTTCTGATCCTTGTAATTTTTAGTTTCTGACATGTAAAGGCTACAAGTTGCAACACATGATGGGAAAAATGGACCGAGAATCGAACGGAAATCGAAGCATCTGAAAACCACTATACGCGATTTTAGGAAGACTATCCACATTGAGGCACTTCTCGCACGGAAATCGCAATGACTTGCCTGGCGCAAAAGACCGAGCCGTCCAAAATCTCTGGCTTCTCCCGAAAAATATCTGGTGCTCCAGATCCCTCAAGTCGCTTCTGATTATCGTAAAAGGGAAGGAGTCTAATAGCTGTGCGAATGTCGTTTGCGATTTCCGCAGTATATTCGGTCGTTTTTCGTGTCGATGGTCCAGCTTTAACCATTGCGTTTGGTAGCGTTTTGCTGCTAGAAGTGAACGTGGAAAACGAAACTACGCTTCGGTCGAAGCTGTGTATGAACAGATTTCCCTTGCAGTGTACGAAATCCACCGTTGTCAAGAACTCATTTTGCAATAATAAAATATACATAACATCTCTGGGTCCTTCCTACGCGGCAAAAATTTGTGTTCGCTGGAAAGCGTTTCGTGCATGTTGCGAAGTATTGTGCCTCCACACAAAGAGGGCACTGCGGTAACTTCTAAGCGTACCTACTTTGTGTCAACAAGGGCTAACATATCCGCTGAGCACAGAAATAAAATTGTGTATTTTCAGTGTAAATATGGATGTTTATAGTCTTCTTATCATGACTTCGTCCTATAAAACATTTTACTGTACAAAGCCGCTCGATTAGAACGTTATTGGTTCGATATTACCAAGTGTAGGGATATAGGGGGCGCAGCAGCGCTTGCATTCGACCATGTTTTATCAGCCAAGGCGCTTGGTGTTTTCCGCGGCCAAGATATAGTTTTAAAATGTGCCCTCCAACCGCCAGGATATTGTGTAATCCAGTGATTCTTTCTAGATTACCGCAGTTTTATATACATGTCGGCGCTTTTCAAGAGAGTACCCCGAAGAATTTGTCCAGAAGCGTAGCATGCGAACTTTTTGCAGTTTCTCCGCATGTGGCGGTGCAGAGACGTCAAAACGCCCACGTTTTATAGCAACAGACTAAAGTTTCCGATCAGGTCAAGGGTAACCTTTGTGTAGCGACATTTTTGCTTTCTCCATAGCATTCGTAGATTATATAAATCAGCCATGTACGAAGGTTTGAATATTCACAACTCCGTTGATATAGAGGGCGCAACACCGCTCGAATTCGTCCGTATTTTACATGTTAAGCCGCTTGTAGGCGTCCAAGGCCAAGATATAGTTAGTTTTAAAGGGTTCCTTCCAACCGCTAGGTTAGTGTCTGGGTTACCTTGAATATTGTTTACCGTGTGTTTATCGATTGTCTTCGTGTGGTAGTGATTACAGTGGCGCTTCTGAGCGAGTGCTCTGAGGAAGCTGCCAGGAGACGTGGCATGCGATCTTTCGCGGTTTCTTCTGGGTTCGTCCACACGATGGCGGTGCAAAGTATTCAAATTTCGAAATGCACAACTTTTATAGCAACAGTAAAACCTAACATTTCCAATCACATTTATTGTAATCTTTGTGTAACTGAATTGTTTAAACATCATTTGCCGAATATTTCCAGATTACGGTTCTATAGAGGGCGCATCATCACTGAATGTGGCCCAAGTTTTGTGCACCAAACGTTTGCAGGTGACCAAGGCCTAGAACGACTATTCAATGATTCCTACCAACTGCTAGGCTATCTATGATTAGGTTCTGGATCCTAAAAACCCACTGGCTTCGTATGATTGTTATACAGCGTCATTGATAACAAAAATAAATCTGCCAATGATTCGCAAGACGCGGCTTCTGGAAGGATTTATGTTTACTTATAAAGGTCTATACGAAACAAAGCAAAATTTACTACTTGTTGGAGACGTAGTACAGTGGACGTACTGTACATTTAGGGGATTTCTCTGGCAACAGTGCTAACGGAAGTTCAGAGAGGAAGTTGAAGCCCTCCTGAAAACTTCTTCACTTTAGCTCGGGGTTGCGGGCTCGTTAGGCAAGTTGACTGAAGAGCAGAATTAAACTAACCTAAATCTGAAATTTCGATGTCAATGTATGGTTACAGCGTTTGATTACAAGTGCAGGATGCAGATATGCTATCCGTGCGCGAATCGAGCGGCGAGTGTTAATTGTGCATAGCCACGTTTAGGTACGGTGTCTCAACGTGACGTTCCTTGTCTGTGTGTTTCGAGGATTAACAGTTGTTGCAGGATCAAGCACCGCCGGTGTTCGCTGCTGCCAAATTACCAGTCAACGTTGGAGGCGCAAAGGTAGAAAAAGTACAGCGTGCGCGTGCACGTGTGTGTGTGTGTGTGCGCGCGCGTGCGTGCGTGCGTGTATAGCCAGCCGGCAATGGCCAGGCGGCGCCACGAGAGTGCCTGCATTCAGCGCCACAATCGAAGGCGTGTGCGTTAATGGGTCGTCCAGTCTGCCCGTCGAGCCGTGGCTAGCGGCGGCGACCCCGATTTCAGCAGTCCCCGTGTGCATGTGCACGCCGTGTCCCGGGTTCTTTTATGCGGCGTTTTTTTTTTTTTTTTTGAAGACCATCGGGAGCCTTGATTGGTCGAAGTGTTTAGAGCATATTCTGAAGTTGTCATTTGGACACCAGTTTGAGTTGTCTTCACTTGTGGGGTCGCTCTATAATAATCGCCGCCCGATCTGTCTGTGCTTCGTTCGTCTCGCAGGAAGTGACAGAACACAACGAGAAGGCAGCGAATCGGTTTACTGTACTACCCGGTTGCCCGTCTTCGAGAGCCGGCAGTCCGGACCCGCCGAACCTAGTTGTCGCCCGTCATTCTGAGCTCGCAGTCGGAGTCCGTGTCCAGACCTGCGGATCATCCTTCCTGTACGCCAGCGCTGCGTAGGCTAGCTGTTCCGGGCAATCACAGCCAGGGTCTCGCAGCGGAGCCACTCCGGGTTCATCATAGCCCAGGCCGGTATGGCCAAGGCTCGCCGTTTCGGCCGGTCCTGATCCGAACCTCGCTGGTGGAATGCTTTCAGGGATTGCCATGGGCCAGACCAGCCAGCTCTATCGTTCCTGCCAGGCCCCGGCCTCGTGCAGCACACTCTCTTCCTCTTTCCTCGCCGGCTGGCCACCGCTCGCGCCTCGCTCGGCCGTCCTCTCCTTCTCCCGACGCCCCGAGACACTAGAATAAAATGTGGGTAATTAGAACCAAACTTTGCATGCTAGAGAACCGTACACTCAATGCAAAGCCTGGTGTAAAAGGTGACAGGCAACAAAGTGTGGGTGTAAGAAGGATATTTCTGCTTCGCACAAACTTTTTCTAAAGAAAAACTTCAGCATCCTGTTTTCTGCACGCCATTGCATTTGTTACCAGACTCAGCATTAAATTTAGTTGCCGAAACAAAACTTTGTGCTACGAAAATCCACTATTTGGAAACTGGCAGGTTTGGAAGGTTTTGGTTGCGACCGTGCGTACCAAACGGCATTATGAGTGCCGGAACGGGCCTCTCACTTGAAGACCTGATCGCTCGATTCTCGACACCACAGCGAAGCAACAATCGGCCCAATTGTTCCTACCGTATTTCCTTATGTGGCTGTCTAAGCAACTCGTAATACAACTTGTATAAATGTGTTATTTTGCCGAATAGTCCGCAAAACGAGTTCGTCGGACCACTTTCCAAGCCTGCACAAATATTCTCAATCGCTTCAACCGTTTCTGTCAAATTCGCTGACTTGATGCGTCTCACTGCAGTAATCCACTTCTGTCGCCGTGTCACTTCCCAAGATCTCGAAGGGAAGCGGTAAAGTTTGACGCTTGAGTCACCTTTGCGTGGCCGTCTTTCACGCAGCAGTAGTGGCGTTTATTTTATGGGAGGGAACTCTAGGAGTAGGCGACATGTCACAGGAACCCGGTGAGGTCATAGAAACGTAAAGTTGGGACTTTTACGAAAAACGGTTCCAAAAAGGCTCCGCCGATCTGAAATGCCATGTTTACACGTGGTTTCAAAATGCGCCTGCCCGCAGTCCCTGTGACCCGCGTCGTCCTGGCCTACCCACTTTTTTTATTTTGCAGCCGCTAGATGGCGCCACATGTAGTGCCAAACTGCATTGCCGGTTGCCTATATGTATGTATGAATGTATTTATAGGGTCATGATGTAGAATACCCGAGACTGTGGTAAAAGCTGGGAAACTTGGTCGAAGAAACAAGACAGGAGGGAAGAAAAGTTTTCCAGCTTTTACCACAGTCTCGGGTATTCTACATCATGATCAACCTCAAACAGCTCGCCTGCGCACTCACGGTTTTTTCATATATGGGTATTGGTGAGAAATCCGAACCCGGCTTTTCCCACTGCTAAAGTAAACTAGACATCGCGGACAGATCAAACTCCGTCGGAATGTAGCCTCAGCCATTCGAGCAAGATGCCAAAGTTTCAGCACCAACCGTTATCTTATTCAAAAGTTATAAGTAGGGTTCGGAGTTTTCGGTTTAAACCGATAAAAGTACGCCGAACCCATTTTCAAAAATTTGGTTTTAACCGAAAAAGGTTAGTTTGTAGGTTCGGCGTTTTCAGATGAAATCAATAAAAACCGATAAAAGTATGTCGAATCCATTTTATAAAATTCGGTGTTAACCGAAAAAGGCCACTTTGACCTTCAACCGAAGAAGTCCACTTTGACCTTCCAGTACCGCAGAGCCGTGGCAAAAAAGTGGCACGACAGTGTCTATCGAAACGTGTCCAAATGTATGGGATACACGGATGCGATCACGACGTTTTGGTTTAATGTGCGCATCACCGATCGGAGCGTGAAGTCTGAAATGCCCCATGACCTCGCCCTGTACGAGCCTATTTTCAAACTCGTTTTAATGGAGACTGACTTGATGCAAGCTCTGCAGCCGGAGTTTAGTGAGTACACGGAATATGTTGTGCTTCAAAACGTCGCGCCGTGTCTCTTCTGGTGGTCAGATTTGGTTGATTGGCAGATTGTGGCTCGGGCAGCGCTTCACCTCCTCAGCCTGCCAGTGTCCAGTGTTATTCTGGAAGCTCAGGGTCATATTAACAGGAAAGAAAGAGTGCGGATCAACGAGAACCTGGGGAAGTACATGCGTGTTTACTATAATAAGATCATGTAATCCTGATGTACAGAAGGTGAAGTTCCATGTTTTTCGGGCATAGGCTTCATGTCTGTACTTCTGTTTTTGTTGTACACATTTGCGAAATAAAGTGTCCATTTCTTTTTCAATGTTTCTGTGCCTTTATTCTTTGAATGATCACAAATATCAGGGCTACAAGGATCATCTGATCCGGTGTCCGTTGGTGTTTATTTCATATTCACCGAAAAAAGACAGTAAACTTTTGTGGGCATAAATATACATTGAAAAAAAACGAAAATTGAATTTTAAAATGAACAAAAAAAAGTACACCGAATTTTGAAAAAAAAGAAAAAGAAAACGTGGAACCCTCGTTATAAGTGGATTTTTTTTTAAATTTTCAATGGGAAAATGGGGCTCATTTTTGCCCGTTTTCGGTTTCTGGTGCCATAGAGCTCCATGTATTCTAGAGCTCCGTCGGCCGCCATTTTTTTATTGAAATTTTTGGAAAATCGCTTGTAACTTTTGAACAAGATAACGGTTGGTGCTGAAACTGGCATCTTGCTCGAACGTCTACGGCTACGTTTTGACGGAGTTCGAGCTCCCCGCAATGTCTAGTTTATTTTTGCGGTGCAAAAAGCCGGGTTCAGATTTCTCACATACACCCGGTATACGCCTTTCCAAGAAACACTCGACCCCAGCAGAGCCGTGTATATAGAGAGTTTGGTCAATGGGAGGCGCCGGCAGAGCCAGGGCGTGCGCCAGACTCGAAAAGAGGGCTTGGCATGTTCTCTTGACCAACCAGAAAACTAAATGAATCTCCCTAGTGGTGGTAGCAAGAAACAGTTCTGATCAAAGGTTTATGTTCGTATATGGTTTTAATAAGCACGTAACAGTGAAGTGTAGTAACTCTTCGTGGTTGAAAATAGGGTGCATGTGTTGTTTTGATCATGATCATGCAGAAAGATGTAAGAAACGAATGCGCCGCTCAACTCTGTTTTGCTCAGACAGAGTGTGACCGCTCGGACGGCAGATTCCCGGCACTTGGCGTAAGGATTATGTCAATCGTTCCGCTAGTCGCACTCTTCCACCATCATTTTGGATGAGCGTGATTGAAACATCACGTGTACCATATTTTCAGTCACCGAGAGTCGCTCCAATGCAGTTATCAGCAGAGCCGTATATTGAGAGAGTTTGGCCATACATTGGTTTGAATAGGCGAGCATCTCGGGCCAACCACAGGCCGCGAAACAGCCCCTAGCGGTGGTCGCGTGCTCTAAATTTGTGCCACGACTATACTTCGTTTCACCTTATGTGCGAGCGAAGGCAAAACTGGAAGCGCGAGCACGGAAGCTCCGTGCGTTCAGGCTTTGCTCGAGCGCGCGAGCTGGGGAGAAATGCAAAAAGCGCTGGTCTCGCGCTTCTAGCTTTGGCTTCGCTCGCAGGTAAAGTGAAACGAAGTATAATTTGAGCCGTGCCGAGCGGAACTCCGCGTCTCAAGACGCTCGCGCACCCCACCCTTTGCACTGCTTTCTTTCAGCCAGTCTCAGGACGCTGTTCTAGCAGTGCAGAGAAAGGCATGGGCACGAGCGCGTGGCTTTGGAAAGTGCCTCCTATGCACGAGGTCTCGTACAAACAATAGCGTTTCGCTGAGCTAGGCTCACGCGCCTGTGCCTTTGTCTTCACTGTCGACATTTGTGAGATGGAGTAGAGGTCTCCTGATTGGTCGACGCTGTGTCACAAATTTAGTTTACGCTCTAAGCGTGGGGGGAATATTCGGCGCTGGCGGCGGCCTTTGCTCCGCCTATTGTCCAAACTCTCCTAATATACGGCTCTGGTTATCAGGTTTGTTTCTCGCGACCACCGCCAGGGTATTATTTCCGGCTTCTGGTTGGTCACATTCGAATTTCTGAAGACGTGCTGGAACACGCCCTGGAACAAGCCCAGCCCACTTTCGGCCAATGGCGCCTCCTCATTTGTCTCCTATACTTCCTAACGAATGGCCAAACTCTCTACATATACGGCTCTGGACCCCAGGGGCAACAAACCGTTTTCGAGCCTAGTCACTGGGTTTGAGGCTAGACTCTCACCGGCGTCCCTGCTAACCCTAACCGAGGGGACTGATTTCGATAGGCGCAGTTTCAACCACTGCTGCCGGCTAAATTCTTGTCTTTTCCCGCTGTATTTTGTATTTCATGGTGTATCTATTTTCCCGAAAACATTAAAAAAGCACTGTACCACATTTAAAAAAAAAAAAAATTTTTTTTGTTGGGTACGCACGCGAGAGAATGAATGCAACTGGAATGTTAGCTGTGTTTTATTTTTTTTTTTTTTTTTTAACGATAAGTTTTGATGTCACTGTTCGATTAGCTGCCGTGTCAAACGACAAAGCGCTTAGCTATCGAAAATAATTTACAACAGAAGATAGCCGAAAGGCATGCATTTTTTTACTCACAAATAACGTGTTTACTGATGGACTGGACACGGACATACAGTTTAGCAAGTTTTAACATTCAAACAATATATTTAGGGTTCGGAGTTTTCGGTTTAAACCGATAAAAGTATGCCGAATCCATTTTCGGAAATTCGGTTTTAACCGAAAAAGGTCAGTTTGTAGATTCGGCGTTTTCAGTTTAAACCAATAAAAGTACGTCTAATCCGTTTTCTAAAATTCGGTTTTAACCGAAAAAGGTTAGTTTCTTCGGGCCGCGTCGAGGTGGGTGGGGTAGGGGCGGAGGGGAGAGAGGGCTTTGCAAGGTTCGACATTGTGTGACGGCTTCGTGATTGCCCTCTTCCAAGGTTCAACATGCAACAAAAGAGGTCTTGGGTTGGCCTTCGCGGGACATCTGTGTCTTTTCTGTGATCGGGCTTAGTTTGTCAAGTTCCTGGTCCTAAAAAAAGTTTGGGTGTCATGCACTTCAAAGGACATCGAGGAAAGCCGTTAATATCTTTTTTAACACCCTCTCTCAAACTTTGTGGTTGAAAACATAAATACAATGGATTTTTTTTTTTTTTTACATGCCGCTGGTTTCTGTACGGTCATCACCTCAGACGGTCACGTCATCAGAATGGGGAGGAAAAAGAAGCGTGCTGAAGATTATGCCCGCGAATTCCGCGATTTTGAGGTGTCCTGACGGAAGTTGTAGCGAAGACCACGTATGTTTATGTGCCGTTATTTTTTAGGTGATCACAAATATCACAGTTGCAAAAATAATCGATCCGGTGTCCGATGATGTTTCTTTTATATTCACCGAAAAAAAGCCGGTAAACGTTTTTGGAAATAAATTATACGCCGAAAAAAACCGAAAAACGAATTTAAAAATAAACACCGAAAAAAGTACGCCGAATTTTGAAAAAATAAAAACCGAAAACGCAGAACCCTAAATAGATTGTACGTACTACACAATGCAGCATTATCTGAAAAAAAAAAAAGTCAGTCGACGACAGTCGCATCTTGACGATCGGACGGAATCCAAGATGACTTCGTTATGGTCACGTTTTGGGGAGAGCTTCCTTTTTTCACACCGGCACCAAGGCAAAGGAACGGGCGCGGCTGACTCCAACCAGAACAACTATTTCTGGCTATGACTGAGAAGGACTCTACGTGGATTATCTTGGGAGGGGGGAGAACAGTTGTCATTGTTTCTCAAAATCGCGTCGATTGCCGTTCAACGTTTTGCCTTTCTTTCGTTTCCCATGAATGTCGAGCAGAAACGCTTGAATGGCAAGCACTTACCAGCCCTATTTCTCACAGTGGAAGAGAACACAGAAAGGGTATGCAGCATGCATCAGAAAAATGAAGTGGAAAGCTTCAAGAAGGGGCCAGAAAACATTGAATGCAAAACCACAAAAACATAGGTAGAGAATCACGCTGAGCGCATTTTCACAGTCCAAGAGAGTGGCAGAAAATTTCTAGCTGATAGAGGGCGCACAAGTCGCACCAGCTGCATCAGCGTCAGCAACATGGCGGCGGCCTAGGAGCGTTTTTTCGGAAAGTTGTATATACACCAATAGCCCCTTCCCCTGGCAGAAGCCGAGTGCTCCGAGCTAGCGGTCGTCGAGCGGTCGGACTCCGCGAGCGATCGGTCACGTGATCTACCCCAGTGGCCCGCGCTGCGGAGCAAATCGAGCATAACACTCCCAGCGCCACCGCTTTCGGAGCGTCTGCCCGCGCTTTTTAACAGTTTCGGTTCTCTTTGCCACCTTGCTGAAAGGATGAACTCCGGATCGGAAGCACCCCAGGTTGCTTATCATGTGATCAACGGTGACCCCAACGGTAAGAGGCAATTTATTTTTCCTCACAGTTTTATAAACCCGATGAAGACAACTAGAAGTACTTGTACGAGCCGTAGGATGCAGTTAAGAAGAATACCAAACACGTATGCCGTAAAGCGATCGTCACCTCCGAAGGCGATCTCCATCACCGGAGTATTCGGCGCATTGCCTTCTAATTATTCCAGTTACTTCCTAAACATTTTCATCACGAACAACATGCATTGTGTATCTGATTTGTGATGTGACCGCTCGCTTATCAACTATTGCAAAATAATTGGTCAGCGGAGGTTAACTAAATGACTGATATAACAGTTTTTAACAGATCTATGGGTAGAAGTACGTACACACAGTACTATTTTCTTCTAAGTACGTACGTACACACAGTACTACTTAAAGTATGTACACACAGTACTATTTTCTTACGTTGCGTTATATGTTACGGGAACTTATGTCTGCGTCGAGTTACGACAGAGAGTCACAGAAACATCCAGGCATCGGATGTCGTGACGTAATTAACTCGCGGTCAAAACTAAGAAAACACGAACTACGTGGTTTCATTAATACAGACTTGAGCATGATGCTCTCCCGTATTATTTTTTCCTATGACGAGTAAAAAATAGCCTCGATCCTCATCAAACGACAGTGTAATTCCCTTCCGTCACTTGACAGCTTCGTTAATGCGAGTACTTCAATCTGTCAGGAGATTGTGCTTGGTTTCATATGGCATGCTAAAACAATTTTGTTTCTGTCTAGCCACACCTATAGCTGCTATGACCATTGGCCCACATATCTAAACCGCAGTATTTAAAAAAGAAAAAGCAGTTGTATGGCGAATGGTTGCAGGAATGCCCATTTCCTTTTGCAATTATTTTGATGCCACATTAATCAATGATGCGCCCTACGATTCAACAGGAAATGACCACATTGGTGGAAGCTGCGCTGGCGTTTTGCCTGTACCGGAAGAATCCGACGGTTCGCCACAGAACTCCACACAGAACTCCAGTACTCAACGCAAGTCATACATATATCCATACAAAGTATACTCTTCACTTGGATTACAAAGCTTCATAAGTCAATTCTCCGTGGCTGAAGGTATATGCTAACAGTGAATGCTAGGATGCAAGTTTTACTCAGAGTGCTGACAAATTGGCTGCATGGTTAATGTTCCATGGCTTTTCGCAATATGGGGCCAATTTTGCCAGTGCAGTAGTGCAGCTGGTCAGCATGATATTTTTACTTGGCAATTCGGCATCATGCATCCCATTTATGCCCCTTTAAACATTCTCGACAGTTTCTCGTAGTCGGTATTCAATTTCCACTTGAACCTGTCACGGTCTTGCAAGCTTATTTCATTTACCATCATTGCCAGGTACCCGATTCATGCAGAGCATTAATGTATTCCTGAGTAGTAGTAATGAGTAATGAGAAACCCCACAAATACGCCGTATAAGCCCAGCACCTTCAGTCCGCATCGAAGGAATGCCCAGTTTATTGGGTTATTCAACAATTTAGTGTTTGTGTTTTTGTTTTCAGCTTGCATCTGGTCAGAAGGCGAATCCAAGCTCCTTCTAGCCCTTTACTCTCGATATTTCCCAGAGATTGGACCATTTAAACGTTTTAAGACAAGAAAACATATGTTTATTAAAATTGCTGAAGAGATAAATGAGAGGATGAACACCCACTACACTGCACAGCAATGTGACAGACACTTCAAAACCCTCAAAAAAAGAAAAACCAAGGTTGTGGACAGCAATGGAAAAAGTGGAGCAACGCGGCAACACATTGAGTTTGAAGAAGAGTTCAACCTCATCAGGGCAGCTGATGACAGTGTGGAGCCGGAGGTGATGATGGGTGTTTCTCAGGCCGTATACAAACAAACGACTCTACATGCACCAGCCTCCTCCGCAGAAAATCCCAGACCATCAACATCAGCAGAAAGTACTACCCTAAAAAAAGCCACCCTGTCCACGGCAGAACTCGGAGCGCATGCGACATATGGAACACTTTTTGGAGGATCTTAGAAAAAAAAAAAAATGAAGCATGTGCCTGCAAGGAGGAAAGACGCTAAGAAAGACGTGTGGAGCGCGATCAGCGTAGAGAAGAGCGGGAAAAGAAGAGAGGATCGTGCAAAACAGCGTCAAGAGCGGCACCAGAATCTTCTTGACATGCTGGAGCGAGTGCTGGACACCATGAACACTACAAAGTGATTAATTTTATCTAAATGTTTCTGTAGCTTATTACACTTGATTATTCAAGTTTTGTACATACTCTAGTTTTCTACATACTCCAGAGCATCATTTGTTATACATATACTCAAGATTATACATGTTGATTGTGCAAATAATAAAAATGTTTTGGTTCCAACACAATTTCATGCCTTAAATGATATTAAAAGGTAACACTCATGACAGAGTAAGTTACCCATGTACTGTTGTTTCCAGGGAAAAATATGTGTTCTTTTCACTGCAAATATGTGTTCTTTTCACCGCAAAAAATAAACTGCGTCACCAAACAATTGGTCTCTGCCCGAATGGCGAAACGGAGGTTGCTGTTATCTATTTCAAGTTATGTAATTTTGTTGTTAATTTTAAATGTGAAAAAGGAGTTTGTTTTAGGTAGCCGACACCACTTATTACCATGTATTCGTGGGCCTCATCCCCCCCCGCCCCCCCCCCATCCTCCGTTTTCTCACTGAAAATTTCAGAAAATTGCCTATAACTTTAATAACAACGGCAAAGTCTGAAACTTTGGCATCTTTTCCGGACCGCAGCAGCATATTTGCGTGAAGGGTAAGCATTGATGAGAAATACAGAGTTAGTTTGTCGGTGAAAAAAACACGGTAAACGTTTTTCCCGAATGCCTGGCACTTGCATGTTAGGCTGTCAGGAGCTGCCGCAGGGTGCCATTGAGCACTTGGTGCCTGCACGAGGAGGAGCTCAACCAGTGGGGAAAAGGGAAGAGACCAGCCTGTCCCTCTTAATGCGTCCAAGCACCCTGAGTGCGGCATCCGAGAGAGAGACGCCCGGCAGGTCCTCCTTGGGCGAGCCCCTGCTGTCCACCCTGAGCAACTCCTGGCGCCTCAGCTCTTCCACCTCAGCATCACGGATTTCAGTGTCCCCAGCATCAATGCACAAGTTGTGCAAGACGCAGCAAGCAATGATAAACGTGGACATTCGGCGCACTGTCGGGAACTCCAGGTTTATCAGTTGCCTGAAGCGCTGTTTGAGTAGCCCGAAGGCATTCTAAATGAGCACCCTTGTGGAGCTCAACTTAGTGTTGAAGCTCTTTTGCTGGTTAGTCAATGTCCCATAGTCCCGAAAAGGAGTGACCAAAGTCTCCCTCAATGGGTATGCTGCATCGCCGAGAAGGTGATACTTGGTCAGAACTTCAGCTTGGGCGAGTTGGTTATTCATGATACTGCTTCACAGCGCACAAGATGAGACACACTTTAAAGTAATTTCACGCACACAAAGGAAGAACACTCACGCAGCGCTGATACTTGCCCATGCAGCATAGAAATGGGATGATCCGCGACACAAACGATAACTTATAAATCCTTGAGTCGTGGATCTTGCTTGGTGGGCCCGTGAAAACATCCACAAAGCGGCGTCTGTGATCACAGATGCCCTGCAACGTCAGTGAAGTCTTGTCGTGTCGATTTACATACGTTGACTTCACTTTGTTGTCAGGGCCAGGCACGTAGCCAGGATTTTGTTTCGGGGGGGGGGGGGCCCGCCCATGAGAAAATGCTGTATGAGGGTGAGGGGGGAGAGGAGGTCCCAGCAAAATGGTATATTTCGGGGGGGCCCGGGCCCCATGGGCCTCCCCCCTGGATACGTGCCTGGTCAGGGCACCGGATGCCGATGTAGCTGCCGTCGACGCAACCCACGACCCCAGGAAAGCCTGAAACCTAGTAAAAGAATGTGGTATGTGAGCTCAAACTATGCGCTGTGTACTCATTACCATCAAGTTTTAAAAGGAGAGATGCTATATGTAATCTGCCCATCAAAGGAAATAAATTAATAAATGAAAGGTGGCCTTTTCATTTCAAACCTTAAGGCAGACCATTACACCAGTTATACAACACCTGTCAAGCGTCTTTTTGACGATGTCATTTTCTGTAATATATGCAAGGTGTGTAATCACCTACACTGTTGCTTCAGTTTCTAGAAACCTGAAAAAACTTGACTCAATGCAAATATTTTCATCCGCCAGAAATACACTGCCTTGCGGTTATTTTTCAGAAATTGTTACCAACTGCCGCAGTTCCCTCTTCATCTTCATGGAAACTTGCGAAAGTCCTCCTATTCTATAAATCTAGAAAACTCATTGTCAAACTACAGACATATCTTTTCAAATCACACCCCACTTATATGCAAATTATTAGAACACATAATCTACAAACACCTCGGGGAGTTCCTTGCATGCAGCCATATGTCGTATGCTTCATTAGTCGCCAGTAAAACATTTTTTTAACCAACTTTGAACCTTTAATTCTGGTCTGAACTTGCCATAAGCATCCCCTTGACATCCATAATTACTTATAATTTATGCATTAGCTTTGCTCTTCATAGACAGTCGCAGGAAAAATTTAGACAGGCAATGATCACCCCCTCAGCTTACTGCCAGAACAAGTGGCCTCATATGATCTGGTTCAGATTATATATGTTATCAATGTTTATCATTGCCATGCTTTAGGGTTGGCAAAGCACAAGGCACATGCTGAGCTCCAGACATGGTTGAAGTTTGCCTATTCTTGTATAAGTAGTGATTGTAATTACACGAATCACTACCCAAACATTTGCCGAGGCACAAATTGCCATAAACACAAATCACGTGCTTACGCAGTGCTTGTGTTAAACCATGAGCCGCATTTGACTTCTGTTTCCATGGGTCCTACAACAACACCGAAATCGACGTGATTATGCCATCCAGTTCTGCAAAACACAGACTGAAATAAATAGTTTGCTTTTGTCCCTGAATTAACTTATATCATAATGAAGCGCCTCGTCAGTGGCATTGCATGCGAGCGTACTTGGGTCACACTAATGCCATTACGTTAGTGTAAACTAATTATGTTCCCAACCCAATATCATTGCATGGCCTATTTAAAGCAATTTCTGACTGCATTTCATTGCTCTTGTCTATTTCATCTTGTTTTGAACTTGTTCTGATTTTGTTCAATCATTTGTTTGTATGATATCTCTTTCTTGTTTGTCCCACTCCTGAAATTGTCCCAATAATATTGAAACAGCAGCATACGTAAATAAGCGAGCTCACAAAACGAACCTCCTCAAAATCCTTGGCAAGGGCTGCCACATCGCCGGGAAAGCGGATCTCATCTGGAGCAATGCTGCACAGGAACTCAGCCGATTCAGGATGCGGGAAAGGGTGCTTTCCCCCATGTCAAAGCGGCCTGCAACATCTCGAATGCAGGTTTTGTTGCCAGCATACCTGCAGCGTAAATAGAGTTTCTCTGAGTCAAATAGCAGACGTTAATTATAATTTGTTATGATGCAGAGACAATATACTAAAATATTGAGGTGGGCTAGTTGGTTTAACATATTGATATTATAAAGTGTCTGTCCCTTGCGCTTTATAATATCAAGAGACAAAATTGTATGCAGAAAATGTGGTTGCTTTCAACCTCCATCAAACTGCTAGTGAAATATAATAAAGCAGAAATATAAAAAAAAAAAGAATGATCCCACGCCTAAGTTCAGAAATGTGCAAGTAAGCACAAAAGTGAAATGAGGATTACTGCGCAGGCAAGCTGGTGATTGATCGTAAGGAAAAAACCTTGAGACTAGAGAAAATATGGTAAGGGTGCAGGCGAGCTGGTAAATATTAACCATGTTGAATTAACCTGCGACTGGGGTAGAGAAGACACATCCAGACGTAGAAGAGACGGAAAAATACAGGCCGATGTCTGAAACTCGGCTAACTTGTTTATTTAGTCCACCACCTTATATTGTAAAGAGAGTAGCAAGGGAGACTGTGCGGATAAAATCTCTAGGCAATTGTATGGACCGACACGCTGTTTACAAACAAGCCCGCGTTTGCCCACATCAGGTGTGGGCACTGCGCGTGCTCAGAAACCGAATTCGCGTGAAGTGAAACATCTGCGCATGCGCAGTGTCGTCGACAGCGCCACTGCAGCTGCGTGATGTCAGGGCCGCATGTTGGTCTATAAGTCGGGCTTCGCTACAGTCCTGAAGCAATTCAGAAAGCGTTTTAAATATGTGATGTAATTTTTTTTTTCTTAAGTGAATTTTTGTTTGTGATTGTCCAAAATAACTGTACAGCACTTTTTTTTTTGTTGTTGTTGCTGTTTTTTGGTTTTTGACGTGTGTTGGCCCGAAGGGCGTTTCGGTACATTTTGGGAGTAGCAGGTGGAGAGGGCGTCTTTGGGATCAGAAGTAGTACCTGTGTTTAGAATGGAAACGGAGAGATCCTATTCTTCAAGTTTAAAGGAGGATGGATGTTGCCTTATCGCGTCAACCTCTGAGGTTGTCCACATTCTTACATTGTGTGATGTGTGGCGCTTGACCTGTATAGACTTCGTCCCTTTGTGTTGGTGGTGACCTTGAGATTGAGACTATATAAGGAGGTGGACTAAATAGACGATTGAGACATTGTCCTGTCTTTTTGCTGTCTCTTCTAAGTTTTGATGTTTCTTCTCTCCTGGTTTAAAAAGTCAGCTGCAACATTTATTTTCACGCATTTCCTTTATAGGTCACAACTCCTCAAACAACGGTAATGTCAACAACCGTCAACCCCACACGGTTGTTGGCATTAGCGTTGTTTGAGGAGTTGTGTCCTCTAGAAAGAAGACGTATGATAATACATTTTGCAGCTGAGTTGGCTGAGTTTTGAGAGTATTGTGTTGTCCCAATTTTTGTCCCTATGTCTCAAGGTCGTTTTTTCCTTAGATATTGAAGTGATATTACATGTTAAAAAAAAAAACGCAATGATTTGACTTTTAATTACAAAAGTCAAGTTATTATGTTCAACTAATACATATATAGTCATCGCCTTTTAGTGGGTCTCCATTTCTTTTGTATTTTTTCGTGCTTCTATTTTGGCATCTCGAAACGACCGCCGTGGCATATCTACAACCACCGTGCAGGTGCAGTATGGGGAATATGGGCAGGATAGGAAATCGTTGGTCAAATCGGTCAATTTTTCTTCTACCTACATTGAGACCTGCAAAACTTGTCTTAAAGAGAGGATGCAAACTTCGGCGGTTTTCGGGTTGGACCCTCCGTGAATCGATCCCCTGTAATATGCAGACCGCTCGTACCTCTCGATCACGGCGTAGGCGCCGGCGGCTCCCGTTGGAGGCGAAAGTTGCGTCGGAACTGCAACACAGGGAGATGGTCGGTTCACAGAGACCACACAACGAACAAACGACCTACCTCTTCATCCGAATAGGCGCGCACAACGTCTTCGACATAACGGGTTATCTTGGGCCTCTTCGCTGGCAAGGCGAACGTCTCGGCAAACACTTCGCCGAGGACGGCTGCCTCGTCGTCACTCGAGCTGGAGGAGCTTGTATCTCCGTCGTCTTCGTCGCTGTTGCTGCTTTATTCGCTGTCACTGCTTTCTAATATACCTAAAATTAACTGCAACGACGCCATCGCCGCAGTACTCTCGGTCGAGTCGGTCATGACGAGATCGAGGAACGAAAGCGAGCACAACAGAGCCTACCTTATGTGCGAGCGAAGGCAAAGCTGGAAGCGCGAGCGCGAAAGTTCCGTGCGTTCAGGCTTTGCTCGAGCGCGCGAGCTGGGGAGGAACTCAAAAAGCGCTGGTCTCGCGCTTCTAGCTTTGGCTTCGCTCGCAGATAATATGAAACGAAGTATAACGAAACCAAAAAACCGCGAAACTCCCTCACTCCCTCGCCGGAACGTAGAAATCGAAACTGAAATGCTGCGACTACAGATCGTACTCCGAAAAAGGCTGCGCGGAACTACTCCGGACCGCTCGACGCGCTCCACCACTTTCCCACGGATCGGTTGGAGCTAGGGATGCCGCGAACTTTTTTCGAATCGACGTTTCGATGATCGAATCAAGCGATTCGGAAGGTTCGAAAGATTTCGCATTTTCGAATTTTCTATATCGTAAAATTTGACGGAAGTCGAATTTTCGAACTTGTTAAGCTAAGAAGTTCGACGCTTTTCGAACCGTCGAACTTATTACGCAAAAAAATGCGATCCTTTTCGAACTTTCGAACTTATCACACTGCAAAATTCGATGCTTGTCGAACTTCCGAACTTGACTGACCAAAATATTCGATAATTTTCGAACTTTCGAATTTCTTGCACTAAAAAGTTCGAAGCTGTTCGAACTTTCGAATTTCCTATGCTAAGGAAATCGATAATTTTCGAACTTATTTATCAATAGAAATCGAAAAGTTTCGAACTTTCGATTCCTGAAAAGTAAGAAGTTCGACGAACTTCGAACTTTTAGGGTAAAAGTTCGACGTTCGTCGAACTTCGAAAGACCAGCGGACGGTTTCATTTGAATTCAAGTAGTGAGGTACATTCGTAATTTTTTTTTCTCGAACTTTTACATGCGGTGTTCCGTTCTTTACGAAAGACAATGCCGTTTATTTCAATGTTCTGGCATGCTTAGTTTTATAGAAATAAATTCCCGAACGAGCGTGGAAGGACGACAGGTTTTTGACGATTATCGTTTATGCCAGATTTGAAGCGTGATGTAGCCGAAGCTATTTATGGTAGAGATGTTAAACTTTTTAAGAATGATCTATGTATAGCCTAGATAAGTGTCGTCTTAAGATATGACTATTGTTATTCAAGGTGAGTTTTCGAAGAAATGTACAAACATGTATCTACGTAATGACTTAAACAGCGCAAATAAGGCACGGAAAGAAGACACAACAGGAAGGAAAGAGCGCCGTTTTTCACTTTACACGAGCTTACTGGCACAAGTGGGACTCAAGGATACTCGCACGCAACGCCACTGACCAAGAAACTCCTTTGTTGCGCTGTAGTTTCGAGGACAAAACCAAGTGTTTTCATTCAATCTCTCCTTCGCAAAACCTGATGACGTAGCTCGGCGGTAGCAGTACCGCCCAGTGACGATATTTGAATGCGGCTCATGGATTGGACCCGAGCATTGCGTGGGCACTCGATTTGGGCTCGTGATAATCGATAGCTCGAGAAGCGTTCGGGTAGTGTCCTGTGCCCAATCGCTGCAATGACGACAACAGCCGAACCGTAACAATGTCTGGAACTCAGCGCGTGTCCTGTGCCTTGCCAACCCCAGCCCGTGGCTATGATCAACATTTGCGGCATATAATCGGCTTCAGATCACGTGGCCGCTTGTTCTGGCTGCGAGTTGAGGGGGTGAACTCTGCTCGTTTTTCTTTATTTTTTTCTGCGACTTCGATTGCGTGTGGTGAAAAACTAACGGGTATTTCACAAGTCATTAACGTCAGGGATTCGTTCTACTCGTTGCATCGCCTCTTTAAATTAACACCACAGACAGTACATATCATTGCCATCTGCAGAATACAAAATAATGTATTTATTGTTTTTTCACGTTAAGGAATAAATTAACTCATGGGAGAAGATTTCTAATATTGTTCAAGTTCAGCACGTCATTAAAAGAAAACATTTTTTTTTTTTCGCTTCACGTTCCTGGGACGTGTTTCTTTTAGCCTGTACACATTTTGGTAGGAGAAAGTTGTTTCGAAGTTCTGAACCTCTGAATATGCAAGAATACAACACATCCGGCGAGTTCTTGATAGTTATTTTTTTTTCTCCAGCTTTTTATCCCCGCATTTATTATATATATATATATATATATATATATATATATATATATATATATATATATATATATATATATATATATATATTTTTTTTTTTTTTTTTACCATTGGCACAGTTATTTAGGTCGTAAAGACATAGCTTTGAACTTACGAACCACTAAGCATGTGACGAGTAGTGCCTTCTGACAACGAGTTTCTAACAATGACCATCTACGCGATATTTTATGCAGTGAAGAGCGACAGATAAGCTCGACCACGCCCTCTTTCCCCGTATATATCTGGATGGGGGGTAGGGGGGCTGAGGCCCCCCCCCCCCCCCCCCCAACCCCCCCTCCCCTTTTCCCTCCCCCGTTTTTCCTCTTCCGACGCCACTTGTATGGTAGAACGCTCCTCGACCTCGAGTTGTGTCGGCTTCTGTGCTTTTTGCGAGGCGATTCCTCCGTCCCAGAAAATAAACCTCCAGGACAATTACAAACTTAACTTACTATATGCCAGCGTCACTCGGGCGGCGTTCGATCGGATTACTACCAGCGTGCAAGGGGTGGGGAGGTAGTTTGCCAGGTCGCTTCAAGGTTTTTCTGAGCCTCAACATCCTGCCCGCCCCTGGCCATTTCGAACTGGATGAGTATCGTAAAACAGTGTGTTCGTGTGATCACTACCGCGTAATGCACGTTAAAGAACCCCCCCCCCCCCCCCCCCCCCCCCCGGGCTGGCGGTCACAATTACTGATCTATCTTCACACGTCACTCTGCACTGGCAAATATTCCAGCACATCCGGGACACTTGTCGTCTCATTTAATTGCCTGACCAACTTCGCAGAGTCTAGATATCACACCCTAACTTTTCTAAACTTGATTTCGTGAAAACCAGTGAGTCGTGAAAACGTTATTTGAAACTGAAACTGTGGAGGAACTTGAAAACTGGACTTCAAATTTTGAAAACTTGGACTTGAAAAAAATTCAAAATCTTCGAAGTTTTTTTTTTTTTTTTTTTTTTTTCAAATTCAGCGTTAAAAGAGAATCGAAACTTTCGAACTTTTCGACCTTTATGCAGAAAGAAATTCGAAATCTTCGATTTGTTCGAACTTCATGTCTATAAAAATTCGAAGCGTTCGAAGTTTTCGAATTTTATTTCCAAAGAATTTCGAAATCTTCGAACTTTTCGACCTTCAGATCTTAAGAAATTCAGATTTTTCGAATATCTTGAATTTCAAGTTAGGAAAGTTCGAAATCTTCGAATTTATCGAACCTCAAGTAAAAAAATATTCGAACCCGAAATTTTAGAAACCGTGAAAGCTTCGAACTTTTCGAATTCGAAACTCTACTGTGATCGAAAGTTGCGAATTTTTCGAATTCGAACATCGGTCGGTACGAAAATATCGAAATGTTTCGAAATCGAACCTCAGTTCGCTTCGCAAATATCGAACCTTTCAAAATCGAACCTAGGGTGGTTCGCGACATCCCTAGTTGGAGCCGCTCGGCGAGCGCCCCACCAACGGTTCGGCGGGGTAAAACGAGAGAGAGGGCACGCGCCCGACTCCGCTAGCAGACGACAAACCGGGAGGTTGCCGTGCTCCATCTTTGAGCTGTATCGGCGGGCTGTACGGAACATCGAACTCTCGCTCGTGGCTGCCGTTGTGAAGTGGTTCGCGTTCTTAGAAAAGTTATGTCTACTCCAAAATCATTATATAGCTCTCTGTTGTTCTGTTTCTGTAAATGATCAACTAGCATATCTTTTTTCCGTTACTTTAATAGCAGTTGAGTCAGCCGGCAGTACTACCCTCAACTACTGCGTGTATTGCGGCAGGAGAGCCCGTTTTTATTTATTATTTCAGACTTCCACTCATGGTCGCTAAAGGCCTACACCAGTACGAACTTTGTGTAGTAAAAAAAAGTACAGCAACCGGATTTACTTTTCGCCAGAGAGACCGGCCAATCTGACGCAGTTTTCCCTATTTTTTTTTTATTTGCACGCAGGTAACAGCGCAATTGGACCCTGTGAGTCTTTTTATCTAGCATAGTATTACACGATAACTGGCATACCAAAATCTGCGCATCTGCGCTTGAAATTTACAAAATGACGCGATTTTAAACCGAGTTTGAATGCCAGCCGGATGTTAGGTAAGTTAATTACGCAAAAATAATTAACAATCTAATTATCCCGGACTTTAATAATTTTCCTAAATAGGCCCCTGGCCCAGGACCAAAACGGCACAAACCGTTTTTTGTTGCGACGCGTAGTTTTCGCAAAATCGAATTTGTCCACCTATCGTGAAACACCCTGTATATATATACCGGGTGTTCATTTTTAATTCGAACAGATTTATTACAAAAAATCCGTAAAAGATGCACTAGTACGGTTTGTTCATTTGAGTTATACGGCTAGGGGGACATTATGTGGGTGGCTAACCCTTGCGAGAAGTTGGCTAATTAATTAAAATTCGTTAATTAACTTTTTAATTAATGAAAATCGACATATGGTTCCAATTAGAAACTTGCTCAGCGTCATCGAAAACCCCTAATTCAGTCATTTTCAGAAAGACTTTGAGCGCGTGAGAAGCGTAGTAGTGCACTAAAGTTACCACTCGTGGAGCAGGTACAAGGCTGGGGCTAGATAAGAGACGGAAAAATCGCACGGGCGCCTTATCGCAACCTCTAGCTTCGTACCTGCTCCACGAGCGGTAACTTCAGTTCACTACTACGCTTCTCACGCGCTCAAAGTCTTTCTGAAAATGACTGATTTAGGGGTTTTCGGCGACGCTGAGCAAATTTCTCAATTACAAACTTGCTGAGCATCATCAGAAAACACCAAATCAATAAATCGCAGAACGATAGAAGGCACGCGCGGCATTTTACGGATTTCTGAAAAACCGCACAACTTCGACGCGTTTTTAAGTTTCGGTTTGCAATCGGAGCGCTTCTCGGCCCCGACAGCACCGCGCCCCATGGAGAAATAGTACAAACAGCCTCTATTCCGTTGCGCGAGGACAGCGCAGCAGAGGTTGGTTACACTATTTCTGCATGGGATTCTCGGTGACTGGCGCCATTCAGCTCCGCCATTTTCCCATTGAAATGTCCGGAAATTCACATAACTTTTGAGTAAGATAACTCTTAGTTCGGAAACTGCGGCATCTGGTTCGGACCGCTAGCGGTACACTTTGGTGGGGAATGAGCGTTTGGCGGTAAAAGAAACCCTGTAATTGTTTTTTGGTGCGTGGGGGGGGGGGGGGGGGGGGGGAGGGGGAGGGGGAGGGGGAGGGGAGGGGAGGGGAGGAAGGGGAGGGGAGGGGAGGGAAGAAGAAGGGGAAGGGGGGGAACACTCTGTACTATACTCTGCTTTTTTTTTTAAGTGTGAGCGAAGCAGATGCTACAAGAGTGAAGTCGTGCATACCCAGGGGCGGATGCAGGAATTTCCTGAAGGGGGGGGGGGGGGGGGTCAGGTGTTGGTCAGCGTACCATTTGTTTAGGAACCCCCTCCCCCTCTCCCTCGTTTCACGCCCTAAATTTTACACATGCGAAAATCAAGAGGGGGGTCAGGACATCCGGACCCCCCCTCTAAATCCGCCCCTGTGCATACCGTACACATGCACTCTTGCAAACTGCAGTTAAAGCATCGCTCAAGAGAGCAAGCTCACGGTTACTTCGCTTGCACTTATGGTGAAACAGAGTGTAGAAAAAAAAATGCTCGCGTTAAGAGTCGCCTCAGTGCTAATCTTTCGCAAGAACATTCAAAATTCACCATCATCGGAATTCATTGTTCCAGAACTTTTTGTATCAAAATATGCCCGCCTTCCACAAACTCGCTGCGTATTCTTGCCGACTGAACACTGGATTGTCCCAAGCCAATTCCTGTTAAGAGATGTGTCACACTTATTAACAGCCCTTCCACAAATGATCGAAGTTGCTTGCCACTGCAAATAGGCCAGTCTCGCCAGCCAGTTTGACTATACGCCACCGCTGCCGCAATGCATCGAGGGAACTTTAGTCTTTCTGCACATGCTCGTCCAGGGGTGGCCAAGCTGCGGCTCGCGAGCCGCATGCGGCTCTTCGCGTGTTAAAGTGCGGCTCGCGGCTCCCTCCCCTATCCCCCCCACCCCCCTCTCCCGCCTCCCTCCCGGTAACACGAGCACTTCCCCAACAAGAGAAATGGAACGCGTTTTCAATCGAAAGACAGGTCGCCGTTTGGTAGTCGTGTGCTGCTGCTACCTTACGTACAGTCGGACTGCTTTTGACTCGGGTAGATTGAAAGTGGTTCCAGTTTCGTTTATTCCTCTCAACAAAAGTTTGCCCCCCCCGGCTCTTGGAAGTTTCGTGGTTTTGTTTGCTGCTCTTAGGCCGGGTCAGCCTGGCCACTCCTGTGCTAATACAACCCCCCTGAAGCTCTGCACGTGTGGAGCACGATACGGCACGAACTCTCGCATGCACGGACATCTGTCTCCTGTGAACTAAAGTTATGGGGGCGTCACGCATGCGCCGAACGCTTAGTGAGATGGGTCTATTGCGCAGCTTACCAAGCACCCACGATGGCAATCTAGGACCTTCACTATCCTGTGTGTCATATTTTCTCAAACTTTAAATTCATTCATGCATTTTGCCAGTGTCCTTTCTCAAGTCCTGCTGCAACATGATGTTGGTTTTTTTTTTTTTTTTTTTTTTTTTTTTTGTCTTGGCGTTTCCTCATTTGTATGGATCACAAGCCCTCAATGTTCTCTGTTATTGCTTCAAGCTGCTGCTTCTCGAGTACTGTAAACAACTTTATTTTCACGGACTCAATATTTCAAGAATTTCGGAAAGTAGGGGTTTCGGAAATGTTTTTGCGGGAATAAAATTACGCCATTTGGAGGGATATGCTATCAGGGTTGGGCAGTATTGCGAAACACGTTTATCGCGATAGTATTTCAGAACTACTTTAAGTATTTATTTTTCGGTATCGCGACACAATTCAATCAGTATCTGTATTTCTGTATCGGAATACATTTTCGGCGTATTCCTTGTATTGCAATACAGTACTGGCCCAATGTATCTCATTACAGTGTTCAAGAGATCTGTGACCCCCAAGCGAAAGCTCAAGAGACTGTTTCCTTTCGTTTTGCGTGCTTCAGAGGGGTAGAAGGCACAGTAAATGAAACCATGAGGCTTTGTTACCAAGCAGACCAAGGTTTGTTTCGAACATTATGCCCCCGAGATTGGTGACTCCCTTCCCTATATTCCAGAGATAACAAAGGTCTTCCAGGGTGCTTCAGTTGGGCAACTATTTTTGTCGAATCAAAGTGTTGAAGGTAGTGTGCGTACGGTCTTTACAAGTGTACATTGCACTCCCAGTCCCATTTACTAGTTCGAGCGTGAAGTTTCTTCCTTCAGATCATCAAATAAAAGAACACCATTTCCTTCTAAGGCGACGTCTTGAAATGACTGCAGAAAAGGCACTGACATGAGACTAGAGGATGCTGACCTTTCGGGAATATTTGGATGGATATAAAACACGTTTAGAGGTTCATGTGATATTGCTTCGAATGCATTCAATATATCTAAAGGAGAACTGTACTGCATTCTGGATGGAAAGTATTTTCAATCTATTGAAGTGCCGCTTCGCTCCCAAAGCTTCATGTTAAAAGGAAAATGACAATTCTATGTGAACATAGTTTCGGGCTCGAGAACGCCATAGTTTAACTTCAATCTTTACCTCACGGTTAGTACGAGTTTTTGTTTTCACTAGAGGATTCCTTTTTTTACCTCAGAAGTACAAACCCTGTCAACGAAGCCTGTATATTACTAACTCCAGGTGAGATCTTCATATACATATTTGCATGATTTAAAGCTTTTCCACTGTGAAAGCGGTCTTCGTTTGTTTTAATATGAACCCGTGTTCGTTGACACTTGTGGAACTGATATACAGGGTGTTTCACGTAAGAGGGACAAAAATTCCTACAATTAGTGTATTCCAAATAAAAAGATAATTTTCTCGGTACCGCATAACTCATGGTGGCAGACGTCGGAAAATGTGCGATACTTACTAATTACTTCGCCAATTAATTTAATGCAACCTTTTAATGCCTGGCAGCAGGCATGGCGCGCCGTCAGGGAGCACGGCGATGCAAATCGGTGGGAACTCCGGTGTTATCTGTGTGACGTCATTTCCGTGACCAAGTTTTCGTGACATCATCAATCTCCCAACTTTGCACCCCCTTCCAAGCGCATAGAAAGACGTAGTTCTACGTCAAAAGGAGAAAACATACATTGGGGGTAAGGTGTCAGTGTGTTTAAGTGTCTAAAGGGGTCAAGACACGCGGGGAAAAAAAATCTAAGATAACTATGCGGCAAAAACGCATTAGAAGTTATATAGTTTTGCTCAATTTGTTTTGCAAGCAACGCGTTAGTTTCGTGAATAAATTTAATTGAATCGCAGGACCCTCAAATCTGCCCATTCAGGAAGGCCGCCGTGTTTGAAAGTGCAGGGACGGAACTTGAATAGTTTGCTTGCATGCTGTTGCAGGGTTCTCTCTCAGCGCTTGAGCTGATTCAGCTTTCTTATTTCCCTCACTCGTGCCTTTGAAATCTTTTGTTTCGGCAGTCCAGGGGCCCTAATCTGGACAGTTGGCGAAAAACATTGGCGAGAAATCCGGCGGCCTTGATTGGCCGGCTCCAAAGTCAAGCGCGGCGCAAGCCAATCACGGCCGCCCGATTTCTCGGCAAGTTGAACAGATTATGGCCCCAGGAGGCAAGGGAAACTAACAGCTCAGGCAGCGCTACACTCCCGAATCAATACGATAGGCGTGTGCGAATTTTACCAGCTTTTGATTATCAATTTGAATAAACTTCTATTTGATTTGATCTTCCTATCGTATACTCGCTGTGCCTTGTAAGTTCCACTATATTTCACATTCTTCATGGTTTGTTTGGGCGGGATAGTTAGCTTCATTGGGTGCGCTTCTCACCGCACTCAGATGCACTGTGGAGGAGCGAGACTTGCCATGTAGACGTCGCGATCCTGCGTATCTCGCTTCTTTGCAGCGCAACTGAGGGGATAAGCAGTACTCCTGTAGTGCGAGATGGTACGCGTGCACGCGACGGGTATTCGAGAAAGGAAAAGCGGAACTTGGGGAATGCCGATATGACAACTCTACACTGCAGTGACATTTTCAGAATAAAACAGCAGCTATATTTGTTTTGGCACCACGACAGAACAGCACACGGCAAAACAGCACGGTCAAAACAGCACCGCGTCAAAACAGCACCGCGTCAAAACAGCACAGCACATCTGAGGATGCGGGAACCTCTACCAAGCACGCACGCAGCCCAGCACATCTGAGGATGCGGGAACTTTAGTCTGTCTGCACGTGCGACTACCCCACTGGAGCTATGTGTGTGTGGAGGCTGGAGCACGTGCAATCACGAGCCTTCCCATGCACGGCCGTCTGCATCTTGTGAACTAAAGTTATGGCGGCGTCACGCACGCGCCGAACGCTTAAGCCTGGTTCAGACAGTTGCGTTTGACTGCGTTGCGGCTGCGAGAAACCAGGACATTCCTGCTGCTTATATCGCGTACCAAGATGATTCCTTGAATTGGATTCCACGCTTCATATGAAGCACAGATGTGCCGGTGACACGCTTTCGGTTCTCAACGCAACGCAGTGAAACGCACTCAAACGCAAGTGTCTGAACCGGCCTTTAGTGAGATCGGTCAATTAAACCACCGCCTGGCCTCTGCAAGCAGCGAACCGGCGATGGGACCCGAATCTTGCTTGGAAAGCATGGTCGTCTTTGATAGCGACACCGACGCGTCTTTCGATGGGTTCACTGATCACGAGTGAGGAAATAAACGCGAATGTACCGCTGATGTGTCAAATGCGGACGTTTTCTTGTAGTCGCAGAAATAATTCAATTGAATATTGGAATCTGGGGACTTTCATGATGCGTGACTTTAGTAAAATAGGAGTCACATGATTCTATTGGAGAGAGTCCGCTGACCCTTTTGAAAAATAACCACCTGACTCCAGGCAGGAAGGGGGGTCACCAGACGCCATTGGAATAGAGTCACCAGACTCTACCAAAGGCAGAGCCCACTGACTCCACCAAGGGCAGAGTCCACTGACTCCACTGAGCACTTGAGTCATTTGACTCTTTCAGAGGTAACACCGCAGGGGCAACTCTGTGCTACCCCAAAGGGAGTAAGCGTTGACTCCTTTTTAAAGTGCAGAGCTGCCATGAGCGCGTTCTAGACAAGCTTTCTAAGACCAACCACAACATAGAAGAATGGCACCGGAGTATTCAGTCTTTGCTCGGGTTTCAACATCCTGACCCCTACCAGCTCACCGAGGTCTTGAAGATCGAGCAGAGTCTCACCCAGCAGAAGATGATCGACGCGTATGGCTTTGAACCCCATCGGGTTCAAAGTCATACGCGAGAATCTCGCAGACTACGGAACGTCCTGTCCCAGTATGACACACAGCCCCTCATTGACACTCTCATTTGGGCTGTCGAGTTTCTTACTGCATGTAAGCTATATCTAAAACAAGAATGTATGTCAAATAAACTATTTCTTTAGCAGTTCCACTAAGCTTGTCAAATCTGATCTTCACTTTTCCTTTGAGTAAATAGGGTGCCGCATTTGTATCCATATAAAACGTTAACCGATTAACAATCAATCGGTAATTAAAAAGAAGGGAACAAATTTAGCCTCATTGGCTTGCGGTGGGAAGGTTTGATATTACTGAAAATGCACGAAAGGCTAGAAGTAAAATATAACGGCGCAGGTAATAATGTAAAGTCATATAACGGCAGATAATAAAATGTAACGGCAATACACATGTTCTGCTGTTTTGACGCGTGCTGTTTCAACCGTGCTATTTTATCGCGTGCTGTTTTGTGCCGTTCTGTCGCATTCCAATTAGTTGTCACCTCAATACCCGTAGTAAGCAAAGTTCCTCAGGGATCACTTCTAAATTCCTCCTTTAGGTGGTGAGTGAAGATACTTTTATGCATACATTTCAGTGATTTCTTAGTTTATCGAAACGCGTAAACGTTTCAAACACAGTGCTGACCCCATTTCTGACGTGTCACAAATAACTCTGTGGTAATGACGAGTCGTGAGGGGGCAGTGGCTTGTCATCGTTGCCAAAACAAGTTTCTGTTCTGTTTACTAATATTCGTAGCATTCTTCCAAAAAGGGACGATTTATGTTCTGTTATCGATTCCACTGATGCTGACATAATCGTTTTGACTGAAACCTGGCTTTCGGCTAAGGTTGATAACGGCGAACTTTTCAATTGTAACAAGCGTTTCAGTGTGTACCGACATGATAGAGGCCAAAAGTGCGGTGGGGGCGTCTTGATTGCTGTGTCTAACCGCTTTGAATCATCCCTCGTTGATATAAGTAACAACTTGGAAATTGTGTTTGTTCATCTTCGCTTGCACCACTCGGGGTTGATTTTGGGAGCCTGTTATCGTCACCCGTCCAGTAGCTCTAACTTCGTTCAAGATTTACATGATGCTACCAATAAAGTTTCTGTTCGTTTTCCTTGTCTCCCACTAATTTTACTGGGCGACTTGGTTGAGCGAACGACCATTTTCGAAGCCTTTTTCAAGGGAATGTTACGACTTTTTACAAATATGTCTTTATTTCAATTTTTCGCAACTCGTTACACACCCTACGAGAATCACTTCATCTACATCAAACATTCTAGACCTTTTTTTTTTCTACTGTGCCCGACATTGTTTCTTCTGTATCCTGCCTGCCTGGCTTGAGTGACCACTCATTGATTCATTTTGAGCTTAAGGGTTCAGTATCTCGTACTGTTGATAATACGAAACGCGTCAGAGATTATGAGAGAGCAGACTTCGAATCAATTAATCGTGAGTTGTGCCTTTTCTTAGATGACTACTTACCACAATTTTCGTATCGCTCCCTGGAAGAAAATTGGAATCTATTTAAATGCAAAGTTGATTCTCTCATGAGCACTTTCATACCGCTAAGATCCGTTACTTATAATTGCCAGTCTCCATGGTTTAATCAATCCCTCAAACAATTGTCTACCAAGAAGAAACGTCTTTTTCGATCTGCGAAAAGCTCTAACTCTCAGCAGCGTTGGGACGCCTATGCATCCGCAGCTAGCGCTTATAAGACAGCCATTACGAACGCCAAAGATGTGTTTTTCAATGTTACCTTGCCCAGCATGCTGATTAATAATCCCAAGCAATTCTGGAACTCTGTAAATAAGAATGATAGGTGTGCCGTGTCTCTTAGAAATGCCCATGGTGATGATATTCCTAGCAGTGATTGTGCAAAGGTCTTCAACGAAATGTTTGTGTTGGCGTTCTCTTCGTCTCAGATTTCTTGTATTCCTGAATTTTCTACCAATGCATATTTTCCAATGGATCCAATTTGTATTGACACTATAGGCATAGCCAATGTGATTGATACTCTCAAAATGTCGTCGTCTGCTGGTATTGACAACATCAATTCTAAATTTCTGAAAAATACGAAAATGTATAGTGCAATTATTTTATCCAAACTTTTTGAGCAGTCTTTGGAGCTTGGTTTTATCCCCGACGATTGGAAGATTGGGAGAGTGATTCCTTTGCATAAATCAGGTGACAAACATTCCCCAACTAACTATCGTCCCATCTCAATCACTAGCATACCCTGTAAAATTTTTGAACATATCATATACTCTCACCTTGCTAATTTTTTAGAGTCTAACTCTTACTTCTGTAATGCTCAACATGGCTTCCGGAAATCATTCTCTTGTGAGACTCAGCTCTTGTGTTTTACCCATGACCTTCATTCCATTCTTGACCGCGGCTCTCAGGTAGACTGTATTTTCCTAGATTTTTCTAAAGCCTTCGACAGGGTCCCTCACTCCCTCCTTATTCAAAAGCTTATCAAACTTAATTTAGACCCTAATGTCGTTGCATGGCTGCGTTCGTTTCTTACTAATCGATCGCAGTTTGTAACTGTCAATGATGTAGATTCTCAACCTTCACAAGTCACTTCAGGTGTTCCCCAGGGCTCTGTTCTGGGACCCCTCTTATTTCTTATCTATATTAACGACCTACCTAACAATGTATGCTCATCTGCCAGTCTGTTTGCAGATGACTGTGTTATTTATCGTGAAATTACTAATGACTGTGACATATCTCTCCTTCAGTCTGATGCTAACTCTATTTCTGAATGGTGTAGCTTGTGGTGCATGAAATTAAATACTGCTAAATGTAAATACATGCGTGTGTCTCCTGTTTACTCCATTGATAACGTTCCTCTTGACTCTTGAGTATGTACCATCCTACAAGTATCTGGGAGTGCACGTAACTTGTGATTTATCCCGGAAAGCTCATATTAAACATATCGTTAACAATGCTAATCGCATGCTTGGTTACCTTAAAAGAAACTTTTTCCTCGCGCCTATGTCATTAAAACTGATTCTTTACAAAACCCTTGTTCGGAGTAAGCTTGAATATGCTGCGTCTATCTGGGACTCCGGTCTTGAATCGCTCATTTCTGAATTAGAATCCGTCCAAAATCGTGCTTCCCGCTTTATTATTTCTAATTACCATCGTACCGCCAGCGTAACCGTAATGAAAACCAGTTTATCCTTGCCTAATCTTTCATTGCGCAGAAAAGTGTCTCGCTTGTGTTTGTTCCACAAAATATATCATCATAATTCATCTCTCAAGCAAAGGCTACTTACACAACCCCATTATCTCTCAGCACGGAACGATCATAGATTCAAAGTTGGCATTCCATCCTGCAGGACTAACGCATATCATCATTCCTTTATTCACAGCACCTCTTTGTATTGGAATCACCTTCCCATGGATGTTGCCGAAATCGTAGACAGTAAGAGTTTCAGAAATGCCTTGACTAACATGTATTGCTCCACACAACCATAGTCCTCCTGCCGTTTTGCTGTTGTGTATTTTTTCTATGTGTTTTTTTATATACCCACTCCCCTCTGTAACGCCTTTGGCCCTGAGGGTAAAATAAATAAATAAATAAATAAATACAGTGTTCTTCATGGTTTTTTAAACTGTCAAATGCACAGCCTAGAAGGTTTATTCAACAACGTACCTCAATACAAATATATTTCAAAATCTGAGCCATCCACTCATGAATGACTATGTGGCAGACATTCATTTTCATGTGCATTATGGTTTAAAAGGTCTAGGTTTCAGCACTGATTTATTGCATTCATGCCGAAACTGGGGGGGGGGGGGGGGGGGGGGGTTCTGTGGCTATGTGTGAAGAAATGAACATTTCTTGAAATCAAAACATTTGATAACTGGCTATTAGAGCGGTATCTTAGATGCTCCTTTCTTTGTCTTTTCTGTAATTTCTTTTCTATTGCATGTGAGGCATTTAGTTTTTTTTTTTTTTTATCTCGTGTTTAATAAATCTTTATATCGCAGGTGTGCTCGCAGCACACATCGGGGTTGTGCTGGACCTCCACCCTCAAGCCAGGAGCTCCTGAGCGGCGAGAGTAGGAGTTTGATCTGACAGCTCAAGGGGCACCTTTATTTTATTTGTTATTTATTTATTTATCAATACTATAATCCTCATGGGAGGATTTTTGTAGGGTGGTACAAAACACAGATGCATAAGCATAGTGAAAAAAAAAAAAACAGTTTAAAGAGGGTAAAAATATATGAAACAAACGGAGTGGATGAGACATGGTATTTTCACACCATGAGCGCTTCGACATCATCCATGAACTGTTTTAGCGAGCTAGCGCGGACAACGTATCCGGGGAAACTGTTCCATTCCTGGACTGCTAGCGGAAAAATGGAAAATTTAAAGCAATTATTTTTAGGTTGGAACGCACTGAATAATTTCCCATAGTTTGAACGGGTTTCTCTTCCATCGTGGGGAATCAGGTACTTAGATTTTTCTTTGTTAGTCAAGTTATTGGCTATTTGGTAAATTAGCTTCAATCTCATGAGCTTAGCTCTTTTTCTAATGGCTGCACGCCGAGCACTCTACACAGCTTAGATGGTGAATCTCGCGTGCCAAACTTATTAGTAATAAACCTTACAGCGAGCCTCTGCACTTTGTCCAATTTTTGTATGTTAGTTTTTGTGAAGGGGAACCAAACAGGGCTGGCATATTCAACCACAGGCCGAATAAGCGTCGTGTAGGACAACAGTTTGGTGTCGCGGGAAGCGTATTTTAGTCGCCTTCTTATACACCACAATTTCGTTAGCGCTTTTTTGGTCACTGCGTCTATGTGCATGCCCCAGTCCAGATCACTTGTGAACAGGACACCCAGGTACTTGAACTCGTGCACGTTTTGTATAGTGATTTCGTTGATCTTATAAGAATGATTGAATATGTTTTTCTTCCTACTTATGGACATGGCTACTGTTTTGACTGTGTTAATAAGCATCTGCCATTCTTTACACCAGTCTGAGATCTTGTCTAACGCGCTTTGTAATTTTAAGGGGTCCGAAGAATTTGTTATTTCAGAATATATTAAACAATCGTCAGCAAAGAGTCTAATGTTGGTGTCGATGTTATCAGTTATATAATTAATATAGAGCAGGAAGAGAAGAGAGGGGAAAGTACTGAACCCTGAGGTACTCCTGAACACACGGCCTTATTAGCTGAGCTATGATCCGTTAATTTTCACGAATTGAGATCGTCCAGAGAGGTGGTCCTTAATCCAATTTACAACTTGTCCGTCGCCTAGTAGTTAATGGACCTTTTCCGAGAAGCGTTCTGCGCACGCGCGAGCACTCGATGCCAAGCGGCGGAAGTCGGCACTAGAAATCGAGGAAATTCGGAAGGAGGCTGTGGATCAGCGAGTAGAACACGTAATTGCAACATATATATAATTGTGTTACACAAAAAAAGAAAGTGGACGGAAAGAAAAACATGACGTTTGGGTGGACGCCACAGATCCCCCTCTTTAGAGTCGCGTTGGTCACGCGCCGCTGCTCGGAGAGCGAAGAAACTGGTAGCGTAGCTCCCATTATCGATTGGTAGCGCAGGTAGGTCACTTCCTCGATTTTTAGTTCGTGCAGCCACCACCTGGTGCCGTCGGTATGTGAAAAAGGTCCATTGTGGGAAACTCTGTCAAACGCTTTGGACAGGTCTAAAAAGATGACATCCATTTGGCTTCTTCGATTTATAACCGAGGAAAAGTCGTACACGCTTTCAATTAACTGAGTGACGGTTGACAATCCGGATCGAAAACCGTGCTGGCATACACCTAAAACGTTGTTTTCTTCGACGAAAGCAGTGATATGCTTTAGGATAACATGTTCCAATAATTTGCAACATGTTGATGTAAGTGAAATCGGCCTATAGTTTGAAATGCTCTCTCTGCTGCCCGATTTATGAATTGGAATAACTTCAGCTTGCTTCCAGTCGGGTGGAATGTTAGGGGCGAAGCTCCTTAGGGTCTAGCCTTGCCCATCCGTCCGGCGTCCGTGCTCACATCGATTGCCATCCCATCTGTCTTCTTAAAAAAAAAAAAAAATGTTTGCGCAGTCGACAGGATTCGAACATGTGCGGGGAGACCCCAATGGATTTCTAGTCCATCGCCTTAACCCCTCGGCCACGACTGCGGGACGAGTAGGGGGCTCTGAGATGAGGTAGTAACTCAAGAGCTGAGGATGTCATAGATGAAACGTTGCATGTAGCCGCTCAACGTCTATACAGGAGAGGGCGCTGCGGTCAAATGCGCAAATAATCGCGTTAATTTTGCATGCATTGGCTCAACGTTTATAGACGAGAGGGCCCTGCGGTCAAATGCTCAAATGCGTATATAACCACGTTCCATACCACACATTCTCTTTCTGACATGGACCGTTAAATTCCAGTCAGGAAAAGAGAAGAATGAGCCTTCCCTGTTTTGCCATTATCAAACGATTGATTGACTAAAATGGAATTTATACCAAAAAGTGGAATGGAGAAAAATGCGTTCAAAGTGCTCCAAACCCTACCTTTTCTATAGCTTTGGTGGACAGAAAATAATTTATAAAAAATTAACTATGCTGTGCCCCAATCATCAGCACCACCAGAGCTTCGCCCCAATCAACATCATTCAGCACGTGGAGATCGGCCTCTTTTTGATTCTTGCAGCGATTTGCTATATATTAGCGATAAGTATGTTGATATCCATTCTGCGTACCTTATCAGAAATGCGTTCGTAATATTATCTGGCCCGGCACTTTTTTTAGGGTCAAGATTAAGAAGAAGACAGAGTATGCCGGCCTCAGATATTGTTATGTTGCCCACGGTATCTTGTACCAGTTGACTCCTAACTGGGACCAGTTGACTCCTAACTGGGACCAGTGAACCCCTAACGGGACCAGTTGATCCCCAACTGGGACCAGTTGACCCCCAACTGGGACCAGTTGACTTCCAACTGGGACCAGTTGACTCCCAACTGGGACCAGTTGAGACCAGTTGACTCCTAACTAAGACCAGTTGAAACCAGTTAGATTTTCAACTAGTCCCAGATAGACATTTTCACCTGGGTTGTCTATTCTTGTAGGGTGGCACAACGTCGTTGTCGCGTGTAAAGACTGAAAGGAAATAGTCATTGAAGTTGTTAGCCTTGTCCGGGCTATTGACGATTGCTGTATCGTTTATTACTTTTGCGCGCGGATTTATGTACCTCCAAAATTTATCTGGTGCTGTTCTGATGAAGGAATAAAGAGTTTCGTTGTAAAACTTCTTTTTAGCACACTTTATTTTGCTCCCAAGTTCTTTAGTTAAGTTCGTGATTTGTTCTTTCTTCGATGAACTTTTCCTAATCTTTGTTTTTGGAGCCTGTTAATTTTTCGCTTGGTATGAATAATTTCACGCGTTATCCAAGGATTTCGCTTAGCGGTTCTTTTGATTTTAGTTAGAATATGGGTATTCATAGAATGGGAAATTATTGACTTGAAGGAATTCCAAAGGTCATTTGTGGAACTATCTGATCGTAGGCAAAGTTCATAAAAAAGGTCAAAGTAAAAATCGAAACAATCCAGGATGGCCACATCATTAGCACGATTTAAGTCTAAAACTTGAATAACCTTGCTGGTATTTTTTGGCACCGTATCTAGTCTAAGCGAGGGTACCACAATGTCATGGTCAGATATTCCGTCAACGATGTTCACGTCGTTTTTTTAGAAAGTAGCCGCTCACGAATATCAGGTCCAGGACACTCTGCGAAGAAGCCTGTGTACGTGTAAAGTCTGACACAATCTGGGTCAACTCATAACTAAAGCAAATATCGCACATAGGATTTGTTCCGCCAAGGCATGCTAAGGGCTTGAGTGTTCAGTAATGAATTTATAATTATCATCTTTCGAGTAGAGTTAAGCTCTGCTGTGTGTAATTTTTCAAGAAATAAATACCTCCTACCAAATTTACCGAGAAACCACATTTTGCAACTGCTATTAGTGCTCCACGAGGACCTCGGACAAGACTGTGTGCAAACATCATGCTTGTTTGACGCCACTAAGCTGATGTATAGACTCGCAGACATCCAGCGTTGCATCTGCATAGCATAATCTGGATAACGTAATTATGATGGCGAATGTGGAATACAAGCATATCGTATTATGGAACAGTCATAACGGGTTGGGTAACGTAAGCATGGTGAATCCATGATGGATCATGATGGATGGGATCACGTAAGCATAGCGGATCCATGATGTATCCGCCATGCTTACGTCACCCTTGACGCTGAAGGTCGATAGGGTAAGAGAGAAAAAAAGATATTCCTGCCTGACGGGTTGGAACCTCTTCGAAATTCAGTCTGCTCAGTGTATTCGCTATCGTCATCAGAGTGTTGGACACTTGTGAGAGCATGCTGTACCTCATTATGACTAGTCAGCATACATTTGTAGTACTTTGTTCTGTAGCACTGAAAGCGGGTGTCATGGGTGTACCAACGCTTATGGCCTGAATGTCCAACGAGACTGAATGTCCAACGAGCCTGAATGTCCAATCGGTCACGTGACAGGCGAGACGGAATGTACAACGAGACGAAAGATCCAATCGAGACGGAATGTCCATCGAGCCTGAATGTCCAACGAGACGAAAGGTCCAATCGAGACTGAATGTCCAACGTGCCTGAATGTGCAACGAGACGAAAGGTCCAACCGAAACGGAATGTACAACGAGCCTGAATGTCCAACGAGTCTGAATATCCAACGGATATGGAAAAGTTGGATTACTGAAAGCGACGGCGGTGAAAAACGCGTTTGATGAAATCGGGAACCGGACGTTTCGGTGCGGAGATCTCGGTACGCGGTGTTTCGGTACGTGGTCGTTTGGGTACCGGGCTTTTCAGTATCGGGCTTTTTAATGCACGGCTATTTTGGTGTGCCGCTGAGCTTGTCCCGCTGACGTTGCCTCTGTGAAGTCCCCCGAATAAAATGAAAATTATGCTCGTGTATTTCGTAGACTTCATAACACAAAAAAACAATACATTTTGTTGTTCGTTTTATATATTTAAATATAAAGATAATTTTTATAATTAAAAAAAGGACGTGTAAAAGGTCACAAATGCTACAAGATCAAAGACCGAACTCGTTGACCATTGACAATCGGTCACGCGTTTGCTTTCAGAACGTCGTAACTCCGGCACGGAAACAAATGTGGGGTCCACGCAGTGTTGTAGGCGTTACCGAAAAAAAAGTAACGAAATACGTTACTCGTTACTTGCAAATAAAAGGAACGCGTTACCGTCCTAGGTTATTTCAAAATAAAAGGAACCCGTTACCGTTACCAATAACAAGTAACGCACGTTACTTGTGCGTTACTTTCTTAATTATGAATAACCACGTTTTACTGTTTTGACGGTACAGGTATGCATAAGAGCCATATTTCAAGAAGCATTACGTTCATGAACAAACTGAACGTAATTACTTCATATTTTTTACGGTTTCACCAAGTAGTCACGAGAAAAAACGCAAAGAAAACACAAAAACATAAAAATTTACATGGCTTGGCACCCTAAAACACGAGAAATATTGAATTGTAATTTTTGTTAAGTATTTGGAAGAAGAAGTAACGAGTAACGTAACTACGTTACACGTGACTTGAAATAAGTAACGTAAATACGTTACCCTTTACTGTTTTGAAAAAGTAACGAGTACGTTACTACGTTACCGAAAAAGGTAACGGGTTACCGGTAACGCCATTATTTATAACGCGTTACCGCCACAACCGGGTCCACGAGAGTTATTTATTTATTATTTATTTATCCAATACCCGCAGCGTCTTTCAGCATTACAGCGAGGGGGTTACATACGTCAAACATTACTTGAATACACACAAGCAGGCTTCTTGTGAAGTACAGTTGGGTTAAATGACAGCAAGAGTACTTGCATACATGGAAGCACATCAAAACTTCGCCGCACATAGCATCACTCTATATCAGCAAATAACGGCATGATAGTTTATGTACATCAAAGCAGATCTGGAACCCGCGACACACATTGCATAACTTTGTTTTAGCAACTTGACTGATTCAGGGCAGAATAAAGGGCATCGTTTGACAAGATTGATACTACTGCAGAAGGTAACCGGTTCCATTGGCAAAATATTTTTGGGAAGAAAGCACTACGAAAAACTGCAGTCCTACATCTGTACTCGCGAACCTTATGAACGTGATCAACTCGGGCGGATTGATAATGTTCTGAAAAAAGATAGGTATCACGTGGGAGTCCGGTTTAGGAATGGTATATGCTGTGAAAAAACTTCAAGCGAAGCTTTGCTCTGCGGTGTTCGAGTGTATCCCACTGTAGAGTCTGTTTAGCACGTGACACACTAAAATCTCTATCTTTTACTGACCTTCCCAACACATAGCGGGCCGCAAAGTTTGCACCCTTTCTAGTTTATCTCTATCAGTGATAGTCGGCGAGTCCCACACAGTACAGGCATATTCTAAAATAGATAACACATTTGTTTTATACAATAACTCCCGGGTGACTTGAGGAAAATTTCGCGTATTTCTGCGAAGAAAACCCAAAGAATTTGAAACCTTTGCCACAGTGTAATCGACATGTCGACTCGAATGTAATGAAGATGTAAAGAAAACGCCTAAATACTTAAACTCAGAAACTATTTTTAGATTAATATTGTTTATTTCATAACGGAATTCGCTTAATGTTTTTCTCCTGGAAAATGTCATGCACACGGTTTTATCCAAATTAAGATTCATCCGCCATTTTTCATGCCAAGTTTGTATTCCATTTAAGTTTTTTTGAAGGATAAGACTATCAAATTTACAATCAACTTTTCTATACAATAATCCTTAATCGTGCTTATCCCCAGCCACAGTCTTTCCGTATTCTACGGGTTAATGTATTTTTCCCATTGGTGATCCCAGTCGCGCAAAGATGATGTCCCCCGCATGGGAGAGAAACGCCTGGTCAAATTGTTAGTATTATTGTTAGGCCAAGTCGGTGTAGTTTGTGTAATTACACTAAATTGTAGTTTTTTTGTTTGTTTTTTTTAAACGAGGGTAAAAGTTCCAGACATTTCTGGTTTGACTTCTCGGTCCCCAGAAACAAAAATTCTATCATCATACCAAAAAAATTGATAATTTACAATGTTCCTTCGATTGAGCCTTTGTGCAGGTGAAGTCCTAAAGTGGTGAGATTTCGTCCGGTGATTGTCCAGAGGAGTCGGCACATTCACGTTTATCGCGACGATTAGTTTCGCATGGTTCGGCCATCAAAGCGATTGCTGTCGCAGTGAACCATAAGTTAAGCAACAAGTAGGTAAGTTTAATAATTGATACAATACTTTTTAGGATTCGCTTCCGTCGTTTCCGCTCTGCCTTTTTAGGTCACGTGGCATGCAGCAAACGCACCGATACGCGCCCAGGTACCATACCAAGGCTGCGATCGGATTTCAGCTGGTTGTAACTCTGTCGCCGATCCACTGCGACAGTGCGACCGCGATTTATTCATATGCGCACATTACAAGTGCACATATGACCACAGGCTCAGGAGGTCAGCCCCTTGCTCGGTCTTCCCGAATTCCATTATGCTAGAGTCGCGAGTGAACATAATGCCGCGCGCGCAGCTGGCCAAGTAGGCAGCGCGCGCGTGGCCTAACGGTTATCGTACCTGCCTCCCACGCGAAAAGCCAGGGTTCGAAACGAAAGCCCTTCCTTCAGGGACTGCTGTGGAAGTCGCCAAGTTTTTCATCGAGTCCATCGTCCTCCGGCACGGCGCTCCCGAAGTTCTGATTACAGATCGCGGATCATCGTTCATGGCACAGATGACCCCAGAAATCCTCCGGCTCAGTCACGCCAGCCATCGTCGTACCACTGCGTACCACCCGCAGACCAACGGGCTAACGGAGCGACTCAACAAGACAATCGCCGACATGATCTCAATGTACGTCGACGTCGAACTTTCTGCGCCGATTATTCCAGAAGCTCATACGTGTACATAAGGGGCCTCGCGTAGCGAGCCAGGGTGAGTCTCGCCTCAGCGTACGATCCTGCTGTTACGCCGCCATCGACGCCCGCGACGCTCTACTCTTTTCTTCTGTTCCTTTCTTTATTTTTGGGCACAAGTTCGCCCCATTAAACGTTTAGTTTCTTCAGTTATCATCGCCTCATCAATTTACATCCGTGACAATATTCACGTAGAACCCGACTTTGATAATTTTGAACGACCCGGGTACGATTGATTCCCTATTGAACGTTTGCAAATTTTGAGAGCTTCATTTGTCATCTTCTCTTTTTTGGAAATAGAGTATCATTGTTGACTCCCACTGTCCCCGGCTATATAGACACCCTGATCAACTCTTTTCGACAGTTCAACGAATGAACACTCCCTCCCCCCCCCCCCCCCCCCCCCCGTCTCCGTTCTGCGAATTGGCCTAGGGCTAGAAACAAGAATGACAAACATGGTAGAGGGCTGGCACAACGGGCTGCACAATCGTCTTGGCAGCCGCCATCCTGATCTTGCGGAGTAAATTCAGTTTCTGCGAGTATCGCAGCACGCAGCGCAAAACCGCTTCCAGGCTTTGTTGTTGGACCCCCTGGCTGTAGACAAACCGACCACCAGCGCCGTTGTCAACAGGAACCATCTGCTGCACGCCGAGATGGACGCGTTCACGTCCTTTATTAGAAGTCAAGCTTCCACGTACCGAGACGTCATCAACTACCTCGACAGGATCGCGAGCTTCAGAATGCTTCCAGAAGCCAGTTAATTTACATGGGCTTCTGAGAACCACCATGCATGTCCCATGCAAACAAAATGCGTACTGCGTGATATCAGTATTCTCGCTCTAGTATGTGCCATACGAACCTACCGGCACGGAACGCGTGCGTGTGTAAACTACTGGCAACTGCAGTGTACAGAAAGTAGTTGTCTGTTCCAAAGATAAACGAACAAAAATAAAAATGTACTAAATTCACACAATTGTTCTGCATCTACTCATAGGTTGTTAAAGGTAACTGTTATTTAATTTTTTTTTTTTATTAGTGGGAAATTACGCTTGTGCAAACTGCTGAAACCAGAACACGCAGACACCGCATCCCTATTTTACTATATATTTCAAATTGGCTGATTTATGTCATCAAAACATTTGAAATGTCAATCTCAAAGGAGCGTTTGGCGTCGTACAATCAACACCTTTAACAGACGGGTACGTAGCGGCGCATCGGCACTTAGCTAACTAACCATCATGCCTTCATATATAGATGAAATTATAATATTTGTGTCTGCTCTGCGTTTCTCTGTAGGCTCGTCAACGTCGGCTTTAGAGGCACGACATTTTACTATGACGAAAATACAGCAATGTCTGCAGGAACGCGGATTAAATATACACACAAGCCTGTATAATTAATAAGACAAATTACTCTAAAACGTGACAGGCAAGACGGAATGTCCAACGTGCATGAATGTCAAACGAGACGAAAGATCCAATCGAGACGGAATGTACAACGAGCCTGAATGTCCATCGAGACGAAAGATCCAACCAAGACGGAATGTCCAACGAGCCTGTATGTCCAACAAGACGGAAGGTCCAACCGAGACGGAATGTCCAACGTGCCTGAATATCCATTATTGGATCTTCCGTCTCGTTGGACATTCAGGCTCGTTGGACATTCCGTCTCGTAATCGTGTACCAACCGTTGGGGGGCAAGGGGGCGCTTGCCCCCCCCCCCCAGCTCTGAGAGTGGGGGGGCAAGGCATGTGTTTTGCCCCCCCCTGAAACAGCCCTTACTGGGCGGGGCAAACACTGGCCGGCGGCGCCCAAGGGATATCAAGGGCACCACCCCCCGGCCCTGGGGGGGGGGGGGGGGTCTGGTTTGCTCCCCACTCAAAAACAAGTTGGTACACCACTGGCGGGTGTAGAAGAAAATGGTCCCTGAACAACTGGTCCCAAGTGTAAGGTAGAAAAAAAAAAGATACCACGATCGCAGTGAAAATAAAGTACAATATAAGCTCATCAAATAAAAAAAAAAACTGAATACCGTTTTTTGCTTATGAACGAATCCACGCTGAGCCTTTTTGTGCGAAATCATCAATTGGGCGTAGGAAAAAATGTCCAGGAAAAAATGTCCCCGGAAAAAAAAGTCCCCGAAAAAAAAAAAGTCCCCGGACAAAATGTCCCCGGAAAAAGGCCCCAGGTCGGAAGTAGGAACAAATGTTCCCAAAGGATTTTATACCTCCAAGTTTCCCTGATCCTCATGGACTTCGGGCGGTCCGGTCATATGTCCTTGGGGAAAAAAGGCACCCTGTGACAAGAAGGAAAAAACGGCCCCAACAAGCGAGGGAATATACGATTCCCTGAGGTACACATCGCGATACTGTTAGCGCGAACACGACATCGGCGCATTTTCCCACTTACTTACAAAGAGTATTAGTGGGAACGAATTTTTACCGTCTGCATTATATCCTTAAATGAGCACTTTCAGTACCTATGATAACTTTGATGACAACCTTTCATTTCTACGAGAAAAAAAAAAAAAAAAAAAAAACAAACTTGCGATCGCTTGTTTTTGTTAACAGTGTCGCGCTTTTTACCAAAGTTGGGAATGATACACAAGTACCTCTCAAATTTCCCCAAACACCAGTTTGGTTTTGGCTAAAAGTGTTATAAATGTTTATTTCGCAATGGAATTTTTTTTTTTTTGGCAAACACAATAATTTGGTTTCCAAAATACCCGACAATAGATTACTTCGGTTGCTTTGTGTGACTTCCAGTCCTTGTGACTCCCGGATACTGACAGGACCGCCCGAAGGCCATGAGAATCAGAGAAAACGCAGCGATAAAGAGCCCTTTGGGGGCATTTTTTCCTACTTTCCACCTGGGGCCTTTTTCCTTTCCGGGGACATAATTTCCGGGGACTTCTTTCCCGGAAACATTTTTTCCGGGGACATATCTTCCAGAACCCTCATCAATTGGGATATTGGGCCATTGTGGCGCTTAGAAAGAATGCAAAAAAAAAAAAAGGTGTAATAGAAACAAGCAGAATTTACTTAGATATCATCTTTAGTTTGTCCAAGTAAACACGGCAGTGACCCAATGATCATTTGTTTACACGCGATTTTTGTTTCTATGCTCCTTTACTAAGGGAACCAATCATTCTATACTTTTACAAAACAAATGCCCGACCTTATTATAAGTCGATTTGGCGCTTAATTTAAGAGTCTAACCGCCTTCAGATGCTCCCTGTATATTTCATATGCTTCATTTTTATTCAATCAATTTTTATCAAATTGATAAACATTTGAGACCTGCTAATCTGGAACAAGTGAGTGAGGTTTTCCAAATGTTATTTTTATAAGTAGTAACTTGATGAAACTTTTCTCGCATTTCGCTTTATTTTAAAAGTTATAGGCAAATTAAAATTACAAAACAAGCAAGAAATGACCGCCTTCATGACGTCCTTGGTCGCTTGAGTGCCCGTGAACTAGGAGGGGTAGTGAGCTCAGCGAGCGCTCACCGCTGCCGCACTCCGTGTCGACGGCTCGAGAGAGCGCCACTAAAGCATGTTCTGGATAGGCTGTACGAAGCGGGCAGCCAGGGCGGCTCGCATTGCATTTGCTGCGCGATTAAACACTAATTCGGCATGACACTGCATTGGCCACAAACGACAGCAAACACGGGGTAAAGATCAGCTCAGAACGGGAGCCACTTCACGCTGCCATACCGCCAAACGCCGAACCGCAAGCCAAACCTTCTCGCCGAAGGCCTTCGGAACTGGTCGGGACTCGGAGGCTCCCTACGGGAGCCAGAGTTGCGCGTATGTTTTCCACGTGCCGCCGCGCCGCTATTCGCAGAGATCCGATCATGTGAGGAGCCGGATCAAGTGCCGTGCAGGAAAGCAGACGTTGCACGCGCCCTGGCGTACGTTCCCCTGCTTTTGAGCGCGCCGCGCGCCTCGACCGCGCGCAAGCCGCTATTCGCCGAATTCAGTCACGTGATGAGCGGGATCAACATGCCGTGCAGGAAAGACAGCGCTACGGAGCAGTGGCGTCACGAGGGTCAACGGCACCCAGGGCGGTAGTTCGCCGCGACACTGCCCCCCCCCCCCCCCCCCCCCCCGCTCACGCGTCCCGCCCCCCCCCCCCCCCCCCGCTCCCGTGGCCCCTCGCGACACCCCCCTGAGGCCCCTGAGCGCTGCACCCGCGGCGGTCCGCCCCCCCCCCCCCCCCCCCCCCTTCCCCCCGCGTGACGCCACTGCTACGGAGATGAACGGATCCTCGCGCAGCGCCGCCACGTACATCCGGGACCTTTCTACGCTCGCCGCTCCGCTCGTCGGTGCCTGATCCCACTACACCTTTCTAGTATGCGCCACCTTTTCTACCGCTTGGTGGCGGGTATGTCGACGGGTCATTTCTTTGCTTCTTTTCTCATCTAAAATACTCAACAGAAACTACTTTCATAAATAATTGAAAACGGTTCGCGCCACTTATATTCTGTATTTCGACTAAAAAGAAGCTTTTAGCGGCTCTGAGCAGTAGTAAGCCCAGGACCAAAGACTTCACATGTCGCGCGCTTCCGGCACCGCGGGTCGCCCCCGTACGTGGAGGAGGTTTCCGCGTCGTCCGGTTAAAATATGACTAGGGCTCCGTGTTTTCGGATAAATCCGAAAAACTCCGAAAAACACCCGTCTGTAAAATTTTTGTCATTATCCGATAAACTCCGAATTGTTATGTGCCCATGCCGCCACCGCCTCCCCCCCCCCCCCCCCCCCCCAAAAAAAAAAAAAAAAAAAAAGTTTTTTTTTTTTTTTTTACAATTTGAGCAGCGCAGGGTCAATGGTCCTGGGAAGATGGCACCATAATTATCTTTCAAGCCTCGGACCATTGTCAAAAGGGGGTCTTACGGCTTGTCTCGTCAAGGTTGGTTTAGGGAAACAGGTCATCGTACCATTCGTGTCACGACAGAAGCCACTCTTTTGGTTTACAGTTTGGGCCATGGGATTTGGGATTTAGAGAAAGGAGAGGGTATGTTTTTGGGGGTAACAGTGAAAGCTATGGACCATAGAGACTATAAAATACGGCCGCGGGATAGATTGATGGGATGACTACGAGCTTCCTTGCGGCTACCTCAGAACGGGATTTTAAGGTATCGACGTTTATCGAAGCCACACTTGTGTGCGACTTTTGTCGTGGGACAAATTAGTATTGCCAATGACACCAACGCCAAATTCACCTGAAGAAATCTTAATTGATACAAGCGCGTTTTATTTTTTATCTGGCATACGTTTGCATCCGGTTATTATTTATTATTTTTTTTAATAGGAAACACTGCGAAATTTATCTCCGAATTTCGGAGAATTGGGGATTTATGAAAAATAAACTCCGATAAACACCGAATTTTTGCTAAAAAATAAACTCCGAAAAACACCCTCCGAATTTCACGAAAAATAAACTCCGAAAACACGGAGCCTTAAATATGACGCACTGACATTTAGTTACGCTCTCCGTGCCCGCTGGCTTGCCCGAACCCCAAGAGACGTGGAAACCGCAAAAAAAGGTATTAAATATGCTTTCAGGGCACCTTTGCAACAGCGGACAACCATCTTGGACGTAGGGACGTCCAAGTGCGGGCGGGCGCACTTGGACGTCACTACGTCGGTCACGTTGGTGAAGGGAGCATAGACCGTCGTGCTGTGTTTCGCTCATTAGTAGTGTAACGAAGGCTACGGGCACGAGATGAGCTACGAGACGTTTTTCTCACAGACGAGCGCCCGGCCTGGAGAAGCGTGCAATGCGCAATGCAAGGAGCCGAGTCGGAGCAAGCGTACGCACGCGACGCACGCGCTAGCGCCACGCCCACAATAACGTCACGTGACACAAAGGCAATAAAGGTGTATTTATATCTATTGGTACTATTTTCATAGCTCATAACTTTTGCTGGGCATCGTTCAAATAGGTTGCAAATAAACAAATTTCGTGACAAAAATGATTAGTCACGTGCCCTTTTACTGTAAAACTGAATCAAAATCAGACCAGCCTATTTTTATTTATTTTGAAAGGAACATTATAATATGCATGTAGTAATGATTTATATTACCTATTTATAATTAACGGGATGACGTCACTTTCATTACGTCACTTCGGCGTCGGAGGAGTGATTGGCACACAGCCCTCCCTCGTCTGACGGCCCCGGGCGACGGAGGAAGTGCGCCCAAATGGCCAATAATTAATCATAATGTGACACTTGAGATTGTAGTGTGAAAAAAATTAAGGAACTTTCACGTCGAAGGACGACAAAAAAGAATGTCTCAAAACTTTGTGACGTTATCCTCCGTTGTCTTTTCTTTCGATTTGAAAGTTCCCCAATTTTTCCGCACCAGCTCAGGTGCTAAATTATGATTAATTTTGCCATTCTAATATTTTTAACCTCCTCGCTTGCGCTGACCGAGCGAGAAGTAGCGAGAGTTGCAAAAGCTACGGGAAAGCTGCCCCCAGAACAAACGGAGCGACACGTCGTCTGCTCACGTTTCTGGTGAGTAGAATATCCCTCCCAGTATTTCTTTAGAGTTGACAGAGCATCATTTTGTGATGCAAATTTAACAAAAACAAATTTGTGGAATATACTTTGAAGTCGGGAGTTGTACTTTCCTCGAAAAATACCAGAAAAAAAAAAAAAATCTAAGTAAAGTTTATAGAATGCACTTGAGGTGCGGACAGGGGGAGGGGGGTTCGAAACATAGAGATCGAAATGCATTTGTATATTATTGGGTCGGCTGGATTTCAGGGGGAGGGGGGGGGGCTGAAGCCCCATTAGCCCCCCCCCCCCCTCCCCCATACTAGGCAGGGCAGCAAAATGCTGATTGATGAAAGACAGTGTGGACTGCTGTGAATGGTCATTTTAGGTATGAAATAAAATTTATACCTAAGTTTATATATATATATATATATATATATATATATATATATATATATATATATATATATATACCCTCGGGCCCTGAGGGTACCAATAAATGAAAATGAAATGTTAGAATAATCTTGAGCACACAAATTGATGTTTCATTCAAGTTCTCAAGGCTGTAAAACAAAAATTAATTCAGATAAAAAAAAAAGCTTTTTGTGTAGAACTTCATAACAGAGATCGGCAGGTGAATAATAATTATGCCTTCTTAAAACAATTCAACCAAAGGTTATTCCCAAGCTTACTGCTTCACCTAATTTAGTTTTAATTTATTCTATTGACTACTTCGAACGGATAATACAATTATAAATGCGACAACTAAACAACGAAGCTCAAATAAAAATAAACCTATAGAGCAAGTGCCCTCGCTAAATCCCGAATTTGAAAAAAAAAAAAAAGTATATATATATATATTGCCAGAATACCGCAGTCTGTTAAAAATAATAGGGGCAGTTCAGACATTTTTACTGCGGGGATGCACTGCGGCAAAGCAAGCTAAGCAATTGCGATGCTTACTTTGCGGTGACCGCTTCACTGCAGTACACAAGAGCGTGGTGAGAAGCGCACTCAACAAAGCTGACTTACATGCCCGAGCAGAGATATTGCGAAAATGGGACTACTCTTAGTGTTCGACACTGACCAGAGATCAAATAGGATAGTATGTTATTTATGACTAAAATCAAGTTCTGAAAGTTCGCACAAGCCTACCATAACGATCCAGACATGTAGTAGGGCCTGAACCATTATATTTTCAATATTAATAAAGTGAAATCAAGTTTTGGCACGATGTTGGCTCAAGTTCCTCGCATTTTGTGCTAAATATAGCAGGGTAAGCCTTTTGGCGCAGTTTGGCACAAATGGCGCAGCAATCACATCACGGAACCCAGCTACTGCATTGAATAAACTCAGTAGCCGAGTTTGAGACATCGTCTGCCCCTGCTTTCTTGATCTACCACTGTAAATGTTTCCCTTCCCATGCCCCAGTCTCGAGTTACACTTACTATCACTACGGTAAACTTCCACCAGCTCACTGTGCACTAACCATGGGCGTCCGCAGAGGGGTGCAAGGGGGGGCAGTTGCCCCCCCTTGGAATTTCGAGGGGGGTGCAATGGGGGGGGGGGGGGGGGGGAGCTGCACCCAAAGCAGTTAAAGGGTACTCCGGCGGTTTTTTAGCTACCCAAACCAACTGCATTTTCTGAATACTATGCATCTACTGTTCTCAACATGCTATTTAGTATCTGGAAATTGAAAATGGCTATTGAAAAAACGGCAAATTTAAAAGGCAAACAAAAAAAAGTGCAAGGAAGTTTTGATTTTGTCGCGAGACCGGCGAAACTTACTTTCGACGCGTTGTGCCTTTTTTTGCGACACCGCGCTTCCGTAAAAATTTGCACGTGTTCTCGATGGCAAGTATCAAGGCTTACAGATGGTTTTAAAGAACTTCTTCGGCGAATGATGACGAACGAGTAGAAAATGTCTTCAGCACGCCGCCACCAGCCTCCGCAACGCTCCAAAAACGCGATTTTTCGACATGCAAGATGGCCGTCCGGTGGCTTCACTCGCGGGAGCGGGAAGCGCGATTTAGCAATTGTCACAGAGATCAGTGGTTTGTAGCCCCAAGTCCAGGGCGCAGCCGTGAAAGCAGGTAGAGAGTAAAGTGGAAATGTGCTGAAAATATATAGCCAACATCGCCAGCATTCCCCCCGGGGGGGGGGGGGGGGGGGGGGGGGGCGTAAGTGTGCACCCCCCTGGAAAAAGTTCTGCGGACGCCCATGGCACTAACTGTACTTTCGTTTATCATAAGAGAGAAATTTTCAGCGCACCTCCTGGATAAGGCTGTAGCGCTTAATTCTCTACATCACCTACTGAGGGCCAGCGCAGGTCACAAATTGACCACGAGTTCTAGCTGAATGCTGATGCAGCACTCGTGCCAATTACCGTATGCTGATCGAAATGCGGAATGGAGAAGGGGGCTGTGAGAGGTCCTGCACAGGACGCACACCCTTGAAGCTCTGCATTTCCCAGGGGCCTCCTGGTGGCACTGCATGTACTGAAGACCACGCGCTCCACCGTTTGCGTTTCATTCGGGCAGTACAACAGCTTTTCAGTAAAAGTTAGAAAACAGAACTTCTGTAGTGCACATAAAGGTTAAAAAGTAAACGAGGCAGATGCAGAAATGATACCAGCAATGCATTCAGAGAGAATGGTGTATTTCAAGAAACGATTGCACTGATATTGTTTCCAACAATATTCCTGCTAGGCCCATGTTTTTGAACAGGACTGAAGCAAACACACCAAATCTCAATGCCAATGCCGATTTGGAACCTGCATAAGCAATAAATCAAATGACCTATGGACAAATGAACACATCTGTGTAATTGGCAGATCTATTAAATGTAGTGTTTTTCACGGTCCATCCCTGACTGGCATTGAACCCAGAAATTTAGATGCACCAACAGTGATATAGTTTAACAAGTAACCTGGTAGCGTTGCCTGGCTTTACATCACATGGTAACAGGGAAGACTTTGTCTTCTTTCTGGCAGACACAGCTTATAATGATCTTTGTACTATGACATATCACAGGAAACTGACATAGACAATTGTCACCTAAATAACAGATGGCCTCTGACAACATTGTGGTTGTAACCTGCAAAGGCAAAGAAAGAAGGCCTATGGCTCATAATAGAGCACAAACCACTCCAACAGAAAACAGAAATTGCTAGAGAAAACAAGACGGCAAAAGCCCGAGTCCCGCGGTCTGCTCTGTAATGGGAAGCTGCTTACATCGGAGAATTCATGCGCTTTAAGCAATCTAAACATGTACTACCATTATAGCTGATCCCTCCTATAATCCATTACATCAACACACCAAAAAGGTGGCGGAGGGAGGACAAGCCAAAACCAAGGGGAGCATTCTCAAGCTACTACTTCGGCCAGTCTCTCAAAATATACTACAAAAAATCTAACACACGAAAAACCACCGAGCTTAACAAAAAAGATCCTGCACGCATAGAACACTTCTTCCCACAGTATAAAGAAATATAAAAATTAAATTCAACCCATGAAAAAAACATGCCCCCCAAACACACAAACAAGGCTACACCACAATCTCCGAAGTAGACGGAGAGAAGCATACCACCTACAGTCAATCTCCAAAATCATACACGAGGAGTAACAATCCAGCAACTACATTCCCAGTATTTATGAATTGCTGAGCATTGAATGAAAATAAATGCAATGCCACTTTTCTGAAAGCAACAAAACCATCATGGTGCCACACATATTTCCTTTTAATGTAATCACACGAAACAAGATGTGTCCCATAATTTTTGCAGTTACCTCATAAAGCAGTATAAAGGGAAAAAAAGAAAAGTTGCTTGGTCCAACACTTTGGTCATTACTGCGTGGCTTAACCTTTAAGTAAAAAAAAAAGAATGAAAGAAAATATAAAAATACCGTGGGAAAAGCCGTTGCAGTACTCAAGGTCAGGCATAGTGCAATATTCCAAAGACAACTGCTAGGGTGATGGCTAAAGGATTGTGATTGGAACTGCAGCCAATTTAAGGAATAGGAAAAAAAAAAACACAGCTTGAGATATTTTCATGCAAAAGTAAGATTCATCCATAACAAGTTTGAAATGCAACACCTTGCACTGCATGCTGCAGAACTGGTAAGGTATTAAAAATGTGAAGAATATGAGCATGCAGCCGCAGCATGCTGCAAGACATGCTGCACCATTTAAGCCCATTATGGAAACTTTAAACAAACTAATGCAAACTAGAGTTGTCTGTAGGACAGAGCACGGTACACCTGACCATGCAGAATTCCTTTCAACACCACAGTGTATCACTTTACCGAAGGGGGACATTGCTACGCAACTAGCTGCTCAGCTTTGGTGGACTCTTTGAAAGCAGCCCGAACGCAAATTTGTGACACATCCTCCAGACTTGCTTCACTGCCACTGCTCACTCCAGAGGTGTCCGTCGAGTCGGAACGACTTAGGGCCCGTCGTGCGGCTGCCTTTTTCTTGTTGGCGGCTTTCTTTTGGTTTCTCCGGCGCCGTGCTAATATACTGGAATTCGCTCTGAAAGAATGAATTATATTGTGGCACAATTAATCCACAACAAAGGAACGAGCACCTCAAAATTGCCAGATAACAATACCGTGGAATTCGCAAAATACCACAATACACACCACACACCTTTATCACCTGACCTCCCACCAACTCCTTTCCGATCCCCCGACCCTCCTCATAGCCCAGAAATCTCCTTTGACAGAATACATGCGCTCTAATTCCCTCCCCTTCCATGTGTCTTCTCCCTTCCCCGCGACCTTTGCTGGGTAGAGGAAGTCTCTCTCTTTAGGGCTGGGGCGGCCCTGACACCTGTCACCTGGGGACCCACAGTTGCCAACCCGGGAACCTGCCCTAAATGACCAGGCCCGTGGCTACGGCGGATGCTCGCCACATGCTGCGGCTCTACCCCGGGGCCAAGACCATCCGTGAACAGATACTCGGCGAGGCTGGACTAGGGACCCGCCCACCCGACGGATGATTGAGATCAAGTACCACGAGTCTCACCCAAAGTACCTGCACGACGTGGGACTGCACTTTATCTTTAACCCTCTCCCTTTAATGTGCCGTGCGGCAAACTGTATGAATAAAAAAAGATGACGGTTTTGCAGTATTTGCGGGATCAAATCTATGCACTATCTATAAGAAATGGTCGCTTACAACATTTTCAATTTGACCAAGCACTGATGAAAGGCATAAAAAAATTTGGAAATATACGCAGATTAGAAATAATTGATAGATGGGACGTCTTGTTGCACGCAGTAACAAGCAGCTCCAATGCACTCAAACGTAAATGCAGGATTCATACAATTCACTTCTATTTTCAGGTACCAAAAATAAGGAATTGTGTTATTTAATTTCAATGAAACAGTAAAAGAAAAACTAGATTAACATACAAAGTGTCCTGTTTATACGACTCAATATCTATTTGTTTACCTCAGTCGCATATATTTTACCTGAATCGAAAGGTTATCAGTCTGGTAGGTCGCCTAAAATACCCGTGATTGGTAAAATTAACTTTGCGTCGCAGTATTCAAAGTTGGATCCTGTCGTGCTCTTGAACTTAGGAATTAATTACAGAGCATAAAATCATGGAATGGTCTTATGCACTGTAATATATATATATATATATATATATATTATAAAATCTAGTTTACGAAATATGTTTCACAATATATATCATGGTCATTGTAACTGAGTTAAAAGCAATAATATTTTTAAAATGTCACGAAAGTTTTGTGACAAACCCTTGCAGTATACCTTTTATAGAAACACTGAGTGGCAACCACGCTCGTTTTCCTGACCAACATTGTTTACACTCAGCACCGTGATGCAGGCAAATAATCATGCAGAAAAGAGTGATCAAAATTGTTCACTCTAATCAATATGTACCTTCATACTCAGATCGAATCTGGCCTAAAATAGTGCATATCCAAGTGAACATTTTCATCATAACTTTGCGTTTAAGGTTTGTTCTTGACAAAATGCCGGTCAATTGAATAAGCAAATAAGCATCACCCTTGCTAATTGGTGATTTGTTGCTAAATTGAACAAAGTAGAATTTTATACTCTAATCAACATTGCAGCTATTTAATTGGTCACTTTCTGGCGATCTGCGTGCACAATCGTCATGGGTATTTCTGCCATGCACCCCTGTGTACTTTGTTTTTGTCCTGCCCACAAACACATACAATTGTCGTTCATCACATAAAAGATGCACTAACAAACTTCTATATGTATGAGAAGTTAAATCTGTGTCAGGAACACATAGTTATTTAAAGCAGCTTCAAAATGAGAAATTTGTTTAAGGCTCTCCAAAATCACTCATAGATGTGCCTACCAAAGATAAGAACGCCAGAAAAGATTTGCAGAGCATATTTAAGATAATTTGAGGTGCATTTACTTATGAAATATATCTTTGAGGTGATTGGCCCTTTATTTATGTTGTCAAATCTTCAGTTAGTAATTAAATATATTTTTATTGACATCAATATATTTGACTAAGAAGTTCACATAACCGCTTAAGGCCGACACGGGAGGACGATACTTGAAAATGCCGGCTGTTGAGTCTGCAGAAACATGCTTTTTTTTGTTCGCTGATTGGCAGTGTCAAACACGGGGTCGTGGGGTATGCCAAAAAAGACGGCGTGCTCACATAATAGATCTGAAGACAAATACATGAAATGTGCAGAAAGAGAAATAATAAATGGTATGCTTCTAAATAATCCCATACACAAAGCCTTACTGCAATAAAGACACTGAGATGCATGCAATGATATTCCTAATTACACATAAATAGTGCGAAGGACAGACAATATATTTCTAATGTAAATCACATTTGGACATTGGCTTGCACGAGCTCGAAACTACGCTAAATACTGTCTCGGGAGGCTAATGCTATATTCGGTTTTTACGTGCACTTGTATTGGGCCCTCACTTTACAACTCTGTGCTTTATCAGTCATGCATGCTCTAACATTTTATTAGGCTGCCTCACATCATCGCGAGACTGCTATATATATATCCCTTTAACCCGCAGATCAACAAGATTGTAGACCAAAGCAAAAAGGACTCTAAAATAAAACGGAATTCAAATACAAACACAAGCCGCCAAATTTAGTTTTTTTCGAGAGACATGTTCTTCATTATAGTTGATAAAAACTATAACAAAGGGCGCATGCTGCTGCTTCAATGGCCAAAGGCGCGCGTTTTGTCATTCCCCAACGCTCTCCGTGGTGGCCGCATTCTGGCCGCTGTGGGAAGCGTTCATCTCGGGCGAGCGAATTCATATTTTACACCTTCGAAAGAGCATGCATAGGAACACGGTATAGAAATATTGTTATGTTTAGCTGCTTAAAAGACTTGCAGGCGGTCCGCGATCATAGTCGACAAAATTGTTGAGCTGTCAGTTCAGGGCAAAGAAGCCCACCTCATGCTGGTATAGCGACAGTGTTGCAGGCATGCCCCTACGGCTTTGGTATTGAAATTATTTATCGTCAATAGCCCTTGTATTAAACTCAAGCAACGGGTAATATTTAGGCGTACATTCCATATCCTAAGCACAAAAAGAAAAACACTTACAAAGGGCAGTGTAAGTGTTTCTTTTTGTGCGTGTGTGTGTGCACTTGCGACTTTAGAGTATCTGTTTCTCTAGTGCGCTGTTGCTTTATGTCCTAGTTTAGTTTGCACGTGGTTTCGTAGAGATGATTTTGTGCAGCAGGTAATATCCATTTAGAATTAAGACTCTCCTTATTGATCTGGTCGCAATTCAGGAGTAATCTTCTTTTTGTAGCCATGAACAAGACTACGTTCTACGGAAAACCCAGAGCGGAGCGAAGTGTAGCGCTTGTTCCGCTGCACCCGAGTGACTCGGAGCTTCACTCGAGCGATGACGACGTACCTCGGGAAACAGAAGGTGCGGACGCACCAAAAAGGTCACCAAGCAAAGACGAATGCACGACCACAACTTTTGATTCCAATGCGGGAACCGGTTCATCGCGTCATAAACGCTTGCTCACACCTGCTAGCACCTGCCCTCCAAAAAAAGAAAAATAGCCGTAGCCGCAACCGTGCGCTCGTTCCCGCTCCTGATGACGAGAAGGATGAAGGACCACAGAGATTAAGTAAGGGTCGTGCCACATCAAGAAAATGGAACAGAACTGACATCCCCAACCTGAAAGTTACAGAAAAGGTCCACAAGCCACCTTATGAGGTAATGACACCGTACGTCTACTTCACGTCCATGTTCGCAGCCGAGTTGATTGACCTGAGAACCTTCCAGACAAACTTATACAGCACACAGCAGCAAGGAACTTCTATAGCAACAACGCCCGAGGAAATCCGAAGCTTTTTGGGTATACTCGCGCTTATGGGCGTCTACAAGTTTCCTCCACTGGAAGACTGCTGGTCACTGGACGAACGATTTCCCCCAGTCGCTGACGACATGCCGTTGAAAAGGTTTCAGGCACTGAGACGTTATGTGCACTTTGCAAATAACCTTGCTCAAGCTGCGAGTGGTGGCAAGTCTTCAAGGTGCAGCCTCTGTTTGAAAACCTGAAAACACAATTTTTTAATATTCCAGCAGAAAGCAAACAGAGCATTGACGAGGTGATGGTAGCCTACAAAGGCACACGTGCAAGAAACTTGTGACGGTATGTCAGCAACAAGCCACACCAATGGGGTTTCAAAACTTTATGTAGATCGAGCTCTCTTCCTTCAGTTTGTACTTGACCTTCGCGCTATTTATTTCTAAGATCCAGCTCCACAGGGATCATTCATGACCTCCTCCTGTACCAAGGGGACATTCTTCAACGTACCCCTGCGTGGTGGAAAAGTCGTCCAGCGGTAAAATTGTTTGTGACTGCCACTGGCGGGCCCAGGTTTTATGTTAACATCAGTGCACTGCCGCTGACTTTGGCCCGTAACTTTACCGCTAACTGGCAGATCAAAAAAAATTGTCGACCTTTTGTAACTAGATTAGTTTTTGGTGAAACAGTTTCATATTTATTCTGGTATGTATTAGCGTGTTGCAGAGAGAAAATAAAGGTACAAAAAAATTCTAGTCTCACTGTTTCTTATCTTGCCAGTTAAAGGGATACTGCACAACCTTACAATTTGGACATCCACTTTTGCTAGTGTTGAGAACATCGCATTTCACCAGACAACTTAAAGGGATACAACAACAAAATTTCGGCGCTTATTTCTTGGTCTATTCGTGTTCAAGGGAGCAGTATCACATCAGACACAGTGACCTCTTGTTGAAAGAGACACGAAAAGGAATTTTAAAATGAACTAAACAATTAACAAAGAGCACCTGGTGGATGTCGCCAACGCCTCGTTTGTAATGCCCGTCTAGGAACCTTGACAGGTAGTGACGATAACTGTCTCGCCTCCGGCCACCACGAAAGAAGAGGGGAAGGAGGAACTCCCCTCTTCTCGAGATTGTCTTTTGTGCATCCCAGACCTTCTACAAGATTATAGAAGATTAACCCATCAGTCAAAATTCGTACAAAAGCAGTCGGATGCGGTTCCGAATTTTGCGGATGTGGTTGGGATGTGGATCGGATGCGGATACAATTATTTAAGAACATTGTGAATGCGGTTCGGATGCGGATTGGATGATCAAACTGTTATCCGCGCAGGGCTCTAGTCAAGTGAAACCCCGCCTTACTTCGTGTACCACCGGCTAGTGATATTTGCCACTATATTTAGATTAAATTGGTATAGTTAAATGTATATAAATAAATTCTTATTCCAGGATTGGCCAGTCTATGGCGACATCTACAGCTTCGTGATTACAACAGCATCAAGCACCGGCTGCAACGACAAAGCTTTGCTCTCTTTTGGGGGTAAAGAACACTTCCATCGCTACGCCGGAGAAGCATTATGCAGTGCATCAGGCATTCGTGAGGCACAATACGGCGTCTAGTGCTTTAGCTGAAAGGGCGTTCAGCGTGGCAGTCGACATATTCACAAAGAAACGAGGCAAGATGTTTGACGAGACTTTTGGGAGTCAGCTGCTGCTCAAGATGCTTGAGGTCAGTAAAGTGCAGTGATGTTCCATGCAGGGAATTTTCCCTTTTTCAAGGAATTTTCGGTCTCGATTTTGGTAAAAAGGGAAATGGGAATTTGACCACATTTGCAGGGAATTTTAAGGATTAACGAGGGAATTCGGGAAAAGCTCTAGAGGAAACTAAACACAAAAAAGTCGAGTGGTCCAAAAGTTTTAAGAAGAGAAAGAAAATTGTGGTGCAGGAAAAAGGTGTCTGAACGACTCTTTTTCAAGTAGGTTTAGAAAACTTATACTTAACTCGAAGTACATTCTCCGAGTATGTACTTGTACTTTATTTAAAGTAATTTTTTCCGGTACTTTCCGAGCAAAGGTACAACTTCAGACTTCAAAATATATTCTCAGATTTTGAGAAAAAAGAAAAGTGTATGTTATGTAAAAACACGCTATTGTTTTTCAAGATGTCATTTGGTAATTTCTTTGAGTGAAGTAATGGCGGCTATAAGACCGATGCAAATAAGTTCCGTATAGGATGATGGTGTTAAATAGTTTGTCAGCGAGAGTGAAACGACTACTCCATGGCCACTTGACTTCATTGGAAAATAACTGGATCACCCTCGATTACCCGCATGAAAGACTGTGTTAAAAAGTACTTGTACCTTTGGAAGTATGTGATATTTATAGTACTTTACCTCAAGTAAATTGCACCGAATGTACAATTACTACCTTACTTGAAGTACATAACCTCTCATTTGCTTTGTACTTTAAACCAAGTACATTACAGATGTACTTTACCAAACACTGCTAAAGGTTATGTTATTTTGTTAAAAAATTTTATTTGACCACCCTACCAAAAAGCCAGTATAATTTTTCACTCATGAAACTGGAAATCTAACTGGAATTGTGTCTGGAAACCTGAAATGTTCCGTAATCCACATAGCGAAAAGTTATACTGGGTTTTTCGGTAGTGCAGTAACATTTTCTTCTCTTTAAACATGCGATTTCATGCAGCTTTTGTGGTAAAATGCGCGCATAGTGGCCTGCATGACCACAGAAATCAGCTGATGCGAAAATAAAGGCAACAAAATGCAGGGAAATATGCGGGGATATTTCAAAATTTTGCAGGAAAAAAGTACCTCAAATAGAGAATTTTCGTACCCAAGAAAGGGAATTCTCGGAGATGGTATGGAACATCACTGGTAAAGTGTGACCAGCAGCAGCAAATAAGCACTTGAATACACCTCTTTCATTTTGTGTTTTACTGACAATAATGTTGGAAGTAACGCCAAGAAAGTGACAAATTACTTTTTGCTATCAGTCACTTACTTTTATAGAAGGGTAATTGTAACTGCAATTAATTATGATTTGGCATAGAGTAATTGCAAGCATAATTCCTTACATTTTTTTAGTAAAGTGTACAAGCCTGCTTATAAGTTTCCTTCGTTGGCTACCAAAACGCACCCGTTAGAATGGACAGTCCTCCCAATGGCGGATTTAAGAAAAACAAAGGGGGGGGGGGGGGGGGGGGACATCGCAACCCTCCAGACTTTGAGATAATTTTTTTTTCTTTTTTTAAAAAAAAAAAAAAAGCATATATATATTTAAAAAAAAACAAAAAACAACCTTGTTCTTGGTGAAATGGCAATTATACAAGGTGTTTCTTTTTAAGCTTTACAGACTTCTTTAAAAAAAAGTCGTGAACGCTACATTTGTGCGGTTCGTGCAGGTGAGTTATACGGCAAGGGGGACATAGTATGGGGGCCAATCGTAACGATCAGTCAACTAATTGAGTAAAATTTGTTAATTAACTTTTTAAGTAGTGAAAACAGACGTATGGTTCCAACTAAAAACTTGCTGGGCGTCATCGAAAACCACTAAATCAACTCTTCTTAGAAAGATATAATGCAGGGGCAGCATTCTACCGCTCCATTTGGACGCGTTTGTAGGTTTCAGTTTCTTATTGGAGCGTATCTCTGCGCCTGCGGTCCTGCTCCCCAGTGGCCGAGACACGCAACGCACATTCCTCCAAGTTCTCTCCATCCTACGAGGGAGGCGAGGGGGTGGCTTCACGCCATAACCACTGGGGAGCGGGACCGCGGGCGCAAAAAAGTGCTCCGATAAGATACCGAAACCAAGAAACGCATCCAAACTGAGTGTCCTTTTCAGAACGCCGTAAAATGCTGCCCCTATCCTATATCTTCCAAAAAGAGTTGAGTTAGTAGTTTTTGATGATACTTAGCTAGTTTCTAATTGGAACTGTACGTCTATTTCCAGTAATTAAAAAGCTAATTAACAAATTATAATTAACCGACTGATTGTTACGATCAGCCCCCATACTATGTCCCACTGGCTGTATAACTCACCTGCACAAACTGCATAAGTGTAGCTTTCACGGCTTTTTTTAAACAGAGCTTGTAAAGCTAAAAAAAAATCACCCTGTATCTTCGTCTGTGACGTCACATCTGTCCATGATTTTAAGTTTGTTTGTGACGCGACACCTTGCTGCAAAGCTCCTCCTCCTCCTCCTCCCCCAAATCTACCCTAAATCCAACCAAACCCACAGCCCGTCACACACATTATATACTGCACCAAACGAATTGTCCATGAACTGGCACTTGAACTGCCGGTTTACCGCTGTGTAATGGAAACAGGCTTCCTTTCACTGCTGGGGTCTGTGTTCTCACTTTGCAGTCATTTCTTGCTCCGCCCCCTTCACTTAGTTGAGCCCTCCGTTGCCAATCCTGTGCCACTTCCTTGGCTCTTCCTTCTTCACCTCGCCGTGCCTGTCATACCGAGTAACAGCTGAAGTGATTGTTCTTGCTGCTCTTCACTTTCCCTAACCCGCCACTGACTAGCTGTTTCGGTGCAACGGCATTTTCACTGTAGCTCCCCTTCTTTCGTGAGTGGTCTTTTCCTCGGTGACATGATGCTACATAAAGCCCACAAACAAGAGCCTTCATAGTGCGTGCAGTCGGCCTTGCTGATGAGCCCACGCTGAGGAGAAGTCGCCGTTTTAAGAGCAGTCGCCGATTGCACACTTTTCTTCATCAACGCTACATCCAAGGCACAGACACGGAAGTGCCAAGAGCTGGTCCTATAAATGCTACGCATTGATAAAATTTAATACTGAAGATGTCTTTGAATAATTTTTAGTGTTCTTCACCCCAAAAAGTTTCCACAGCACAGGTCAAAAAAGGACAAGAAGTCTGTGTGGACATTCCATCCCAGTTTTGGCATTATGCCTTAATTTGTCGAACTTTTTGCCGATTAACTTCTCGTTGGTGAACTTTACTCTGCATCACATTTTGGGTACCCCACAGACAGTTGCCAGAAATCAATGTTACGGTGATAGGAAAGCAGTCGGGCAGCTGCTAGGAAAAAACAGTGATTGTTATAATAAAAACATTGATGTAAAATGTGGTGCCCTCCTGTATTTTCTTAGCATCCAGGTGGACTTGTGGACCTGGAGGGTATTCAACATGAGGATAACACAAGGGCAGCAGGTGAGATGTGCACTGAACTCCCCCAAAAACTTTTGTTCAACTGCCTGGATAGGCCACGTAATGTCACAGAATGCATTTTCCCTGGAAAAAGTGCTCGAAATACAGAGCATTTTTACAGGTCCGCATTGCCTCGCTGTGCTCTTTATTTTTGCTGTGCCACTGCTTTTGATGTGATGCGACGTCACAGTGTCACGTGCCATCCGAGCATCATGCCACCATGAAACCACCTTGAACGTGATACTACCATGACGGTGACACCACCATCATGTCATCCAGGCAACTTCCCAGAACGGACGCAAAAGCACCAAGAATTAGCCCTAGAATTGCTATAGATAAAAATTGACTGCATCTCCACGTGGTAAACGACGTTGATTGGGGCGAAGCTCTGGTGCTGCTTGTCTGGGTAGACGCTGAGCTGCAGCATGCCGAGCCTTTCGTTCGTTTTCATTCATTTCAGAAAGAGAATGTGTGGTATGGAACGTGGTTATATAAGCATTTGAGCATTTGACTGCAGCGACCTCTCGTCTATAAACGTTAAGCCAATGCATGCAAAGTTTAACGCGATTATATACGCATTTGACCGCAGCGCCCTCTCCTGTATAGACGTTGAGCGGCTACATGCAACAATTCATCCATGACATCCCCAGCTCTTGAGTTACTACCACATCTCAGATCCCCCTACTCGTCCCGCAGTCGTGGCCGAGTGGTTAAGGCGATGGACTAGAAATCCATTGGGGTCTCCCCGCACAGGTTCGAATCCTGTCGACTGCGCAAACATATTCTTTTCATCATTTTTTTTCATCTTTTTTTTTTTTCCCTACACAGGCACGTGAGCACGTGCTCACGTGCTTGTGAGCACGTGAGCTCACGAGCAGGAGCACGAGCACTGGACGCCAGACAGATGGAAGGACGCCAGACGGACGGAGGGACGGACGGACATGGCTAGCCCCTAAGGAGCTTCGCCCCTAAAAAAAAAATGAATAAAATATTTAAACAACTAATTTCGATGGAGCTGTGGCTGTAGCGTGCCGGTCATCCCCATCTTTGCATTTCCCCCGCAATTTTTCTCACTGTGTAGAAAGTAGAGGGCGAAGGCACGGAGGAGCATTATGCGGTGATTTCTCCTCCTTCTTCGATGGGAGGCTCAACAAATGACTTCTCTTTTGATGTTACTGCGAGGCTGGCTTCCTAATAAAGTATATTTACGAGCCGGCACACGTGAGCTGATCAAATCGCTCCGAAATAAAAACCTCTGTTGTGACCTAAATATTGCATTCATCATTTTTCTTAGGGGGTGGGGGGAAAGTGCATTTTGTGACATGTGTGGCCTATCCAGGCAGTTAAAAACAATGTTTCTGGAAAGGGAAGAGGCCCCTTTAAGGGGCCCTGCAAGGACGTTTTTACTGGTTTTTAATTTGCACCGAACCTGAGTGCACTGAACGTAGTTATATAATGAAACTTTTCTTTTCTTGAATTTCGCTGTAGTTTAAAAGTTATAGGCAAATTAAAATTAGAAAAACAAGCAAAAAAATAACCTCCTTTATGACGTCCTTGGTTGTTTGAGTGGCCGTGAACTAGAGGAAGGGTAGTGAGCTCAGCGAGGGGTAGTGAGCTCAGCGAGCGGTCACGACTGCCGCACTCCGTATCGACGGCTCGAGAGGGCGCCACTAAAGCATGTTCTGGCTAGGCTGTATGAAGCGGGCAGCCAGGGCGGCTCGCATTGTATTTGCTGCACGATTAAACACTAATTTGGCATGACACTTCATTGGCCACAAACGACAGCAAACACGGGTAAAGATCAGTTCAGAACGGGAGCCACTTCGTGCTGCCATACCGCCGAAAGGCCAAACCGCAAGCCAAGCTGCTCGCAGAAGGCCTCGGGAACGCTCAGAACCGGTCGGATCCTCCAGTCCGTACGACTGCAGTGCCGCCGCATACATCCGGGACCTTTCTACGCTCGCCGCTCGTTGGCGCCTGATCCCACTACACCTTTCTAGTATGCACCGCCTTTTCCACCGCTTGGTGGCGGGTATGTCGACGAGTCATTTCTTTTTCCGTACTTTCTAAACTGCATTTGTTTCTTTTCTGATCTAAAATAGTGAACAAAAACTACTTTTATAAACAATTGAAACGGTTCGCGCCACTTATATTTTGTATTTCGACAAAAAAGAAGCTTTTAGCGGCTCTGACCAGTATTAAGCCCAGGACCTAAGACGTCACATATTGCGCGCTTTCGGCACCATGGTTCGCCCTTGTAGGTGGAGGAGGCTTCCGCGTCGTCCGGTTAAAATATTACGCACTGATATTTAATTGCTCTCTCCGTGCCTGCTGGCTTACCCGAACCCCGAGGGACGTGGAAACCGCAAAAAAGGTAGACGCTTAATGAACAAAATGTAAGGGCGCAAACGAGCTGGTGTACATTGCACATGGTTGAAAAACCCCGAGACTGCGGGCGGGTAAACGGCACAACACTAAAACGTCTCTAACACAGCTGTGTTAGAGACTTTTAGTGTTGTGTCCTTTACCCGCAGTCTCGGGGCTTTTTCAACCAGACGCTTAAATATGAGTGCAGGGCCCCTTTAAAGGGTAACTGCAAAGAAAAAAGTGTTTTTAAACACCCTAATAGGGAAAAACATGTCATTAAAACAATTTTTCCGTGAAAAAAAAAAAAAATTTACAGCAATATTTATTGCGAGAGACTGATTATAGTTTGCGGCTATTTCGATTGTTTTAAATCACGCTCCACAAAGTTGGTATTATACGTCATGGAGTGGCTGCTATACGTCACGGAGTGACGTGCTATAGGCACTCTTCTCATTGGCTAAAGATTGATTGACAGCTTAGATCTTGGTTGATAAACCTTTGTGATATGTTGTAATTTTCTTTTGAGCGGCATATTTTTATGTTTAAAGGATGACCCATGTAATTAGAGTTATTATTTTTTACAAAAGGTTTACAAGACGGGCCCTTCCGTTTGGATTCATAGCACCCCATAACAAACAAAAGCTTTGCCATTCTTTTCAAGGCCGCCAAAGTCTCTGCTCCCACCTGTCTCACCTAACTCGACTAGTTGTTTTGCCTAATTCATCAGTGTTTCCTGTTGACCCAGGTGCTTGAGTGAGACTTTCTGAAGTGAAGTAGTGTGTGTTTAGCAGCTGTTGCAGGTGTTAGTGATAGGAAGCGACGAGGGGTAAGACTTTCATAGCGCAGTTTGTTACTTTTGTTTTCCTCTTTGCTTTCTTAGCGTGCTTTTTTTTTTTTGCTTGCGCGTGCAAATGTTGACTTTTTGGAGATGTCAGTTTCTGTAAAGCGGTGCCGTTGCTTTGTAAAGTGGTGCCAGATGAGTGATCGCGACAGTGAGTCTTCCAGCAGCCATGTCGTCCCGAAAGATGACAAGCTGAATGCTATTTGGCTAGAAGCAATCGGGCGTTTGCATAGCGACAAATGTGTACAGGTATGTTCTCGTCATTTCGCTCCGGAGGCCTTCGAGATTCGCGTCGGGTGCACCGAACGTAAGCGACTGAGACACAGCTGTTTTGCAAAAAAAAACCTGGCACAGCCAGGTTATTACAGAACAGCTGTCCGCAGAAGCCCTCGGAAGTCCGTATTCTGCGATAGCCGACAGATTTTTTTTCTCAGCTTCCGAACCATCTTACGTAAAGTTGTTTGAATTGAATGTGTAGTGTTGTCGTAAATGTGTACTGTTATCGTAAATCTTGGCTTGTGATTGTGCCTTTGTAGATCATCTTATTGGTTTTCCTGGAAAGACGCTAACAACGGGCATGACAAAATCAAGCATAGTTGTAAACCCGAGACTGGGGATACGGACAAGGGACAAAACACAGAACGACAAAACACAGAACGTGTTTTGTCCCTTGTCCGTATCCCCAGTCTCGGGTTTACAACTAGTATGCTCAATTTACACCAGCTAGCCTGCACCCTCACCGTTGCTTCATAACAAAATTGTTTGCATATTCCGCCTACCTTGCAAAAGCACTTCTCCAGTCACCTTGCGAAAAGTGTGAAACATGGAGTCCACACCGTCCTGACTTCCCAGTCTTTTAAGTTTGTACCTGCTAGTAGGTATGTCTACTGAAACTGCAACTTAAAACTAGGGGCAGCGCCAGAGAGAAAAGAGACAAAGTTAGGAAAGCCTGCTCGCCTTCCCCAATTGTCTGAACTCTCAAGTCAATGTACCATAATAAATGCACCAACGCCTCTTCCCAAAATAAAGGGAAAGCACTATATTCACTACGTAAAAAATAGTCTCAGTTTATGATTCTGTGGGCAGGTAAGAAATCTTGCCCAAATCTATTCACACTGCATGAGCGCAACAAACTCACATGAGATTTACAGGAAAATATTGGTGGTGACTTATGTTTCCCTGAAATTCTGTATAACTGGTCGTTTGCAGGACCGAATCATCTACTCGAGTGGTGTGCGTCGCTGTGCAAACACGTCGCTGTGCAAATGCAGTCCAACAACACTAAGCATAAAAACGGCAGATTTAGGACAATATTCCGGAGTCCATCGTTCAATTAAAACAATGTAATTTTGTTGAAAACGCCCGCAGCTTTTTACTCACGGTATGTGTCAGGAATCTTCTAAAGTTTGAAGCAAAACGAAGGAAGATTTACTTTTAAAGAAGCTCACTGCACCCTGGATCAGCTGGGCCGAATCAGCTGACGACGACGGGACTGAACCCGTTGAACCTAAACCCCACAACAACCAATTTGCGCTCCATGTTAGTGTGGGTTTCTACTTCCAAGCCCCGCACCACATATCACGAACGTTTCAGTTCTTTGTCGCATCGCCGTGTTGCACCAAACAGAAAGAGATCGCCAAAGTCAACGCAGCGCTGTCGTGAACGTTGGCTTGTGGTTGCACTCTCGTGGACCCTGTGACTCCCTTCGCTTTCAAAGCACACACAACGATTCCGAATGATACTTTCTGTCTTCCGGGAACACCACAGGGGCACTTCTCCTGTCACATCTTCGCGCTACATGTGCTCGCAAACCGTGGAGCTTCTTGCGTCCCGAGAAACCAAAACAATACAGGCGCCACGTTGAACGTGCATTGTTGCCACATTTTCTCTGACCAAACAAAAACAATGAAAGCAAACCCGCTCTAGCTTCTAGCGTACATCGGCGGCACCTTCCCCTGGTCCCGTCCCGTCCCCGTACCCCTCCCTCTCCCTCTCCTCCTCCCCCCCCACTGATCCGCAGCAAATCTTCGACAAGACACACCGGAAGTCAAGACGCTGCGTAAGTCGTTCAACTCCACAGCCAAGTCAATCCAAGAGCAAATCCACGAGTGAGAGGCGGGGCGTATTTCTGCGAGGGTCGAAAGAGCGGGAGTTTCAAGTGTGGAGAGGTTCTGATTCCGACTAAATTATGTTTTGTGAAGTAAATATCGCTAAAAAAATTTTTTTTTTTCGCGGAAGTTTTGTTTTGTGAGATGCTTGTCCCAATTAGGCTGTTTAAAAAAACACTTTTTTTTTCTTTGCAGTTACCCTTTAAAGGATTCGAAGGGCCTTCATACTGAAAAGCCATGGGAAAAAGGGAGCACAGAAGAGGACAAGCACAACACTATCTCAAACACAGCAGCAATTTTATTTCCACAATTTACAACTGTGTTTGTTCCTTTCTGTGATCCCTCATTGTCTTTTTAGTATAATTGTTCACCCAGTCGCCTGCACATTAATGCTTATTAATGCTAAAGCATTAACTGTCCCATGGAGCGAGCCGTAATCTGAGGCATCCCCGCTTTCAAGCCGCGCAAAAAGCCACGCAAAACGGCAAGTAAATGAAGCCGAAGGGGTCCCCGTGCGTCAGTTTCAATCAGCGCCACCCCATGGCACTGCATGCCCGCACCGAAAGCGCAACAAAATCAGCTGGCGCGCTCAGGCGGCCATGCTGCCGCCCGAGCACGCCAGCCGATTCTTGCAGCCGATTCCGTGCCGCCAACAGAGCGGCGGCACAGCCGATGTCAGCGAGGTGCGGCAACTTCACGAGGACATGCGCAAGAACGACATTCATGCTTTCGCATTCACAACTCATAAGAAGTGCTTAGGTGTACCTCAAGCCTTTTTCAGAAGCGACTGTTTATTTAAGCACGAGGAGATCAAGTCAGAAAGTGGAGATCTTCAACTTTTTTACACCTGCTTTTCTTTGGCACGGCAAGCGGCTTGGATGTGATCGTAGAATTTTAGGAAACCAGCAACTTAGCAAACGGGCTAGTAGGTAATGACTTAGAGCGACTGTAAAATGTGTAAAGCCATGGTGTATACTAAATCTCCCAAGTGCCATCACAAAAAAAAAGTAATATTCAAGATGCCAGTTCCTTAAAAGGTCACTGACAATCCCCCCAAAAAATTTGTTTATGTTTTGCCAGGTGATCTATTATGGTGTCCGAAGACTACCCAATCAATATTTTGCTATAGCCTCACATATATTTTTAATAAAGTAAAAAAAAATGCAACTGTTTGAAACCCAAACCCAAACTGGACTGGGGAGGAAGAAGGAATATAGAGGAGGAGAGAGTTAACAGAAGTCACATGGCTGAGCAACTTTTTCTCTTCTTCATTCAATGTATTTGCAGCTTTTTAAAAGCCACAAAAAATGGGTATCATATTTTTGTCCATTTGTAGTACTGAGTGTGTGCCTTCTATGACCCATGACTACGATTATCTTTGGTGGTTGTGTCTAAACCACAGAAAATGGCACGTGACCACGAAAAAGAGAGTGAGTGCGACTCAAACCGGCCAGTTCTCGATCGGCGGTTTTGGGGCGGAAGGAAAACAAACTTTGAGCCGCAAATTGTGTTCTGGGTAGTTGGGCTCTCATATGTCATGTACAAATAAAAACCTTGACGAGCATAAATACCCTGTCAGTGTCCCTTCAAATATGGTGCCATGTGGAGAAAATTACACATTATGAAAGCACAAACAGCATAGAAGCAGAAAATACCTGTAGGTGATGTGGCTGATCTGATCGCTGAAACTGACAGATTTTTTTGGCTGAATGCTGTCCAGGGAGCTGGCAGGAAATGAGAGCTCAGAATCCAGGGTGTAAGGAAAATCGTCGCTGGACTCCGACATGGTGCGCCTCCAACTCAAACTGTTCTTCAAAATGCCTCGTGGAGAACCCTCTGGAATCTGTAATTATTATGCCACCATGTCACTTTGTCAGGTTGAGTGAGAAAGTCAAGCTTAGTAAAAAGGGAGCTACACACTGGAAGCTAAAATTTCTCTTAGCATCCCTACGATTATGCTCCAAGGCAAGTTTCGTGTGGCCATGCTGCACCACACTTTGGGCATATCTGTCGAAAAAAGGTGACTGTTTTTCTCGCATAAAATTAAACTAGTACTATGCATCACAAAACACTTGTCTCCACCTCGATGAAGCACGATTGGTTACAATAAAATGTCAAAGCTCCATAAATTTAGCATTAACCCCCCAAAAAAAATTAGCAGTGATTTTCAAAAATTTTAAACGAGGGACCCATTTCTGGCAGCAGATGCTGTTCGCCCCCATGTATCCGCAGATTTGCTGACCGCTATCTTCTCATTGCCCCTAACGTGTTAATCGGACAATGTTAAGTTCTGAAACATAGTTCGCCTTTCTTGGAAGAAGCCCAGCAGTTAAATGAAGAGAAATGAAAAGTAAGGCTGGAATGATGCTGCACAAACACCAAGAAAAATCTAGAGGTGTGCAAATATTCAAAATTTTGTATGATTAGCAAATACTGCTTTCTTATTTGATTTGCAGCAGACTTTACCGTTCAAAGTATGAGCTTTTTCGAATATGCGAAAATTAAAAATACAGTGAAATCCCGATCACACTTAACTTTTAAGGGGCCATGCAAAAATGTTGTACAATGAATTTTCTATGTCCGGCACAACAAAAATATGTGAAACTTTTAGAATTCTAAGCTAATAATATGCGGGAGAGTGAAGTAAACAAAAATGAAACCGAAGGGTAGTCCGGTAAGGACGCTGATAAAACCTTATTTTCACTTTACCTCATTTTCAGAAAAGTGATCAGCAATTTACTTTTGAGGGCTAGGACCTCTAGAATCAAGTGAGCAATGCCATAGTGGGCATACGCAAACCATTGAGTGCCCACAAAACATGACATCTCCGCATATATTGGCACACATAGCTTGGCACCTGCAACACCACTGTCTTCGTCCGAAATGTCAGCATCAAGTGCTTTCTTTCTCGACGACTTTATAGAGTAACACCGAATCTCTTCAGCGTTTGCTGTAGATCATAAGTCACGATGAGTGCGGAGTCTCGAAGTTCGAAACACTGCCGGCACTGCGACGATCGTGATAGTGCCTCTTCCCTCTCAATCTCAGCGGTGTTCAATTGTGACAGTTACTGACACATAGTATGGACCTACCAGTTTTCACATGCATCCATATATATGTGTGCATGGCAGATTGTTATTCAAGGGCACAGGGACAGCGGAGCTCACAGAAACCATAAGAGAATACGCCAAAAAGTCATCGCCTTTTTTGCTTTCGAAAAGCATGTTGTAATTGCACATTGCAATCTTGCCAAAAGTGAAAAGAAAAAGAAAAAAAAAAGGGGGGGGGGGAGGAGAGAGAGAAAAAGCGCGCGCGCAAAGTAGATTGTGTCATCTAGAAATAGGAAGTACATCTTGCTCCACGAAAATCCATAGGCCTTCGCGCCGACAGCTTTTGTGTAGTAGGAACGGCTGGACACGCGCAGCCGTGGGGTTTTCCCTTTGAATTGAGAAGGGTGGCTGCCATTATCTATCGTTGTGGATAGCCTTCGAGACGGCTGAAACAGCTGTCTCAGCTCTCTTAGCAAAACCGGTATCTCGGTGTGTCGGCAGCACGATGCGTACGCATTCCCTCAGAAGCAAGTTGTGTCCACAGCTAGGGGAGAATTGGGTGCTGTAGGTGCACTGTCTAATGCAAACTGCAGATGAGAGGAGTAGAATGTATTTTCCTAGTAAAATATTTAGCGGAAGGTGCACTTGAAAGGAAGCGAAGGCAAAGGGGCAAAAGCAACCAAAGCCAGCACCTCCAGCGAAGGAGATTGAACAAAGAATGAATAACCTCCCAGGGAAGAAGGAAGGAGAAGAATATGTCCGCCAGCGCAGTTTCGTTTTTCGTGTTTCGTCAAGTTGGCTTCCGGCAATGCAACGAACCCGGGTCGTACGACACAGGATGCACTTAGTCATGGGTCTTGTAATCCAAACTTCAAATAATTTTGTTTCTATTGGAAGTTTGTTAAGCATACGCTAAACTGTCATAAAATGTGGGACGTCGCATAAACCAAGGATGCATGATCGGCGTTCTACTGCAATGTTTTCAGAATTCTCAGATTTCTCACATCAAGCTTCACTACTTTGCACCAGTGCTCTGGCAACAACCTTTACCGCTTCCAACTGGCGTGCATGCACCAAGCTTCACTGCATTGTACCGGCGTGCTAGGAGAAACGGCCAACGTTTTTGGAGCATTTCGGTTTGCTTGATAGTCTTGGAAATTTTCTCTCTTCCAGGTCGGCCTTCTTCGGTTATAGTTATAGCTCAACCCTTGATTTTAAAGGACAAGGCCAGAAGAGAAAACCTTGAGCTATATTCAAATAAATAAGATAGTCATTGCTTTGCTCGTCATGTTACATCCTCTTTTACCAAACTCATTGAAGCTTTTGTTTCCTTAATACAAGTATGTGAACTGTTTCTCATAGGTACGCTTTCGAGAAAATATTTCCAGCTGTGATCTTTAAGGTATCCGTGTTCAATTCATATTAAATGTAAAAATATATTTGTATTAAAAAATATTAAAAATAGATTTGCAGTCAAATTTTAATATACATATTCAATTTGCACACCTCTAGAAAAAAAGAAAATGCAGAGTCATTATTTTCTTACAGCTGTCAGAGTGTAAGCACTCATCAGAGAGCAGGGAGCTTCATCACAAAACAATTAGTAGGTAATAGGAATGAAGACGATATAGCACCAGGGATGTCCAAAGGGCAGCCTGCAAACTAGATCAAGCATACATGTACTCTGAATGGCCCGTCGACACTCTCACAAGCCTTACCCCATAAAAATAATTTTATAATGCTGCTTCCAACATGCAACCCTCAGAATAACCAATGCAATAATTTCTTGCTAGCATAGGCTTCAAAGCAAACAATAGTAGTTCACTGAAAAGACAGTACAATAAACACAACATGCTCTGCTAGTTTGTTAAAATTATATACAAAGAATGTCTAAATTATAATATCAAGTTTATGTCTCTGAATAACCAAAAATGTGCGTATATGACGATAACTAGGAAAAGAAACCCACTGAATTTTAATTACACTCTTCAAGGAACAGCTTTAAATACGGCATGCGAATACAAATACCTAGGATTAATAATAACTTCAGATCTCCGTTGGAACTCGCATATTGACTTTATCTCCCGAAAAGCAATAAATAAATTATGGGCATTAAAAAGGAGACTGAAGGACTGCTCGAGCAAAACTAAACCAACCGCGTACATAACAATCATTAGATCTCTACTCGAGTATGCTGACGCTGTGTGGGATCCTTACACAAAATCTAACATTAACAAATTAGAAAGGATTCAGAAGAAGGCATTAAGATTTATATTTGATAAGTATGGCAGAAACACCTCAATTTCGGAGCTTTATGTACAGGTCGGCATTCCACTTTTACAAAAACGTAGAAAGATCAATCGACTGAAATTTATTTTTAATCTAATAAATGGGAACTACAACCTAGATTATCACGATTACTTTCACTTCAACACGCCTAGGGTCACAAGAAATAAACACAGTAAATCAATTACTGAAGGAAAATGCAGGACTGACTGTTACAAATACTCTTATTTTCCTCGTACTATATCCGTGCCTGGAATGCGTTACCGGAACAAATTGTCTCTTCAAACTGTTTGACATTGTTTCTAGCCTTGATAAACGAATTACCAGAGTTTTGAGGTCTCAGATTTTTCCACTCTGCGTTTGTTCCTTATTATATATGTGATGATTTTTTTTGTTTTTGTTTTGCTGCACTACCACACTTTGTGCTTGCTTTATCGTAAACCTTGATCTATGTACCTTTCCCACCTTTGCAGCCACACGGCGGCCGGTAGTATCAATAAATAATAATAATAATAATTTCATTTGTTTGACAATTCCACTGCTGACTCTCAATAAATATCCGGTGCCTTGTGCAAAACGTGTCACGCACCCAAGCTCTATGGAAAAGCTTCAAAACCATGCAACGCCTGAACGACTGACAATGATCCTTTCAACAATCCTTTATAGTCAAAAAAAAAGACTGAAACCTGCACTAAAAAAAAAGATTTATCAATTTTCTGGAATGTTACTTTTTCAGAAAAAGCCATGCAATTTGCTGCAATAGAGCAGGTGAATAATTCAAAACTGTTTTCCCAACAAAGAGCTAGTATTTGCTCATTTTTTGTTTTTTACAATGTAAGCTTATGCAACTTAATCAATTTATACCTAGAGTAGTGGTTCTCAAATGGGGGTCTGCGGACCTTTTGGGGTCCCAGAGGCGCCCAATCGTCAATCAAACCGAGCAACAATTTTTTTTGTTTTTTTATTATTGCTGGTTGTTTTACACAGCTAAACAATGCACCAAAGCATGCGTGTCAAGTCAGTACAGTTGATTATTTTCTGTTTCGGAGCTTCAAAGTTGGTTTGCCCACAATCAGTTTTCTTCATTTACCCTTTCGTCATTATAATCGTCCAGCACACCCCTCTGTCTCTGGTGGATGGGGTGGGGTCCCCCATCCCTTTCGCCGATCCAGGCGGGGTCCCCAAAACATCAGTGGTTGAGAACCACTGACCTATAGATTACTAACATGTGATAATAATTTTTGCTAAAGCACCAACATGCGATAAGCCTTGTCACATTGCAGTCATCTCAGACAGAATCCAAATTGCCAGCTGGAGATACGCAATGCTTTGCCATAGAGCAGCGGTTCTCAAACTGTGGTCGACGAATCCCCGGGGGTCCTCGAGAGCATTCATGGGGGTCTGCGCCAAGTAAAAATATCAATCTAAAAAAAGAAGCCCTCCTATGCCATCGCACAAGACCTCTGATGCAGAATGCATCTAGGGTCCCCGAGCAGCCTCCGAGTGGGCCAGGGGGTTTATGACTGCCAAAGGTTTGAGAACCGCTGCCTTAGAGCCACCGAGGAAGCTAAGAGAGAGAGCAACCACCATTTGGCATTCGTACAAATAACACTTTACATGGCTTGCACGTGATGTCACTCCGCCTCTCTTTCTGCAGGCCAAAAGCACCTCGTTAATGCAGCGGAAGCTACCCTCTTGCGCGACTTTTCCCTCATGATGTGTGACCAAGTGACGTCAGTGCAAGCTATGTATAGAGGTTGCAAAGCTCTGAGGGAATATCCGTAAAGGGAATGCATACCTGATAAGCACAGGACTCCGAGAGTGACCTGTGCTGCCGTACTGCAAACAACACGCACAAATGAGAACCGTTTTTTGATGTGCAAACAAAAATGGAGCACATTGTGAAAGTCTAATATAAATGACACCATTATGAAACATTTTACATTTGTAAATGACCATAAAATACCAAACATGCACGCACCTAGATGCGAGAGGTAATTTGAGAAATTTGGGGATTGGGTCTTGCTCGAGTCAAACACTGACAATGTTTACGAAAAACTCAGGGTGGGCACTTGCACCAGTGTGGGCACCGGTGTAGTGTGCTGTCAATAATCTAGATGGCGTTTTCAGTTGTAGTGTGTGTTCTTACTACGAGATGGTGCCACGTGCCCGACAGCGGCACATGCCGTCTCTGGATGTATGTACATATTGAAAAAAAGAACAGTCTTCGCTGAAACTCCACGCTGGTGCGATGTGTCTTCCTTTAGTCGGGTTCCCGCCTTGGGCCTTGAACATCGGCATCTCGCGGCCCACGCGCCAGACAATGTCGGCCCACGCGCCAGACAATGTAAGCCTTTTAGCATCTTTACAGGCCTTTCGGGGCGCTGTCTTTATCGTAGCTCTTACTGTCTCTTTCCACCGGGGCGCAAGCCCCGGCGGTTGTCGCCGCTTCGGAAGTCAACCTCCACCTGCTCGCGGTGCACCCTGCCAGCTCTATAGCTGCAACGGAGGCTCTGGCGATAACCCCCACCTGGGGTGGGGAGCCCTAGCACTGGGGTTCCTCACGTGGACGGGGGGGGGGGACAAAGAGGGCCTTGCCAACCCTAGCTTTCCCCGCTGGAGGAGGGAGCCCCTGAGGCGGGGAGCGCAGCGTGTGACGTGTGGCGTGAGACCGCATGACGTGAAACGTATGACATATGTGGCCGCATGACGTGTGACGACCTGAACTGAAAAGGGATGGAAGTGTGACGTGAAGCGGGTTGACATGTGGGGCGTACGACGTGGAGCGGTTCACGTGAGATCGAGACGTGTGACGTTGCGTGGTGATCCGAGACGAGGCATCCCTATAAGGGGAAGGCTGACATAAAGGTAGTGCCTCTCGAATCTCCCCAGGGTGGGAGACCCCCCGCATGATGGCGGGGGGGTTCTCCAAGGGGAGCCGAGAGATATCAAACTGATCACTGCGACGGGGCTGTGTGGTTCATGGTTGCCATACAGCGACCGTCGGACCCGCTGTGAGGCACGCTCGTGTCTTAGTAGCGGAGTTGGAGAGTGAGTCGGGCATTCGGGTACTTTTAGTACCCGTTGGCTTTTTCTGGGCCGTTCCACTGGCTGTCCCGATTGATGATTTCCTCTATCCCCACAAATTTCCAATTGGCTTTTTCCTGAGAAATTCACATTTTATCACATGACCCAATTCATTTTTATTAGAATTGGCTTTAAAGGGGCACTGACAACCCAAAGGTCGTATTTTTTTTTTATTGTCTAAAACGATGCAACTTGTAGTCATAGACACGCAAAAAAAAAAACGCATTGCAAAACAAAATTTTTCCACGCGCGCGGGCCTTTTTAGTTTTGGCGTTTGTATTTCCCGCCGCTCACCTCCTCGCTTCTTTTGATCGGTGACGTCAAAAATCAGGAAATTTAGAAGCTTTGTAGGTGACATTTCTATAACATTTAATAACGGCAATCGTAAAACATGTTTTTTAACGCAATTGCGAACGCACTACGGCCCCTCTTTTTGAAATACCGAAAATCAGAGTTCGGTGTGATGTTGCTTCCTAGATTTGTACCCTCCCTCGGAAAACTTGGTGGCGCTCGTTGGCGAGTCGGGGAAAAACCGTTTTTTTCCCGCCGGCGCCCTTCTATCCCTCACCTCCTCCTCGCTTGGGGTCGCCGTGGCAACGGCGGAGGTCCGAAAGAAAGTCAAGTCGCAGGAGACCGCAAAATTTGACTCACTGCACTGGCGCGGATCGCGCGGGAACTTCAAATTCGGCATTTGGAAATTGTTTTTTTAATTCACAAATACTGAATTTTAAAGTTTCAAATTTTGAGGGTAATGTCCCGGCATTGTTTTCAATCGTTTCGGATAATAAAAAAAAATATGATTTTGGTGTGTCAGTGCCCCTTTAAGTCTGCAGTGCCTCACGGCGGGAGCGGACGCAGGGGACAATTATTTTACATTCTTTTATCGAACCCCGACCTCAAAATATGTCTCTTTCCACCCATTCATAATGGCCCTCCGCGACCATTACAACCGGCTCAATATTTCATAGCAAGTCTGTACGATAAACTTTAAAAGCATTAAAAGTAGCAACATATTGTGTGACTCATCCAAACTTTGTTTAGAGCAATGGGTGTTTGGTTTTGTAGATATCCCATACAGAATTTGGCTAATTTGGATTCAAACACTTGTGTTAAACAATACATTTTTATTACTACGGTATATTATAAGTTCAAAGGAAACTACTTCTATAAAGTATAATTACTGCAAAATTACAATGTAATGAAACTGCAATGACGCGGCCGGGGTAAATATTTCAAGACATCAGTAGTGGGGAGGAGCCAATGTCATAGGTCACACTTCGGAGCACAAGGGGTAAAAAAAGGCAAACTATGAAGATGACCCTAGCACAGAAGACAAAAAGGGAAACGCAACAAACCCTTACCAAATGCAGGAACAATGACAGAAGGCTGCTCTGGTTCAAGCACTGGACAGTCCACTTGTGATAATGCCAAAAGTCCATTGCAGGCATGAGCTTCCTCCTGCTTTGAGAATAAAGAACATCACATCGGAATCGGATAGCAGGGGCATTCGGTGATGCAGTTCATTTTTGCGGCAAATAAAAACCCTGTAAATTTTTTTTTTTTTTAGGGACATCCTACATTTTGTTTTTTCAATGTTATATGCATGTAGCCCTACACATGTCATATCGACTGGTACCACTTTAGTTTAATTTATTTTCACGAAATAATTTATGAATTTTCAAATTTCGTAAAAAAAATTATTTTATCTATTATTTGAAGCTGCTTTATTAAAAGAGGTCATTTTTTATTTCATTTTTTTTTCTATTGTTCATAATGCTTTCTGTGTGCATAATCAAAGTTCCCCCTTTTTTTGTTATATTTTCTGTAGAAGTGCTTAAAAATGCATACATGCACTCGAAGCGGCAAAAGGGTAGTTTCGCAAGTTGGCTTCACTGCAAGTTCCCTCCAAGCTTGACACTGATTACGTAGTTGATTTTTTAGATTTTTTTTTATATCACGATTATTGCTGGTAGTTTCATTCCAGGAACTGATATCAAGTGTGCATCCCAAGACCCACGCACAACAGCCAGGACCGAACACGCCGAACGAGCCATGCAAGCATCACTGAAGTAGAGAGGTACCTGAACGTTTCACGTGCAACACAACTGCCCAGCAGTTTGCTATGCATTTTTCTACCAGGACCATATGCAGAGTATGTTGAACATATATGGGAATGCATGGCAGCATACAACACAGCCTGATTGAATTAAAAGGACATTCAAGACCATTGGAAACTTTCTCCAATGAAGGTTTCTTCCGCTTACCGGCTGGTTCGAGAGGCTGGAGTATTTTTGCACAAACTCTCAAACTCAAAGTACAGTATTTGTATTTTCCCTCACTACCACCAATGGCTGTAGCAGTACCGTCCATTCACGTGTTTCTCCATCTGTTACATTACCTTGTGGTCAGTAATGGACCTTTTTCCAGTAATCTTTTGCTCATGCGTACACTTCCGCCGTCGCCATTTTCGCAGGGCACCGTTCCTGGTGCCCTGCGAAAATGGCAACAGCAATATTGCCAGCTTCTATCTTCGCGCGTAGTTAGTCTATTTTGGCGCTTCGTTTTTTAGTATCGGTAGTATGGGGTATAAAAAGCACTGAAAACCGATACAACGGCACAATGCCAATGTGCTTTGACGGGAGGAGGCATGTTGGGCTGCTCTTCATTTGTAGTTCGCAGACAACTCCCCAGACGGCGCTCCTTACTCGTAAAAGTCCCCTGACTATGTGTGGGAAGAATGCAACAGAACGGAGGGACTGAGGAAGGGAGGTGGAATTGGAGCATTTATTAAGAAGAACATGAACTTTCAGAGGCTCAGAAAGGAGTGCGCCGAACACTTGTGGCTGAAAGGAAAAGTCGCTGGGGAATCAACACTCCTTGGAGTTGTTTACTTATGGACAGGGAAAGGTGCTAAAGAGGAAAACAGAAAAATGATTGATTGCATATCAAGAGACATTAGTGAGCTAGGGGAAGGCTCTGAAATAATTATTATGGGAGACATGAATGCCCATATCGAGGGTCTGGATGGGTATACGGACTCAACTGGAAGCATATTATTAGAACTGGTGGAAAAGCATGACTTAGTTTTATGTAATACCAGTCAGAAGTGTGACGGGCACATAACATGGGAAACTGGCAATCTACATTCAACTATAGATTACGTACTTATGTCACACAAAATATATGGTAAGTTACAAGTAATGAAAATAGATGAAGAAGGTTCCAAAAGTCTTGGTAGTGATCATAAACGTATTAAGCTGAATTTTGCCAGAGAAGTAAATGCTGAAACTAGACAACATAATTCAAAGCAGACTTTCTGCAGCGACAAAGAGTTGGAAATAGTTGCTGAAAGAATAGAGGAAGCAGTTTCAGGGCAACGGTATACAGATTGGACCTATGAGAGCCTAACTGGACTTTTTGTTCTGGAACTAGACAAAGTTCAGAGTAAACGAAAGGGGAAGCGAAGACATAGACCAAAAAGCTGGTGGGACAAAGAAGTGAAGCAAGCGATACAAAAACGTCAGGAAGCCTCTAGAGAACACAGGCATTCCAAGCGTAGTGGGGAGTCGGAAACGGAAGTAAAAAGAAGATGGGACACTTTTATAACATTTCGCCGAGAGGCATCCAGTTTGATCAATGCGAAAATTCAGAGAAAGGGTGAAGAATGGATGAGTAATGTAAGCAAGAAAGATAGAAACGCAGCCAAGAAGTTTTGGGAGCACTTGAACTCACTCGGTGAAACGACGCAAGCTAGACAGAGGTTCATACTCACGCATCAGGGAGATCAATTAGAGGGAGATGATGCGATACGATATATAGAAGCGGTGATGGAGGAGAAATTTCGGGAACGGGTACATGTGAAAGATAGGAGAACCGAAGGCAGTACCAGTCCAGCTTTTGACATCGCGGATTTTGGACAAAGAGAATGGGAAAAGGCGGAACGAAGAGTCCCTAGTGGCACGTCGACAGGCACAGATGGTATCCCAATCAAGCTGGTGAAGAATTTGGGTCCTAAATCTAAGGCAAAACTAAAGGAGGTAGTGAGCACTATGGTAACAAAAGGAAATATTCCAGATGAATGGAGGCTTAGTAGGATGAGTATGATATATAAGGGAAAGGGAGATAAGTCTGACATTAGGAATTATCGTCCCATAACCGTGACACCAGTTATTTACAGGTTGGTAATGCAGATTATAAAGAACAGACTGGAGGAATGGGTAGATTGCGAGGGCATACTGGGCGAGTTACAGAACGGGTTTCGGAAACAAAGAAGGTTGGAAGACCTTCTTTGTTTCCGTTATTTTCTCTAACACAGTGTATAGAAATTGCGCAAAAAGAAAACAGACAGCTCTGGCTGGCATTTCTGGATATCAAGGGTGCCTATGACAATGTGAACCAAAAAACTCTGTGGGACATAGTGGAGAGCTTAAACCTAGATGAAGGGCTAACAGCAATATTAAGGAACATTTACAAAGATAATAAGGTGATTATAACATGGGAAGGAAAGGCAACGGGGAAAATAGAGATAGGACGAGGCCTTAGGCAGGGGTGCCCGTTATCGCCTTTGCTGTTTATGTTGTATCTGAGAGGATTGGAGGATAGACTAGAGAAGAGTGGGCTTGGATTTGACCTTTCGTACAGTAAGCTAGGCCAAACAATTCAGCAATCTTTACCGGGACTGATATATGCGGATGATATCGTACTAATGGCTAACAACAGGATAGATTTGCAGGAATTAATGAGCATCTGTGGTAGGGAAGGAGAGGAATTAGGTTTAGAATTCAGTAGTGAAAAATCAGCAGTCATGATTTTTAACAAAGATGATGTTGAGAGACTGAAGATACAGAATATCACAGTTGAGAGAGCTACTAAATACAAGTATCTAGGAGTATGGATACGTGGTGGTGCAGAATATCTCAGTGAGCATGAAAAGTATATAATAGGTAAGGGCAACAGAAATGCGGCTGTAATGAAAAATAGAGCACTTTGGAATTACAACAGGTATGAGGTGGTGAGAGAGATTTGGAAAGGGGTCATGGTGCCTGGCTTGACTTTTGGAAACGCAGTGCTATGCATGAAATCCGAAGTGCATGCAAGACTAGAAATAAAACAGCGTGGAGTAGGTAGGCTGGCTTTGGGGGCACATTGCAAAACACCGAACCAGGGAGTACAAGGAGACATGGGATGGGCGTCGTTTGAGGGCAGGGAAGCTGTGAGCAAGATAGAATTTGAGGATCGCTTGAGGCAAATGGGTGGGGAGCAATGGGCACGAAAGGTTTTCAGTTATTTATACATGAGGAGTATAGACACAAAATGGAGACAGCACACTAGGAAATTAAGAGGAAAGTTTTTAGGCTATAGTGGGGTTACGGAAGAGCAGGTCTCAGTTAAGAAGAAAGTTAAAGCCACAGAAAGAGATCGGTGGCTAGAGGGAATGCAGACAAAGAAGGCTCTGGAAGGCTATAGATTAAACAAAACAGTTATTGCCAAAGAAAGCATTTATGACAATTCTAGGGGAAGCTCATTGTTGTTTGAGGCAAGGACAGGTGTTTTGCGAACCAGAACATACAGAGCGAAGTACCAGGAAATGGACACAGTGTGCGCTGCTTGTGGAGAGGAGGACGAGACGGCTGAGCACTTGATACTCTACTGCAAAGGGCTTCACCCTATGCATACCGAAGACAACATAGATTTAATAAGGTCATTGGGTTTTAGAGACAGCGAAGGAAAAGTGGATTTCAAGACAGTAGAGATTACCAAGCAAAGATTAAGTGAATGGTGGCAGAAAGCGAGAGAAAACTAGGCATTTTCTTATTAACTGATGGCAAGGGGGATTTATAGCCTCACTTTCTTTTCAGTACAGAGTGAATATAGTTTTCACATTTAAATATTCTAAGCTTAAAGGGTAAGACAAAATGGCTAGGTGGCGTAAGCTACCGCCCGATCCAAAGGGCTCAGCCGTATTCATCCATCCATCCATCCATCCATCCAGGTCCATTCTTCCCAATTGCCTACTACATATCAGAATATTTACGGAAGACACAGACCTGAAAGCCACCTCACCGTCACAGTGAGGCAGATAACTCAGAATAAAAGGAGCCGCCATTTCTCGATAAGGACACCCCATCTGATGATCCACCCTAGGTCGTATATATGTCAGCTGTCTATAGTTCTCATTTTCAGGGATGCTGAGGGTGTTGAGGTCTATCGGTGGCGTCTCGTCTCGTTTGACTCTCATACAGCTGGTCTGTTTACGGCTCTCCGCGTTATTAATATATACAATTTATACAACTATAGACTTAGCAATACATTCAAATCGGAAAGCTACAGAAACACGCGTCTTCTTACGAATTTGGCACATCTATCTGTGAAGGAACCGGTTTACCCCACTCGTCACGCAGAACATTGGGAGACGGTAGCGCGGAGGACAAATTACGGCTCTCAGATGATTAGGTATACGCTGCCTAAATTGCTCAACCAGTTTGATGCTAGTGACCTGGATCTGATTAGGATGTCATTTAAACAACAACTTAGAGAATATTTTGTAGACCTAGATAGGTACTATACCAGTGATCTGGCAGTTTGTTTAATATTTCCAGAATTATTCAATTTTCTTTGATTTGTTTGTTGTGTGCGTGTATTATCTACCCATTTTGTACTTTCGCATGAAGTAGCTTTTTTTTTTTTTTTTTTCTTCCTTCACTTCTGCTGTTGTGCCTATGTAGGGGGTCGAGGGCCTTGTCAAGCTGTATTTTACAGCTTTTTTCCTCGACCTCCACCATCAATGCGGATGGAAATAAACAAATTATTACTATATTTTTTCACAGGAACGAAGCTATGCTTTCATATTTCACCAAATAAAACTGACCATAAAAGTACACTTTTGATGAATATTGGAGCCTCCTGTGAGCAGATGCCAGTATTTTCGGCTCCTTTTACAGCTAGCCTAATACCAATTTTCTACAAAGAATTCATTATTTATTTATTTATAATTATATCAGACTTTATTGCAGAAATGACTGTAGTGTTAAATATACACCTACCAATAGCTAGAAGGTTATAGTCACACTCATACATTTAGAATTGTTACCTGCTTACCTGCCACAATTAAATTCATAAGCAGGACTATTAAAAGGAGTCTTACTGTACTTCCTGAGTGCAGCACCCTTCCAGTTGTGATGCTATTGACTATGGAACCATTGCGACCTGAAGAGCCGATGAATATTTCCTGCTGAAAAAGAAACAAGAATTTTGTCACAAACAGTGCAATGCTGTCAGTCAACCATTTCAGGGCTCTAAAAAGCCTAATTTATCTGCACTCAGTTCAAGAGCCCATAAAAGATGAGTGGAAGCCAATGCAGAGCACAAGTTTGTCTGCTTCTTGCATAGGGGTAGCGACGATGTCAGAATGCCGAGCTCTTACTGGCTGATTGAAAAAAAATAGTGGGTAGACCTCAAGGCATCTAGCATTCAGGTCTACCAACAACCCTTTCAATCAAAGCCAATCACAGTTCGGCGTTGTTCTGACATCACCGCAACTGCTGCACAAGAAGCAGACGACTTGCTTTCTGCTCCGACAGCTCCTGAAACAGGATAGGTTCTCTGAGCAGTGACGAAGCAGCATTCCCCGTCATGGATATCTCTATAATGGGGACTCCTCACAGAGTGGGAGAGTTGAAGTGAGTGTCTTTGGTAAACTGGAGAAGTACCACTGCACAAGTGGCATGTGCATAGACAAAGCTCCACATCATGGACATTTTCTCTCAATCCAGCTCAGAAAACACTGTTGGATGGGCTCCCAAGTATGTGGCATGAACAACTAACGAAGTTCAGTACGGTGAAAAAAAATGGAGCCGAATTTCAGCTTCATCATCACGGGAATGACGCACCAGTGGATGGCCTGAAAACCGTTTCATCTGTGATTCGAGATATGCCACGCCATGCCCCAAGAGCTGGCCTACTCACCTCTGTGTGTAATGAAGGGGCTACAGGATCCAAGGGCAACATTTGGAGTCGATCGAAGCGGGTGCCGACGCTCAGGGTTTCCCAAGATCCGGACCTCGGTTTCGTCTTGTATAGGAAGAGAAACAAAGTCGTCTTTATGCTCACAGCCTTGAACGTCTCCACGAGGGAGTCTCGCCTGAAGGGACTTGCGATCACGACGTTGTAAGAGCCTTTCGAAGAGCGGCAGTCGTTGAAGGCGAGTCGGAAGGCCGCGTCGCACTTGCAAAAGGAGCCCGAAATAGTGGTAGGATCGGCAGCGACGGTGTGGAACACGAGCATGATCTTGTCGTGCGATTGACACGCTAGGAACCGGGGCACAGGCCCCGAGACGTCGCTATCCACCAGTGCGTCACAGTGATGCTCATGGGTATCCGTGGGAGACAGTAAGGAAGAACGCTCCGTCAGCTGCATATTACCGAGCCAACGCTGCATCGCAGCTAAGAACGAAAGCTCAGAGTGCTCCCTCGGTAGCTCCCAAACGATCCACCCTTCCGAGTGCACTGAGCTACGGAGGCTCACAGCAGAATCAGAGTTGATCGGAGTAGAATGGCGCCGCACATTGCGACCGTGTGGGGTGCGGTGAATGGAATAAACGCCTGTGAGCGAGCATGCACTCGGAAACGTTCTTTCGGCACTCAAGGCAGCACGCGCCTCGTGGTACTGGAGCTGGTAGTAAAAGGCGCGGCAAAGGAGCCTCCTGTTCAATCCCGACTGCTCTTCTAACTTCTGGCGGTCCTGCGCAATGCCCCTCGTTTTGCACTGGCTGAGATCGTTGAATCGCTTCACAAGAGCCGGCTTTCCTCTCCAATGTAGCATTTTGCGAGAAGCGAGCGAAGCAATGGCGGTCGGCCCGGCAACTCGCAGAGCCGGTTCACGGAGTCGACTGCTACGATGCCAACGATGCATTAACGAGCCTGCGTCACCGTTCACATTTCCAGAGGTCTTCGGGAAGGCCAACACAAGCATGCACACCACATCGGTCTTGTTGACAATGTCTTTTTCGCGCTGGACACCTTCCAAAATATCCTCAGAGATGCAGACGAACTTCGCATCCATGGTGGTGTTTATTGTGTGGTGTTTTGTTGTCTTTGCCTGGTTTTATTGATGTTGTCTCCGTTTCCGCCAAGCGACGAGAGGTGTCGCTAGGTGCCCGCTGGGCTTCTAGTGGGCTTCGCGGTTCAAGCCATGTTGGTTCAAGCCGTTCAAGCAGAGCCGGCCGCCATCAGCCGCCAGAGGGTCCGACAACGAAGCTCTCGCCTACAGGAGCGAATGCACGCATCCACCGCAACGCACTGAAAGGCTGCATATGGCGCTGTAGTCGCGGCTGCAGCAGGCTGCAGCGGCGGGCGCGCAAAGGACCCTGGGGCGCCGGCGCGCTGGAGTTGCCGGCGTCGCCCAGGGGGGCTATGTTGCGCTTTTTGGACTCCCAGGAGACTTGGAAGAGGGAAGTGACGTCAACAACTAGAGAAACGCAGATTGGATGTTGACAGAAGAAAACAAAATCAACATCCAATCTGCATTTGCTGCGTTGTTGACGTCACTTCCCTCTCCCTAGTCTCCTGGGAGTCCAAAAAGCGCAACATAGCCCCCCAGGCATCTGTGGCGTCTGCTCCTGCTCGTGCGCACTCCGCTTCATTTTTGTTTTTGAAAAAAAAAAAACAAAAAAACAATGCAGTTCTCTTTAGTATCACCTAGGGTGAGGTCAGCAACGTTTCGTCTCGGCTCTCAGCGGTGTCCACGTGATTGGCGCCTGCATGTCCTTGGTGCCATGGAATTCAATTCCATTCATTTTATTACTCCCATAATACAAAACGGGCGATTTAGGCAGGAGAAAAAGCTGCTGAAGTGCAGCTTGACGAAGCCCCTGCCCCCTACAGACAGATCGGACGGTGGGATATGATCAGGGTGTCGAACCGGAACCGAACCGTTATTTTTAGCCGAACCGGAACTGAACCGAACCGACATCTTCGCCGCCATCTTGGAACTGAACCGGAACCGAACCGAAAAAAAAAATATAACGGTAACCGATTCAAAACGGTTCAAGGTAATTTTTTTTTTCTTTTTTATTAATTCACAAAATGAACATATGGAAACAAAAAATTGGCAGTTGTATTTCTATTTATTGACCAAATCGTCATATACAGAATGGACCTTTTTCACATACCGACGGCACTAGGCGGTGGCTGCACGAACTAAAAATCGAGGAAGTGACCTACCTGCGCTACCAATCGATAATGGGAGCTACACTACCAGTTCCTTCGCTCTCCGAGCAGCGGCGCGTGCCCAAGGCGAGTCTAAAGAGGGGGATCTGTGGCGTCCACCCAAACGTCATGTTTTTCTTTCCGTCCACTTTCTTTTTTTGTGTAACACAATTATATATATGTTGCAATTACGTGTTCTACTTGCTGATCCACAGCCTCCTTCCGAATTTCCTCGATTTCTAGTGCTGACTTCCGCCGCTTGGCATCGAGTGCTCGCGCGTGCGCAGAACGCTTCTCGGAAAAGGTCCATTGCAATGTATGATAAATTGTCGTTTTCGTGGCGCTTTTGTATTGGCACTATGATTAATTATGTGTCACGTTGTCACGTGACGTCATGGTGTCGATACATGCTGTCAAGTAATGTCACGTGACCCCGTGACGTCACGTGACTCACTGCGTCAAATCGATTAAATTTGAGGAACTCACTAGATTCATTAACCTTGTTGACAGCGTGACGTAACATGACATCACGATTTCGCACCGAGAGTCCCGTGACACCGTGACGTAAGCGATTTTCATTACCCCGAGTCGAGTGCTCGGGTTGATGACAATCAGCATCGCCAAACTTTCAGGTAACGGCTCATGTTCAATTAAATATGATAATAGCCCAACACTAACAATATCTGAAGCTCAGCCAAAGCTTTTGCTTTCCAAACCCTAGCGCATGACTGTCATGAACACTGACGGTACATAATTAGCGTCAGATCACGTGACCGCTTGTTCAAGTTGCGAGTTGAGGAGGGGATCGACAGCTGTTTGTTTTCTTTACTTTTTTCTGCATCTGCTATTGCGCGGAGGGGAAAACTAAGGGATGTTTTCGCAAGCTATCAACGTCAGGGGTTACTTCTTAACAGTATTTACTGAAAGTACAAAAGACATGTTGCACAACAAATTTTACATCTTTGAGGCACCCAAAAATGTTTTCGTTGTTGCTGAACTGCATTCGAAAGATGTCCCCAAGAATAGAAGTATTGAAATGACTAAATGCGACTTATTAATATGACGTTGCAAAGAACTACATGTGCGTACGAAAGGGATTCTCTAAAAAATAAAAATAAAATATCCTATACTTCGTCTCATCCTAGCATGGACTAACCGCGAAGGCTGTGCTAGCGCGAGCGGCCAGCCTTGGCTGCCTTGACTAGAGCACTTGCCGCACGAGCGCTCGTGCAGCCGCCGCGGCTTCATTCAAAGCGACTAGCTCGCGCTTTTAGCGCGCGCGGCTAACAATAGTCCATACTAAGGTGAGACGAAGTATAGTGGCCTCAGAGGGACAGCCGAACGTTGGCAGTCGCTTTAAGTCTCACACGAGCGTCGTTCTCAAGTTCACTAAATACTACTTAGAATCACTTCCTGACGTTAATAACTGTATAAACTTGGCTTTGCTCTTTTTTCTAGGCAATGGCAGTCACCAAACAATTAGAGAAATATGAGCATCGTTCATCCCCTCAACTCGGAACCAGAAGCGGCCACGTGGCCTGGTGCCTATCCTATGCCTCCAACGTTAATCGTACCCCCGCGCTGGGGTTGGAAAGGAAGAAAACGCGTGCTGAGCTCCAGGCATTCTTAGCGTTCGGATACTCTCATCACCGCAGTGGTTGGACACGAGCCACTACCCAAGTGTCCGCCGAGGCATTGATTGTTACGAGCCGATGTACAGTGCTCACGCAGTTCTCGAGTCCAATCCATGAGCCGCGCTCGACTGTCGTCAGGCGGATAGTTTTGATCCCACAAATAAAACATCAATCTTTGCGAAGGCCAGACTAAAAGAGATAGTCTAATTTTGTCTCCGCAATTTCACCGACACAAAGAAGCTTCTGAATCAGTGGTGGCCCGTGCGAGTATACTTGGGCCACACTAGGACCACAACGCCTCTAAAAAGTCATGAACATACCAAACCGATATCGTTTTATGACCTCTTTAAACTTCACGGGGTGCAAAATAAAAGCAATGGACGGTTGCTGTTAACAAGTGACAAATAAAATTGTCGAATTAGCACACCCAAACGGAGGAGGCGATTCCTCAGGAATACAAAATATTCTCTGGAGGAGCAACAAAAAAAAAAAAAAAAAAGAAAAATAAGTGTGTGCGTGTGTGTGCGTGTGCGTGCGTGTGTGTGTGTGGGGGGGGGGAGGGGGGGGGGGGCGGGGGTCAGGTTTAAAAATAGACTGTGTTGTAAAGGTTCCTCTTCCCCGCATCTTTGGCGCAGACCAAAAATTACACCATCTTCCCGAGGGGAACCATGGGGTGATGCGGAGCATCGCGGATCGTTATTAACGGTGTTATTAACGGTGTTAGTAACGTTGTTAGTAACGTTGTTAACTTGGGTTCCGCCGCTCGCTTCGTACTTTTTACGTTGAACTTCACGGTCCCGAACCTCAGGTTCTGCTGCTCGACGTTCACGAACCAACGCGGCTTCCCGTTCTCGAAGGTCGGGTTCCGCCGCTCGCTTCCTACGTTTACGTTGAACTTCACGGTCCCGAACCTCAGGTTCTGCTGCTCGACGTTCTCGACCCGCCGCTGCTTCACGTTGTCGTAGTTCAGCATCCGCCGCTCTACGTTGACGAATGGACGCCGCTTCTCGTTGCCGTAGTTGAGGGTCTGCCGCTCGCATCAAGCGTTTGTGCTCAGCGTCGCGTGCCCTTCGCTGCGCAGCTTTGTTCTTCAGTGGACGTAGCGTTGCTGTGAGTTTGTGGGGTGGTGCTGACGCTTGCTTGCGCCAACCCACTAACTGACGGGACTGCTCCTTCCATCACACTTCATCGGAAGAACGGAGTGAAGTGGAGTCAACAGCGCTGAACTGAACGCGTGCAGAGAGAGAGAAGGAGCTACCGCTGCTTATACTCACAGTTGAAGGAGAGGATACCAGAGGAGGAGAGTTGCGCATGCGCGCGCGGTGTGGTTAGAATCGAACGCACGCGAAGTGCACGCACAGCTGGTAGAGAGAGAGAGCGGAGAGAGTAACGCGCAGCTGTTGGAGAGAGGGAAGGAGGAGAGTTGCGCATGCGCGCGCGGTGTGATTAGAATCGAACACATGCGAAGTGCACGCGCAGCTGGTAGAGAGAGAGAGAGCGGAGAGAGTAACGCGCAGCTGTTGCAGAGAGGGAAGGAGGAGAGTTGCGCATGCGTAGTGTGAGTGCAGACTACAACGCCGACGCCGCGGGACATAGCGTGACATAGCCCCGAGCAAGAGATGCTCCGCATCTAAAAAGCGTGGCCTCGGAAACTACTTTGTTTGCAAAAACACTCTTGCCAAAAAGCACGTTTTTGTCGTGCCAGACGCTCGCGCCGTTCCTTACGACGATGCACTAAGAATGATAATACGTACCTTTCAGATACTTGGCTTTCACTCAGCTTGAACCTCCTGCCGCGTGCATTTTGCACCATGGAATTTGATTTTCTCAGCAAGAAGAAATCACAATGACCACCAGCATATAGTGTCATATAGTGTGATGACGTCACGTGCATACCATGTTAAACAGTTCAGCTTTCTGGTGAAATGCGATGTTCGCAATACTAGCAAAAGATGTCCTAATTGTAAAGTTGTGCAGTATTTATAGCAGTCTCGCGGTGATATACGGCAGCCTAGGGAATTGTTAGAGCGCACGACTATTGAAGCATAGTATTGTATAGTGAGGGCCCAAAACAAGTGCAGGTAAAACCGAATTAACATTAGCCTCCCGAGGCAGTATTTCGCGGAGTTTCGAGCTCATGCAGGCTGATGAAATGTAATTTATATTAAGATTTTAAGAAGCTTTGTCTGTGCTTCGCGCTATTTATGTAAAATTATGAGTTTCCTTGTATGCATCTTTATGCACCTCTTTTTGGAGTAAGGCGTTCTGTAAGCGATTATTTAGAAACATACTCTTAATTGTCTCTTTCTTTTTGCACATTTCGTGTATTTGCCTTCTGATCTATCATGTGAGCACAGAGTCCCTTTTGGCGTACCCTGCAACCCGATCTTTCACACTGCCAATCAGCGAACAAAAAACACGTTTACGCAGACTCAACAGCTCGCGTAGTTTCGAGTATCGACCTTCCGTGGCGGTCTCAAGCGGTTATGTGAACTTTATAAAGTAAAATTCATTGATCATTATAAAAATATATTTAATTACTAACTGAATATTTGACAACATAAATTGATGGCCGACCACCTTAAAGCAATGCCCCCCCCCCCCCCCCCCCCTCCCTCCCCCAAGTTGTCTTAAAGGTGGTCTGCCAATCTTTTTCGGCGTTTTTTTCTTCGATAGGCACTTTGTAAGTGATTTGGGACAGCCTTACAGACATCCCTGACTTTGAAGCTAATTTAAATAACTATGTGTTCCTCACACATATAACTTCTCAAACATATAGAAGTCTGTTATTGCCTCTTTTATGTGGTGAACATAACTTTTATGTGTCTGTGGGCTGGACAAAAAGAAAGTAAACGGAGGCGCGCGGCGGAACTAAGGCGATTACGCACGCAAACCGTCAGAAGGTGTCCAATTAAGTAGCTGCCATGTCGAGTAGACATGAAATACTACTTCGTTTTACTTAACAAAAAAAAAAAAAAAAAAAGCTTGGAGGACGCTTAAACTTCGCCTTTAAAAGTGGAACGCGATTGCGTTACCGGGCCTCGTTTGCATTAGAGCACTATATAGCTCCTTCGGAGCAGAGTAGCGCAATCTAGAACGCCGTCTCTCGGCGACTGGCGGCGAACGCCCGGAGGTTCCAACTCCGGTCAGAAATGCATGGGGAACGTGAGAAAATCGTTGTTTCTTCAATATTGTGGAGATGTACGGAACGACAATAGTTCTTGACATAACAAAGGAACATTTTAGAATAATTTGCGCTGAGTTGTGTGCCAAGTGAGGACGTAATTTTTTTTTTTTTTTTAAATTGCATGAGCGGCATCATGCAGCAGACGACGCGGCGACGTCACAGCGTTCACGTGACCCGCTCCGGCCAACCCAAAAAGCCCATCTCCGCTGCGTGCAAAAATCGTCTGCTTCAAACGCCATTGCCTTGGAAATTGCCTTCTCAAAATTTGCACACGCGTCCGATATTATTAAGACTTTGATAAAGTGTTTAGTGTTTTACCAACTTCACGACAGACTAGTTTCGAAAAGTGTGAACTCGGTGTTTATTTTTTAATCATCCGTGTTGCGTCGATCTCCATGTGCTCTCCCATAGGGCGAGCCGCCTCCTGGAACCCTGAGTACCACGTGACTCGCGCCGAGCTGCTTTGTCGGCCATCTTGTCGGCGAAACACGCGGATCAAAGGATTGCGCTACTCTGCTCCGTAGGAGCTATGTAGTGCTCTAGTTTGCATCGCCTTCTCATTTGCCGTGCCGGCGTGCCTCGCGTGGCCTAGTCAAAAGCGTGTCTGACTTGCGACCGAAGTGTCGTGGGTTCGAATCCTGCCTAAAATTCTTATTTTTTTCTTTGAGGCAAACGAACTACTTTATAAAGTGAAATCATTTGAGACATACGGCTACCTTTATTTCGCATTACATGTCATGTTTTAATCACTTTCATTCCACGCGTGATGTCACGTTTCACGTGAGCATTGTAGGTCGTTTGAAATTCCTGCGCGAGGGCATGTAGCGGTGACGTCATGACCCCATCGACCAATCAGGATTTTCCAGTCACGCCACCGACATCGGCTTTTCTGCGACATGAGCTCCTTAATGCTATCGCGCTAAAATCATCAATTAGCAAGGGTGATGCTCATTTGCAAATTAAATTGACCGGCATCTTGTGAAGAACAGACTTCAACAGCCAGGCATGCCAGCTTATCCTGTATAAGAAAATGTTCACTTTGGCAAGCGCTATTTTGGGCCAGATTCGATCTGAGTGCGAAGGTGCGTTTAGATTAGAGTGAACAATTTCGATTATTTCTTTCTGCATAATCAATCGCATGCATCGCGGTACTGAGTGTAAACAATGTTTGGTTAGAAAATCAAGCATTGTGATTGCCGCTCGTTGTTTCTATATAAAAAAAAAAATAGACTGAAAGGGATTGTCCCAAAACTTTCGTGAAATTTTGAAAATTTCGTCGCTTTTGGCTTCGTTGAGTCGTCCTTATATATATGGGTGGTTTCATCTCAAATCGTGCAGGCAAAAAGGGTCGAATTTTTAATTTCGCTGAAAAAAATATATGTTATGGCGTCGTCTCTAAAAACGCAGTAGCCACAGACCGCAAGTCCGTCGGATTTTTTGTTCTCGACTTACGAATTTTAAAAGAGGCCGCGGCGGAAAGCAGTGTTTTTCACATCCGTCGTGGGTCGGATGTTTCGCTCGATCTCCCGTCGTGGATTTTCAGTCCACATTATATTAACTTTTTTTAAGCACTCTGTGGGCACAGGTAAAACGCTATAATACCATGAAATAATTTTAGGCGTTTTGCTTTTTTTCTGTAAAAATGTCAAAAACGCCCCCTCGGTCAATTGTTGACGAACTTTGACAATTAAATACTGGCGATCTACTTGGGTTACATCAATATTTTTTATGTCTATGGAGAGCCCAAAACACGTTCTTTATAGATATTATAAAATCATTTAGCTGTATTAACTATCCTTTGAGGGACGTTTACGTTAATGTTATGAGAAAACCAAAAAGTAACAATTTTAAGATCGATTTTCTCAAAAAACCCATTTTTTATTTTTTTTTTGTTAAAATGTAGATATGATAGTTGTCTACTCGAAAAGCAAGTCGAGAAAGTGTATATTTTGTTTGTATGTTCTATATTTAAGCCTCAATATCGGAAAAAGCCGTCTTCGTTTTGCCAGATCTAAGTCAGACAAAAAAAGACGTGCGCTTCTATGAATTGTAAAAACGTTTTCTTGAATTTTCGTGTGCGTTTTGTAATCACTTATAAATCATTTTGTGGTATTGAATAGTTATTTATGTTTTGAAAAGAGCGGGAAACCACGAGAAACATATCTAATCAAATCAGCAGGCCTAGTAGACCTTCAATATCGAAGAGGCACAGACTTTGTATTTTTTCGATTTATAAAACTTTCACTGTAAACTACCATGACTAGCTATTAGCTGCCATGTTAGTAAGACATAAAAAATAACCACATCATTGATCTATTATATACTATTCTTTCCGAAACCAAACGCTAGGGTTTGTTCACCGCACATCGCACAGATCACCAGGGAATGGCCTTTCACTTCCGTAATACACAAAAGTGATGACACAAAAACGATCCGAAACACACGGAGAGATTGTCACGGAGAAGGGTAGGGAATAAAAATAAATAAATAAATAAGAATAAAATTACCCAACTCCGATCTTAACGAAAATCGCGGTAAAAAAAATAAAAGATTTAGGTTCGAGCGGTGGCAAGGCGATAGGTCCACGCCTGGTGGAGAGTCAGACAAAGAAGTTAACGACACGTAAAGGAAAAAAAAATAATTAAGACAGAAAAACTCAGCCGCACGCGGCAAGAATAAAAACCAATTCCTCCGGGCATTCCCTAAACGGGACACAACCAAATGCGTGCGAACACGCTCTCTACAGCACCGTCAGGCCGCTACGCCATGAAGAAATAAACCAAACAAGTAAACAATGCTAACAAACAGTTAGTAACGAAAGATAAAAAAAAAAAAAAAGTTCAGCAGAACCGCACCCGAGAAACAAAGTTCAGCGGAGTGAAGAAACACTCACGAAATAAAATAAAAAAAGTCTTAACTGACCGACGCCGAGTCCAGTCCCACGACACTGAAGCCTGGCAGGATGATGGCGTCCAGATGATGCTCGAATCTATTCTTCACTCTGTTCCGCACATCCGTCGGGGCTGTGCGGAACAAAATCAAGAATAGTTTCAAGCAGCGGTGCGCCAGAAGGTAACCGAGACGTAACATGCCTCGAGCTTCATATCGTGAGAGGAGCTTTCGAGGTAGTTACTGAATGCAGTTACTCAAACTTTCTCTTTCCCCTTCCCTTTTTCAAAAGAACACGTCAGCCGGCGCTAACGTTTCATCTCGGGAGAAGACCACTCTTCACAAACGGTTATAGTTGACAAGGAGGCTGACTTCGGCCCAACTAGTCTCCGGGCAGAATAGACACAAGTATATTTACCAACACGCTCGTTTTTGATGCTAGTCTCCGGGCTTTGCTGTTAACAAAAGAGATAACCCTTCGGTGCTATCGGATTTCCGCGGAGGGAGATAGAGTACATAAAATTGAAAGAATAAAACACGGAGGACAAGCACAGGACAACCACTTTGCAGAGCACGGCCATTTCTAGGATAGGGCGTTCGAAGCTTGGGCAAATACGCGGTATCGTTTCACGCGTGCACGGATGGCTGGTTTCAACATTTTCCCACATCCCTAACGAAACCGGCCCATCTTCGTTGATGCGTGCCCGCGCCGCCAGTTTTAGCTCGCACGCGGCGTTGTTTTGGCAGGCAGAACTGTTGTTGACCGTCGATATTGTAAGGCCGTGGTGTTCTCATCCTCCCAGGCAACAGTTCCTTTGCTTTCCCTTCTGCAATACTCTGACTGACTGACTCCTCCTGGGTGGCCGTCACTGTTCGCCGCGTCAGCGACACATTCGTACCATTTCACTCCTCGTGACACAGGGTGCGCTGCTAGCTTTACTGTCACGGGCCGTCCTATCTAACACAACGAGCGCGAAAGGTCGTGGCCATCTGGTGGTTCCGAAAGGGCGGGACGTTACTATAGGCCAATGAAGGCCCCGAATCAATACGACGTCTGCCGATTTTCTATACATTAAAATTTACGACGCCTGCTGGTCTGTTAAGAGTGTCGCTTTCTCTTTTGAACTGCTCCAATGTAGCTTGCCGCCTATAATAAATTTAAATGATCAATAAATATAACAGGGTGGAACTACTGTATTTCATTTTTACGTGGCAGCTTTAAAAAAATGTAAAAATATTTCAAAGTTTGTGAAGACGCGCAATTCGCAAGTCCCCTTTCAAGCCGTACAAACACGTTTGTGTACGATATTGATGCTTAATATAGAACATACAAACAAAATATACACTTTCTCGACTGCTTTCGAGTAGACAACTATCATATCTACATTTTTAACAAAAATAAAAAAATAAAAAATGGGTTTTTTGAGAAAATTGATCTTAAAATTGGTACTTTTGGTTTTCGCATAACATTAACGTAAACTAAGAATATTTAATACAGCTAAATCATTTTATAATATCTATAAAGAGCGTGTTTGGGGCTCTTCATAGACATAAAAAATATTGATGTAACCCAAGTAGATCGCCAGTATTTAATTGTCAAAGTTCGTCAACAATTGACCGAGGGGGCGTTTTTGACATTTTTGCAGAAAAAAAAGCAAAACGCCTAGAATTATTTCATGGTATTATAGCGTTTACCTGTGCCCACAGAGTGCTTAAAAAAAGTTAATATAATGTGGACTGAAAATCCACGATGGGAGATCGAGCGAAACATCCGACCCACGACGGATGTGAAAAACACTGCTTTCCGCCGCGGCCTCTTTTAAAATTCGTAAGTCGAGAACAAAAAATCCGACGGACTTGCGGTTTGTGGCTACTGCGTTTTTAGAGACGACGCCATAACATCTATTTTTTTCAGCGAAATTAAAAATTCGACCCTTTTTGCCTGCACGATTTGAGATGAAACCACCCATATATATATATTGTGAAACGTATTTCGTAAACCACATTTCATGATATATATGGCCACGAGCTGCCCATTTCATGATTTTATGTTCTGTAATTAATTCCTTAGTTCAAGGACACAATCACGATTTAACTTTTAATATTGCGACACAAAGTTGTATCAATCACGGGTATTAAATGCGACCTACCACACTTCGCGACAACATTTTATACCGTGTAAATAGATAAACTTGAACTTTAGCACTTCACTTAAACACGAAGAAAGGACAGGAAACGACAGTATTGTTCTAAATTTCAAGCTGCAGCTATTTACAGGTATACCAACAATCTCAACTCTTTACTGTTGTTAAACATTTTGATTCAGGTAAAATATATGTGACTTGTAAACAAAGGGATGTTGAGTCGTATGAACACAACGTTATGTACGTTAATGTAGATTTTCTTTTACTGTTGCGTCGAAATTAAATAACTGAATTTCATCTTTTTGGTAGCTGAAAACAAAAGTCAATTGCACGGACGATAGAAGAAACTATATAGTTAATCGTTTCACGCCGTAAATAGTGTCTATTGCCAGAACAACGCGGAAAATATATTCTCAATTTAGCGGTTCAAACCGGTTCGAAAACGGTTCGAACCGTTATTTTTTTCTCCCCGGAACTGAACCGGAACCGAACCGAAAGCCGTGAACCCGAACCGGAATCAGACCGATAAACATTTCGGTTCGACACTCTGGCTATGATTACATTATATGAAACAGAAAAAGGGCATTTATGCACCACACCGAGAAATATGTTATTAGGAGGATAATATTTCACGCAATGCATTCTTATTTAAATTTTCGATGCAGACACCTTGTTCTCTGAAAAAAAAAAAAAAATCCAATACTGTTGGAAGTGTGTGCTGAATGATTTGAGGCCCGTAATTTAGTTCGTGGACGTGGTACTCTCAAGGATCCGGCGCTGCGTATTTCATATGCACTATTTCTGTTAGTTAATTTGGAAATTTGCCGTAATGGATGATTAGGAAATTTAAGTGATGCCACGTACATTGTTGCTAGCTTATATTTAAAATATTCTTTGATTTTCATTACATTATGTTTACAGACAAGAGGTTCAGTATGTGCGCAATAGGACTCATTAGTTAGGATGCGAATTTCTTTTTTCTGCAGAAAAAAAAAATAATGTTAGTATTTGTCGTAGTTCCCCAAACTAGATGACAGTATGATATACGAGAATTAAATAATGCATTGTAAATTAAAAGTTTTACACGCACTGGTATATATAGCGATGCTTATATAGAACACCTATGATACTCGAGAGTTTGAGAGTAAGATTTTGAACATGCGAGTCCCATATCATGTTCGTGAAAATTACGCCTAATGTTTTAACAGTAGTTACAAATTTAACCTCCGAGGAATTCATCATTAATTTTGTGGTGGCATTACACACTGTACCTTTCGGTTTGAAGATAATTGCATTTGTTTTACTTTTATTTATTTTTAGAGAATTGGAAACAGTCCACCAACTAAGTATTTCTAGGCATATATTTGCATCGGTAATTAAACTATCAATTTTTTTTTTCTGAAAAAAATATACTGGTATCATCTCCATAAATGACAAATGAGGCATCACTAGTGATAGTAACTACATCATTTATAAATAGGTTAAACAGCAATGGTCCCAAGACACTACCTTGAGGTACTCCTGTCCGAACTGCTTTCAGCATTGAAGAATATCAGTTTATTTTAACACTTTGCTGCCGGAAGCTCCAGTAGCTTTCTATTATAGAGACAGGGCATGCCCTCGAAGTCCATAAGAATAAGGTTTTTCTAACATAACTGTATGACACAGTCGGTCAAAGGCTTAAAACAAAAATTCCTAAAGATAGACACTTGTTTTCTATATCGTTTAAGATAATTTATTTTTGCTAAAAGAAGCCAATTCGGTAGAGCGACCTTTCCGAAAACCATACTGTGAATCCGTAAGTGGCATATGTTTTCACAAAAAGTATTAATCTGGCATGAATAATTTTCTCTAAGCCCTTGGAAAAAACGGTCAATATTGAGATCTATCTGTAGTTGGACATATTGTTTTTGTCCCCGGACGGGTATAAGACAGACACCTGCGTACCTTTAGGAAAAACACCAGTCGAGAGCGACAAATTGAAGATGTGTGGGAGACAAGTCGAAATACTGTCAAGCACGTATTTTATCGGCTGCACCTACAATTCCATTAAACTCGGTATATTTACTGTTTTTGAAGTTCAAAAATGCCGAGTGTACTTTGCTCTCGTCGGTAGGAAACAGAACACTGTTTTGTGAAATTCCTTGAGTTAAACATGGGGAGCCGCTTATTTGCCAAAGGGAAAATAAATTTGTGAAATAATCATTAAATTTATTTCCTAGTTCAACTCCACTCAACCTATTTCCTTCTATTATAAGTTCTCTTATAACGTTGTCGTGATTGTTCCGGTCTAATAAAATATTAACTTTTTTTTCCAAATTACGTCACTTCTATTTTCATTATGAACCATTCTGTAATAATATGAACATTTCGCTTTCCTTAGCATACTGGTTATCTTGTTTCGACACTTTGTAAACTTTTGAAACACATCTAGGTCGCTAGTGCTCAAAAATGTGCATAGAGCTTGTTTCTTTTAGTTATTACTCTAATTATATCTTTGCTGACCCCTTGGTTTCTTTGACGTTTCAAATATGGTTACTTTTCTAGGCTTAAAACATTATTTATATACATATAGCAGCAAATTGATTGATAAAGCAATCGTATGCTTCATCTTCCGAGTGCCTTGAGAGCACTACATTCCAGTTTTTAGATGCCACGCAGTACCTGAACATTTCTAGTGTTTGAACGTTAACAACTTGAGAATAATATATGGTATCATAACTAGAGGCTTTCCCTAAATTATTTGTTTGTCTTGTCTTGCTTTTGTCTGTCTACTTCCTCGTGCTTGTATTTTTTGCGCTTCTTTAGGTATTTAAATCAGCAAGAAATTGGAAGATGGTCACTAATATTAGAACACGCTACACCAGCAGAGAGCAGAGTCCGAGTTATGTTTGTGATAAATAAGTCCAGTAGCGTTTCACTGAATGAAGTAACACGAGTAGGACAAATGATTACATTAAAGAGACCAAACGACTGTAACAAAGTAAACAATTCAACTTGACGAGCAGAAACAGAATTCATATCGATATTGAAATCACCACCTAAAATTATTTTAAATCGTTGTCACCAACAAATTGAAATAGTTTCAATAAAACAAAAAAGCAGATAAATCACTACTTGGAGGTCTATACATTAATGCAAATGTAATGTTACTGTACTTTACACACAGAGCTTCATAATCGTCAGTCATGATGGAATAATCTGTTATGAGATTGCATTGAATATCTTTTTTTATGTACATAGCTATTCCACCACCGCGCCGAGAGTTACGATTCCAAGAAAATATTTTATAATTATCGAAGCGCAAAATATCAGATTCTTGATCGTACCATGTCTCGCTTAGCATGATTACATCAAAAGAAAATCCAAAATCATCAAGAAGGGTACCAAGCTTATCACTTTTATTTCTCGCCGACCTGACATTTAAGTGAAAAAACAGAAAGCGGTTTATTTGTTTTATCATTGAACAACCCCATCACATCTGAAGGAAAGCAAAGTTCTTTGACGGTCATGTGCACAAAAAATAAAAAAGAAGCTCCCCTAGCCTTATCTTCTAAAGCTTGTCAAGTTCATCCAGGCATTTGATCTGAATGGCCCGTGCGCCTTCCGTCCTACGAACGAGATAACTTTCCTATTTGCGTACCACGAAAAGGCGTAGCCTCTTTCTTTTGTGCGATCTTTGGCTGCCCGGAGAAGTTCCCCCCCACTCAAAAACAAGTTGGTACGCCACTGGAACGACCCAACTACCGTCATAGTGAAGCTTTATGACGGCTTCGACCTATCCACCATCACCCCTGCCGAGCTCAGCCTCCAGCTCCGAGAAGCTGCGTAGCTCACCAGGCAGGAGACACAGGACACCTTCATCAAGGTTTGGGTACCACAGAGCATCGTCGCTGTGGACATTCACCGGGCATCTGCCGCGACAAAGCTTCTCGGCCTTGAGAATATCAGCCTCCAAGGCAAGCCATCCGTAAGTGCTTACCAAGCCAATGATCCCCGTAATGCCCGGGCTATCCTGCATGTTGCTCCGCTAACGCTGTCTGAGGCCGCTATCCGCGGGGAACTTGTGATCCAGGGATGCAGCATTCTCTGGTTCCGCCTATTATAGACAGACTCACTCGCTCATCATCACAGTCGAAGGGCTGGAGATTCCATGACGCGCCATCCTGTGCAACGCGGAGTATCGGCTATATCCACCGATGGTCCAGAGCCAGGAGTGCCGGCAGTGTTTCAGCCTGCAACATCGGACGGATGTCTGCCCCAATATCTCCCCTGTCTACATGTTGCGCGTCGTGTGGGGAGCGCTTCCCTCCCGGCACCAACCTGGACACCGCACCTCAGGAATGCGACGTGCACTGTTGCAACTGCGGCGGAGCACACCTGGCTACTGACCCTCAGTGCCCAGAACGACAGGCAGCAGACAAAGCTGCTCGCTGCCGCGAGGGACGACGATCACCACCACCTCAGAAGCCATCGTCAATTCGTACTTCTCCGTTCACCACGGCGTCGGTCCCAACCCATAATAGCTTTGCACCGGGACGCCTGTTTCGGAGGTCGATACGAGGCAGTTGACGGCTATCGTCAAAACAAAATAGTAATTTATTTTAACGTCCGTGACGTCACTGCCGGAGCTTGTTGCAGGTTGTTGTGTCCAGTGTTCGGGCGGGGGGCAGTGACGCTAAAGAACCGGCCAGATTCACGAAACGAAATTCTCGTAAGTTTTACGCAGGTTACGACGGAATCCTACGACAGTTCTGGAGCCGTCTTACGCACTTTCTACGATCAAATCAACATGACCGACAACGCCGCTCAGTTACTTGGTCGCGACGACCAACGAACCTTTATTTTTCTAAGTGCTCTTCTCGCGCGTCCCGGCTTCAAGCAGCAAAAAAAAAAAAAAAAGAAGGAAATACTTGAAACCGACCATGACGAACATGAACGCTGGATCCACAAACACTCACGAAAAGCTACAACGGCAACGATTCCACCGACCAAGCCAGCTCGGCAGAATAAAGCCTGGCCTAGCAGGCACTCCGACTCGGCGCAGCGTTGCTCCGACGGTCCTTGGCCAAGACCGTCTGCCCACGACCCGCTGGCTTGCTGAATGGAAAACGCGCCCGCGCGACCCTTGTGGAGCCTTCCCGTATTATAGTTTGATCGCTGACCTCAATTTTAGATTAAGAGGTCAGTCTCTTCCGAGGCAGCGGTGACAAACGCTGTCGTCAAAAAGGGACTCTCATCGATTCTATCTCCTTGCTTTATGTGATCATGGAGCTCAAATGAACGCAATATGGATTACCTTCGCAACACGGTATGTAGTACACTTTGTTATTAGTATGTCATTTTTATTCTGTCACACGACTGTACGTCACTGTCGAGCTATAACAGTTCGTGGGGGCTTCGCAATGCCGGTCCAACCTTTCTTGGCCGAGTGTCACGTCATTATCGAGTTGCAATCGTAAAAGATCAGTCCACGCCCAAGGTCAGCGCTCGCGCTCGATCGTCGACGCAAGTAAGGAAGAAAAATAAAAGAAAAAAAGAAGGGAGCGGAAGGGCGGCATGCATGCTTTCGCATTCACAACTCATAAGAAGTGCTTAGGTGTGCCTCGAGCCTTTTTATTTGTCGATAAAGCTTCGACGCCACTTCCAATCAACATCCGAGAAATCCCTTATTCGCACCCGGGGTCAAAGTTAAACCCTTAGGGTTCGATTTTAATTCCTAGTGAGTATCTGGCAGTATTTTGATGGTAACTCCTTACATACATATGAATGGCGACATACGTCTCACAGTCTCCGATAAGCTTGTCTCAACGTTACTAGAACACTCAGTTGGGAAACTCGCAAATGAAACCTGAGCCGCTGGCGTCAACCGAGACCGAGCTAAATACGATAACAGCGCCACTCTTGGTCTTTTTTCTTTACTGTGGTCACCTTGAGCTTTCAGAAAGCATGTTTCTGCGTAAAAACAAACGAAAAAAACTCGTTTTGTAGGAACTTTTATTGGAGATTAGTACAAAATAACAGGCGCGTGATGTTTTCTAAAATCTTTAGTGTACAAGGTTTTGCAGCATAATTAATATTGTTCTTATACAACCATGTCTCACCGGTTATTTCAGGTAGCGCGTCCCGACCTGTGCGAGTCCTAATTTCGGAAGTAGTTCGCGGCGCGTCCGCTTGGTAGACGGGGGTTGGCATCCCTGAAACCCCTTCCAAAATTGCCGATTAAAGCCAAAATAGGAGAGTCACAGCGGGCGCTATCGAGTGCGATACTCCCGAACCAACACAAGCAGCCGCGCAGTTCCCCGAGTGGCCGCTGCGGGAAAAATGGCGGCGTTGCGATCGCCATTAGCTCGGTTCTCGAGTACGGATCGGTGTCACTTTTTCAGAGCCGGGTTTATGGCAGTTTCCCAACTGAGTAGTTCTAGTAACGTTGGCTTGGCTCGAGTGGTCCTATATCCACCGGTGGATGTCAGCTTGCGCATGGGAGCAAAAGAACTTCAGATTTGAAAGGAAGCTCGAGTTATCTATCGCTTCCAACATAAAACGCCGGCAATCACCATTTCAACTTGCGTTCCCAATCGTTTCGACGCTGAACTCCGCTCGTAGCAGACGATCAACCTTTTTTTTATTATTTTGTTGCGTGAGCTACACTTGCCGAGGTTGAGCAGTTTCGCGTGGCTGTCAAAGAGCCGTACTGCGCAAGCGCGAGGAGCAGTGACGTCACGTGGCGCACAGCTGGCCCGCCGGAGCCGCCGCCGCCGCGCGCTCCGCCGCCACCGCGCGCGCCTCGCCGGTCTGCGCATTCCAGAGGAGTGACGTCATAGCCGCGGCAGACGCACTGGCGCCGCCGCGTGCCCAGCTGTCCGCCTCCGTTGCGCAGTAGCCAAGTCTGACGCTGCACCGGAGCCGCTTGATAGCGCCTCTCATTTTGTGCGCATAAGCTCACGCTACGTATATCCTGGCATAGCCGAGCTAAGCCACCGCCATTTTGTTTTCTGTGGCTCTGTTAGCGGAAAATATGAAGCTGTTTCCCTGTTTTATTTTCGTCTGCGAATGGGATTTGTAACAGACAAACCAGTTTCTTCTGTCGCATAAGTAGGCGAGGATTGTCTGTTAATATCTACCGGGCAGCACACCAACATTGGTCCTATATTGGTCCTATATTGGTAAATAATATCAACAATATTGACCAACATGGAGAAAGTGCAACGCGGCGCTATATTGGCGCGATATTGTGGGCCCATATTGGCCTTTGCTGTGGAGCCAATATTGACTAATATTAGTGGGCATTTTCTGAGAAATATTTGCTACAAGAACTTCCTCAATATCATCCCATATTGGTGCACATTTTCTTACCAATATTGGCTACACGAACTGCCCCAATATTGTCCACTATTGGTACACGTTTTCTTGCCAATATTGGCTACACGAACTTCCCCAATGGTGACTATTGGTACACATTTTCTAGCCAATAATAACTACGTGAATTTCCCCAATCTGAACCAATATCGGTTCACATTTTCTAGCCAATGTGGGCTACACCCATTTCCTCAATATTGTAATATATTGGAATACTTACTCTAGCCAATATTGACTACACCATCTTTCCAAATATTGCCCTATATTGGTTCCGCTCTTTTAGTCCATGCTGGCGGCATCAGCCTCCACAATATTGTCCTATATTAATAACATTTACCTAGCTAATATTGGCTACACCAGACTTGTACGTAGTTCAACTACTTTACTCAAGTTACTGTAGTTTAACTACTTTTCTGAGTAGTTTAGTGACTTTCAATTACATTTTTATATCGATAATCAGTAGTTGAATTACTTTTTCCGAGTAACTTCTACTCAAATTACAAATTACTTTCGAATTTTAGTGGTTGTTTTGCCTATCAACAAACATTCCTCCACGAAAAGATATAAGATGTTGGAAGATCAGTTGATATTTGCAAAGAGGGGGAAGCATGTGGCGTAGGAAAGGGGGTGGGGGGAAGAAAGTGGTTTGGAGAGTCCGAAACCGCCAAAAAGTTTCACGAGCCCCCCATTGCAACAACACTGTTACGAGGCGCGGGGAGCGAACAGACACGACGCAAGAGAGGCTGAGTAAAGGCCGGTTCAAGGCCTGTTCACACATACAGCGGAGCGCTAAGTTAGCGCTACGTGAGCGCTCCAAGGAGCGCTCATGTGGCGCTTCCTAGCGCGTGACTTCGTTCTAATATAGCGCGTGATTAGCGCTTCAGTAGCGCCTTGTTAGCGCTCCAGTAGCGCTTCTGTAGCGCCGTGTTAGCGCTTCAGTAACGCTTCTTGTACCGCGGTGCTGCGGATTAGCGCGTGCACTGCGGTTCCGGTTCCTGTGGTTGGGTGTGCATCAGCAGCACCATAGAGGGCATGTGGGAAGCGTAAATAGAAATGCGACAAATGGTCTTACATACGCGATTAGTGCATATGTTGTTCCTAGGCTGAAGGACCGAGACACAGAGCTTTTTCGAAGACGATTCTTTTTAGCTGCGTGTCTTTGAAACCGGAGTCACGCATACCGAATAGAAAGCGATGAGGTCGTACCCAATCAATCGACTATAGTCGCTCAGAGTCCATGACTCTGGACCGCCTGCCGACCCTTTGCTTGGAGAGCGGCTCTTTTACTTCTTCTTCTTTCAATGTCAAAGGAAAAACAACAACAAAGGAATCGCCGTGCACGCGCTGTTCCGCAGCAGCAAGCACGGCACAGGGAGCGTGAGAGCGCTAACAAAGCGCTTCTGAAGCGCTAACAGAGCGCTAACAAAGCGCTTCTGAAGCGCTACTGAAGCGCTAACCGAGCGCTACATCACGCGCTAGGAAGCGCCACATGAGCGCTCCTTGGAGCGCTAACGTAGCGCTCCGCTGTATGTGTGAACCGGCCTTCAGGGATTAGCGCCGAAGACTGGCGTTTCTTTGTGTCCCGAAGCGCAAGGAGACTTGACCCATTTGAAAAGGGCTGGTCCCCGCTTCTCCCCAACGTAGTAACTCTCGCCCACTACACGAGGTGCACACACTGCATCCTCACTCAAAGGAGGCCACAAAATACAGCACACGCTCTGAAGCTCGTCTTGTGCTCCCGTAGTTTGTGCTGTACTCGAAGAATCGCGTGCTAAAGGGCAACGCAAGGGTGACCTTTTTGCGTTGCTTTTCCTTCCAAAACTCAGATTATGCAGATCTTCAAAGATTCGAAGATCGTTCGAGAAACCTTAGTAATTCCCCCAACGGTTTTATATAAAAAAAAAAGAAAAAAAATAAACGAACAGTGTTGGGAAGTACTCTAAGTACATGGTACTTAAAGTACTACTGTTTAGAAAACTTGTTCTTTACTTGAAGTACATTCTCTGAGCATGTATTTATACTTTACTAAAACATTTTTTTTTTTCTCGTACTTAAAGTAAAACTCCCGACTTCAATGTACATTCCCCGAATTTGAAAACAAAAAACGGCGTATCGTCGTGTGAAAACGCGCTCTTTCGAGACGTCATCAGGTCATTTCTCCGAGTGAAGTAATGTGTCAAATAGCTCATCAGACAGAGTAAAAGAACTACTCTGTGGCGATTTGACTTTATTCAATATTTTCTGCCGTTTCCGTAAAAAAAACAAACAAAAAAACTGATGCACCTTTGATTACCCCTGGAGCAATGCATACCAGTTTAAAAAAACACTGTATAGGGAATGAAGGGCATATTTAAAGATTGTGTTAAAAGTACTTGTACTTTACCTTAAAATATATTTATTTATAGTACGTTACTTCAAGTACATTGCACCCGGTGTACTTATTACTTTAATTGAAGTACATAACCTCTAATTTACTTTGTACTTTACTTCAAGTACTCTTTAGTTGTACTTTACGCAACGCTCTAAACAAGCAAACACTCTCTAAAAAATCAAGCTCAGGCAGTGCTAAACCTTCAAGTAGAAAATGATACATTCGCAGTACATCATTGACCAAAAAACAAACAAAAAGGTACAAAACAATTAGGCACGCAGAAGCAGAAATGCTATTAAAGCATTTCTGTGAAAAAAAAAGCCGATTCATATTTGGCTAGCACAATTTCGCTAACGGATCAAAACCTATTTACTTCCTTGTTACCATAAAGAATATATAAAATTAACTTCAAAAGTAATTCTCTACTTTTATATTTTAATTAGTAATTTTCTCAATTACTTTCCATATGAGTAATTTGTACTCTACTCAAATTACTTTTGAGGCCAATACTCAGTAACTTAACTTAATTACTTTTTTAAGTAACTTGTACATGTCTGGGCTACACCACCTTCCCCAATATTTCCCTATATTGGTTCCCCTCTTCTAGCCCATAATGGCGGCATGAACCTCCCAATATTGTCCTATATTGATCACATTCTCCTAGCCAATATCGGGCATCCACCTTTGCCTCATAGCAACCAATATTGGGTAATTGTTTTTACTACGCTGCCACCAATAACGGTTCTAGTTAATTTACATACATAAATAGAACACAATTTTTCCCACTTTTTTATTATTTAGAAACACAGAAGGCCAGGAAGGCAGGCTCTTCACTCTTCGATACTTGGCACAGGGCTTCGGCCCTGCCCCGCTTGGCCTCGCGTTAGTTCCACTTGGCCGTGTGTCTGCCCCGCTTGGCCTTGCAGTTGCCCCATTAGACCTTAGGCCTGCCCAGCTCGGGTGGTGCCACTGCCTAGGCTACGTTTGCCACCCTCCCGGTCCACGGCACCAAACAAGTACTTCCCAATGGCTTTCTCGATGTCAACGGCGTTGATGCTTTGTACTTCACCATTGGTGGCTGAAAGTAGAAGCATGATATTCGACCCCTCACATTAGTGATGTAATGAATAGAACACAAGTGATACTTGCATGAAAATTAGTGCTCAAGTGATAACAAGTGAGCAAGATTCCAAACGAAGTAGTCTGGTCAAAAATATTAACATATTAGTAGAGAAATTGGAGCTGCCAAGCTAGCATGTGAACTTGAACCATTATGCGCTTCACTGGCATCAGCACGTGCAAGCATGTGCAACATGCACGTGAACATTGGCAAGCTTGTAAATGCGCGCACTTACCAGCACGAGCAGAGATATAACGGCGGCTAGAGCCACTAAATGGGCTGAGCTTAGAGTATCGGCAACGAGGCGAGTGGCCCAGGTGGCGGTCACGAGAACTAGCGGAGCTGAAGTCGGATCTTACTTCCCTGTCTCGCGCGTCGTCTGCTACCACCGCGCTGAGAGCTTGTTCCTTTTCTTTTTCTTTTTCAGTTCCCTTTTCTTCCTTTTTTTTTTTTTTTACTTCCATGTGTTTAATAGCAGAAAAAGATGATGAAGATGAAGTGTAATACACCACAGGGTTGAGAGTCAGCGCAGTGTGAGAGTTCTTTCTTTGAGTGTTTGAAATTTATTTTTGTGTGCGTTTGTTTTCTTGCGCTCTGAAGTGATAGTGATAGTACTTTATTGCACTTAAACGTTCGTGGTGCCGTTCGGTGTGCGTGTGAGGAGGGAAAGGCATGCGCCCATACACATATTGTGCCCCTTTCACCAACCGGACGACGCTATTCGCAACTCCAACGCCCTATAGGTGGCGGGGCGGTAGTTCCAAGATGGCGGAAGAGACGGGGATAGATTCTCCAGGATATCCCGTGCGCCTGCTCGCTGACGCTGTTCAGCGCGCTAAAAATGATTTATTCGTCTACAAATGCGAAGAGGTTGGTGGAGGGATCATATAACAGGTGACGGAGATGCTGATGCACGTTAGGAAACGAGCATGTTGTTATTTAAAAGTTGCAGAAACCCCAAGTTCGAAGCTTTGTGGTGAGCGAGCGCGTTTTTAGGCACCGGCCACGTTACTGTTTGTGGCAGAATATTTTTGAGGGTGATGAAGATATGTTTGCGCTTTGCCTGGCCATTAGTGCTCTAAAAAAAAAGCCGCGAACGGGACCTTCAAGCTCGGAAGAGCAGCGATACACAGTATTGGTGTCTTCGTGTCACAGCCTCTCAAATCGCTGCTCACCGTCTCGGTTTTAGTGTATTGCAACACGTATCAAACTGCTCTATGGTTATCGATAAAAAGTGTATTACCGCAGGCTACCGCGCGGTGTAGCATTGCAACCGCAAGCTCGCGCTGCGCCTTTGAAGCACAATTTTAAGTGCGCGCCAGAAGCGTTGCCGTGCTCATCACTCTAAAAAAAAAGAAAAATGTTGTAGTCCTTACACCCCTGTCACATACACGACACTCCAAAACTTCACTTCGCCGTGCAGCCCACTGACGTCAAACTGACGGCCCCAACTTTTACGAGAGGCTTGATGACGGCGCAATATAAGATATTAACAGCTAAAGTACGCATCAAAGATTACCGAAAAACAAAACAAAAACCACCGAGGTTTTGCAGTAGGCCAAGAAAAACCCGATTACTTTCTTTTTTTTACAGTCCTTTACACTTACTAAGCTTAAGTTGCACAACTCGGCTATCAAGCCGCTCGTGAAAGTTGGTAGCGCCGGTTGAACGTCAGTGCGCTGTACGTCCAACTGAAGTTTAGGGGTGTCGTACGCTATGCAAAAACTGCCTATTAACATAATCGGAGTGTTTAGGGGTTTCATTTATTGCTGTATCAAAGAAAAATATTTTAATATACCGTACATCTGTTGTACCGTGTTATTTGCAACATTGCGGTCCCTCTGGCCAAAACCGCGGGTTCTAAGCTCTCGTCACGAACGGCTGGCTAACACAGACACGCTTAAAATGCTTCCAGCATTTCTTTATTTGATTTGTAATTACCTGAAAGCAAGTACGGGTATTCTGTCTTTTTTAGGTGCTCGAAATAAATGGTCATGTTCCTTGTAACGGCCTTAAAACGCGAACCCATTCCCGATTTGTATTGCTCGACATACCGTTGCGCGACGAGTTTTCTCCTACTTATGGCAAAAAATAGACTTTCTGTAGACCGTAAAATAGAGTTCTTCATTATTAGCGGGAGCGTTTTCCGTCGCGTTGAGCACAGATTGAGCTGGCGGCCATGCACAAGACCAGAAATCCGCAGCGTATGCGATACACGAAAAGTCCCTAATGAAATTAGACCTCCCGGTCCTTTGTGCAAGGCTGTTGCAAGGCGGAGCGCAAGAATTCCTTTTTTAACGCGCTCACTTTTTTCGTTAAAACGGCTTCACGCATCAAGGCCGACAGTCCCTGCCACCGTTTCCGCGCCGCCGTCGCCGCTGTCGTCCCCGCTCCTCTGGTTCTCCGTTCGTCCGCGGGCGGGCGAGCGGCGCGCTGGAGTTGCGAATGAGGAGGACGAGTCTAGGCAGTATGAATCACCAACTCGCCCAAGCTCAAGTATTGCTATTCAAACTTGGCGGGCTAGACAATCCGGAAGTAAAACTCGACTGCGCTGCTAGTTCTCGTGACCGCCACTGAGCCCACGTCGCAGGCGGAGCTGTGAAACTGAGCTTGCTCCAGTTACGTTGAGTATCGGCATTCCGTTCCCCGACATTGTTGTGGGCGCCGCCATTTTTGTGCTTGTGTAGAGATGACGCAACTGCCGATCGTCATGATTCAAAAGTGCGACTTCCTCAGCATTAGATTCGGTGTTAGGAAGCTAATGTAATATCGATTTTCACTGCCGCGAACTGTTTAAACATTTGTGGAGGGCGGAAAAGCGTTTCCTGTGATTTCAGATAAAGCTTCAGATAACTGGCAACTATGATTTTAAGCCACAATATGGCCAAGTGTCGTTACTCTGAAGCGTAGCTTGAGAGTAATATAGGCGGATATAAAGCCCCAGTATCTGGGAAAAGTGGCTCATTCTCTTCCCTCCTGCAAAAAACCCTCTTTACCCCACCTCTAACTTCCGGTTTGCGACGGAGGCGCCCTCTGGAAGTTCCCAAGCGCCTCGACGTCTAGGTCAGCTGCAGCGGGCGGGATGCCGATCATGTGGACTTTTCTCGTCTTATAAGTGTGGCAGTGACCTCATTTAGAGCCCGCATTCGCATCCTACCTTCCTGAAGCAGCTCTAGATCTGTTCGTCCAACCGTGAATCCCGAAAGTGCTTTGGATAATCGTCCCAATCGTGCCTACCATTATCGGTCAGTGTTTCGTGAGTGTCCGTCCACCCTTCGGCTTCACAGGAATTCCAAGTCGTTTTTTATCATATCAAACCGCCAGATTCTAATTATATTCTCCACAATTTCAAATGATTCACTACTTCTTTTTAATATGTGTCCTTGGCGAGCTTTCGGGAGGGTTTGGCCTACGGGCGCTAAAAACATTAGGCGGCCTAGAAAGCGTGATACCTTTTTCTTTCTAATCGGGGAAGCGTTGATGTGAATGACGCTAAGCTAGCATTTTTAAGCTGACTGCAGTACTATTAATGATAAAAATCGCTACGTATTTCTGTGCGTGTGTATCGTATGCATGCTGTACAAATTTGCGACACCGCGGGCCTTTCGGTATGGGCAACAGGGCTACGCGGTGGCGCTACTCTTCCGAGCGTAATAAATACTCTTTTCGTTATTTTATCTGAACCCGTTTTTAAAAATGAAAACTCTGTTTTTGTACTCCGTAATTTTATCAGTGTTTACCTTCTCTGCTATTCGTTCACACTGAAAAAAAAATAAAAATAAAAATAAATCTAGGTTTTATTCCGATTTACGCTGCTTTTAGACTCCTCGGCCAGCGTCTATAGGGCTAGAAACCTGGTGCAGCTAGACTTGGGAATTAGCGCTTGGTTTCAGCACCTAATCGAGTGCTTACGAATTTTACTTTTATACACTTTTAATGGAGAGTTCTCTATTCATCATGTCAATATTAATACATATTACTACTTGTAGATGTATATAAGAAAGTCTACATCAAATCTAAGAAAAGGGTCAAGCAATTGCAGGTTATTTCAGTAAAAGGGAATGAGGTAAAAAAAAATTCAAATGTCATCCAGAGAACAATGCAAAACAAGCGAATGCGAGATAAAAATCTCCATGAAAATACACAAGCACAGATGACGTTAAAGAGAACCAGATTAAAGTCAAAATTTTATTTATTAAAAAAAAAAAAACTGCCAACCAAGTGAAAGGCCACGCCAGAAGTATGCACTACAAGTAGAACGCATGCTGAGTACATAACAAAATAGATCCCAGAATGATGAAAGGAGGTAAATGACACGGAGACACACCATACACCACCAAAATGCTTAACAATTCTAAAGCCCTTACACCTTCTAATGCTGTGACTGATACGGTACACCTGAACACTCAATGAATTGTACAAACTTTCAACATCGAGCTCCTTGATGAGACGGGTCTGCGGGTATCCGACTTCAGATGCATACTCAAGATAAGGATGCACGAGTGTGTTATATGCTGCAAGTTTGACTCGCCTTGTATGCTAAAGAATCCATTAGCTTGTGCATTATGTCTGACACGAACTTGAAGTCCTGGAGATGCCAATGAAGTGTGCGTTCTCCAGGCAAAAGCTACCCCAATTCCCCAGTACCACATTGAAACCATGGGAACCAAAAGAAAGATGAATCTTGAACGCTTTCTTGAGGGTGCCTTTACTCCATGCAGGTTCCCTTCATAGTGGACTTTCCGAGACTTTGATCTGCGACGAGAAGGCACTTAAGTCCAAATTTTAAATTGTCCTCTTCTCGTTTCAACTGATACCCCTCTCGTTGCGCCAATATCAGTTTTTTTCTGCATTCAATACAGTTGTCTTTGTAGCTCTTTGTTATTCATCAGTACACCAGAAAGACTGGCATTCTGATGATACTGCCTGATGTCAAGTGTAAACAGTGTGCCTGAAAAGGAAAAAGAAAAGGTTATTATTTAGTCTTGTTAAGTGGCTAACAGTGACGCAACAAGCTCTCGGATGTAAGTAACAGTGTGTAACTGTCTGCACTCTGCCAGGAAATAAACAACAGTCGAAAATGAAAACTCATCAGCTGTTGTTGCGGCAATCTGTCCAGGACAAGATGGGGAAGCAAAAGCCTGTAGGACGTTGCTCAGACCTTGCTCGGGCAGCCATGGGACGGCACACACTTCTAGAATGAAACAAATTAACAGACACGACAGTCGTTGTAGGTGTGCCTCGGTCGACCTTGTAGGTGTGCCAGTGCTCGATCGTGCACGACCACTCGTGCACGATCGAGCACTTCACTGCCGCTTTATGCTGAATGCAAGCATTTCATGGTCGCCTTTTACAGACGCGCTCGCGCGCCCCGGCCGAGAGCAACAGGCCTATAGAGGGTATTCACTGGACGCCATATTTGAGGTCGATGTTCAGAGCGCATGCTCAGAACGAGCTCACATTAATAAGCTGCTAAAACCTTCAATCTCGAGGGAGCGGAATGCACGCTGCAAAAGAACTGCGGAAGCTCGCCGCCAGTGAATACTCCCCATTCTACGCTCTTGTTCCATATCCCCGTCCCCCCTTCAAGTACGTAATACCATAAAAAAAAAAGAAGAAAAAAAAAAGATGTGTCCCCTCGGCTGCGCCATCCGTGATGTCGATGGCGCTTTTCGCGTGCAGGATATTACAACCGCCCTAAAGCCGGGGTCCCACTGCTCATACACCATACAAAAGACAGTCTGCAGGCATTAGTCACCGCGATACCGGTGGTTCAAATGCCGCGTACCAAGTTTCTCCTTGAACTCGTTGTCATGCGGTATTCGAAGCACGGATCTCGCTGTGACCTGCGTTCGAATCTCTTTGCAGACTGTCTTTTGTATGACGTATGATCAGTGTGATCCCGGCCAACGTTACTAGATTACCTCAGTTGTGGAACTCCTGCGGAGGGGGGTACCCCCCATCACTCACCTCAATCCGCCTAGAGTAGAGTTCCTGTATAGGCTCCCTACGGGAGCCAGAGTTGCGCGTTTGATTCCACGTGCCGCGTGCCGCCCTCGCCGCTATTCGCCGAGATCCGATCACGTGAGGAGCCGTATCAAGTGTCGTGCAGCAAACTAGACGTTGCACGCGCCCCGGCGTACGTTCCCTGGCTTTTGAGTGCGCCGCGCGCCTCGAACGCGCGGCGCTGCTATTCGCCGAATTCAGTCACGTGAGGAGCTGAATCCACATGCCATGCATGAACGCGCGACTCTGGCTCCCGTAGGGAGCCTATTGGCGACGTGAGCGATCGAAAGCGTCGCTGTGGTCGGCCCACCACAATTGGCCGAATGCTGACTATGACGTCAGCAAAGGATGTCTATCGACGGAAATAAGAGGAATGTAAGAACTTCAATTTTGACAATGTTGGCAGTGTTGCTTTGAGAGCGCTATGATTTCAGGCTTTCACCATGCTCATTACAAACACCATTGAACTTGTTGTTCGCGAGGTAATGACGTCACGAAAGGTAACCAAACGAGGGCGCCACCGAAACATCTCGCCGCTAATAGACCTTTCCAAGAAAGAGCGTATGGCCGGTGCCATTTCCAGTGTTCGTGCGTATGGCGCGTGCTTTGCTCGTTTTCCGGAGCGACGCACACGCGCGTGCTGAGCTGTGGAGATCGCACGCTGGGCTGTGGATTTGTAAACATTGGAAAGGTCTATACAGGAACTCTAGCCTAGAGTCATTCGAAGCGCCATCTATATTTTCGTTTCATAACTGCGCATTCTAAACAGCATAGCTGAAGCGCCAAATGGCGATCACAACGCCGCCATTTCTCCCGCAGCGGTCACTCTAGGAACTGCACGTGACATCTATTTTTGGCTTCAATCAATGTTACAAGGGTTCCACCCCCGTCTCCCTAGCGGACGCGCCGCGAAATACCCCCACAGTTAAAATTCGCCTTGGTCGGGACGCGCTACCTGAAATCCCCGCTGAGGCATGGTTGAATAAAAACAATATTAATTGTGCTGCAAAACCTTAAAAACTAGAAATTTTAGAAAACATCACCCGCCCCCATTTTGTACTAATCTCTAATAAAAGTTACTACAAAAAGAGTTTTTTTCGTTGGTTTTTACGTTTCTAGTGACGTTGAAACGAACGTATCCCGATTCAGTTACCAAAGCAGCCGTCCGGCGGCGCGTCGAGCGAATCTGGGCGAGTCGTGGTGAGTGAGGGGGGTACTGTTCGTGCATGCAGCGTCTATAAACAGTTCCGTAACTGAGTTAATCTATAGTAGGTTACAAGTCAGGAAGGTAGCGGCAAATGCCCCTCAAAGGGAATCATATATCCCTCCGCCACCTCATCGTTTCCGTGACGTTGCGGCCAACGCGCGAGGAGGGTCGTGCCTTTCTGTACATATTTGCTTTATCTCTCGACTTTGACTTAGCATTGTGGAAGCCACGAGGGGGAGATTAAGTCTTCCCCCTTCCGATGGAAACAAAGACGATTTTCGGGGATTAGCTTCCCCCTCCGATTGATACAAAGGCTGCTTTCAGGGGCTCGGTTACTTCTCCGATGAATACAAAGGTCGCTTTCTTAAAAAGTGGGGGTCGGAGATAAGTTGGCACCACTCTATGGCCATTATCTATCCATTGAAGCGGAACAAGGAGCGTTTCCAGTGAACTCTTCTTTCGATTGCGGAGGGATTTGAAACCGGCGCACCACGCTTGTGGGAGGAGCTTCTCCTACCTTCTTAACTTGTAACCGACTATAATAACGTTGATCCCGGCTTAACTGAGCTCCTTTTTCTCACTGAGGTGCCGAGCCACAGTAACAGGCGAATAATATGTCACGCGAATTCTGCGTTGGTGACACCTCTCATGCAACTGTAGCGATAAAGTAAACGAGCAAAAACAAAACAACTGAATGCCACTTATGGATAGGCTAGAGCCTCTAAGCAAGCCACAATTTAGAGTAACTTCACTTCAGCCAGCTTGGTACTTAAAATTATCGTTGCCCCTTATCTGAAGCTTTATGTGAAATCTCCAGAAAATGGCTACGCCCAAACAAAACATCGGAGAAGGGGATGCCGGTGCTCTAGACGTAGCTAGAGCCACTAAATGAGCTACGCTTAGAGTGATCGGCACTCCGTTCTCCGATCTGCTATTGGGCGCCACCATCTTGGTGCCAAGTGCAGAGCAGACGCAACGGTCGATCGTCACAATTAAAAAATGCGGCTTCTTCAGCTTTAGATACGCTCTTAGGAAGCTCAGGTGATATTGTTTTGATCTGTCGCGAACTGTCTTAACATGTCTGGAGGACGGAAAAGCGTTTTCTGCAATTTCAGATGAAGCTTCAGATAACTGGCAACCGTGATTTTAAGCACCAAGACGGCCGAAGTGTCGTTACTCTGAAGCGTGGCTTATTTAGTGGCTCTATATCTGAGTCTGTTGCTGCTGAGTTCTAGAGCACTATATAGCTCCTTCGGAGCAGAGTAGCGCAATCCTGAACGCCATCTCTTAGCGACTAGCGGCGAACGAAAGGATGTTCCAACTCCGGTCAGAAATGCATGGGGAACGTGAGAAAATCGTTGTTTCTTCAATATTGTGGAGATGTACGGAACGACAATAGTTTTTGACATAATAAAGGAACATTTTAGAATAATTTGCGCTGAGTTGTGTGCCAAATAAGGATGTAATTTTTTTTAAAAATTGCATGAGCGGCATCATGCAGCAGACGACGCGGCGACGTCACAGCGTTCACGTGACCCGCTCCAGCCAACCCAAAAAGCCCATCTCCGCTGCGAGCAAGAATCGTCTGCTTCAAACGCCATTGCCTTGGAAATTGCCTTCTCAAAATTTGCACACGCATCCGATATTATTAAAACTTTGATAAAGTGTTTAGTGCTTTACTAACTTCACGACAGACTAGTTTTGAAAAGTGTGAACTCGCTGTTTATTTTTTAATCAGCCGTGTTGCGTCGATCTCCATGTATTCTCCCATAGGTCGGGCCGCCTCCTGGAACCCTGAGTACCACGTGACTCGCGCCGAGCTGCTCTGTCGGCCATGTTGTCGGCAAAACACGCGGATCAAAGGATTGCGCTACTCTGCTCCGTAGGAGCTATATAGTGCTCTACTGAGTTCCACATCAGTGACATTGTCGTTCTTGGCACACGACAAGTGGAACTGGGAGCTTGTTCTGAGCTTGCATGTAGGGTAGTCCGTTTTACCTGCATCTCCTGCACCGGTGCAGAAAAATATACGGCGGTGTACTTTTGAAAAAAACAAACAAATCTGGTCCACCCAACGAGGTAGAGGGGCTTAGAGTGATAAACCGGAAGTTCGGAAGTGGCACCCCCCCGGTTGCCGCCATGTTGTACGCAAAAGTGACCCCTCGTCACGTCACCTGACAAGAGCAGTGACGTCATCGGTAAGATGGCAGCGCCCAGAGCTGGCGGATGCGAGTTTGTTCGGTGCGCGGTAGCCGTGATGTGCAGCTGCTTTCCGACGACTTCGAGCTTTTTCGTGCTCGCTGACGCAGGTATAAGGTGAAAACATGAAGGAATGAGACATTATACCCTTTTTGCGCAAGATCGCTCTTGATCATCTGGATATTAACGCCTGTGAGACAGCATCAGCCGTATCGCCGTACCGGTGCTCGGATTCCCGGATGTGTTCGAGGATCGATAGAACTTCAAGTGCTTTCAGCATGAAATTTTCGCATTCTCTTAGCTTTGTTTGAACGTTGGGATGTGTGAGAATCGACGCGAAATGTATGCGTCGCGTTAGGGCCTAGGGGAAGTTGTTTCAGCCCTAGGTAACTGCATAATCACAGCCAACTTTTAGCGAGGAAGCTCCTGCGATCTTTACGTTTTGTACTTATCAACAATTTTACAATATAAGTTCTAGCATAAAATATTCGCATTTTTTCTAGCTTCGTTTGAACGTCTGAGAATCGAAGCGAAAGGTTTACGTCGCGTTAGGGCCTAGGGGAAGTTGTTGCAGCCCTGCGTCACAGAATAACCATAGAACATTTGGACGTGGAAGCTCCTGCGATCTTAAACATTTTGTGCTAATCGATGACAGAGTACATTCGATCGCTTTTCTTCCTTTTTTTTGTGAGTGCGAAGTGCACACTTATTTTCAGCTGCGAGGATGACGTTTTATTGAGTGTGGGGATGAATAAATCGGTGCAGGCACCTGCTTCAAAGCTATTCGACTTGCTATAAGAACAACCGTTTTGGTGTACGCATAGATTAACTGCACATTTTTTTCTTTCGTAGGATTTATTGCAGCAATACTTTTTTTCATCAAGAGTGCATTGTATTAGTCGGTCAATTATTTACTTGTTCTAATTACCTGGACAAGATTATTCATATTTGTGTTCATCCCTTGCCCGAAGAGCAGTCTTGTTGAAAATTATTGACTACCATTCCGTTCGGTCTCTTCAATAGACTTTTTTCGAACATGTGGGCTGCCTACACTTCGTGTCACCGTAACTTGGGAAAGGGCGACTGCCACAGCCCCCTCGAGCCAATCAGAGAGACGGAGTGAAGGTGTGTGACAAATCTGCGCAGACGAGCACTCTAATAATATGTTGTCATGTGCCTCTCTCCAGCGTGCATATTGACTCACCGAGACTGTAGCCTTTGCCGTTTCCCAAATTGTGATGGAACGAATTACAGTAGCTACTACTCAAATTGCCCAAGGCCTTCATACTTTGGGCATTTGTTCAACAAGAGTGTTACGTCCGTCATCACTGTGAACTCGGCTGAGCGCCTATTGGACTCGAATGCTGCATTAGCGTTTGACGTCAACTGGGGCCCGTGTGCTTTACGCCGAAAAAAAATGGCGACAGTCGTGTTGCTTGATGGGGTTTTGCAAAGGGTCTATTTCGTCATACGTATAGGAAGTGTCGTGCTATAAAGCAATGCATCAACACATACTATTAAACTAGATGATCAGAGGTGTGTTTGTTTTTGCAATTAACAAGTTACAGCAGTGTGCTTTAATGTTATCATGTGTGTAGTTTTAAGTATCCTCTCTGGAATGCCTACAAAGGCCTCTGGAGGGAATAAATTAATAAATAACATTTTCACATCACTGGAGTTGGTTTTCGGATGTGCCACATGTTCAGGAGACGTGGAACGAGTGCAGCCCAATGCAACCAGTCTGCCAGTCTGGTATGTCCCATTAATTAATATTGAGGGGTCAGAGATGCGAGTGTCCTCAAAAGGTCCAGCACGCACGGTAAACACAATTCTTTGTGTATAGACTGTGAAGGCGTAAAGGTGAGCGGAAATGTTTGTTTGGTTAGTGTATGAAATATGTTTATTTCCACTTGATTACATAATTATTGGTTCTTTGCAAATGGTTTCATAACTGTATCAGGTGTTCAGTCGTAGAACCTGTGTCTTTGTTCTCGGATGACGCCCCTGGCACGTCGGTGTTCAGTTCGGTCAAGTGGAAACTTTGACCGATTGATGCCGTCTTGTAATCATACGTCATGTGCGGCCACTGGCATCCGATGCACTGAAGCTGCAGGGCTGGCTTCTAATCCGCAAACTTTCCTGGTAGTTTTCTGCATCAATGCAGCAAGCTCGGGCATATATGAATGCTTCGGCGTTGGGGTGTCTCGTTGAATTGGCATTGAATAGCAACGGGTAGCCGGTGGCGGTCGTTGTGACTTTGTGGCATAAGTCGCTCTCGGTTCGTCAGATGCCGCTTCGCTCGAAGAAGTCTCCAGTTGAATTGCCTGTCCAACTTGTTCCGAAACAATCTCGGCAATCAAAATAAAAGCCGGGCAACTGATGGCAGGAAGTAGCTTCCTGATCTCCTCCCGGAAAACGTTGTGGATGATGTCGCGGATGCCTGGAAGGCTGGCGTCGAAGTTGCAGCTGGACGACTCGAGTATCGAGACGCTGGGGAGTTGTTGATATTGACAGGCTCGGGCCTGCAGTGTACATTCATTGTTCGAAGCCTCGGTGATATGAACCCTTCGACTGTTGTCGTGGAGTTGCGGACAAAGCTGCCGAAGGTGTTGTACCTCACTTGAGGGACATGGGAGTCTTAGCTTCTTATCTTCTGCAGCATCAGGGTTGGCGTGGGTGCTCGATCAGGCGCAAAACATCCTCCACAAAGGCGGTGATGCTCTCGTTGGGGCCGTGTCCTGGACATAATCAGGAATTCGGCTCTCTCTCGTCAATGTTGGCTGATGAACGTGCACTTCAGCTCGATCTTGCAAACCTTTCACGACGTTAAGGAGGATTCGTGGTTCTCAAACCAGTGTCTGGCAGTTTCTTCCATGAGAAGTATAGGTTCTGCAGGAGCTGGTTGTCCGTCTACCCATTGTGGCGGGCGACACGGTCATATATATAAATCCAGTTCTCGACGTCTTCATACACCTTGCGTGAAAGGGCATCGGAGTGCGAGGTGCGACGGGCATGCAAACGATGGTGGGAGCGGACGCGGTTTGCTGCTAGAGGCTTGTCATTGTTGGCTTAGTCAGCTTCGGTTTTTTCTGGCAAAAGACCGAATTCCGGTGGTTCTTGTTGGTATAGCAGCGACTGGCTCGGATTTCAGGTTCTTCGTGGTGTATTTCCGAGGTTCGTCCTTGTGGTACTCGCTCGTCTTGCGGTTTTTCTGCCGGGCTCGGGATAGGACTTGGTTCCCGGCTTGCCGGGGGTTTAAGACGCGGGATAATTCACCACCCGTGTCTTGTTATCGGGGAACTCGGCTGAGGAGCCGCAAGGGTCTACACAGAGTGAAGGGCTATGGGTAAAGTGCGCAGCACCTTCACCAGAACATACGATGACAGCTGAGCATGACCTGGAACTTTCCAGAATAGCAAATATTGATAGAAAATAGGACTGGAGCAATCATCGGTGACAATATAACAAAACAGACAGAAAAGAGTCTATCCTGACCACTAAAGAAACTGCACGTACTGCTTTAGTGGCTTTCTGTCCGAATAAATCGTCTCCTTCGGGGTTTGGCGACTGCTGTGGACGAAATGAACTGAAATGGATGTGGGACCACTTTTCTGGTAATGAGCCGCTGCAGACTGTCGTCGCAAAGCGGCGTGAACGAATGGACTGGGTAGGTTACACGCGAGATGAAATGTCCATACAGCTTGCAATTCGCGTAACAAGTGTTGATAAAACTTTTGTATCGACGAAATGTGCGACTGGCCAGCGGAATCAATACCAACTGCAACACCTGTGCTCCGCGAAAGTGCACGTCTACGCCAGAACAAGTTAAGAAGCAGCACAGCACCACCTAAACCACGGCACAGGAACTACCAGCTTGAAGGCAGCTCTTCGGTGCGCCGCGCACCCATGCTCCGTGAAAGTGCACGTCTACGCCGGAACAATTTGGGAAGCAGCACAGTATCATTTAGCACGGCACGGGAACTACAAGCTTCAAGGCAGCTCTCCGGTGCACCGCACAACCAAAGTGAGCCTTCAGTCATTTGAACGAAGCGGCACCACGATTGCACACTGCCAAGCACGACTCACACAATTCCCGTCACTAAACTGTGTATCCAAATATGTTGCACACGCTTCACTGCAGACCTCGAAGATTCCGATGGTCAACGAGAGCACAGAAACGTCGCCTTAAACTTTATCCTAGCGGTATCCGAATCAATCCGAGGACCGAGCAATGTAGGGCCGATTGTCTGTTTCGTGGCAATATCCCCGTCGGTCACCAGCGAAATGCACACCGTTCCTCCATATTTTCACGTTATACCTACGTCAGACGCCACGCTGAACTCTGAAGTCGTTTTCGACCGGCCTCATATGACGGCTTCCGCGTCTGAAATCAACTCGCCGAAACGAACGACAACGAACAAAGCATCCGACAAGCTCCGGCCAATGCTCCGGCCCAGCTGGGGCCAGCCGCTGCATGGGCGCTGCCATCTTTCCTGTGACGTCACGTATTTGGTTTGGTGACGTGACGAGGGGTCAAATTTGCGTACAATGGCAGCGGCCTTATGGGGGTGACTTTCGAGTGCAGACCGGAACCCCGGTTTATCGCTCTAAGCCCCTCTACCTCGTTGGGTCCACCGCACAATGATGGAACAAACCACACAGCGGAACGTGCAAGTTGCGCGAGCGGGTAGCTTCGACTTGCGCTCCAGCTGCACGAGGGCTCGTGCGGCCGGGGCGCAATCGAACGCAAGAAGCTCGCACTTGTGTCCACCATTGTGCAGGGATTCTACAGCTTCCAATGGAGTGCACACTTTAGAAAGTAGTGTATACACATACCGGAAGTAAATTGCCCTGCACTTTTCTGCACCGGTGCAGGAAATGCAGGTAAATCTAACGAGCCTAGGAGGCTCGTTCTATTTACCTGCACCTCTTGAACAACGAGCTAAAATATCAAGTCAGCTGGATGTTTACTAGGCCGGCGATCTATACTGTACTCACAATTTGAGAGGACTGTCTCGCTCTGTTTTCTTCTCCGAAGCTAGCTTCTCTAAATCGATCGAACCATCTCCCTTTCGACCGAACGATACTTCCGCAGCGTCGTGTGTTTCTGAAAAGTAATTTGCTCCTGAAATGTCATCTGACAAAAGGGCTGGGGGAATCGGTCATCGCTCGAGATGTCCAGCGCTTTGGGAACCGCTCTGGGTACATCGAGTCTTTAGACTTTGCCGGAGATGATCCGCCGTGGCTGCTGGATGGTATTCGAACAGGCGACACGAAACCGTGGCTTGACGACTTCCCCGACGGCGCCTCTCGCATGTCTGTTCCACGTCTACTCATAGCAGAAAAGGAAAGAATGAGAGACATATAATTTCTCCTTTTGGTCGTATTGTTTTTTTTTTTTTTTTTGCTTCTATAGTTTCTCATTATTGTTGTTTTTCAGGTGTGAAGTGAAATGTCTCAATAAACCGTGATTTGAGAGTTGGCAATCTCAGGCTAGCTGTCATACTGCATTGGCTAAATTTCGCATCTACAGTAGGTAACAATAAGGAATTTTATTCAACCGTTACCGTGTTCCGCGTACCACAATACCGGAGCCGTTAAAGCATGCTTTTAAGCGCGCGCCCAGGTGAAACGTGACTGCGGGCGCGCGATTAAAAGCATGCTTCAGAGGCTCCGGTATTGTGGTACGCGGAACACGGTAACGGTTGGATAAAGGTCCCCAATGTCACCATACATTGGCAGACTAAACTCCTGCTGTCTAAACAACTAACGACTAATTTGTTTGTTTTTGAGAGTTGACAAAGAGTGAAAGACTATTTGCCAACTCTCAAAAGGAGATCAATGACCGAGCTTTTGCTTTAAATGGTTGTAGACGCGCAGCAAAAACAACAGCTCAAGCATACAGTACCCATGGATCCTCAGTTCAACCTCCACCCCATTCCGTTTCGACCTGTTTGAGCATCGTACCGGCGTTCTGTGGTGTATTTCCACCCTGGCTATAGCAGCCGTACTTGACAGACTGCGTTATGCCGTCTAAACACCTCACGTCCAAGTTCAGTTTGATTTGCTTTGGCAAGCTCCGATGTTGGCCAAAAATCAGTTTAAATTATATCAATGGTCGTAAAACGAACAACACGAAACCGGCACCAACAAACAACGCGTTGTACAAAAACACGAGCTGGTAAAATTCCCCGTTTTCACATTTTAATGTGTGCCGTGTCGTTACCCTTTTTTTTTTCCACCTGCCATGTTTACACCTTTCTGCTTGCTAATAAAAACCGTGTTTTCTGTCTTGTTATTTTAGGACCATTCATTTCTACCAAGCACCCCTCCCCCCCTCCCCCCTCAAGCTCTACTTCGTTTTAACAAAACATGTACTGCAGCAGAAGCGGTTGCAGCCACGAACTCATTGGCGTGGATTTTGTCTTGGATGCACAAATTTCCCCACAGTTTGCTCAAGTTGGAAGGTTAAGGTGCGACGAAGTATAATATTTTATCACCCCCCCAGCGACTTGTTACATAAAATGCGAGCGTGTTCTTCGGATATCTAATTATTTACCTAACTTGTTCTAGTATTTTAGTCGAGGTGTATAGAACCTTTTCATTCCTTCCAGAAACCCTGATAATTACATTACAAACTACGGTACCCATCCCATTCATTAAACACTAAAATAAACTTATAAACAATTTCCCCGTCAAACCTTTTAGTTCGCCTCATGTAGGGGCATGCAGGCGAGTACCAGGGTGCGTGCATTCGAAATTCTGACCAATAAGCCAACTCCCTGAACCAGATCCAAAACGTCGTGTACAAATAACTTTATACGCTGCCTCCTTCACTCTATTCATTCCAGTCAAACATACAAACATCAGATTTATGTTTCATATAATGTCAGGCTTTCTTCGTCAGATGAGGTATCTCCCGTTAAGTCGATCACGTGTCTTCCATCGGCGAGCATCGGCGAACCCGTACTTGTTACCTCAAGTACGGGTTCAAATGGAATCTATTTTAATTCCGCAGATATTTGCACCAGGCTAGATGTCTCTGGCAAAGCGTCCAGTATCTCCAGCGTGAACAGATCTATGTGCAAATCTTTCACCTTTACGCTCTGGTCACACACCGGACAGCGCCAGAAGGGACGAAGAGCGCTCTCGTTCAGCTCAAGGTACGCCAGGGCATCGAAGCACTGGACATGACGACAGTCCACGCCGCGGCAAGGCACTTGGAGTCATGTCTTCGTCAGAGGGCAGTTGAGGGACACCGTCAGGGAATCCACGATGGCATCTTCGCAGTTTCCGCTCATCATCAGGTTATGAGCCAGTCTCTTCGTGGTGGCCACGTCATGGATGCTGTTGGGGCCTTCGGCGACAGAGCGCAGTAACTCGTCCTTCGGTACCTTCTCTACGACGTGAATGGCGACACTGAAGCCGCCAAGAATATCCGAAACCTCGACAGAGAAATAATTACGCGTGAGAGCGACGTACCTAGTTATATCAAGTATTAATATGTATCGTTACCTTGCACTGATCGTGTGCCACCGGTGCTGAAGTGTGGTTCATGCACAGAAACACGCGCTTCTTCTCGCCGTTGACGTTCCAGCCCTCGCAGAGAAGTGTATATCCGAAGTACCGATTATAGCGACTGAATTTCCAAACATCATTGCGGGTGCCGCAAATTCGATAGAAAGGCAGAAGGGTCTGTAGACCTCTTGCACCGGACGATGACATGACCGTTGAATGAAGCTCCAGTCATGGAACGATTTTCCTGCTTCTTCTTCCTTGGCTTTAATCCTCAACTCAAATGCAAATTGTGAAATCACGTCGTCGTGACATTCTTCGGCACCGGTGCGATGACTCCTAGCTTTCACCGTGCTTTTTATGCACACCATAGAACTTGTCATTCCCCAGTGACGATAAGTTCCGTCAGGGCACTCATTGGCCACGAACGCGAATCCAAAGATTCGTCGACGGATTGATTGTTGACGAGCGCATACGTCCGAGTGACGCAGTTCTCGTGTCCAATGCGTGAGCTGGGCTCGGCTGACGTCAGGTTGGCACCGCTGACGTGCTTTGGGAACCGCGGATGTATCATACTGAAAAGGTGCAGAGCTTTCGAAGGAAAGAAGGTACAAAATAGTCCGCTATATTTTTAAATGTTCGTACCGAAAAGCTGGCTTTTGACTTTCTACCCTCTTTCTTTTGGCCAACTAAACGATATGCGATTAGTAAAGTCTCAATTTAAAAGCACTCATCCCAGCCCAAAATTCGTTTCATGGCCCCTTTAAATCCGCCACAGCGCGGTAACAAGATACTTGCCTGATCTCCCGCTAGGGGTGCCCTCGCTACTTCACCCGAGAACGAGGTAGAAGAAGTTAAATAAACTATAGAGAAATACTTTTATTACTCACTTTATTTTTATGATGCTCATAATTTTAAACATACGAATCCTTGCGCAATGTTCAGAGTATTTGAGTACGTGCCGACAAACTCCGGAAACAGCTCACTTTTTCCTCTTTCGGAGTTTCGGTACTCGCACTTGAAGGAAAGGTGACCCGACATTCAGTTGCCTTTCCACTTTACACAAGCTTAGATGCAATGGTGGGGCCCAAGCATACTCGCACGCAACGCCAACGCCAAAGCGAGCGTTTTCTTTCAATCTGTCTTTCTAAAAACTTGATGACGTAGGTTGGACGTCGCAGTGTTGGCATAGTTAACGTCATTAGATTACCTCAGTTGTGAAACTCCCCGCGGGAGGGGGTACCCCCCCCCCCCCCCCCCTCACTCACTTCAGTTCGCCTCCCATCATTTGAAGCGCCATCTAGAGTCTGCGCGTCAAAACATTTGTATTCTTTTATAAAGCTTACCAGAGAGTGCGCTGACATGGTCCCACTGAATGTGGCAGTTTAAGTACTTTTTGGCAGGTCATTACTCATCTCCTTTTAAATACTGTTTTGTAGGATTGATGTCATTCGAAAGGCAGTGCAATCCTCTTTCATTTGATATTATGTATATATTGGTTTATACTGTTCATGCTCATTTGTAGCGTTGCGAATATGATGGCGCGGACCCTTACTTGCTCCGCTGGTTCATGTTTCATGAAAAATCTATTAAAGATAACACGGTTCCAATATAGCAGTTTTGTTAAGATGGTGTCGGAGCAGCATGTAACGATATACTTTTTTGGTATTTGAAATACTTTGTTTTTTTCATCTCTCCAAATATTGCCCTAAAATTGACATTTTTCAGCACAAATATGTTTTTAATGACAAGCGCTATGGTAATGAAATTAGCTACACATGTAGTCCTTATAATTGGTAATATGCAGAAAAAAAGTTAATGTTGTGTAAAAATATTTTGTTTAGATATTCTATATCAAACGTTACACTTTTTTGTGCTTCGAATCATGGTACTTCAAATGCCGCTGAGGAAATAATTAAACTATGATAAAATCTTTCATAACATTTGGAACTACAATGGTTGCTCAAGAGGTGGACGGTGGCTTTTTTTTTATTTCAAAGTCATAACGCTTCAAACGTCCCTGTTTTTGACGCATATCTTTTTTGGACATCAAACAGATTTATTGGCATCTAATAACATTTATTGTTTGGAATAGATATACATTGCAATCTATTAGGTTTTCACAATGATCTTTCTTTGGTTTCTTGATAGTTGTAGAGCTTAGCTAATTTTAAAAACAATTAAAAGCTCTTTGGGGTGTTTTGTTGCGCTACCTGGCGGATGACCGACAAAACTGCTGATTTCTAATGTTCAAGAAATTTTCGAGGGCGGCGTTGGCGTCTGTATCATCATCAATTTCCGTGTCTTTTTACCTTCACATTTAGAAAATATATTGGAAGATTTACTATCGATAAATGAATGGTTTAAGTTCTGGGTCAGGTTAATAAATCTAAGACAAATAATTACACAAGCGTAGTGTGATATAATGTGTTCATTATTCGATATGATTGAAATCAATAAACAATAAAGACGAAGAGGAAAAGAATACACCCGAGTTCACTTCCTGCCTAGAGTCACTAAATGAGCTGCGCTTAAAGTATCGGCACTCCGTTCCCCAAAATTGTTTTGGGCGCCGCCATTTTGGGTCTTGTGCAGAGCAAACGCAACTGCAGATCGTCATGATCCAAAAGTGCGACTTCCTCAGCATTAGATGCGGTGCTAGGAAGCTGATGCAATATTGCTATGCCCTGTCGCGGGTTGTTTAAACATTTCTGGAGGACGGAAAAGCGTTTCCTGTGATTTTAGATAAAGCTTCAGATAACTGGCAACCATGATTTTAAGCCACAATATGGCCAAGTGTCGTTACTCTGAAGCGTAGCTAATTTACTGGCACTAGCGGGAACAATGAGGAAGAGGCAGGTGTCAAAAGGTAGTGGCTTGTGGAATCCACGGGGCTTACGTCATGGCCCCTCCAGGTATTACAAGCTTCTTGAAAAAGGGCATGAATAGTGTCATTAAATAAGCTACGCTTCAGAGTAGCGACACTTGGCCATATTGTGGCTTAAAATCATGGTTGCCAGTTATTTGAAGCTTTATCTGAAATCACAAGAAACGCTTTTTCGTCCTCCACTTTAAACAGTTTGCGACAAAGCAAAGCAATATTACATGACCTTCCTAACACCGAATCTAATGCTGAGGAAGTCGCACTTTTGAATCATGACGATCGGCAGTTGAGCCTGCCCTGTACAAGCACCAAAATGGCGGCGCCCACAACACTGTCGGGGCAGAGCCGTTTATTGAGAGAGTTTGGCCATACATTGGTTTGAATAGGCGAGCATCTCGGGCAAACCACAGGCCGCGAAACAGCCCCTAGCGGTGGTCGCGTGCTCTAAATTTGTGCCACGACTATACTTCGTTTCACCTTATGTGCGAGCGAAGGCAAAACTGGAAGCGCGAGCACGGAAGCTCCGTGCGTTCAGGCTTTGCTCGAGCGCGCGAGCTGGGGAGAAATGCAAAAAGCGCTGGTCTCGCGCTTCTAGCTTTGGCTTCGCTCGCAGGTAAAGTGAAACGAAGTATAATTTGAGCCGTGCCGAGCGGAACTCCGCGTCTCAAGACGCTCGCGCACCCCACCCTTTGCACTGCTTTCTTTCAGCCAGTCTCAGGACGCTGTTCTAGCAGTGCAGACAAAGGCATGGGCACGAGCGCGTGGCTTTGGAAAGTGCCTCCTATGCACGAGGTCTCGTACAAACAATAGCGTTTCGCTGAGCTAGGCTCACGCGCCTGTGCCTTTGTCTTCACTGTCGACATTTGTGAGATGGAGTAGAGGTCTCCTGATTGGTCGACGCTGTGTCACAAATTTAGTTTACGCTCTAAGCGTGGGGGGAATATTCGGCGCTGGTGGCGGCCTTTGCTCCGCCTATTGTCCAAACTCTCCTAATATACGGCTCTGTGTCGGGGAAGAGAGTGCCGATACTCTCACCGCTCATTCACACTGGAAGCGGATCCGCGTTCGCAAAGCGGTTGCGAACGCGGTGGTATAAAGATCCAGTGCAATTGCACGCGCATTCGATGACATCAAGTGCGCGTGCAATTGTACTGGATCTTTATACAACCGCGTTCGCAACCGCTTTGCGAACGCGGATCCGCTTCCAGTGTGAATGAGCGGTAAGCGCAGCTCATTTATTGGCTCTAGTTCCCGCGAACCTCCTTTCCCCTAGCTGAAACTGAAACTAAGTATGAATAATACACCATTATTATAGCTTATTTAGTTATAACCAACTACACATTATGAGAGGAGGAAGCGGCCGGGTAGGAGAAACGCGGGTTTTATGTGCGACCGTTCTAACTGTCTCAAAAGAGAGAACGCGTGTACTTGCGCTGGTTTAAAAAAAGACGATCCAAAGAAAAGAGGCGGCATGCTGTGTTCTTTGTGATTGTGCGTCTAATTGCAAATTGTTGTGTGTATGTTTATACAGCCGGAAGTTAGTCGGCCTTAGTGGGTGTCCATGGTGTCTCAGCTGTAGATGAGCAATTTAGCCAGTGCGGTACAACCGCAAACCTGGGGTCTATAACGTGCACCACGCAGTAGTGATACACGACCGCACACCGGTACGATGCTCTTCCAGATCGAAACGGACAGGGGCGGGGTGGGTTCTGCAGCGCGAGCTTTCGCTCCACGTGCTCCGAGCTGGTGTGCGCTAGACCATGCACTCGGACACCGATCCCCCCCCCCCCCCCCCCCCCCCCTTTGTGCGTCTAAGTTATATACAGGTATAAGTATTTGAAGATCGACGATGGACGTCGATCGTCTCGAGGTAATTTAACGTAATAACATTAAATAAATAATACACATATTGAAGGACTCAACGACTCAATTTTTCAATTCTTGGATTGTAATATGGCGGTAGTCTGTATACTGTTGATGAAGAGCAATATGAGGTGACGAGGTAATGATTAAATGATGAGGCTTTATAAGGACGACGACATTAGTGGGTGTCGAATCACAACGTTGCCAGACTTGCTTCAAGTATCGTGTACCCAAAGACCTTTCTTCACCCGCAACAGAATATGGTGGAATCAATGAGGATGCTGCTTTACAACTGTACGTGGAACAGGAAAACCGCTCTGTACAGAAGTGCGGCTTATTCGTTAATATGAGGGACGGATTTTTAGCAGCATTCCCTGATTGACTACTTGGAACAAATGGCCTCGTTGACGTAAAGTGTCCCCGTTCAAAAAGATTCTTGAAGCCTACTGAAACCGCAAAGGAGTATGAGGCGAAAAATAAGAAAAAGGAGCCTGGTGTGAAAGGTCGAAATCACCACCATAGTTTCTACTACCAATTACAAGGGCAGTTACACAATACACAGAGAGAGTGTTGTGATTTCGTTATATTTACACTCAAGGGCATTGATATGCAACGTATTCAGAGGGATGACACCTTCTGGTCAACCAACATAGAGCTTTTTCTTCTCAAGTTTTACGTGGAAGGCCCGACTTCCGCTGAAATTCCTCACGTAGACGAGTTGTCCGACCGAATAAACTGCCATTACTCCCGATCTGGGAATCTCTCGATCTTCATTCGTAGGCCATAGTATCATGAGATCGAGGGGAGTGGCTCTTCGTCCGCCGAACGTCGCTTCGGCGGGTGTTTTTACCGTGTAAGATGAGACAATAGCGTGCTGCTGGAACAAGAACCTGGCGATTCTTCACCGAGCTGCTTCTTCCGTAAGCTTCAAGAGGGCTTTCTTCGTTTCGCACACCATCTGTTCTGCTTGCCCGTTAGTTGCAGGATGGTATGGTGCACTAATGTGATGCCTGATGCCGGTCCTTTTTGGGTTTTTTTTTTTTTTTCCTCAAAAACTTGTTTATTTCATTTGAAGCAAGATTTGGCGCGTTATCAGAGAAAAGTATTTTCGGTAGGGCAAAAGTAGGGAAAAGAGAGTTTAGAACGTCATTGACGCGTTTCGACGACGTGGCAGGCATCGTGTAAACTTCCAGCCACATAGAGTACGCATCGACCATGACTCGGCAGATGCGGATACGTTTCGCCACCCACCGACTGAATAGTGGATCGTTTTCAGTTACTGTTCATGATGGCGCTGGGCTGGAGGAAGACTTCGAGTCTTTCCACAATGTTAGCCCAGGTGCCAGCACTTTTGTGGAAAGCGGTAAGTGTTCGAAACTTCGACAACGTCGGTAGCCACGTGCTGTGCTTGACACTGGACGCTTACCATTAGCTGAGAAGAAACTTGCTTGTTCGTCTGCCACAAGTCGTCTGATATCAGGTCATCACCGCAACTCCATCTCCCGACAAAACAGGTGTTCATTGTCCGCATGTCCATAGTTAGCAATCACGTGAACTTATAAATTCCCGAACGCTCATAACTTGCCGTCGCTAAACGCCGTTCATTCATAGCGTCTTCATTGCAAATAAACGTCTTCCTATTTATTCTGATGGTTTTCATCATATTCCTCCTCAGCTGTACTTACAACATTATGTGTGTTGGTACTTCCGAAAATATAGCAACGGCGTTTGTTTTCTGGGAACTATAATGTAACAACCTTTACAACATCTTCCGGATCCCGTGAAACACAATATTTCATGACGTCACTTTTCATTCGTCGTTATAATGGTGAGGTAAGTACCGTAAATCGCGACGCAGCTTACTTGACGTCCGCTTCCACTGGTGTCTTGAAAGATTGAGTCTACTGAGCGTGCATTCCTGCAGAAGAAGTTTTCATTGATAGAATATTGACATGCCAATCAACAATTGATATCTCCTTGGTAAGATTTATTGCGAAAGCCCGTGACAATCGCCGAACCGCATCTCCCTATATCAAAGAACAATTTATACCCAGCCTGACATTCTCGCATACATGCGTTTGCTGGGCCACGCTACTTGAGCCAGCTGCGCACAGCTGGCAGCGGCGCGAGCAAGGCCACGAGGGGAACGTGATGGTGCTCGAGCCATCCCACCGTGAACCAATGTTTCGGCCACCCCAGGGGTGCGTGTCGCCATCTATTGGTTGAACTAACACCTTGTTCAAGATGGCTGCCGTGGGACCACAGCCTTAAGATATTTACGCTACAGTGTTCTAGAGAGTTGTAGTGGCAAGAGCTGCGGCAAGAGCGGCGTGAAGATTTTGCGCGTAGACGACACCGTAGCGCTGCTGGTCTGTGCCCAATAGTGCCCAAGGAACTGTGGCAAGAGGCTTGAATAAAGAAGAACGAAGCGCCGGTGACACACGCGCTTCATGTCTATAGACGCTTTCAGCGCGCGCCAGATTGAGCCGCCATAGCCGACCTTCTACTGTTTTAGCGAGATGCCGAGGCACTGAAGCGGGCGTTGCGAGACTCCACAAAGGCCTATGCTGGGGAGAAGGACACAGTAACACTTATTACGGCAATAACCTGTCCTGCTGTGGTAATGATGAAGTGAAGCGAACGAAATAAGAGGAAACAAAAACTGAAGGTCGGTTATGGCGACGCCCATGCACAGCTGCCTGAAAGCGTCTGTACTCCGTTTCACCTTATGATGTACCGCATAGAAGGCTAGAAGCGCGAGCTCATAGAGTTGGGAGCTGCGTTTAACGCACGAGGGCTTGTGCCGCCGAGATGTGCCCTAGAGCAAGGAAATCGCGCTTGTAGCCTTTCCTGCGGTACGTCATAAGGTGAAACAGAGCATAGAGCCCAGCGAACATGGCCTCGTCTCGTCCTTCCTAGATATTTCTACAGGAACGTGCCCCCGTCAGCCTCGTCGTCGGCGCTGCTCGGCGTGTACTACTGTGGTTCGACTGGAGCTTTTCGCGACGCAGAACAAGTGCTAATATGAAAAGTTGTAGGTTTTCCTTTGCACTAAGGCCTCTAGAGTGTGTGCTATCCTCTACTTTTATTATTCGCGTGTTTTTGATGGAGATCATTTGATTAATATCGACCCCCCCCCCCCCCCCCCTCCTTCTCTGTACTGACAGGACGTTCAGCAACGCTTTCACTTGGGCTGCACGCCTAATAGCTACGAAAGAAACCACGCGATACTGATATAAGAAGGAAAAATAGACAGATAAATCTCAATAAATCTCTCACTTGTTTAATGGTGAGAGGAACAATAAACTGGTGTATCGTTTTTTGTCATCGTGTTGCTGATGCGGGGACCAGCGTTTGTAAGGTGCAAGGCGGAGCGCGTATGGGAACGGCCAAGGTGCCACTGCAACTGGCGAACATATAACAAATTGTTTTTTGTGGAAGGCACTCTATGAAGAAAAAATAACTCGATTGGGCGTACATGAAGCATTAAAATACGATATTAGCCCAAACTTCAACAACCCCTAATATGAAAAAAAATATATATATTTTCAACTCACTGCTTTATGACTTCTCAAAAGTGGTAATGCACTTCATCGACACACACAGCAAGCACATGACAGATATCCAGTAACATAATACGCAAAAAGACTACAAAATAGTCATAATATATTGCGGTATAGAATCCTAACCTCTTCGCCATTGACGATGTGCACATAGTCCCGAAGGATAAGGCGCGGTTCAAAATGTCTCTCGCACCACGCTGATGTCTAGCGGCGTTTATCTTCTCGATTAAGATTTTTTTTCCCCACTGTAGTCTGCGCGACTCCTCCTTTGGCGCACGAAACAGCGACGGTTTACGATCGCTGGTGGCAGCCCTTGTTGACCGGGTAGCCCGACTTGCATCCCGACGCGAAGCAGTGTGTGCGTCCGTTTTTTTCCTTGCATTTATGACCGAGACGGCAACGGAACGGGGAAGACTTCTCACCACTACACCACAAAGAAAAGTGCTACGGTGCTACGTTCGGGAGAAGCGTACCGCCTCAGCTTCGTCGTCTTCTTCGCTCATCGCACATCTGCAATCTGCCACAAATTCTCCGAGGGCACGGAACTCCAGCGCCACACGCGGCATCTACGTTGACCGTCTTCACGCGGCCCATTGTAAGCGGGCGCCGTTCTTTCCACTACACCCTCTAGAACACTGTACCTACGCTCCCAGGCTTGGGCGCAAACCTTGTTCGAGTCCTCCCGATTCAAAGGAAAATAGCCGCATCATCATCATCATCATCACGCCTACTGTAAAGCGAAAAGCCACATCATCACCACCATGCTCTTGGAGATCCCATTTAAGAGATAGCAACTCAAATCATGGGGAGCGTGTGGAATGTAATGGAGGACACCTCGGACGCAAATTGAAAGCTCATGAGTATGCGTCAGTTGGCGTGGAGAAAGAAAGAAAGCGGGCAGTGAGGCTAAGCAAAGTCTGGCGACGCTTGCAAACGATTGATGCTTTCGCATCCTCGATGCTCGTGTGGCAAAAGCGGTAAACAACGGGATCCCGATCGAGCAGTTAGAAACACTGAAATCTATAGGCACACTGCTGCTTTCAATCAGCTGGGCGCGAAAGTAGAGGCGACGATTATATGATATATATATATATATATATATATATATATATATATATATATATATATATATATATATATATATATATATATATATATATATATATATATATATATATATATATATATATATATATATATATAAGCTCTAAAGAGCCGCGGTGTCGCAGAAAGGCAAATCGCCCATCATCTTGAAGGCCTGCGGCGCCGCTTCTAATGATGAAATGATATTGTACAAATGAATTCTGTGGATGATGACGATGATAATGGGATGGTGAAGAAGGTGAAGAGCGTCACGCCTAGCAGCGGCCTTCGTGACGGTGGTCTTCGCTGGGCCGCCATGGGCTCCCTGGCGCCCAGGTTGCAGACCAGCCGGCCGAATTTCCGGTGACACAGGGGGTCCAGCACTCCCGTGGTGGAGCTCCAGGGGTTCGCGCCGGTGTTGGCCGGGCGGCGATTTCGCGAAAGCGGGCCTTGATGACGCCACTTCTGCAAGAAGTCACTGTAAAATTGCCAGTAAACACACAAACACGACACCGATACAATTATCTTGTAGAATATCACCCTATTTTGTAAGAACTGTTTCAATATGCATTACATGTTGAATTTAAGTAAAGAAAAAAAAAACATACAACCTTTTTTTGTCTAAAAAAACCTAAACATCAACTTAAAGTTGCCGAATCTTTGCCGAACCTTTCGAAAAGTTCGGGAAAAGTTCGGCTTTGCCGAATTCCAAGATTCGGCGCCGAATTTTCGATTCGGCGAAAGTTCGGCTCATCACTAATTTTGACGAAAACCGGACATGTCGTCACAGACGTCAAACTACTATGACTCTGCCTCGTATCGACCTCCGAAAAAGCCGTACCCTTTGCACCGCTCTACTCCTCACGCGCCAGTCGCAGCCGGAGCCGCAACCGCAGTCACAGCCGATAAGTCGGTCAAACTCGACAGCCGACAGGGCGCAAAGCATCCACCAAGCCAAAGGTAACGTTCACCACTCCATTCCAACCGATACACAACAACAATCCCAACAAGCACAGCCCACTCCTCACATCAACGCCTGGGCCCTGGGACCGACCTCTTCAGGGCCATGTGAAGCGCACTGCGGAGGTACCGCGTCGCCAGACCAGGAGTGGCCCCCACTGCCCAGCCAGGACCAACCCGCTGCAACAGCCACCCCGCCAATAATGTTTAGTGGTCCAGCTCTCCTCACCCCTCCCCAACCCGCCTCTACCGTTCATACCGTCCTCCAGTCGGCAGAATGTGAAACCCGAATCCGCTCCTTCGTACAACAAACAGTGGAGCAAGCTTTAGCCCGCATAATCAGAGAACAAATTCAACTTGCAATTAGTTCAGCCCTCGCCCTTTTTCTCGAACATTTTGCCCAACTCTCAACCAGGTTGCAGGCAGTTGAGGACATTACGATCCTGTGTAAACGCCCCTCTGCCCCCCACCAGGACCCCCCTCATGGGAACTAAAATCCCAAACCCTTGTACCCCTCCCACTCCCTCCATAATCAATTGGCAGTGGAACTGCCATGGCCTGCGCCGCAAGAAGCAACATTTCCTGCATCACATGATTTTCACCGACACAGCACCCGACATCATCACTCTTCAAGACACCAACGGTGTTTTTTTTCCTTGCATGGCTACGACCACTTCGTCGCACCCAGCGTCACGCGCAAGCAACGTGGTACCTCAGACCTCATCGTCCCTACCATGGCGGTCACCTACATCAAGCACAGACTGTCCTCTATCCAAATCGACACATCACATATTAACACCCCAACCTACGAGCACGTAGCCACTCGTACAGACCTCGGAGGCCCTACGCTGGAACTGCTCAACAGCTACTGGGCTCCAGGCCAGAAAGATTGGAAATTGCCACAGTTTACACGCCTCCGCGAACGTTTGTTACCCGAACGCACGCTTCTCGTTTTAGGCGAATTCAACTGTCACCACACGGCGTGAGGTTATTCAAACACCTCTGCAAATGGCCGCAAGCTAGATACCTTCATGATTAATCATCACGTCTCACTGTTCAATGACACCACCACTCCAACCAGAATAGGAAACTCGCGAGCACAGGCACAGGATACTAACACCGATCTCACTTGAGCGCCCAGTCACAAAAACATCACGTGGGAAAACACCCAAGACGCTCTTGGCAGTGACCACTTTATTATCGAAATTAAGCTGTTTCTGGACAAAACCCGCAGCAGCAAAACGCTTCGCCATCGTACCACCCGTATCAGCAATTGGACTAAGACAAGGACGTTTCTTGAAGGTCACTCGACGATACCGCCGATTTGGAGAAATGGTCCGGAGACGTCCTCTCCACTGTCCATCAACATACATTCTCCGTTTCCAACACGGAGGACCGTCCACATGTCGACTCTCACCTTCTGGCCCTATGGGAGCAGTGCCACAAGCTCGTTCGCAAATGGAAACGTAACAAGCAAAACCCCTTCACCACCGGATTTTCCAACTCACCCAAGATAGTCAGGAATATGCGGACAAATTTGAAACGCAGCATTAGAGTCAGCTTTGCGAAGAAATGAATGGCCAACTCCACACCGTTCAAGTCTGGCCACTATTTCTATCGCTCATAGGCCAACCCAAGCCCCGTCACGCCCTCCAAAGATACCAACTCCAGCGCGGTTGCACCACTAATGAGCTTCTCCGCGAAGTCAGGAACGCGTTCTATCCGGACTTCAACCCTCACCCCCTCGCGCCACCACCTGCCCAACCTGACGACACGGACGGAATCAACTCCCCTTTCACCTCGGCCGAGCTCCGGTTCGCTCTCCAGCAGCTTCGCCGCAACACCACTCCCGGCCTCGACAAGGTTACTTATGCGATTCGAAATCTGCCTAACAACCACCAGGAACACCTACTTCGCATCATCAACGAGGCCTGGGAAACGTCGTGGAAAAGAGGCCCTGGTTATTCTCTTGCCGAAGCCAGGTCGCTCGCCCACCACCCCTGGTAACCTCCGGCCGATCTCACTTACGTCGTGTTTTGGGAGGGCCATAGAGAAGATGGCACTGGAGCGCCTCGAATGGCTCCTTGCCTCACATAACCACCTTCCGGATACCCTCTTCGGATTCCGCAGGCACGTCAGCATTCAGGGCATCGCCTTCCAACTTCATGAAGAGGTGAATGCCTACACCAGTACTGCTCAACTTCGCACCATCGTCGGGGTTGACGTGAAAAAGGCCTTTGACAACGTCCTCCATCAACCCATCCTTGACAAGCTCATCCATACCCAGCCTGGTGTCCGTATGATGCGGAACATCGGCGACTTCCTCACCGACCGCACCATCCGCATCATGGGACCGGATGGCAAACCGTCCGAAGCCTACCCAGTCCGTCGAGGCACTCCTCAAGGCTCTATCCTGTCCCCAACGCTCTTAAACCTGGTTATGAAGGACCTGCCCCCTTCTGCACGAAATCCTTTGCCTACAACATGCCATATATGCCGATGACGCCACGCCCTGGTGCGTCACGGGAAGCCCGGGCGAGCAAGAATCCACTCTTCAAGCTGGCCTCGACGTCATCGACTCCTACACTCGTACCTTAGGTCTCACCTGCTTACCTGAAAAATCAGGGTACGTCACCATCCTGAACTGCCATACTAGCCAAGCTGAAGCCCACCGTGCCCTTATCCAGCTGAGCATGGCGGGCGAGCCCATTCCCCGTCCTAAAGCCGTACGGATCCTCAGGTTCATCTGGCCATCTGGCAACGAGACGGAGGGGGCACAGAATGGCACGGACGCACCCTAACCCAGGTTGGGCAGGTCACCCACATGATGACCCGAATCAGCAGGAGAAGCTCGGGATTTCGCGAGTACGAGCTTGTCAAATCACAGTCTACCATCTACTCGCGCATTATGTATGGCCTGCCCTACGTCACCCTCACCAGTAGCCAAAATCGCCGACTTGAGGCTGCGCTTCGCAAAGGCCACCGTGTAGAGATGGGGGTACCTCGGTACACCAAAAACACTTATGTTCAAGCGGCTGCCCTCCAAAACACCATCGAAGAAAAGCTTCAAGCCCACCAGGAGTCTCAACTTCACCACCTCCGGACCTCTCACCAGGGCTGCAACATCCTTCAAGTACTCGGCTACGACACCAATCACCTGCCTGCTATCCCTCCAAGTTGTCCGCCATGGGACGTGATTCCTGGTATCACGGTCCTGCCGATACCCAAAAATATGGATCCGGAGACCCAACAAGGACGCCGGAAAGCCAGAGCCGACCACCTCCCAACCCCAACACATAACACTTACTATGTGGACGCTGCCCATACTTTGGTGGGAACCACTACGGCGATCGTCGGGCCTTACGACAACATCGTGCATGCAATATTAATCCCTGGAGAAGGGGAACAAAGGGGACAAAGGACAAACACAAATCTTTTGCCCTTTGTCCCCTTTGTTCCCCTTCTCTAGGGGTTATTATTGCCCTTCTTGTCCAGCTCGCTTGCACCTTTGCATTAATTGCATCTTAATCATAACATCGGGCATCACCACACGGCAGTCCCATTCCCCACTGACGCTGAAGTTCTCGCCATAACCGAAGCCATTTGTCTCCCCTAATATACCACATCAACCATAACAATTCGAAGCGACAGTCAAAGTGCCCTTCGAGCTTTTGTGCAGAATACCCTCCCACCCCACACCCCCAAGCCACCCTACCTCTCTGCACACTCTGGCCACACTCGGTGTAGGCACACCGGCACACACTGAAGCCAGATTCGCGTGAGAGGAAGCGTCTGCGCATGCGTACTAATGACCGCAGCGCCACCGCAGCGGTGTGACGTAAGAGAGAGTAGAGCTTCTCTGTTTCTGTTTCCTTTCAGGGCTTTATATCCACCAATGAAGTACATCTGCCAGCTGAGCGCCCGCGAGCAACGTGAGAAAGCGTAATAGAGAATTTTACTATTGCGTATAGGAGCAAACCCTAGTGCATGCTGTGCGCGTGTGCGTTAACGTTTCGTGCCCCACGCTGCGCATACGCGTCGTCGTCATGAGCCGATCCCAGACCGCAGTTTGGGCTCCGCGCACGTGGAACACTCAACGCCAACCCAAACGCACCAGTGCTGGCGTTCGCTCGTATACGAAATATTAGATAGTTTTAATATTGCGTATAGGAGCAAACTAGCACTTGCGTTTGTGTTAGCGTTGAGTGCTTCACTCTGCGTATGCACGTCGTCGCCATGCGTCAATCCAAGACCGCAGATTGGGCTCCGCGCACGCTCAGTGTGGAACACGCAACGCAAATGCACAGTGCTTGCGTTCGTTCGTATACGCAATACTAAAACTCACCTATGACACAAATGCGACCAAAGAATATTCGATTTTGCTCGCGAGAGACGCTGCCCGAACTGGAGAGCTACTGGCCTATAGTGTCTCCCATAATGCTTGGACCAGACCTTAGTCGCCGTTGATCCGGTTACAACAGGCAGGCCAAAGTTTCTACTCCTCGAACCTGATGATTACGCGGGATGTGCGGTTTCGAGTTCAAGTACTCACTTTCCTCCACACCGCGAGGGACAAAGTTTCGAGCGTTGCCTGTCGCGGTCTGAAGTGCAGTTGCGAACAGCCACCACCGTGTCGGGCCATTACCCATGGCGCTGTTTGCCTCAATTTCGCGCACGATTCAAATGCCAACAGAGCTCTGAGGTCACTCCGTCATCTTTCACGGAGAAGAGTTTCTAAGGTGGGCAATGGCAGTAATGTTCGCCGGAGTATAGAGGGGATGTTTGTTGTGAGCGGACGAGCCGTCTTGTGCCGTCATTGTCTCAAGGAGCGCACGAGGGAAGAGGGCTTGAGCAGACGGCGCCTGTCCGGAGCAGGTAGTCTCTGAGCTTGCTTTTCTGCAAGAAAAAAAAAAAAAAAAGAACCAGATGCGTCGTAATACCTCTGACACCGCAGAATTTGTGTGCCGTCATATAAGACAAACTAAGATTAATCTTGAAAACAAGCTCACGCTTAATTCACATGGTGGGATTTTACTTGCGATTTCGCACTAGCGACGTCGCTTGTGCAACAGAAAAAAAGCGTGGTGGAAGCTGCAAAATGTCAAGCAGAATTGTACGATGTGAATGAGGCTTGCGGAACACAAGAAAAAGAAGACAATCATACACGATATATCAAACCTGTTATCTGTCCCTAAATCAGACGAAAGAGCAACGACATCGTTTTTTTTTATGTTTATTTTGGGACTTACACCCCATTTACACGATCATAGTGGCGCCTTTAGCTAAGGGCCCTTTATGGTCGGCGGCGAGTCAGTTCGCGATCCTCCGCACGTGGCATGTGCTCGCGACCCAAGAGTGGGTGGGGTATTAGATAACTTCGATTTGGGATGCAATTCAATCCAGTCCGCGGGTTAGACGCAGGACACAAACTGTTGGTTGGTCCCAGGCACGTAGCCAGGATTTTGTTTCGGGGGGGGGGGGGGGTGGAGGGGGGGGGGGCGCCCATGACAAAATCAAGTACTTTACTAGGGGGAATACATTCCACTCCCCTCATTTGCATTAAGCCTGGTTCAGACAGTTGCGGTTGACTGCGTTTGACTGCGTTGCGGCTGCGAGAAACCAGGACATCCCTGCTGCTTCTATCGCGTGCCAAGATGATTCCTTGAATTGGATTCCACGCTTCATACGAAGCACAGATGTTTCGGTGACTCGCTTTCGGTTCTCGACGCAACGCAGTCAAACGCAAGTGTCTGAACCGGCCTTTAGACAGAACGCCTACAGCGCCGAATCCAGCCCTGACGGAGTGGAGGTCCGCATCAGTCCACGCGCATGTGCACGTGGATGTTCGCGGCGGCCGCGGCAGGCTCGTCTCCAATTCCACCTAAAGCCCCTTCATGTTTCAAAATTAGCGCAAGGTGCGTCGATGCACGAGGCACATGCAACGTGCAACCCTTGGGAAGATCATGGCGGCACAGCGCAGCAAAGTATTTGGCGCAGCACTGAGCTAGATTTTAGACGCCATGTTCTTCCTTGAAGTGGCGCGCGGCACGTGTCTTGAGCATTTCCACAGCAACAAATTTGGTATGTAGAACCATCATCATCATCATCATCATTTACCGCCCGATAGCCGAGACCTTCGCGACGATAGATGGCTCTCGCCAAGTCCAGAAAACCTGTCCGCGCCGAGGCTATTGTATTTAAGAGGAGTGGAATGTATTCCCCTTAGTACAGTATTTGACAAAAGGCTGTATGAGGGGAAGGGGGGAGAGGAGGTCCCAGCAAAATGGAAGATTTCGGGGGGGGGGGGGGGGGGGGCCCATGGGCCTCCACCCCTGGCCACGTGCCTGGATGGTCCCTTCTTTTGTCTCCTGATCACGGGCACAACGGAACTCATGCCTCGTTGTTTCTATTAAATATCAGCGTGTACGACGTCAGCCCACACGTAACTAGGAAACAAAAAAATATGCATTCCTACAATAAACCTTTTGAGAGTGCATTTAATACCCCCGTTTTACGGGCACTTAAAATGCCTTCAGAACGAACTCCTTTAAATATTCGGCGGTAGTTTGATACTATAAACCCATTTTCCAAGAAAACGAACAAAAACCGTCTGCCTGACGGCAAGACAAAAAAAATAACGGGTTTTCGTGCAAGACTCGTTAAAATATTCGGCGCTGGAGAAAATCAGCCATCTTCACGAAGTCCTTAGTTCGAACTATTTTTGTTCACGTTCCGCCCATTAAAAACAACATCAAAAGAGCCGAAGCACGCACCTGATCTCGCCACACAATCGTACCATTCCACACGATACATTCGTCTGGTATGATGACCGTCACCATGGCAACGAAGAGACTGCTGGGTGGACGCACGCACGAACGCAGAGTGTGAAGCCAGTAACAGGCCTGACTTCATTTCCAGAATACTGTCTGTTAAAGTCAACGCGGCAACGCTATTGGAAACGTGCGACAAGACAGTGCACCACCACGGTGCGGCTCCTCGCAGAATCATTTGACACAGACATCTTGTGTAGCAGCCGACCTTAGTTTCTAATGAATGTCCAACTTACCTGAGCACAGCGCTATACAAAAGGTTTGGGGCCACACTAAGCTCTAGCGGGTTTTATACAAGGAAAATGAAAACACAGATCCGCTCCATGCGCTGGCGAAAACAGCCGCGATCATCTAAACAATCCCAGTACATCTACTCGATCCGCCAGAGAGCGAAGTTCAATCTGATACACGTGCCTTTCGGAATAGCACGAGAGCTTCTGTTCCTGGTTGCTCGGTCATTGGAGTAAACATCGTTTTCATGGTCCTCCGGTCTTTTATGTCTGCTGCCCCGTCAGAATTCGACAACTTAGCGACGAGGGTGCTTCTCTAACCTGCGCGCAAGCCGACATGGCAACGGGTTGCCCGGTAGCGGCGGGAGCTGCAGTGCCGCAAGTCTTCAACTGGGCTTCATCGAACCTTTCGATAAATCGAGGATGACAAGGTACACGCATTTCTGACTCTCATAGGCTCGAAAACGTACAGTCTTCTTAAGTCGTTTACCACGCCAGAGTTTCCTGCAACAAAAACGTTCGCGACAAGCTTAAAAAGCGTTTGGGGGACCACCTGGCACCGAAACCTGCGGTTATCAGCGAGCGTGCAAAATTTCACAGAAGGATGCAGCTCGAGAACGAATCTGTAGCAACGTTCGTTGCAGAATTAGGTAAGTTGGCACAAACGTGCGACTTCGAAGCCTCCTTGGACCAGTCTCTGAGGGACCACTTTGTGTGCGGTTTACGAAGAGAAGACATTCAGCGTGTGTTGTTCACAGAAGACAACAAGTTAGCTTTCCAGAAAGGCGTAGAGAGGTCACTGGCCATGGAAGCAGCGAAAAAGAACCAGCAGAAACACGTGCGTCGGAACCTAGCGAGTCGGAAGTACACAAGGTAAAGGCCGTTGCGGATGCGGACGTGACACAGCGAGACTGTTATCGTGGCTCAGCGAAACCTGCCAGCCGGATATGCCCACATATTGCGGATATCTGTTTCAAGTGTAACAAGAAGGGCCATATTTAACGAGTGTGTCATGCTGACAAACAAAAGAAATAGAAGTGGACGCCGCGTAAAACGACGAAGACACTGGTTCCTGTTCAAGCACCAGTTAGCATGAAGGAAATGGCTACGTCTGGTCTGGAACCGATTAAGATTACGATACAAGTGCAGGAAGTTGCCTTGGAAATAGAATTGGACACAGGGCAACTGTTTTTGTAATGTCATTGCACCAGTTTCGTCAGCTATATTTTTCAACCAAGATCATGGCAACGACACTTAAGCTACGCACGTTCAAAGGAGACATCGTCCAGCCTGTCGGTGTGGCTCACGTCAAAGTGCAGTAATGACATCAAAGGGCCGAGCTTCCCATCTACATCACGAGAGAAAAAGGACCATCCCTGCTAGGCCGGCAGTGGTTGCAAGCCATCCGATTGGACCGGCATCAGATTTTCGGGCTCATGGCCAGCTTTCTGAGACACGCTGTTTTAGTTCCCGATTCTCACGGCACGTGGCGTATCAACCTTGAGCAGGATAGAGTGCCTTCATACACACGCGCGCTTTTGCTTGAGTGTAGACATCTCAGCCATTTTCCCACCCAATCGTTTTCTTATACATTTTGAAGCGCGCGCAATCTGGGCCGGCTTGCTAGAAACAGCGTCTCAGCAGAGACTGGGTGAAAGAAAGCACTGCCAAAGCTAGCGCACGAGCTGAGCGGGACTCAAGCTGCGTCTCAAGACGCTCGCGCGCCCCAGCCTTTGCAGTGCTTTCTTTCACCCAGTCTCAGCTGAGACGGTGTTCTAGCAAGCCGGCCCTGGTGTCACTCAGCTCGAGCGCGTAGCTTTGGCTAATGCAGTGACGCCATTTTACCGCCAAATTCACGCACCGACTGCGCGAGAGCGTCACGCGCGGGCACATTCAGGGCAATGATGGATGTCTTCGCCTTCAGACAGACAGACTTGTAGGCACCCTAGAGCAAGATAAACGGAGAATTCGAAGCACGCGACCGCCCTATCTGAACCTCCTCTCCTGTGCATCTCTCCGGCCTCCCACCCTTTTCACCGTTTGCGTCTGGCCAAATACTTTACTAGGGGGAATACATTCCACTCCGCTCATTTGCATTAGACAGAACGAATACAGCGCCGAATCCAGCCCTGACGGAGGGAAGGTCCACGCCGAGCCTTCTTTTTTTTTTTTTTGGCAAATAAGCTATCATGATCATCAGTCGCAGACATTTCACGGCTACGCGCACTGATCTCTATTGTAGTAAGCTGGATCGCGGATCGGGAGCCCGTCGGTGTCGCCACCGGCGGCCATTGCTTGACACCAGGCAATAGACCTTTCCAAAAAAGGGCACTTGGCAGGTTCCATTTGCAGTGTTCGTGCGTATGGCGCGTGATTTGCTCGCTTTCCGAAGCGACGAACGTGCGCGTTCTGGACTGTGATTTAACACGTGTGGACTGTGATTTTTGTAAACAGTGGAAACGTCTATACACGCAAGTCTATGGGAAAAACGCACAAAAGTAAGAATATTGAAGCATGTACGCTGTGCTCGGAGGCGAATATTTTATGGTGCGCTGCGATCCTTATGTCGGGTGTTTGGAGATCGAATCGGTATTTGTCAAACTTTCGAACGCCGATTAATAAGATCAAACGTACGTACCGGAGCACCTACGGCTGAACTGGCAAGCTTGCTCTCGTCGTGGAGTAAACAAAGGAACTTGCCGTCAATGAGACCGTCCTCGGGGAAGCCCAAAAGTTCATGAAAAACAAAGAAGTTCCATCTCGACAGCGGCTTTCCGGGAGAGAGCGAATTCCGCGCAGCAAAGCCTTCGAGCTTGTCGTCTGCTAAACCCAACTCAACGAAACCGCCAACGACTCCGCGGTAACTCTAGGTAACTCTGGCCTCATTGAGCTGCACTACAGCGGAGTCACTCTCGACCACAAAATACTTATTTATAAGAACTGCGAGGGCTTTCAGTTTTAATGTGTGCAGGCAAGCTATTTGACGGGCTTATCGAAAAGCATCCAAAACGTTTCAGTGCCGACAACAGCTTACGAACGGGGGAAACGGCCCTTTTTCTCGTACTTCCCATGGAGTCCCATGCATTGGCTGGTGTCAATCAATGGCCGCCGATGGCGACACTTGGCCCCAGCTGCCGAGGCCGCGGTCCGCGATCCAGCCAACTAGAATAGAGATCAGTGGCTACGCCAGCTACGCGCTATGCTACGCCAGCGGTCGGTGCGCCAGTGCAAGCCAGTGTCTCGAGGTGTGAAACAACGTCAAATGTGTTGCGTGGTGTTTTCGTTTCATACGTTTTCGAAACAATGCACACGATATACCCCGAATTTTAGCAAACATTAGTTTCGTTGAGGTTTGTGAATTTGGCCTTTAGAAACAAAAAAATCTCCCCAATTATGTGCATTTTGCGTTTTGCGTTCAAGAGACAATCTGTTATTTTCTGTATTGCGTATGTTATTTCAGTGATCTGCGCCTCTACCGGGTGGATCAAGGAGACGGCAGGCTCTTTAAATCGACCGCAAAATTCGGTTTCTTAACCTATCGCGCTACGACTTTGTGCAGCGCTGCCCACAGATGGTGCATTTTTTTTGTAAAATTTGCAAAGAGCAAGCTTACCTGAGGAAAAAGTAAAGAAAGAAAAAGGCTTAGCTCCTATGGAAACGCAGCGACGCCACCGGTCTGCAAACAACACGGCGCCGTTTCGCACGGGAGACAAGAGAGGGCGCAAGCGGTCACGACGCCAACTGCTGCCAACGAACGGGCAGACGACGCCGAGAGCCGGCGTATTTAGCACACAAGGAACTGCAGTTGCTTGTTGTTACCGCGCCTGTAATTGTTTCTGCGACTGTCGCCGCCTGCGGAACGCGCGCTGCTTTTGAGTCGAAAAGATTGTCTGCTAAAGACGCTGGCTCTCGACGCCGTATGCTCGTTCGTTGGCGGCGTTCGTTGCTCCATCTCTTGTGTCCCGTGCGAAACGGCGCCGTGCTCTTTGAAGACCGGTGGCGTCGCTGCGTTTCCATAGGAGCTAAGCCTTTTTCTTTCTTTACTTTTTCCTCAGGTAAGTTTGCTCTTTGCAAATTTTACAAAAAAAAATGCACCATCTGTGGGCAGCGCTGCACAAAGTCGTAGCGCGATAGGTTAAGAAACCGAATTTTGCGGTCGATTTAAAGAGCCTGCCGTCTCCTTGATCCAACCGGTAGTATGGTGTAGTTTTGGAATTTGTATCCTCTAAACAAGGAAACACTATTGTTCTTTCTTTTAAGGCGCTACCGGCTGTTGGTCAGCAAAGCATTTTGTCTTTAGTCCTTAGTTTTTAGTTTTTATTTATTTGGCTCTGGAGAGTCGCGGCGCCGCGGAAAGGCAGCAGCCCGTACCATGGAGGCCCGCGGTGCCGCGTCTAGTGAACATGTGTTGTGTACGAGGTGACCGGCGCATCGGCACGAGCAGTGAGCGCGCACCAGCCACGAGCAGAGCGTTCGGACACTGCCATCTTGGAGACATTCCAGTGAACCCGCTGCCGCACAGGCTCCATTTGGATCTATTAAATGTAGTATGCAACAACTGGCGACGAGTAAGACAACGGACCTTCTACCTCAGTAGTCATGACTACTCACGGCTCCATGGAGGAGTTCTCCGGCAAGGGCTGGTCGTCATGGGCAGAGCGGCTACAATACTAGAGAGTTTTAGTAGATCGTTCCTATAACGATACGATAACCATACGATACCGATACACAGATCAGGAATGCGCACCTGTTCTGTATATCGGTATCGTATGGTTATCGTATCGTTATTGGAACGATCTACTAAAACTCTCTATTACTTCGAAGCCAACAGCATCGGGGACGATGCCAGGAAACGTGCTGTTTTGCTGACGCTGTGTGGCCCGACCACGTTCGAAACAGTGAAAGCACTGGCAGCACCGAAAACGCCAAGTGAGTTTTCTTTCGGCGAAATCGTCGCCATGCTTCAAGCCCATTTCGATCCGCGCCCCTCGGAACTCTTCAGCCGGTGTAGATTTCAATGCAGAGATCAGCTACCGGACGAGACTGTCATCGTATACGTCGCAGCCCTCAAGAAGCTTGCGGCGGACTGCAATTTTGGAACGATTCAGCCTGTCGCGACCACCACCGCTGCGACTGTCACGTCCAGCGGCTCCGGTTCGGATGGATCAGTTGGAACGTCCAGCGGTTCCGGTTCGGATGGATCAGTTGGAACCTTTGGCAGCGGTTCAACACCACCTATAGTCAACATGACTATGCTGCCAATGGACATCATGCTCCGAGACCATTTCGTCTGCGGACTTCGAGACGACCATCTGCAGCAGCGTCTTTTCGCCGAAAGGGACCTGACGTTTTCTAAGGCTTTCGACATAGCCGTGCGAGCGGAAAACGCCAAGGACCATCAGCGTCAAATCAAAGAAGACTTCATAGAAGTGAACAAAGCAGAAACGTCTCGTCTGCCAAATCGACGGCGTGAAGAGACCCCAGTGACAACTGTAACCTCTTGTTACCGCTGCGAGGAGCCTCACAGTCCAAACTCATGTAAATTTAAGAGTTCGACATGCAGATACTGCAAGAAGGTGGGACATATAGCAAAAGCCTGCTTGAAGAAAAAAAAGTCTGCTGGCAGCAGCACGGTTCACGATGTCAATCCAAATCAAACGAGCGATTCGACTGCTCATGAACCAAGTCATGCAAGCTCACTTCATGACCTCAACTCCCTGAACAATCGACGGCAGTCGACAGACAAACTCATGGTGAACCTACAAGTTGAAGATGTTTCTTTTCGTTTCGGGGTGGACTCGGGGGCAGCGTTTTCACTTATCAGTGAAGAAACGTTTCGATCGGCGTGGCCCACACAACCTCCCCAGTTCACGCAAGAGGACATTGCCCTGCGCACCTGGTCAGGTGAAAATCTAGAATCGCTCGGCAGGATCCAGGTTACGGTGCAGTTCAAGAGCTTCAGAGCGCAATTACCACTCCTTCTGATGAAGCGTCCCGGCTGCAATCTACTCGGACGGAACTGGTTTGAACCTCTTGGTATTGAATTAAGCGGCGTTCATCAGATCGGGCTCGACAAAAGCTTGCTGGATATGTCATCGGCAAACACGCTCCACTCTTTGATGGGGACCTGAACCAGTTCGAAGGCCCTGCAGTCAGTCTGGAGCTTCAAGAGAATGCTGCGCCAAAGTTCCTGAGAGCACGAACCGTGCCTTTTGCGCTGAAACCAGCAGTTGAAACCGAGTTGCAGCGTCTCACGAACCAGGGCATCCTGGAGCAGACACAACATTCGGAGTGGGCCACACCCGTCGTTTTAGTACGAAAAAAAGACGGTGGAATACGACTTTGCGGAGACTACCGCAGCACCGTCAACGCTGTCACGCGCAAGGCGGCGTATCCTCTACCTACCGTTGTAGAGGTGCTGGCGAAGCTCCGTGGAGGAAAGGTATTTTCAACGTTGGATCTTGGGCAAGCCTATCAGCAGCTGAAGGTAACTGAGAGAACAGCAGATATACTGACGATCAATACTATCAAAGGGCTCTATCGGGTTAAGCGCCTACGCTTTGGAGTGTCAGCAGCACCAGCCATTTTTCAGCGGTGCATTGAAACAACGTTGGTGGGACTACCCGGAGTCAGTGCCTACCTAGACGATATCATCGTCACGGGTGCCACACCGAAAGAACACGCGCAACGTCTAGACTCCGTCCTGACACGGCTCCAAGAGGTTGGCCTACGTGTTCAGAAGACCAAGTGTCGTTTTGGCGTTGCAGACATGACCTACTTGGGGCACAAAATCAACGCAGCAGTGGTTCATGCCACAGACGACAAGCTAAAGGCAATCAAGGATTTGCCAGAGCCAACCTCCAAGGCCACTCTGCAGTCATTCCTTGGAATGCTGGCTTTCTACGATCGGTTCATGGAGAACAGGGCAACAGTGGCTTGTGTCCTATACAAGCTGCTAGAGAAAAACGTACCATGGAGATGGGAGAAAGAGCACGCCGATGCCTTCAAAAGACTGAAGGAGCTTTTGCTACGCGAGACAACTCTTGTCCACTACGATGAATCGAAGCCGCTTCTTTTGTCATGCGACGCTTCGCCATATGGCATTGGAGCTCTGCTCGCCCAAGTGGACCCAAACGGCACAGAAGCTCCCATCGCGTTCGCGACGAAAACGCTAGGTGACGCTGAGAGTAACTACTCCCAGTTGGACCGAGAAGGGCTGGCAGTGGTATTTGGAGTGGTCCACTTCCACCAATGCATCGCTGGACGCAAAGTGGTCATCGCCACTGACCACCAACTGTTACTTGGGATCCTCGGTTCCCAGAAACCGGTACCCCAGGTTCTGTCTCCCAGAATGCGGCGCTGGTGTGTCAAGCTCTCAGCTTACGACTACCAGTTGGTCTACTGACCAGGAAAAAAGCACCAAAACGCGGATGCGTTAAGCCGCTTACCTTTGCCTGAGAGCGAGGACGAACCATGTCCTCCATGAGACGTTCTCATGATTGAGACACCGATGGATACACCGCTAACAGCCGAGCGGATCGCAGAAATGACACAAGCCGATCCAATACTGTCAGGTCTCTTTCAAGCTGTGCAGCAAGGAAATCTCCAGCAGCTAAAGGAAGGCAACGTTCCAGCCCTTTTTGAAGAAGCACAGCGAGCTGTCGACACAGCGAGGATGTTTGATCTGGGGATCAAGGGTGGTTATACCAGAGGCTGCACGTGCTGACGCAATGAAGCTGTTGCACGCAGGACACAAAGGAATTGTAGCCATGAAGATGACAGCCCGTAGTCACCTGTGGTGGCCAGCCATCGGCAAGGAAATTGAGAAGGCGGTAAAAAGCTGCGCTGCGTGTCAGGAGTCCAGACCGATTCCCAACAAGGCTCCCCTTCCAACGTGGGATCATCCATCCAAGCCCTGGGACACAATTCATCTGGACTTCGCGGGTCCCTTGGAAGGGCAGATGTTCCTAGTCGTCGTAGACGCCTTTACAAAGTGGCTGGAAGTGCGCTATATGACAACGGCCACGACCGTAGGAGTTATCAGAGAGCTAAGGGCTCTGTTTGCGACTTTCGGACTACCTCGAAAGATCGTGTCCGACAACGGGACAGTTTTTGTTTCAAAGGAAATGATGGATTTTTATCATAAAAATGGAATACATGCAGTGACGAGCGCACCATATCATCCTGCGACGAATGGCCAAGCCGAGCGGATGGTATATGAACTCAAGCAAGGGCTAGCAAAGGACAAGAAGGGACTTTTGTCGTTGCGAATAGCGAGGCTACTCTACAAACAACACAAAACAGTTTCTAACTCGACCGGGAAGACACCTGCTTTTATGATGTTTGGACGAGAACTTGCTACAAACATCAGCCGACTGATGCCCTCTCCAGAGAGTGAAAAGAAACAAATGGATGAAAAGTTGCCTGCATCCAGAATTTTCAAGGAGGGACAACATGTGGTTATCCTTAATTTCAGAGGGACTCCCAAGTGGATACACGGCAGGTTGATAAAAAAAAAAAAAAAAAAAAAAACTGGCCGTTGCTCTTGGCTCGTTGAAACAGCTGGGGGAAATATCCGGCGACACCTAAACCACATAAGAAGGTGCTCGTCTCCGTTGACTCCGCCTGCAGCCTGGTCGATTGGTGGTCACGACTGCACACCGGTTCGTCCTACAGAACAAAACATACCGCCTCAAGCAGCCACAACGAATGGAAATTCCGGCAATGTGGCTGTAGAAAATAGCAGTGCCTACCCGCCGAGAACCAGACGTCCACCCGAGCGTTATAGCGACTGGGTCTAGGGAGGGAGAGTTGTTCCATACTACATTTAATAGATCCAAAATGTAGCCTGTGCGGCAGCGGGTTCATTGAATGTCTCCAAGATGGCAGTGTCCGAACGCTCTGCTCGTGGCTGGTGCGCGCTCACTACTCGTGCCGATACGCCGGTCACCTCGTACACAACAACATGATAATGTGATGAGTTTATACATGCATGATGACGACGACATGGATTGTTGGTATTGGGGAGGATGGCTGTCCGATTCACAGAAGTCCAGATTTCGTGGAGGTGGGTTGGGCGGGTCAGCAGCGAGCCATGGGGATCTGGCACGCCGTTCGATTGGTGCATGAAGGAGCCCCAGGAACATGATGGCGCTGTTGCTCACTGGGGTCCACTCGGGTCAAAGCATCAGGCTCCAAGGAGGTAGCCCAGTCAAAGTAGAAAGCTTCCGAGGAACCAGGGCTCATATTGAGGCACCGCCGTCGCCCGGTGTGTCATCCTCTCAACGTCGTCGTCGTTGTGTTCTTTATTCATACGCGTATACGTATATGTTTAAATAAAATAATATAGATAAAAAGACACACAATCGAACGGCCAGCGGCGCGCCGTTCTAGTTATATTTCTAGTTATTTCTAGTTATACACGCCTGAAAGAACTTTCTTCAGTTTGTGTCTGTAACCGAGCTAAAACTTTACGTACACAGGCAAATTCAAAGCAAAATATATACAATGCAACTGTATCTGACCCTACATAACAATTGCTTATATTTGAAATCCAGGTCACAAATTTTGATTGTAAACATCTAATTATTATATAGTCATATTATAACCGCCACATTCTTAGTCAATATGCTGTCACAAACGCATCGTACAAATCTTTTTTTCGATAAGCCTATGTAAAGTTAGCTTGGCCGCAAGCATCTTGGTGCACGGCGGAGTGCTAACGTTACAGGGGCAAAAAGCGGGCCGAATTTGGAAGTTTCGAGGAATAAAAAGTATTAATTAAAATACTGAATTTTTAACTGCAGCATGTGCTATTAGTCGGCAGCTATTATATTTATCGAGAACTTCACGATTCTTCATTTCAGTGAGAAGAAATTTAAAATTTTGTCAAAGTGGCCCATAGGCCCCAATGCAACAATATTATATCGGGCCCAGGAATAAAAAGTATACAATCCTGAGGTTCAAGTAGGTATTAAATAAGAGTGTATTAGTGCCCTCTATAGATATCCCGGGTAACATAAGGATTTCTGCAGTAGTTTGGCTGAAATTATCTTTTTACTGCGTTTTGCTGAAAATAGCCAAGAGAGGGCGCAAGGTGACCGTGTCTAGGAATGCTGGGGATGCAACATAGTTGCCACGTCAGAAGTTTCAGCGTCTTCCCAGAAACACACAAAGCTTGGTACACTTCTTGACAAGTACCGAGACCTGTTCAAGAACGAACTGGTAACTATTACCGAGGAAAGGGTGGAGCTATCGCTTAAAGAAGATGGCGCAGGAAATGTGCCGCTTGCCTTACAACCTGCTGTCGATATGAACTAAAGAAAATGCCGGACATGGGCATTATATCACCACTTTTGGCGTTCACCTGGAGATCGGTGGTTAAACGTTTCATCGGCATTTTAAGCAGCGGTGTTAGGGTTGGCTTTGTTCATTCTTTTCATGAACCGTAAGTTCTCTGGACGTCCAAGACTGGAGCACCGCCTGGTGGCGTTTGCCATGGAAAGAATCTCAGTGGACAATCGTTGAAGGTGATACCACAGCTTCGCTGGACAACCACCTTCACAGCGTGGATGGGAGCCCCGACTTTTTTTTTTTGCTGGCATCCACGAACACAGGAGTGCCCGGTGAAATCATGGCACAATGCTACCGAACGTGCTGCTTAGTTTAGTAAATTATGCTCGAGCAAGGAAAGTACTGGCTGAGGCAATTAACTCGCGCTTGTAGGCAACACTGAGCATAACAATGCGACTGTGACTTCAGATGATGTTAGGAAACCTATCTCGCGCTCGCAGTCGGGGTTTCCACGATCAACGTTTTTGACTGCAGCTGCGCTGAGTGTACTCCGTCCCGGGCAAGGGGCAAGCGCTTATACGGGGAGGCCCGCCAACCGGACGGCGCTGGAAATATTGGACGCTGGGGGCAGACCGCGCACACTGGGAGGTTCAACATCCTGCTAACGAGACGATGCCGCCTAAGCGAGAAATAATGGGAGCGCACGGCCTCTCGCTTTCGCGGGACGATGGCCTAAGGATACCGCGAGATATGACGGCCACCGGGTTCTATAGCTCGCTTTATTGCCTCGTTTCATGCACTTGTTCCACATGCGCAGCTACGTGAGCACCGGCGCGCTGCTCTGGGCTCGCGTTCGGACGACGCGCTTCTGTCTCGGGGGGAATAATGTCTGCAGGACTCGATCGTAACAACCGCACGGGCTTTTCCCGACGCTCTCTGGACGTGAAGGGCATTTGGGGATGCTCAAACGGACGGGATAAACTTTGGGAATGAACACTTGGCAATCAAAAAAATAATTTCCTCGGGGGCTTTGCCTGGCGTCCAGGATGCGCGTGGGAGTTCTCCGTGTAAACAGCAGCCATGTGGATGCCACTTGGCTTTGATACTTCGTTCATGAAACGGGAGGAATCCATCACAGGATATTGCATGTTTCACATACACCTTTAACGGCTTGGCGCGTGCTTCTAAACAAGCATTCGTTAAAAAAAATGAAATTGCTTATGTGTAGGAATGCGAAAGCATTCCTACACGCAGCGCATTCGTACAAGCAGCGCGCCACGTCTTCCTTTTTCACACGGCGGGCCGGCGGTGACATCACGCTCCCCCACTGCACAGAAGCGGCGAACCCCGCCGGCTTCTGTGACGAAGCATCCGCGTTACTCTGCTTTTCTTTTTGTTTTATTTCTGAGGCGCGTGCTTGATGACGTATGGATGTGACCATCTTTCAGGCACAACACCGCCGCTTTTTCGCGTAATGGGACAAGTAATACCCGTGCCACACGGGCAACTCGAATGCCATTTAAACGAATGACATTTGAGCGGACGGCCAATCAGCGCGCGACACTCCGGGAGTAGCGCATTCCACGCGCGACAGATTGCGAGCTGATTCGCCAATCACACAAATGTCATTCGTTGTAAATGGCGTTCGAGTTGCCCGTGTGGCACGGGTACTAGGCTTTCCGCCTTTAAAAAAAAGACAAAAAAAAACAAACGAGAAAATACATTTGCGCTTATAATATTTTGATCTATTGTTCAAAAGACGCAGAAATGCCGCGTCTTTTCGAGGCGTCGCCAAATCGTTCCCTGCTGCCTCTTGCGACGACACGGAGAACGCACAGACCGAGACCAAGGACCCCGCCGCGCCCCTCGGACAAGCAGCGCCAAAGGTGTCATGGCCCTGGTCGTCTTTCCCGGGTTCGCTATCCCCGCCTCAACCAACCACGCGCAGAAAACAGCGCAGGATCGTGGCACATGCACCGGGGGTTTCGTCGCTGCTAGGGAACGCTCAAAGACGAGGAGTGCCGTGACGGTGCACTTTTGGCGAGGCCTGATTGGCTCCCGAGGATCGTCGGCTGCGATCAGAAACGGAAGCAGATATCTTCGGTAAGAATGCAATTCAAAATAAAAGAAGTTGGCGTTTCTTTTCTTTTTTTTTTCTTTATTGTGTTTACATTTAATGAACGACGTTCTCATCACAAGAGCGCTGCCTTCGGTGCATGTCCAGAGCCGTTTTGTGCATGTCTGAGCAGACATTAAATTAGGACAAGTGATTCTTATGAACCTCTCACAGAACACGACCAAAGCTCGAGCCTAGACGGGAGAGTACCCGCGCGTGGCTTTGCTGAGTGTCGACCGGACTAGACCCCCCTACGAAACATCCCCCTAACACACCCCCAGACTGAGTTTAACACCGCGTAAATTTTCCTACGCAAATACACAAACCTATACGTGGCTTACACTGACGTCACATCCGTGGCCCGCCTTGCTGATGAGCGGGGACCTTCCGCATCATACTACTTTGCACCACGAATTTGTGATCTTCAGCAAGGGCAAGTAGGAATGACCGCCAGCATGGTACAAAAACGTCACGTGCAATCTGTGTATGGTAAGCAGCCTGGCGTCCCAGAGATTTGTAACACGCCCGCCCCCCTGTGGGCTGGACAAAAGAAAATATGTGAATGCACAAAGAGCATCGGCATTGGATAGGTGCATTCGATCAAATGAGCACTTCAAATCCCGTGCCACCGCCATGTTTGTGTGGATTCCTCCACCTTCGAAAGAAACTCTCGCGAACGATTTTTTCCCGGATTTCCGTCCGAGCTCTGCGCGAAGGTGTCTCTTTTTGGTGCGTCCGGGCGACCCCCTCCCTCTACCGAGCTCGCTCCTAACGAAGAGACCGGAGACACCAGGAGCCACCGCGCGCAATATTATCGCCGCTATAATAATTCGATAATGTGGAAACAAGTGGGCGTCTGTTGACGTGCTGCGAATACGGCGATTGTACCGGCCGATGCTCAGCTGACGCAAGCTCAGAAAGACGACACAAAAATACGCCGCCGCGAAAAAAAAAAAAAAAGTCTGAGCAAGGCAGATAAATAAAGTAAAGAAAAACAGCGCGAGGGTGAAAGAAAGGAGAGAGCGTAAAAAGGAGAGAACTCTCGGTGTCTCAACCCTCCCTTGGGGCGCCTCGCGCCCGGAGCCAGATGATGGACGAGGAGCAGTTGCTTTCATTATTAGTTACTCCAACGATAGGATTACAGACGTGCCTGTATTTATATAAATGGCTGCTCTGTCCGGTGTCTTCTCCCCCTCTCCGCGCCGCGTGTTTGAGTTTCGGGGCCTTGTTCTTTTTGCCCTGCTCGGAAGAGGCAGTGTGCTGCGCAGCACGCGGAGCAGATCTGCCGTTCTTCCCGCCGTACTCCCAGAGGGGGGCGCGAAGGAGGACGCTTCGGATGGCCCTCTCGTCCAGTGTCCTGTTCACCGACCCCAGCTGCGGCTGCACTGAAAGGCCGTCAGGGCCTATCGGTCACGATGAAGGCGTTGTATTTCGAGACGTGTGCTGAGGACTCCTCGCCTCTTCTCTGAGCGGTGGCGCGCTCCCGTCATCCGATCCCCACTGCCTCGCTGGAGTCCAGTCGCCAAGCTCACCGGGAGCAGCTTAAACGAGAAAAGCGCACAACTCAATCCAACACAAAAAATACCTGCCTCGTTGAAAGCGATGTTCTGAAGACAAGGTAACTTCGAAAGGGCGTCATAGTCAAACTACCGTATTTTCCGGACTATAGTCCGCACCCGGTGCATAGTCCGCAGGGGCAAATTTGGGGTCAAAAATAAAAGTCTGTGCTTAAATCCGTACCGGTGCATGGCCCGCACGCCGCGCATAGTCTTCACCTGGTGCTTAGTTGACACGCAAATCTTCTCATACATAGCACACCTTGACAAATGTCTGCGTTCTTAGCTAAAAAAAAAGAGCTTCCCTCCTCTATGGATCCTCATTAACATATTCTTTCATTCACAAAATCTTTCACGTCTCGTCATAATAAACGATTTTGAAAAACGAAATTCCTGTAGACTCCGCACTCGTAGATAGTCAGCAGAGCCTAAACTTTTAACATTTAAACATGTATAGTCCGTGGACTATAGTCAGAAAAATACGGTACACAACCGTCGCGACAAGAGATGAATATTTGAAAGCAAGAAATGCACATTCGCGGAATTCTCAAAATTGTGTCCGTCCGTCCATTTTTCGCTTATCAGGGAGATTTACGTCACTTGACATATACACCAAGTGGAGAGATTGACGTCACGTGACCTATACACCAATTTAGTTTTCCCGCTAAGTGTAGCTTGAAAATTCAAGTCACGTGACCTAAACACTAATCTAGTTCCCCTGCTAAATTTCGGGGGAAATCGACGCCATGTGACATAATATCACGTGACGTAAACAATAATTTATTTTCTCTAAATTCAGCGGGAAATATACGTCACGTGACAACCCATTATCTCTCCCGCACCCATCTCCTCCTTCTTCCTCCCTCCCCTTCCCTCTCTCCCATTCCCCTACAGTGCCCTCCCTCCCCTCCCCCTTCCTTGGTCATATTGCCGCGTGCATGACCGAGAAGAAACGCTTCTCCGTGCATCTAGATGTTTCGTGTTTATTCTTACCCCGGGTGTAAAAAATAAGGAGGCCAGAATGACCTTGCCTAGTCAATCTCTGCCTAGCTAAGTTCAGAACATTCTAGGTCGAATGTTCGAGATGACGAATGTAGTAAATAAGGAGCCTAGCGCGGTATTGACGATTCATTCGCCAATTCACTCTCGCGATAGCCAGCTGTCACGCCGATACAGCGTCGTTCGCTGCTGCTCTCTCGACGTGTGTTCTTCCTTCATAATGCGTGAAGGGGCATTAGAGCGTGAAAGGGCATTAGAACGTGGGGGGCCATTAGAATGCTCGTTTCGACGAAAGGACGCGGGCACGTATGCCCGCGTCCTTTCACGGTGAGCTTTCTGAAGACGTCGAGAAAGGGCTACAGCAGTACGAGCGAGTGGCCCAGTACAACCGACGGACGGAAGAACAGCGCCTGCAGAACCTGTAAGTACTTCGCGTTCGAAGGTACGGCCAGGCACTGGTTTGAGAGTCACGAGCCTTCCTTTACCTCTTGGACCGCCTGCAAGGATGCGCTGAAACGGATGTTCACCAGCCAACATCGACGGGAGAGGGCCGAAGACCTTCGAATGCGAACCCAGGGCCCCAACCAGACTTGTGCCCGTTACTTGAAACATGTAATGGATTACAATTACCAATTACCGAGCCTCAAATGTAATGGATTACCATTACAAATTACTTTCGTTGAAAAGTAACGTATAACTTTACTCGTTACGTTACAAATGACTTTAACTTTACTCTTTTCGTACACTTATGCAGAAAACAATAGAAACAATTTTGATATTAAAAAAACAATGTTCTGCAACACTACTTTTCATTTCTCATACGCCCGTATTATGGTAGTCCTTGTAAAAATAAAATATTGTATTTAGGAGAAAGAGTGTAGGTGCACTCCGTCCATCTGTACGCTGACAAGGCACCGAAAGCTGCTACCACACCCGCCATCCCGCTAGCTTACGGCCTCGGGAAATGATCCCTGGAATTGTGTAGACAAAGCTAGCAGTGCGCGTGCTCAGTAGCGGCGTCTACCTCCACTACTGAGGTTCGGAGCTAAAGAAGTGATCTACGAAAGCTTCCTTTTGACTCGATGTTTCGCCTGTCATTCACAAGAAAAAAAAAAATAAAATAAAAACTTGGTTCTAACGTTACAATGTATAGCCAATGCAGAATGCAGGTGTCCCACCTTACCTTGATGTGTTTCCGTAGATTAGAGTTTGTTGTTCTTACTGATGACAATATGTGTTTTTGGCAAGCAAAGTATGCACTGAAACTCTAGGTTTCCGTTCTCCTTAATGTCCTGAATTTTGAATATCTCATGAAGAGATGGACATGAAGACGACGGGACACTCCATGACCGAAAACTCGACCATTCAGAGAAAAAGTGGTGGTTACGGGTTATCGATCGTTCATCGGTTCTCAGTTTCATACCAATATTCGTAGAGGGCAGGGGAGGGCATAGAGAGCGAGCGAAGCGGTGGCCATCGGTCTCACAAAACAATAGAGGATCAGACCACCTTTACGCGTTCGCTCTCTCTCTGTCAGCACTCCTTAGATGGCCTAGTCCCCCCCCCCCCCCCCCCTTTTATGTTGGCAGTTGACTGTAAAGTGAGGATTGGACTCGACCACCATGCCCAGACAGGTAAACCAAGAGACGTATCTTCCGTACCCTCGAAGACGATGCTCTTAGCCTCGCTCAGGGCGCTTTACAGCCGTGCCTCAAGAGCGTGCTAGAAGAAGGTGGCGCACATCAAAGACCAAGAGAATTCGACCCCCTCGCGCTAAAGACCCTCTATCCTGGGAAAAGTGGAGCCATTCATTGTTGTGGAAATGCTCAAGACACGTGCCGAGCGCCATTTCTGGGGAAAACATGGCGTCTGAAATCTAGCTCAGTGCTGCACTGTGCCGCCATGATCTTCCCAAGGGCTGCACATTGCACGTCGTGTCTCGACGCACCTTGCGCTATCTTTTAAAACATGAAGGGGCTTTACTCGCCCGAGGCTACATCGTCTGTTACGCGAGTTGTGAGCCCGCGAATCGAGGGGGTACGGACCGGCGTTTAATGTCTGTGCAGGTGGCGGGAGACGTCGAGGAGGTTGGAAAGGGTGACACATTGTAAAAAACAAATGAACACGAAGGGCTTTCTCCTGCCTGGGAGAAGAATAAAACACGATGGAAGGCTACGGAGAGCCTACTCGGCGTTGTCTTACTTGATCTTTGTATTTCGTATCTTTGTACATGCCCGTTTTTCTAGTTGTTCTAGTGACCGGTCATACAAAAAAAAAGTGTTTTCTTTTCAGCTATTCTACTCTTCCTGATGTTTTCTATTTTGTTGAACTTGATATCCTTATGCTGCGGAATGTTCTGCTCGTATTGCTCCAGTTACTGTATTATGCTCATATTTTAGAAGTAACGAGTAATTAAAGTAATCTGTTACCAATATTTTCTAACAAAATTACATTACAAATTACGTTCGAAAAAAATAACGTGGCACTTACAAAATTACTTTAAAAAGTAACGGATTACCCAAGTCTGACCGAGAGCCACGCGCTCCTCTGTTCGTATTTCATTTTTCCCCGATAGTACCTAACGTTTATAGGCTTCCAATCATTGCATTTACGCGTGCATGTACTATAAAAAGCGGAAGTTTAAAATTACATGAAGCACGTACAATGTCTCTCCCCGAGGGGAAACAAATGTCGGGGCGCCAATCCACGCTGTGAAGGTGGTTGGCCAGCGAAGCCTGTGGTATCACATGCAACGATTGCCCACTGCACGATACCAAATGATTGACGAAAGAAAAGTAAATACACTGTACCAAAACGTTTTATATATACCCTTTTCATGGCAAACGCCACCAGGCGGCACCCCAGCCTTTGACGTCCCAGAGAACTCCCGGTTTATGAAAATAATGAACAAAGCCCACCCTAACACCGCTGCTTGAAATGTCGATGAAACGTTACCAACTGTACAGGTGAACGCCAAGAGAACGAAGAAGCGCGAGATCTATTTAACATTTTCGACTATTCTTGTAAACCAAATTGAATCCTCCAAGACATTAAACTGTACAGCCGAAGGCCCTCGTTAGATCTCCAGCGTTGTTGTCCGTGTAGCATTCATGCTTCATTGCACTGGTGACATAAGCAAGCTCGACAGGCTTGCAAAGACGGAGCAACCGGAAGTCGCTTAGGACGCAAGCGGCAGTTCATGTTTGTAAACAGCAAAATGGCCTTTTGAAAAGTGACGACACTCCCCACGTCGCAAGCTGCCGTCGCCGCGGCAACTTGCACAACAGTAATCTTTACCGCGAAACGTATGCGGTGAGCGCTACGTGCTTCGCATTGTTATCAGGAGCGCCTTATCACCAATTATCTGGTTCGGATGCTTGTTCTTAATTGAAACGAATGCTGCGCTGTATGTTGTATGCGTGATATGCACTTTACGCTTCAATCGCTGAAGGTTTTATTTTCCGCGAGGGCGACGACACGAAAAAAATTCCAGAAATCCGATCTGTGAGCCACATACAGCTTTGCTGTAAAAAGTGCCCTCGCTTACCCATTTGCGGTCTGGTAAAAGTTGTCAGTCAATTTATCGCGTAATGTTCGTGCGAGCATTCATTCGAATAATCCGTCTATCCCGTGACTTGCCGGTTATTGGAATGACTATTATGATCCGACATCTCGCGTGCTGCATCTCAGTAGGGATACTTTTGTAGATCAATATGTCATGAACAGTCATTCTGCTAGCACTTGCAGAACGGTCTTCCAAATCAGTAGCATACGAATGGTATGCTACACTCGTGTAATCGCGTATTTTACTCAACATTTGAACTGGCAGACAAATTAACGTATTTTGTGAGTATCTTTTGTGGCCTACGATTTATTTTAAATTTAGAAATGTTGGTGGAGAAATGAGCGAAATGAGTATAGATCGGGCATGAATAATGAGATTGCAACGGGAATTGTTTGGCGAACGAAGAAAGCTGAAGGAGGCATAAAATGCGTCGTCCTTGCCCTCTGATCGAACAATAATCAGCGGCTGTTCCGAAAGCTGCCGAACCACAGGGCGCTCATTTCAAACATCGCAAAAAAATAAAAAAATAAAGAATAAAATAAAACGATTCTCCAATCCGATCTTCCGTAAAGACCACGACTGCATGGAGCCGCGACAGCGCCAAAGCTCCGAGAGCTGGCACGCTCGAACGGGCTCGCCAAATAGACGCTACTCCCGTAGCACGCCCGCTTTTGCACTTGTATACTTGTCGGGAATGCCATGTGCCGAGCGTTTTCTGCACACGTATTGGCGGCGTACACACGCGGCTGCTCTAAAGGGGGCTCTGTGTATGCGTCGGGCGCCCCATCCAGCAGAGCCCGCTCACCGTAGTCAATTGGGTGGGCTGGCACGCGTGATTTGCCTTTCCGTTCGACACTGCCGGGGGTCGCGCCCCGGCAAAGACTCACCAGGACGCGAAACGGTGTTGGCGGCGAACACCATGCAGATTGCTGCGCGGGTTTTTGTTTTTGCGGTTTCGCGCTCTACGGAATCTTGCGTCGAGGCGAGCTATAGCGCTGCAGTTGCGGAAATCTTTGAGGGAATATCACGAATGGGAAGGGCCGCCGCTTATGTTGGCCCTTAAATCATACGAAGCCTAGGCTTTGCCGAAGGTGGCCCAAAAGAGCGTTGATCACTACGGACCAAATTGGTGGCGTGGTAATTGCTGCGCTATCAAGTCCTTGCACGGTCCCAAGCCTTAATTCCACGTGCAGTATACTGTGCTTCGCCAGCCTACAAATAACTGTTCTGCTTTTCTTTTAACTTATTTTGATATCAAATGTTATAGGAATTTGGTTGGGTACTTTTCCTTCTAATAATTTTGCTTTATTTTGTTTGAACATGATGACTAAAAAGGTTACACGAAAATAATCCTTGTCTCATATTTATTGCGGGGATTAAACATCTTTCGCACGAATGATCTTACAGCCATCATGGTGAATACTAACTTAAAGTGGCAGATTGATACTTTAGACCCATGTTGCGGATAAAAAAAAACAGGACGCGGGATGGCCAAAAAAACGTGCTTTTCGTATAAGGCTCGTCAAATTATGAGGCGCTGGAAAAATTCAGCCTTCTGCGTTAAGTCCTTATTTCGAACTCTTTTTGTTCGCCTTCCGCCCATTGAAAAGCATGCGGGAAGGGCCTTAGAACGCACCTGGTATCGCTGCGCCGCAGCGTTCTTCCGCACGTCTGCTTTCCTCGCCGTCACCATGGCAACGAACGCCGAATGAATGGAAGCACGCACGGTACCGCCGCGTGAAGCCAGCAACAGCTGACGCCATTTTACGAACGCCGTCTGCTAGCCAAAGCCGAACGCGGTATGTCAGATCAACCGCCTCCGCCGGTGCTCGATCGCCGACGGGCGATCGAGCACCGGCGGAGGCGGTTGATCTGACATACCGCTGAGCCAGGGGGGGGGGGGGGGGGGGCCGGGCCCCATGCCCCCCCCCCCCCTGGCTATGTGCCTGTTTCCCTGTATACATTGACCTCTCTCCAGGGCTGGGCTATATCGTGATACAAATGTATTGGGATAGTATCTTAGATTGTACTTTGGAGTATCTCTTATCTCTGTATCGTGATACTTTTGAAAAGTGCACTATTTGTATTTCCGTAGTCAAATATACATTTGCGATGTATCGCTTGAATCGTGATACTCTGCCAGGCTTGGGATCTCGTTACATTTGTTGTCGAAAATCACCTGTCAATTTTCTATAATATGCTAAAAAATATTGACCGCATCTCCACGTGGTGAATGATGTTGATTAGGGCGAAGCTCTGGTGGTGCTTGTCTGCGTAGACTCTGAGCCGCAGCATGCCGAGCCTTTCGTTCGTTTCCATCCATGTCAGAAAAAGAGTGTGTGGTATGGAACGTGGTTATATACGCATATGAGCATTTGACCGCAGCGCCCTCTCGTCTATAAACGTTGAGCCAATGCATGCAAAGTTTAACGCGATTATATACGCATTTGACCGCAGCGCCCTCTCCTGTATAGACGTTGAGCGGCTACATGCAACGTTTCATCCATGACATCTCCAGCTCTTGAGTTACTACCACATCTCAGAGCCCCCTACTCGTCCCGCAGTCGTGGCCGAGTAGTTAAAGGGGCCCTCCAACAGTATTTGAGCGTCTACTTTTTTTTGCGGTTTCTCCACGCTAGTGGTCCCGGAAACCCAGTGGACAACGAAAGAGTTTAAAAATATTAGCGCATCATATTTTAATTTGACAACTCGAAAACACCTCCTCCGACGGTGGCGCCGCGAGGTGCCAAATGCGCGCGCACAACGGCGCTCCCTTTCACTATACGTCACATTCACTGGGTTTCGTGATTGGCGAGAGCCGTCCCAGAAATTTTGAAGCGGAATAAAGTATATCACACGTTAACCGTCATTATTTCTTTAAAAAGTCGTTTTTATAGAGCTAATAAAGTTGCAAATTAAAGTTCAAAAAGGGCGAAAACAACGCCTCGTCGCTCGTCGCTCATGCGCGCCTCCCAGCGGCGGAGTACCTCCCACTCGCCGAGGTGGCTCCGGTGGCGGAGTTGCGGGAGACATAGCCTTCCGCGGCTGTCGAAGCGGACTGCGGCGCTTGCGTGGTGTGTCCTCGTACGGCGCGACGCCCAGCTCCGCGCTTCTTTTCAAGAATTCGGCGCTCAAAATCCGATAAGCCCGGTAAATTCATCAATGATGGCAACCCGATTCCAAAGCTACGATGGTTGCAGCGAGGCCTAATGGCCGACCGGGCCATCAACCAAACTCGCGTCCAATTGGCCAACCGCTTTGCTCCAATCGCTAAACTGTTTCATTTTACGTCATGAAGCGCAATGTTTTGCTTATTTAAAGTTGTTTTCTGCAATATTTAATTTGCCAATAACTCACAAAATATTGCAAATTTCTGTAATATTTTTTTACCTCGGTGTTCCTGCTTTCATGGAGCTCCGTTTCAGCGCGAACTTCAAACCAGTCAAAAAATTGTTGGTGGACCCCTTTAAGGCGATGAACTAGAAATCCATTGGGGTCTCCCCGCACAGGTTCGAATCCTGTCGACTGCGCAAACATATTACATAATTTTTTCATTTTTATAATTTTTTTCAATAATTTTACACCATTTTTTTTTTCATTAAATCATAATTTCTTTTTGCCCTATACGACCACGTGAGCACGTGAGCTCACGAGCAGGAGTACGAGCACTGGACGCCAGAGGGACGGACGGACGGACGGACGGACGGACATGGGTAGCCCCAAGTGGCTTCGCCCCTGAAAAAAAAGAAAAAAAAAATTGGTGCAAGGGGTTCCAGAATTTGTAATATGCACCCTCCGCGCAATCCTATATATAGGAGGGAAGCCTAATTGCCTGGTATATAATCATACATTGGTAAATTACTTTCAAAATGTATTTTTATTACAATTACAGTTACTTTGCTCCAAAAGTAGTTTAAGTACAATTACAATTACCGTATTTTCCGGATTATAGTCCGCACCCGGTGTATAGACTGCAGGGGCGAATTTGGGGTCTAAAATAATCATTTTTGCTTAGATAGTCCGCACCCGGTGCATAGTCCGTACTTGGTGCCTAATCCGAACTTGAACATTATCATACACAGCACACCTTGACAAATGCCTGCTGTATTAGCTCACAGAGAAGCTTGTATCATACATAAATCACTATTAATATACTCTGTTAATCATGAAATGTTTCGCGTCTTGTCACAGTTAATAATCTAGAAAAATACAAAACCTTGTTTAGTCTGCACCTGCAGATATTCCGCACCGGGTAAAATTTCAACTTTTAAACATGTATAGTCCGTGGACTATAGTCCGGAAAATCAGGGACTCAATCCGTAACCGTAACCGAAACTGAAAACCGTTTAGGAGCGAAATTTTTTCAGTAACCGTAACCGAAACGAAACCGTTACTTGAAATTGATAAAAACCGTAACCGTAACCGTAACCGTAAATTATTTACCGGTAACCGGTTTTAACCGATATTAACCGAAAAATAAAAATATTAGTTTTTCTCAAGTATGACCTGGAAGAGGGATCTTAAAATGTCGTGGCCATTTGACAGAGTTTCTCTCAGCGAGTGGTGCATCTGGTAATACATTTCCGTTCAATCTAACTTTAAAATTAAGAATACTTAGTTGGAATCAGTGGTCGAGCTTACGAATTGTTTATGACCGCTATTTTCAACGTCTTTTTTATTATGATCAATCAATCAATCAATTTTATTTCCTCTCCATCGGAGAGTGGAAGGCAGGGGAAAAAAGCAGCATGTCGCTACTTGACGAAGCCCCCACCTCCCTTTTACATCCGCAGAAGAAACACAACATATGAGTGAAAGGACAATGTAACATATATAAAGACAGGTAATCGAGTGCTTACACAGGACAGTGGTGTTAATTATATACAGTGTGAAGGGTTAAACAAGGTAAACATAATTCAGAGTAGCACACGCTTGCTCCGAGAGTTTAGAAATGAGCACACTACAATGCACATTGACTTTCAAACATATATACGCAACTGCCTCTGCACCTTCAAAACATGACAACACCTATTCAATAGATCACTCAAATAGGTCACGAATTTCCTTTTCTCTTGTGTTTGCCACGAAAATTCCCTTTGCTTCAAGGTTGTTTAAAATACTTTCTCGTTGATAAGTCAATATTTCAGCTTGGGCGAGTTGGTTAATCATGCTAATACTTCGCAGCGCACAAAAGACAACACACCAGCGATGAAGGAGTGTGTTGTCTTTTGTGCGCTGCGAAGTATTAGCATCGTTGATAAGATTCCTCTGAGGTCATTGTCCGAAAGAAGGGCCGAGCGTAACTTAATTTTTCTACATAAGGTAGTAAATGGGATGATAGATAACGATATGCTTTTATCCAGAATTAACATTCATCTCTCTTCTCGGTTAACTAAGAACCATACTGCTTTTTACATCAATACAATGTGTAGATCCTTCCTCGCCTCTGACACGTATATACAATCGTTATATAATCGCCTTAATGATACAAATATTGATATATTCAGTGATATATCTGTTTACCGCAAGCAATTGAAAGTGCCTCCAACACACCTTTGACCTGTGCTTTACTTTGCTTTTATTGTGTCACTTTGTTTCTGTTCGATTTTAGCATTGACTTGTGCGCCAAAGTGATGACCTCCGGGTTGTTTTCGGGCATTTAAAAATAATGATTATTATTATTATTATTATTTTTATTTTTATTATTATTATTATTATTATTATTATTATTATTATTATTATTATTATTATTATAAAAAAAGTCTCTATTTCTAAATGTGCCACACTCCTTCATCGCTACATGTATTGAGTACATGTCGCCTTCACGGTATTAACTAATAAGTTAGAATTCCCAGATGTCCATCCAACTCGGTTCTATCAAAACCACCGATGTTGCTGACATGCAGTAGCCAGTATGAAAAAACGAGGTAAATGGACCATCATGCAGAGCTGGCGGAAAAGAAAACCTGGTATTTATTTAGTCTGAAACGTGTCGCGAGTGACGATTTTGAAAAAAAAAAAAACATAGAAAGAAAATAAATGTCAGAGGATTGACATTGGCGTTTTGTACGATATATACAGTGATGTCTCGGTAATATGAGCACCTCCGTTCCCGTAAACAATCGTCATAATGTGAGTTGTCTATAATAACAAGACAAAATGCGTGTATTTTCCCAGTTGGTCCCCGAAAGTGGTGCCCATATAGCGGGGTATCCATATTAACGGGGTCCATACTAACGAGACATGACTACTATATATATATGCTCGGGATGAGAGCGGTGAAAGGAACGAGGAAACGTCCGAGGGGTTTGCGAGTTTTTTTAGTTTCCTTCGAGCGCTAAAACCCTTCTTCAAACCAAGTGGCACCCGCCGCCGGCACTGCCCCGCATCTCAGCATCTCAGTATGACAAGAGAAAAAGCCAAGGAGAAGAATGTCTCGTCGTCGAACGCGCCAACGCACCATGCCGCCGATGACGGAGCCGCCCTCGTCCAACAGACAGGGGATGCCAATTCTGCCTCCTTCGCCTCAACCTTGGGAGCTGCCCTGCTTCCAATCGTCGATACCCTGGCCGGTCTCGCCCCACACGGCCAGCAGTCTCAGCAGTCCCTGTCGCAGAACTCTGAACGTGAGCTATTCAAACGTCGGCACGGTGAGCTCGAACATCCATAGACACGCCAAGAGATTGCTTCCAGCATCGCCGGAGCCCTCCCCCTGCTGCCGCCGGGGGTATGGCTCCTACGGGAATCATTTTTACCAGAGCCACCAACGCGATCCGACTACCTCCGGTGGAGCTTCCACCTCCCATTCCCGAAGCGATGGCTCGTCAGGCCTACATTCTGCGCGACCTCGCCCAGAACACCAGAAGTTTGTCCACGAGAGATGTCCACGAGATCCGGCATCTCCACCCCTATCGGTTCTACTGGGATGCCATGCTCCCCGGACCCCGAACACCAGCACCTCATTTTCGATAGCCTGGAACTCTTCCACGTCGTCGCGAGAGGGAACTGGAGGACGGCTATCCTATCCCAGACGTCGAGGCTCGAGTCCGAAGTTTTCAAAGAGCTCCCCGACCAGCTACCCAACCTGCCTCGACGCGGACGCCGCACGTCTCGTGCTCCCGCGAACACCAGTTACCGCCCAGGCACCAAGTCCAAGAGGCCCCCTAATCCTAAGTGAGTCCGGCAGCTACCCTGGGTCTTCGAGACCCACCAGTGCCGTCCTCAACGGCACGGTCGTCTCCTCGACGCTCCTGGGTGTTTTCCCGGTCGAGGACGTTATCGCCCATGCATTTTGCGAGGCTGGCGTCTCGGCCGAGCTTGCCCGTGCTTGATCTTGGATCGAAGAAAACGACCCACTGGATCCGGGGACTCGACGGCCACCGCCGCCGAGCGAATCCTGGAGTGGTTCAGCAGGACCGACACATCGAGCCCCATGCCGATGACGACCCCTTCGACACGTACGATGGCGAGGAGGAAAACCACACCAAAACAAAGGAACATACTACAGACAAACAAAGCGACGTCGAAGACTCAGAGTCGGACCTGGGTAGCACTGCCTGCAAGTCAAAAGCGACGGGACCTCCGCCGCCAGTCTACCCGACCCAGCAGGCACCTCAAGTCGACTGGGCAGTGTTTAGTGAGGCATATAGTTTTCACGGTACGCCCGACTTCGGCGCACTTTCCATTCGCTGCGCGAAGGCTTCTTGCTTCAAGGCCCGCCCCCCTCTCCCTGAGCAGGTCCCCATGAATGATGCCGCCGTAACCAACATGTTGGCGGCATCATCGAACGCTCCTCACGTGTCTTCCTCGTATCCAAGTCAGCCACCGAGTCCCGCTTAGTTTTAGACTGCGGCGCACTTACTCCTTACCCCTAGGCACCTCAGTTCCGCCTTACTCCGCTTACCCCAGGCCATCAAAGCAAACTCCCTCCCGCCACAAGTGTATATGGTGAAGCTCGATGGTGCCGAGACCTTTTACCATATCACGCTTCATCCCTCCTCCCGTAACCTGACCACATTTAGAGTAGGCCGCCATTACTACCGTTTTTGCCGTATGCCCTTCGTGATACGCCCGGCGCCGTTTTACATTCAGCTCTTGGCAACATCCATTGCCAGGGAAATGCGCGCGCGTGGACTCTAGGCTTGGTCTCACATAGACAACTTCTTGTGCGCCCATCCCGACCCAGACAAGTTGGCGTCTACGGTGCGTCTCCGCGTAGAGGACTTGCTGCGGTCGGGATTTCGCATAAACCTAAGCGACACTAGCAGAGCCCACGCGACGCATGGGTTTTCTTGGGTTCAGGCTCGACACAGCCGATGACACCATTTCGCACACGTCAGAACGGCTCTGAGCCATTCCGCGTGTCCTTCGTTCGCTGGAGCGCCGCTTCCCCTCAAGTCGTTCCTGGGGGCGGCGGGCTATCTTGACATTTTACTTTTCTCTCTATGGCTCTGGGTTTTTTTCCTTCTTCGTCCCCCGTTCGACTAAGTTTTAGACCAAATTCCTCTTTCACTCAACTGGCTTCCCTTTCTTCTGCGTGTTTGGCCGACTTTGCCGCACTGCCAACCGCTCCCCCTTCCCCCCGCTACCCAACAGCGCATGGGCAGATGCCTTCGGAGTGGGTTACGGCGTAGATGTTGGGGACTGTGCGCAGGCAATCATAGCCCTCTGCCGAGGCCAATATACCTCCGGGTTGTGCTCGCCATGTTGTGGTGCGCGTGTATTGCCGAGAAAGGGACTCTTCTACACACGGAGAACAGAGCTTTGGCTTTCGCGCTGCGCCGCCGCCATGGACGAGCTTTGCTTTGGCTTTTGCCAGTGCCGTTTTTCTTTATTTATTGAAAAACTCCGGGAAACCCTTCGGTCGTTTCCTCAATTCTTCCGCTGCCCTCAGCACGAGAAGGAAAAGGTGTCTCGCGTCGAGAGCGCGAGGACTCGACGGCCCGCCAACTCGCCATCTAAAGCCCCTCTCCTGGGAAAAGTGGCGCCATTCATTGTTGTAGAAATGCTCGAGGCACGTGCCGCGCGCCACTTCTGGGAAATTCATGGTGTCTGTAAAAAAATTGGGTTGTGTGTATGTTTATACAGCTTAGAACTTGGTCTGCCTCAACGGGCGACGAGTCTCCCAGCTGTAGATGAGCAATTTAGCCAGTGCAGTACAACCGCTAGCCTGGGGTCTTTAACGTGCACCACGCAGTAGTGATACACGACCGCACGCCGGTACGATGCTCATCCAGATCGAAACGGGCAGGGGTGGGGATTGAACCCAGGATCCCTGGGTTCTGCAGCGCGAGCTTTCGCTCCACGTGCTCCGAGCTAGTGTGCGCTAGCCCACTCGGCCACCGATCCCCCCCTCATGGTGCCTGTAATCTAGCTCAGCACTGCACTGTGCCGCCATGATCTTCCCAAGGGCTGCACGTTGCACGTGCCTCGACGCACCTTACGCAACTTTTGAAACATGAAGGGACTTTATCTTCATCGAGTTTCAAGTGAGCAACGGCAGGTCGGCGGGGCTCATGCCCCATAGAGTAATATAGTAAACGTAAAGAGAGGACACAGAGGCCGATTCGCGGCCCAGATAGTGCGTTTAATACCCTCCGCTACGTGGCGCTTTTCTGTAATCTGGTTAAAATTAGTTAGAACTCTTTCTGTGAGAAGTATTCATTCTTGATATTGTTATGCTTTAGAATTATTTAAAGTACTTAAAATGACTAAATAGTTTTAATTTATTACGTCACCAAAGTCACGTGAGGAATGGCGCCTGCCACGGCCTGCCGTGTGCCTGCTTGCCTGCACGCCGTCGCCTCAGCATCATTCTTCATGGCCTCTGCTCGTCCGTGCGTCGTTCGTCCGTGCCGTGCGTGCCGTCCGTTTGTGCTTTCTGCTGCAGCGTGTTCGGTCGGCTTTGCATCAAACAAGGTGACGCATGACTGACCGCGTGCTCGCATGCTCGACGTGAGTTTGTGGCGGTGGCAATCAATTCGTCGAACGACGTTTCACGGACAAATCGTTTCGTCGACACTGCGATGTTTCATCGACAGATCGTTTCGTGGAAACGAGTACCCGCTCGTTTCATCGACAGACGTTGCGACGTTTCGTCGACAGCTCGCTCTGCCAGCTGCACCTCCTTGCGGCCTCTGCGCCTGCACGGCGCGCGGCCTTATGCTGAATGGATGGACGCGGTCGTGGATGAATGAATGGATGAAAGATGGCCGACTGGGTTAAGTAGGGCGAACCAGTGCGCGGCCATCTTGCCTCACCGACTTAAACTATCTCAATTTCTTTTTCAGCTTTTTTTTTTTTTTTTTTTTTTTTTTTTTTTATGCTATTGGTCGCATCGATGTCGGAACTTACGATTTGTATGGTTTCGCTCGTGTCTTCGCCCGAACCTTTGGGGAAGCGTTGTCAAAGCAGGAAAGTTTTGTTGTCGACTACTGTCCTTTCTCAAATTAGATTTTTGAACAGAATAAACAATTAACACTAAGACAACACAACCACATGAAAGATGTGGTTGTGTTGTCCCAGTGTTAATTGCTTATTCTTTCTTCATCCATCACTTGAACCAACACGCTCTTCTCCCAAGCAGATTCTTAAAACATTCAACGATATGCGCTGCTCTTGAGGGCTACGCTTTCGGCAGCATACGTGATCGAGGTGTCTGTACGTCATCGAATGCAACCCTTCGCGGGCTGGCCGCCGGCACTCCGACTGTTTCGGCGAAGTGGCAAGTTCGTTTCCAGAGCAAGTGTATCTTACCGCGCGTCGCGTCTTTTGGTAGAATCCTCAAGAGCCACCTGAACATAGCATAAAAAATAGTCGACACGTCAAAACACTAAAGCTCTAAAAAAATGAAGAAAAAAAAAAACGAGGCCTGTTTGCGGTGCACACAGCCATTCTATCGTTGAAAATGGTCTCTGCCGCTAGCAATAAACTTTGGAGGAGACTGAGCATTCGGTTACGCGTTTTACTTTTACGGTTATAAAGCACGGTTCTTTTTTCCTCCAAACACCGGGTATTCAAGTATTTTACTTAGCAGACCACACACGAGTTTTCGACTTTAGCATATTTAGCTTCTGGATATTAAATAACACAATAGTTCTGCATATGTTATGTCTGCACTGACATTTTGCATGCACATAAACCAATATGTGACCAAAGAACATTAGATTTGGAAGCCGTATTTTTGTGCAAAGAGCTCGGTCACGAACTTGCCCTGGTATCTGTCTGCTAACATCAATAAAAAAAAAAAAAAAAAATTTAATATCGCGTGTGAGGACCAGTCGGCATGCTGCCGACAGATCTCGTCTAGTGGTACTACCGCCTCCAAGGCCTTGCATGTGGCGGCTGCTCGAGAGAAGCTATATAATGCATTAAGTTACACATTTGATATCAACTATGGTTTACTTTGTGTAGTGAGACAAAGCATTGCAATATAGCGTTTTCTAGGTTTACTTGCGGGCACCGTGCTCGCGGGAGTGCGAGTGTCATTGTTTTTCGTGATTTTGTTTTTTTGTTTCTATTTGACATTGTTTACAGTCCCCTTCTTATGTAATGTCATTTTCAAACAGCCCTTAAACGATGAAACGAGTGCCACTAAACTGTTTTTTCGCGTATAAGTCGCAGTAGCCAGTAAAACACTGCATCACTTTTCCTTTTGAATAATTGAAGGTAATGTATATGTTTAATTTAAATTCAACTTTTAGGGTGGTAATGTAGCAATAAAAGACTGCAAGTTGTATTTTTGTTTAAAAATAACCAATATGAAAAACAAATCAGTGTCCACGCTCTTTTCCGCAACCCACCATTGGATCGAAGTTTAGTTTTGCGCCTACGCATATTTTTCTCCGCTACTTTTCTTCTTCCAGTAACTTTCAGTTCCATAAACGGGCATCGGAACTTCCAAATATCCGAATAAGCAGCGCGCGAAGCCGCGAAGAAAAAAAAAAGAAAAAAAGAAAAAAAAAGTTTGTCGACGAAACGTTTTAGGGAAGTGCTGTCCACGAAACGATTTTCGACGAAACGTCACAGTGTAGAAGAAAGGTGTGTCCATGAAACGTGTGTCCACGAAACGTAATTCCACGAAACGAGTTTCGACGAAATGATAGGGACCCTGTTTGTGGAGCCAAGCCTCGGCGGCTTGAGCTTCTCGCGCTGTCGTTTCCGTCGGGCTGTCGGGCTGCAATCGTGTGTGCACCTTGATTTTCGATGAGATTTCTTTGAAAAGGGACTTGACGTTGACTTATGACTCTGCGAACGACATTTTCCATGGATTTATAGATGACGGTGTTGAACGGTGTTTCAGATAGATCAGATCCTCGGTTGTTGCACTCTGGAATTTCCAGGAGAAGGAATTTCCAGGAGGGGGGTTCAGCCACTTGCATACACTGTTGTGCACACTTCAACACCGTTTTCTGTTATCCGCAGTCTCCTCATTTCTCTCATTGCAAGAGCTTAAGGCTGGCTTCACAGTAAAGGCTTCGGTCTGTGATCAGGGGGCTTCAAACGTAAGCTTGGCCAACCAACTTGTTGTATCTGTGGGTAAGCCGTGTTTTTTGAAGTTGACAACGAATATGTTTACTTTATCTTTTATGTTCCGCACCTTATCAAAACAACCGGGAACAATCTCCAAGTACACGAATTTTGCATTGTAAATGAGGTCATTGAGTGGTCTCATATTGCTAAACTTTATCGTTCTCCATGAGATGAGGTTGCGATTGGCTCCGAAACTTACTGAGAGACATATTTTTCAAAACCCTTTCAATAACATGAAAGTAAAACGTGCCGCACAGGTAATGAGTGGTCTGTCTTGCAATCCTATTCCTTGTTTATGCCAAGGAGCTTCCTGATGCAGCCATGGCTACAGCCTATTTCTGCCATAGAATGGACAGCTTTCTAAATAGCTCACAATTCAAGAAGACAGGGCAGAAGTTGCGTCATGCCATTCTGAAAGGAGAATCTGAGGTATTTGATTTCCTTCACCTGCAACTCGGATGGATTTCAGCATGGAAGTTCCAAAGTAGGATGCAGTCACAAACCATCATAGGGTGGCAAGTTACTATAAAGAGTGTCATCATGCTCTGGGAGGAGCTTACAAACAGCCATGACTTTAAGTTCTTACTTACACGACGCCTACAGCAAGACCCACTTGAGAACATTTATGGAGCTATATGACAAATGCAGGGCTGTAATACAAACCCAAAAGTGTATCAGTTCACCTCAGGACTGAAGCAGATAGGGCCCTGTTCAAACTGTCGAACAATGGAAACGTAGAGGATGACAAGGCTGACCTCCTCAAGGAGTTGCCAATATTTTTGCATCATGAAAGTTCAATTGCAGACAATTGGGAATGTCTTCCAATTGATAACTTCCTGCCACTAGAGAATATTTCTGAGCTGACATCAATCATCAGGTTTAACATAATTGATGGCTCGTCCACTTGTTACGTTAGGGGCTATTTGATCAAGCATTTCCTTGAACTGACAACCCACAGCTGTGGCTGTTGTCAGCCGCTGAGGGACGAGTCTGACAGCTTGGCCAGGCCTCACCAGTACTTTCTTGTGCTTAAAGCATATTACGTTCCTGGAAAACTCTTCGGGAATATAATATACCATCTCAGGCTGCCTTTAATTTCATTCAGCAACTAGAAAATCGCTTTCTTGCCGTAATAGAGAGCGTGGCGCATGTTTGAGGAGTGTGTGCTGTCTTGTATCGCACACTTTCAGGTCTGGGTAGTTTTAGCATTGCTCAGAGTGCCACAAATGTTTTTTTTAAAAATGTTTTGCAGAATACGCTTGTGTTGGCATGTTCGATTTCTTAACCGGAACTTGGACAAAGTTTGGTTATACTCTTCAGTTGATGTAAAGCAACTAGACAAGTTTAACTGTTAATAGTGTATTAACAGAGGTGGTTGCCAAATCAGAAACAGAAACACCATTGAACAATCTCATTTATATGAGAAATTTCTGTGTCCAATAAACACATATGAATCATACAATATATATAAGAAGATATAAGAACCATATAAGAACCACGCAAGAACAATATAAGAACTATATAAGAATTGTAAGAACATATAAAAACTATATAAGAAACTTGTGAGAAGTTTCTTATAAATTTCTTATATGGTTTTTATATGTTCTTATATATCTTATATAGTTCTTATATGGATCTTATATGGTTATTATATGTTCTTTTATATCTTGTATGATTCATATGTGTTTATTGGACACAAGACATTTCACATAAAAATTGGTTTTTACTAGGGAAGTGCGTATTAATTGAGCGGTGCAGCTTGCACTCCAAACATTTGTTTCCCTTATTTCCAGCAAATGTGTATCACGGCCCTTTTGCAAAAGTATTTATCCACTTTCTACTGAATTTCTATGGAAAATAGTGCATGGATGGTATAGGTATTAGAAAGAAAATGCATCCACATTTGTATCCACTGTCTATAGTTTTTTAGCCGCTTTTTTAAGCCATACTTTCTTTCTGATCAAATGTATTTCGAGGAATGTTTAAGAACGTTGAATCTTGTCAGATTTCGAATAGAGTTCTCAGTGTTTGGTATTGTGTTTCAGGCTATGCCAATTCGTATGTTTTATAATAGCCGGAAAATTGGAATTCATACTCTTCGCTGTGTGCTTTGCACTCTTATTATACTCTTATGACTGGTAATGATAGTGATGTCTTATTTATTTCTGGACTTGCCTCCCGAGCCCGAGTCGGCGTGGAAGCGAATGGACCCTTCAGCATGTTCCCTGTGGAAAAGTTTTGTTAACTTGGTTCCGCTAAAAATCTATTACGAAGTGTACGATATGCCGAACTCCTTCATATTCATTTATTTTTCTGAGTATTAGTATATGTTTCTCATAAAACATACAGAGTGTCTGAAGTGAATCATGTATATACGAATGTGGTCCAATAAAATATTTTCGAACCACTTACTGTTGCTGACCCCAAAATGATCCACCAATCAGGAGTCAATGTGGAGATTGTGTAACTTCAATGTTTTACAGTAGAAAAAACAAACAAACAAGATATGCGCACCTGTTTTGTGAAGGAGAAATTTTGTTTTACACATTTTGCACGGATTATATCGTAAAAATTAAAATGAAACTGCTCAACATGAAAAATAAAAAAAAAAGAAACCGCGGCTCCGATAGCCGAAGAGCTCCCGAGAGCCTAGCGAGGAGCGACGCAAGGAGGAAAGATGAGGAAAAAGAGAAGGATACAGAAGAACCGGAGTAGAAGCGCCCAAACCGAAACCGAAACTAACTTGACCGGAACCGGATTCAGATTATTCTTAATACCGCCCGCTAGGGGCGCTAGCTGTCCCTGGTCTATCTGGGCCGCTGGGGCCTATGGCAGTGTCCGCTCTTTACCTTGTGTATATTACTCTATGCACGCCCGATGGTACCCAATTTCGGGAGCCTGTCGCCCAATGGAAATAGAGGACTTCATGATCACACAAAATGAAGGATTTGGTTTTTGGCTACCCTACTTACGTGCGCTATTCCAGGTGTGCGGTTAGTAGTTGTTTTATAAACACGATTTCTTGTACTCTGACATTTTGTTATGCTTGCAATTAGTCACTATATTCAAGCACTGGCCATCCTTTATTGATCTCCATAAACACAACTTACAAATAAGATTGATCTATTTTGGTTTAAAACAAAATTAGGCTTTCTCCAACAAAAATTAATCTGGCGACTGAGCGCAAGGGTTCGCAGCGCTTCTCGTAGATGGCGCCCGTCACGGCACTGAATTTTTGCGGTGGTCATTTTTGAGACCTAATATTCAAAGTATTGAAAGTTCATTTTTCACAAAAGAGGAATAAGTTTAAGCTCATATAATTTAAGAGATCGGAACAGAAAAGTAGGCTCGAGCTTCAGACTACGTGTGCAGCGCCAAAAACACTTACATTAGCGATAAACACTTTTATTACAATGGTGGGTCACAGCATACCTTGCGTGCCTAGACTAGAGTGGGTTCGAAAGTCGATCGCACCAAAAGGCGGAGGCAAGGTGTCACTTCTTGATTGCTTTGCTTCCAGCTGTGGTTGCTGGACTGTCGGTATTTTCGAAAGATTGCCAATCTCTTCAGTATAAGGGGCTCTGAACTTCCGGCACTCAGTGGGAACTTTCTTAGGGTTGTTTACAAACACTGCAGAACAACAAAGTAAAGGTGTTTATTTTCATTTTTATTATGTACAGTGCTATGATCCCTGAGTAGTTGTAACATGTATGCTCGGGCATCAAACTATGTAGTGTAAGTGGATGTAGTGAACACGCGTTGGAGCTAGAAACGTGTGCAACTTTTGACCGATTAGAAGTATGAAGACGTTTCTAAGTTCCTTGAATTTCACGTTGTTGAATTTCTGGGACAACTTTACACAGTTTATTATAAAACGGCTGTCTGGCATTTGAATTAAACAAATTATTGGAAAAACCGAAAAAAAAAACGGTTTTTAGGAACATGTAACTGGTAACCGAAACCGTAAAAATTTGAAACGAAACCGTTATCAACAGGAAGCGGTAACCGTAACCGTACCCGAAATGTTATATTTTTCGGTTTGAGTCACTGCGGAAAATAGGGCACTTCAACGTGAAAAGTACTTCATTACAATTACAAATTATTTTTAAAAAGTAATCCAATTACTTTACAATTACTTACTTCTGAGAGCGTCCCGACTTTGGCCATATAACTTTAACCAATTTGTATAGAATGCAACGCATTTGCTCATTCCTTGCCGCAGTGTTTGAGGACGCTAAGCATCGCTGCATAAATGCCACGTATTGTTCTTTCCTTTTGTGAATTTTGTTAAAATAATGACAGAACTTGAAATTTTGGAGCAATGATGTCCTAATTAAGCTCGTCAATTTTCAATAAATAGTAATAAATTCATATATTCGAAGATGCCAGTTTGCTAAAGAAAAAATTGGGTAGACACACTTTTGTTAGCCAGGCAAATAAAAATGCGATAATTAGTCGTATCTGAATATTTTAATAGTGTTAACATAAAACTACAATCCGCACGCGCCAATGCGGCCACATTCCCATACAAACCTCACGTTATTGCGAATTATTTACATTGAGTAGAAATTATAATTGTTCAGAAATATGTAAGAACCGAATCGGGGCTCCCGAATCAATGGTGACAATATTGAATATTCACAAGTGCGAGGTCGGTCTCCAAAATGTTTCTGCAAATAATATCCAAAGTAAAACCAATAGGAAATAAACTTGAAAATAATACCAAGATACTTCCACTACTGTCACATAAGATGTGACAGTACTGAAAGAAGGACGTAAAAAAACTGTCAAAAAAGAAAAATAACTTCATAGACCATTAAATTTCCCAACCTCGGCTGAAAGCTGAAGCTCGATTTTTTTTTCTTTCAATATTTTGGCCTGTTTATGCTATTGTTTTCTGCTCGCACTGCAGACGGTGCCGCACAACGTCGTTGGGGTACTCTCCAAAGAGGATTGTCTCTCAGCCCGCAGTATAAGCAACAAAACAACAAACAATGCGATGCTACTTTTGTTGTGCTGTGTGTGTGCGCGGGTCTGGGAACGCGACGGAACAGCTCACGATAAAACTGCACGCGACAAAACAGCGCGGTCAAAACAGCACGCGTCGAAACATCACCGAGTCAAAACAGCACAGCGACAAAATAGCATGCGACAAAATAGCACGCGACAAAACAGCATGCGTCAAAATAGCAGGGCAAAAGAAGAGCAAGTGCCAAAACAGCCCGCGGAAAAACAGCACCGCAACCAAACAGCACGCACGTAAATGCATGCTGCCTTTTCGCTGTATGACATATTAGCAGCACGCGCCTAAAAAAAGTGTTTGCTGCTAACGTGTTCAGCAGAACATATGTTTTGTCGTTACATTTTATTATTTACCGTTATATGACTTCATATTACTACCTGCGCCGTTATATTTTATTACCTACTTATGCATAGCTTGCAAGCGTCGCCATTGCTGGGTCCTGACGGTTATTTCTACTTGCTGGTTTCTTCGAACTACAACCTCTGCGGTGTGGAACTAACACGGCGAACCGAACGCTCGCGGCGCATAAAATACTGTCGGCCGCGATTGACGTCATATGCATGCTATGCGTAGCGTTTTGTGCACGTTCAGTAACATAAAACCTTCCCACCGCGAGCCAATGAAGCTAAATTTCTTGCCGTCTTTTTCATGACTGATTGATTAATAACTGATTAACGTTTTATATCGATACATATGCGGCACCCCTATTACACAAAGGTGAATGAAGATCACAATTGACGAGTTTAGTGGAACTGCTAAAGAAATTGTTTATCTGACATATACTTTTGTTTACACATAGCTTACATGCAGTAAGCAAAGCTACAGCCCACAAGAATGTCAGTGAGGGACTGTGTGTGAAAGTGTGACGCGTGTTGTTTTGTCGCTGTGCTGTTTTGACCGTGTTGTTTTGTCGCGTGCTGTTCTGTCGTGTGCTGTTCCGTACTGGTGCCGCGCGTGTCTATGTGTGCGAGTGTACCACTGAGCGCTAGGCCGCTTGTGCGAGCGCTGAGGCTTGGAGAGAGGTTCTGTCGGCGCCGCAGTCTTGCAAAATGAATAGCAATTGTGCCTGAAATTTTGCAATGACTGACACTAGAAAGTAAATAAATTACAATTTCTTTTAGCCGAAATCAATTATTACAATTACAAATTACCAAAATTAATTAAATTACAGTGCTTCAGTTACTGTAATTGAATTACTACCCAAGTATGTATACAATATAGTCACCAAATTTAATAAGACAAAGAAAAAGGCAAAAAATTCGGCAGAGACAATTGAGACTGCCTACGTGTGGGAATGTGAAAGCATTCTCCATGCAGTGCATTCCTACAAGCAGCGCGCACTTCTTCCTTTTTCACACGTGTCTCCGGCGGTGACATCACGCTCCCCCACTGCGCAGGCGCGGCGAACCCCGCCGGCTTCACGACGGCTTCCGTGACGAAGCATCTGCGTTGCTGTGCTTTTCTTTGTGCTTTATTTCTGAGGCGCGTCTGCTTTGACCTTGAGCGCACCCGCCGGCTTCCGTGACGAAGCAACTGCGTTGTTGTGTTTTTCTTTGTGGTTTATTGGGAATGGGAATTTAGGTGCCGCTTCGCTCAGCCAATGGGAATTTAGGTGCCGTTTTTCGCTGCTACAGACAACGCCAGCTTCACTCCATGGGACATTTAATGTTTTCACATTGAAAAAAGAAACAAAGGTGATGTGAAGAATGGTCACTTGCAAGAATAGCAGGATAAGCACCTCTCAGAACCCTGTTTTGTAGGGGTGTGCGAATATTGAAATTTTCGAATACGAATCGAATACGAATAAGACAAAAAAAGGGCTTCGAATATCGAATCGAATATCGAATATGTGTCTAGTAATGAGAAAATGCAAAACAAGAGGTAACAGCAGGTTTTATTGCCTTTTTAAAATAAATCAATGCACCTGCATTTTACTCGGCTGCAGCAGGCTAAAGATACTTCTAGTAATACACTCATTACAAATTATCGTGTAGGAAACTGGACTGCTCAACGTGTTCAGAAAGTCAGCGCTCCCTACGCGCCGTGACAACATTTCCGCCAGTAGAAAGACCCTTTCACTCGGGAAACTTGCGAATTTTGACTAAAGTTGATAGACGTTCGACTTATGGACAGTGTTGCCCGGCTGCTACACGAATATTTTGAATTTTGGGAAACAAATAATTTAGAAAGTACTTTATTTTATATTTCATAAAATGGTTACCAATGTTTACACCATATAAAAGCGAAAATATGCGCTTTAAACGTTTTCAATAGTTATTAATGTGAACCAGTGATGCCAATAAACCCAACAAATATTGCACTTTTCCTCCACCAGGTGGAGTCAGCTAGTTTCCTTTTTTTTTTTTTGCGCCTGCGCACAAAAGTCGAACTTCACTCGAACCTTTGTCGAACATCACGTTGAAAGTTCGAAAAAGTCGAACTTGGTCGAACTCGAACCTGGGCAGGTCATGACATGCCTAGTTTTGCTCTTTGACTGCGCGGGAGTGGAAGGAGTTGTTGTCAATGGCGATGCAATGCTCTGTTCGCACCTATATGTTTCTTTTTTTGTAATTTTCAAACATTTATATCACATAACACTCTCGAGATTTATTTAATATTTATATTTCACTCTCAAGGTTTATTTTATTGTATCATATTATAGAACGCGTAATTACACCACATATTGCTATAAAGGCGCCACACAACAAGGGCTTGGTGAAAAAGAAACCGAAACTGATCCTGTCTTGCTGCCATCGGACAGATAGAAACGGAGCATACCGATAACGCACGCATCGTACGCCTTTCTTTCTCAGTGAATAAACATATGCATAGGGTAATGCGTGGCAGGCAGATTACTCGTTACTTGCTCGAATATTCGCAGTTTGTGCGAATATTCGCCGTTTTTCCCGAATATGCAATTTTCGAATCGAATACGTTTCGAATAAGGAAAATATTAGATTCATATTCGAAATTTCGAATATTCGCACACCCCTACTGTTTTGCCGTGAAGGCGAAACGGCAAAAGAAGGTTAATTTCGGCTGACGCCTTTTGTCAAGTACGGCAAGCCGTCCTTTGTCTCCAGTACCTATGTTGGTCACTAAAAGCGACAATGTTTTTTTGTTTTTTTTTTTTTAATTTGGAATTTGGAATGGGATGGTAGCTGTAAATAGATGAAGAGTTTGAGGTAAGGCGAGGTGCATAAAATGGCATAAAGAGATGAATACAAGCCCTGCCATTTGCATTCGCCACAACGGCACCCTCAGCACCTACCCTCTAAGAAAAAAAGTCGAGGAAAAAGGTAGCAGCGGCGCGTCTTCCTCCCTTCTACTGACGCGCCCCCAAGCGGACACGAGAAGAAGGGAGGAACGAGGCGTTTTCCTCCTTCTCCAGACAGACGGGAGAAAGCTTTCGCCCTCCCGACTCATCTTCTTTCGGTTTCGTTTTTCGAGCACGTCGTGCACGTTGTTAAATAAATGTTGTTGAGTTGATTGAGCTTTAGCGGCAGCAAAGCTCGCCTGTAATTCCGTCTTCTAGTCCAAACGTCCAGAACATTTCGGTTGCATTGATATTTTTACCACTAATTTTATCAAACGAGCAAACGAAGCCGCTAGAAACAGCGAAGTTCCGGAGCAGTGCCAGCAGCGGATGGACGCGTCTTCGGTATACACAAGGATTACGGGACCCACGCGGAACTATAGAAGCGGAACCACGCGGAATGTGTCGACGTTTTCGACGTTATGGAAATCGCAGGAACTGCGTCCAAGACAGGCAGGTTTTGCTGCCGGCTGCCTGGGTTCCTTCCATGCTGAGTTCGGTTCTGTTTTCCAATGCCGAGTGCCAACCGGCAATTAACGTGGTTCTGTATTTCTGCGTGTCAGCAACATAGCGGCATCATCGTGATGGCCGTGTTGTGCGTTGTGAACGGAAGACTGGAATGGACCTTTTCCGAGAAGCGTTCTGCGCACGCGCGAGCGCCCGATGCCAAGCGGCGAAAGTCGGCACTAAAAATCGAGGAAATTCGCTGTGGATTAGCGAATAGAGCACGTAATTTCCGCATATATATAATTGTGTTACACAAAAAAAGAAAGTGGACGGAAAGGAAAACACGACATTTGGGTCGAGTTTTTCTTTCCCCTCTTTAAAGTCACTTTAGGCACGCGCCGCAGCTCAGAGAGCGAAGAATCTGGTAGCGTAGCTCCCATTATCGATTGGTAGCGCAGGTAGGTCACTTCCTCGATTTTTAGTTCGTGCAGCCACCGCCTGGTGCCGTCGGTATGTGGAAAAGGTCCATTATCGCCGATGTGACCGTGTGTTCGCGTATCAGTGGTGTAACAAGATGAGATGACGTAAGCTGTCGGTCATTGATGCCGCTGGTCGGGCCGTGATCGGAGAGGGTGGGGTGTCGCAGGTTGACATTCCGCTTTACATTAAAGGGTTTAAGACCACTTGAAAGATTATGTGCAATCGATCAACGTGCGGATAGCCATGTTGGAAAACAGTAAGCTCCTATCCTACAGTGGCCAATGTAACTGTCGGTTGTCTCCTTCCCCAGAGCGATTGCGCTCTGGGGAAAGGACTGAACTGTGCGAAATTATGACGGAAGGTACGAATAGTAGGTAAAATGGAAAAAGATAAAGCTATCTCTTATTTTGCTGTTTAAATATACTACGGTTCCTGGAGAAACTGCCCTCCAAGTGGCGCGCTGGGATGAGCGCTAGAAGTTTTCTAGCTCGCCACGGCGTAGCTCCGTACACTTAACACCTGCCGCAAGTCGCGGCTTTGACTGCATTCAAGTTGATCGAAAAGCGATTTCTCTGCCCGTGAAGCATCACTTCCAGCTGAGTGAATACCCGTTCTACAGAGGTTAATTCAAGACGGCAATAGACCGTATCCGAAATTCAGTCTGGCCACTTTGATCACTATCATCATCTGTGGAACGGCATTTGTGCCATACCAATGGCGGCCTTCTAGCGACTGATAAAGGAAAACAGTGAAGGTGCTCCTAAGTGAATGAGGTGAGGCCTGTACATTCGGAGGGTTTGTAGGACGCGACGTTGGAATGGAACACAAGAGCTGCGTAAGCGTTCAATTCTAACTCAGATTCAGTCAATCTGTGGGCGGCACACAATCGGCTTTAAAGCCCTTTGGTGTATAGAATGTTCTCGAGGCATCTGTGTGGGTTGGAGTTTTGTTCTGACTGCAGGTTCTTGGTCACCATCGAACTGAAAGTGATCGAGAAAGAACTCACATTGAACAATTTCACGCGGGCCGTTGACTTGCGAAAGTGACGGTGCCGATACAAGTTCATTTCCGCCATTGATATGGCAAAACCTAAACTGCTTTACCAACCACCAGATGGCACTGAATTTAGAAAAGGGTCTATTGCAGCCGTGCGCGAACAGAAATAGAAACACAAACACAACAATAGAAATACTGGCTACGAAGTCCCATGCGGGTAAACAAACTCATGGCTTGGAACCGCATTGGAGCGGCTCGATTTATTGGCATTCAAATAATTACGGCATGATCGAGCGTTTTATTTTTATTAAGAGATTCATCACCTGAGCCATTGAAAATACTCTCACAGGTATGACATTGCTGAAAAAAAAATCAACATGCTGGGAATATTTTTTATTGCTTAGGCAGTCACCGAGAAATTCCGTACGTTCAAAACGACCAGTATAAAAGACGGGAACGCAGAGCTCGGGTGTAGTGATCGGGTTAGTGTGCCGTTGAATTGATGTTTGTATGTGCCATGTATTTGTATGCGCTCCATGTATGTTCAGCTGATGCTTGTAGTATGCGTAATATGTCTACATGTGTGTATAATAGGGGTTCCCGAAGTTCCCGAAGATCCCGAAGCGCAATTGACTCCGTAAGTGTGACGTCATGGGTCCAAACAAACCGTTGCTAGGGTCGTTGTTATGGACAAATACATGTAGCTAGGTTTCGCTACAAACGCCCGACCGTTCAAAAATCAGGAGTAGGATTTAAACTTCTAAAAATCACAGGTATTAGCCCCGTGCGCGACCGAAAGCGTCGCTGTGGTCGGCCTTCCACGATTGGCCGAACGCTGACTATGACGTCGGAAAGGGGATTTATCATCGACGGAAATAAGAGGAATGAAAGAACTTTAATTTTGACGGTGTTGGCAGTGTTCCTTTGAGAGCGCAATGATTTCAAGCTTCCACCATGATAATAACAAACACCATCGAACTTGTTGTTTGCAAGGTAATGACGTCACAAGGGGGAACCACAGGAGGGCGCCACCAAAACTTCTCGCCGCTAATAGAAAGCTTGAATGACATATATGTTTCGACAGAAGTGTGCCGGTAATCGCTTGTTTCTGAAATATTTACGACTGCAACTTCCGGTCGTCAAGATGCCTCCAGCAGACGACGAATGCAAGTAGTATGCCGTCTGCCACACGCTCGCCGGCCAAGCCGGCGCCGGCGTCTGAATCGTGTGAATAAAGACGATATTCTGATATTGCATTTGTTTGAAATATAATGAGTTTCAGACACTTATAAGAATTCATAGTGGGTGCGATGCAAGTATGGTTTATCGAAAGTCCGGGCGTCGATCGAGATGATCGTCTGCTAAAAGTGCATTGCACCCGTGAGAAAAGCACTTCAGGCGATCGGTTGAGATCCCAAATTTTGTTTGCGGACTCACGCTGTGCTTCGTACCTATTGTAACCATCGCGTGGAGAAAGATTCTTGCAGTTTCTTCAGAATTCCGCAAGACCTCAAAGCGCGAAAGAACTGGATAAAAAACATAAGGTTAGTTTATTACAGATTGTACTCGCATCGCGGGTTTGATGGAGATCTTCACCAAAAGAGCACATCCACGGAATTCGATGTATACCAAGGGAAAAGAAAAAGTAAAATACTGCGAAATCGCGATAGACATGCAATTCTTTAATAACCTGACAACCTCAATAATAATAATAACAAACGACTTACCTCGACGGCGTACGATTTGTTTCTCATGCTGGCCTGCACTACGCCGGTAATGCACTTCAGGTCGTCGTCGTAACTGATCTGCAGGGCGTGGTTTGATTTTACGACAGTTTCACCCCTCTGAATTAAGCTGGGTTCTTCACAGAAAAAACGCACATTGCGGAGGCCTCCACGGCCATGGCGATGCACTTGTTTTTGTCTCTCGTTTACCGACGCAATTCAATGAAGACGCCCGCTGCAACAGAGGCCAGCAAATCTATCGTGTCGTCTGCTACCAAAGCAAAGCGGAGTGTAATACTTCAGAAATGGATTTCATCGTTGCAATACGACACTGAGAGCACAAGAACATCTTCATAATTAGATATCAAGAAGTTAGATTGCTTACAAAAAATTATTTACTTAGTTGTAAGCAAACATCTAGCCTCATGTGGAGTATCCATGCATTAGTCCATAGCAACGTCCCTAGCAACGGTTTGTTTGGACCCAGACGCTATGTTGTGACGTATTCACTTACGGAGTCAATGGTAGGATGAAAAAATAAAAATATTTCTTGTAGAACATGAACTGGGCGGTACCTAGCGCCACCTAGCCTAGCTACTTGCGACTACTCTGCTTGACCCTGCCATCTGGTGGCAAGCGATTTAACCTTCTTTTACGTACGGTACGCGGCTACGCCATAATTTCTTGTTACCGTGCTGAAATGAACCAAGAGGCTGCTTCGGATTTGCTGTTTTTGAGAGCGGCTTTTGGTTTTGCGGGCGAATGGGTTACCACTAGGGGTGTCGCGAACCGGCCGAGGTTCGAGTTCGACCAGGTTCGACTTTTTCGAACTTTTAGTGGAAAATTCGACGAACCTTGTATTGAGGTTCGACTCGTGTGCGCATGCGCGACAGGCTGGCCAGTTGGCTTCGGATTGGATGGTGATGGCTAAGGGATTAATTAAGGGCAGCGCTGATTGGTTATTCCAGTTAATACAGTACAAAATAATTAAGGTATTACCTTCTTCCCTGATGAAAATCGTTTTTTTTTTTTATTTGCGACTGTTTATAAAATAAAATAACCCTTTGCATAAAAAAAAAAAAAATTCTCCAAACCTAGACATGCTTGTATCAAGGTCTGGCCACACTGTCCACAAAGTCGAACCGGTCGAATCTGGTGAAAAGTTCGAAGGTTCGTCGAACCGGTTCGACCGAGTCGAACCCCGAAAGTAGACCTAAAAATCTGGTTCGACAAAAGTTCGCGATACCCCTAGTTACCACTCCTCCGTGATGTGCAGTTGACGAAGGAATTGTGGCTCAAGCAATAGCAAAGGTAAGACATAAAGTGCGCGAAGTAACTGGGTGCCGGTTGTCTCCGTTTAACATCGCAGTGCTGACGATGAGAAGACTGAGTGACTGCATGCTTTCGAAACGTAAGTTGCTTTACCTGCGGGGGGAAGCCGGCTTCGGAAATAAATAGTTCGCGGAAAGCTCGCGTTACGTTTTTATTTGCTGCTCCTCTCGCCCCTATACAATAGACTTAGTGTTCTCGTTAAGCCTTATTGAGCTCGATTTGCTCGATTTGTGGCCGCCATAATGAAATGCAGGCGACGGAGGAACTTTGCTAGCCTTCTTCAGGGACGAAAGTTTCTCCCTTTCTGAAGGAACATATGTGTCAAGAGCGTAGGAGGACTATACTGACCCTTTTTCTAAGAGTGTACCATCGTTAGGGAAAAAAAAAAAATATTTCTCTATGTATCTGCATACCGGGATCCTTTTTTTTACGTTTCTGCGGAGGTATCTCAGGGATATCCCGTTACATAAAAGGCAAATGTATCTCAGTATCTTGGCCCTAAAATATATGCATTCCGGAATACTTTTTGGGGTATCTATTAGCAACGAGAAGTTTTAGTGGCGCCCTCCTGTGGTTCCCCCTTGTGACGTCATTACCTTGCAAACAACAAGTTCGATGTCGTTTGTTATTAGCATGGTGGAAGCTTGAAACCATTGCGCTCTCAAAGGAACACTGCCAACACCGTCAAAATTAAAGTTCTTTCATTCCTCTTATTTCCGTCGATGATAAATCTCCTTTCCGACGTCATAGTCAGCGTTCGGCCAATCGTGGAAGGCCGACCACAGCGACGCTTTCGGTCGCGCACGGGGCTAATACCCAGCCCTGTCTCTCTGTCACGTCATGAAAGGGGGGACGATACGGGACAAAACTTCAAGGTGTCTCGTTCTTTTAGACATTCTTACACGCGATTTTATCCGTCATGAACATCGGCGATGTGTCACGCAGTTTGAAGACGCGGCATAACTTTTCGGTTCAGCCGCTCTATTCGGGCGCAAAAGTCGGCGGCGGAGCAGTTTGAGTCAAACACCCGAGATGCTTTACCAGATTCCGCCTCTCGACAGAGGAATCCTTTTTCAGGTCAGGGCATTGACCCTCGCCTCGGAAACAAGTGGACCGTTTGATAGTCTTCAGGGGAGCCCTCTAAGCGCCAAAGCAAGGAGCGCGCGATTCACTAGCGATGCCCCGGCTGACACTCCTGTCATCGGCCGCCGCGGCCATGCGGCCATGAATGGCCGCTTGACGTCTTCATCCCCGCGGAGCGACGCCACTCTCCCCTGCGCGGATCCGAGGGAAGGACGCGCACATCGAATGTCCTTCTCACTGCTCCGGAAACTTTGTTTCTCGCAACTTTTTCGCCCTGGCCTTTCTTTTGGGCCTTCGCGTTCAGTTACTCTCGATCGCCCTTGTGGCGTTTTGCTTCTCGGCCGGCCTGCCCGCTCGGCATCGCGAGATTGTATTCATGATCGATGATCAGTCTGATGGAGTCGGCCAAAATCGACTTCCGCGCTGGACGGCCTGGCGGTTGACTGGCTGAGAAGAGATCGGCCTACTTGGTTCGACCGCTGCGGGAGGGCAGCAGCGGCGCACTCGCGTTGCCCTTGCAGAGCTTCGCAGGCTGATATAATCCTTCAGTGGAGATCGTCCTCGGGGAAGTCCGCGATGAGCCCGAAGACGGATGGCCGCCAGGAGAGGTTGGCCCTGCCACGTCGGTGTCGAACCCCAATTCCTGTCATTTAACGGGAACCTAGCACCCAATTGACGCAGCGTTACACTTGGCACCTTTAACACACAATCTGTCTATGGGCTGGATTTCATGCGAAAAGTGCCACGCTCGAATGGTACGAGCGTTCATAAAGTTCGTATTATGGGCACCAAAAATTGAAGAAAGGGGAACAAAACAAGCATCTACACGAGCGCCCGTCGTTTCGGCATGCATTATAATTCATCGCGTGCTATAGTACCGCGGAATACTGCTAGGGCACCGAAACAAAAATGACACCGCCCGTGGACAAAATCTAAGCACGTGCTCCATTTGAAGGAATGCCAAGGAGACACATTCCGAGCTGGTGGCGATGTTCGGGAACAACGCCCCAGTTTATGACTCTACAGCTGGGGTCACACTGCTTATACATCAAACAAAAGACAGTCTGCATATAGATTCGAATGCGAGTCACCGCGAGATACGTGCTTCGGACGGCGCATGGCAACGGGAAACTTGGCTCGCGCACATTCGAACCACGGACGTTGCGGTGACTCGTGTTTGCAGTCTGTCTTTTGTATGATGTATGAGCAGTGACCGCGGCTTGTGGTAAAATCGCGTAGACGCTTTCATTGTGGCCAAATAAACCTGAAGGCATTTCAAGGACGACGACCAAGTGATTGCTCAAGTGGAGCGATTCCCGAAGACTCGAAACAAAGAGTTCGATAACAATGGCCTCCGGCAGGTTGTCCATCGCCGGCAGCAATGAGTGACATTTGGGTGGCGAATTTCTAGAGAAAGCCTGAACTATTACCCGAGTTTCACTGTTGAATTTCTATGTCTTCGTGACAATATTTCAAAATTCATGAACGCCCCTCGTACAACAAACCATGGCAAAAAAAGCATACAAGAAAGCACTTAAAAAGAAGGAATGCTTAGTTATAATTCACCATTTGTACCCATAATTAGACGTATTTTTCTGTCGCAAGCGAGATTTACCAAGTGGCTCAGTGGGAATCGAAACCCGAACGGTGTGATCTGCAACCCGACTTCTTTGCTCGGCGCCAGGGGTGAAGGTGAAAAAGGGAGCAACGACAGTACCAATTTATGACTCGCGGAAGCCTGCGTGAACAGGCGACCGTCGCGCGCGCAGCTGGCTCCTGAATGCACGTGATCCAACAACGTCACGGTTCAGATCACGACGCACCAACGGATAGCGCAGCGGGCGTATGACGTTACGACTTAGCACAGCAGCCGATAGATATATATTAGCGGGTCCAATTAACCTCCTCCTCACGTGATTACTTCAGTTACCACAAGGGGCTCCTCGTAATCCAAAAGCAATAAGAACTCAATAAGAATTCAAACTTGGCCCATTAATGTTAAAGGTGCAAGACTCAAAAATTTTTATGTTATAAAATAAAAAAGAACACTTCTAGTGAACTTTAACCCTTCTATAAAAAGTACTAAAGTAGTAAAAAGAGTTATTAGGGTTGTGAAAAAGATAATCTAAACGTTGAGAGACTCCAGAATGTGACACTAGTGAAAACTGCAAAAAAACACAAGACCTACCTTCTGCCCTTTCGTAGCCCAAAACTCAAGAACAAAAAAAGTTCCGTAGTTCTAATTTGCAGTTTTGTTCTAGTCACACATTTTCCACCAACATATATTTTTTGCCGAATTTTTTGAGAATCCATAATTTTTTCTTGCACGATTTGAAATGAAATCATCGTTATGCTTCTCTGATAAGCCACGCAATTAAAATTAATAAAAATTAACGCTTTTACGTTGTTTTTGGAATGATGCATATAAAGGATGCACCCGGATATTGGTAACAAGAAATAGTTAAGGGAGGGATAGAGAGAGAGAGAAGGCTTGCAAAAGAGGAAATACTAACATGTATGTCATAGAAAGGAGGCTATGGTCATAGTCAAAGTGAATTTTTTTTTTCTTTTTATTCACTTTGACAGGGCACCAAACCAAGCAGAAGGCACGAGCAATAAATACGAAGGTGTATCCAAATCAAACCCATGAAGCCTCCAGCCATTGGGGCTAATTTATGGTGAAAACACCGGCCGCTGTAGCAGCAAGACAAAGTACTTTCCCAATAGATTAACAATACCCGGGAAAAATTTAACTATTTAAAACTACATTTGTATGAAAAATTATGTAGCAAACTAATGGGCAATTGTGTTACACGTGCAACGTTCGGTATCGCTTCAGAACGTTTCCGAGTCCGGCGCCTACGCTCACGGCGCTCTTCATCACAGAAACTTGATAGCAGTTCCTCGAATAAAGATTCTGGCGCTAGTCGGGTTTTAAAACCTGGCGGTTTTCCAGAACCTCCCATACTCACCGAAATCAGCCAATCAGCGTTGATCACATGACCTTTCCACCAGTCAGTCAGCACGAGCCAAAGAACGTTTCACGTGAAAAGGGCCGTTTTATAACTCATCCTGTACAAATATCTATAGTGTAGAGGTGTACTAGCGGGTGGGGGCGGTCCTGTCGCCGCCCCCCCCCCCCCCCACCCCTCCCTGTGTACGCCGCTGATAGCTGAATAAATATGAAGATAATTAAAGAATATCAGGTTCGAGCAAGGCGACAATGAACTCCTCCCCCCGACTCGAAATTCAAGATAGACTACGTCCTCCTCTTTTCTATTGGTGGCAACCTCCAAGCGCGAGCGGACGCTACGGGAGGAGATCGAACAGTCACGCCTCTAGCGGTGCGCTTCAGCTGTGGGGACAACAAACCGTATTTTCTTGTTTGTTTTTGATCCGAGAAATCGAAGATGACGATTCGAAGGCCAATCCTCGTGCGACCAAAGCACTGGTCAGAGCGAAGCGCTCGTGCCCAGACCGTGCTCGGCCAGGTTCAATTTCTTTGTTATGCTGTGTTGGTAAACACCGGGCTGTGGGGACAACAAGCTCGATAAAGCGCCCCCTATAGTTCGATCTCCTGCCCAATACCAGTCAATTCAATGTTGTGAGCGTATCACGTGGAACACTACAGGTCGCTAAGGTCACGGGTCGCTCACACAGCATTGGATTGGCTTCGGTGGCTCGTGGCGTCCTCTGCGGCCCATCGTTACGTGAAACGGAGTCAGGGCCGGCCTTAGAGCGGCAAGCGCCCTGGGCAAACTGCGGCCCTGGCACCCCCCTATTTTCATACCCAACATCACGTTGTTAGTAAACATGCCAGAGTGACCCAGCGCGAATGGTCGCGATTTTTTCGTTGTCAGTCGAGAACCACATCCTAAAAACGAACGACGCCGCTTTCTATTTTCGCAGGCCCTTGGTTGACTTTGGCGTCCCTGATTTGTGGTGTCAGCTTAGGCCATAACGCAGGATCAGACAGTTCGTCACTGGCGGCCTTTTTCTCATTCGATGTGTCATCACCATCTTGTTTAGTGCAGCAGACTAGTACTCTGGCAATGCAGCACTCGGCGTCGTCGGGATATTGCTGTGGTATCTCACTTTCCTTTGTACGGGAAGAATCTTCGCTTGTCGAGCTCTTTTCGTGCAATGTTTCTTCCTCTGCTGGTTCACCTGAACTTCAGGGGCCCTCGTGTGCTTTCACATACTTTTTCAGGGCATCTGCGCTCTTCCTGGATTCGCCATACTGTTCAAATTTTCGTTTCCCGTACTGCGCTCCTGATGGTTTCTTTCGAGGAAGTGGCATGTCACTGAAATTTTAACCAATGGACTAAATATAAATTTTACACCAGCCATCCTGACCCGCAATGCGTTTTGTACTAATACTTGAAAAACAAGCTACCTGGTGGCGTTTCGTAGTAATAAAAACCCGAGACTCGGGAACACAAAAATTATCGTCTACAAGAAGCCGAAGACGCTCCTTATGTGACCTCGGTAGATTCCACAATATTTTTGAGCATCTCGTGGCACCCGTGTATGCAGTAGGCATAGCACCAGATTATGTGATACGGACCCCGAAGGTCAAAGTCAACGCAAAGAACAGTGGCCGAACCGATGAAAATTCGCTGCAGCTTACATTCAGCAACACATGCACTCTGGGCATTAACAATTAGACTCTAGAAAATAGCAGTCGTTACGTAATCATATGCTCGTGTCACGACAATTGAGTTTAAAGGGATACTGAACCAATTTAGTGTCCATAATAAGTGGCGCACGTTCTTTCCACGAGCCAGCAGCCGCCGGTGTGCGCGAGCACACGCAACAAACATGACGTCAAAGACCTCCATTCCTGGTTACGATGACAGTGAAATGTATGGGCTTCGGGCCAAAGGAGAATAAAGACAAGTTTTTCATCTCACAGTGATGTCTGGTGTAAAAGGCAAGCGATTAATTGGTCTAGCAAGCACGTAGCTTTCACTTGTTGAGATGAAAAGCCTGTCTTTATTCTCCTTTGGCCCGAAGCCCATGCATTTCACTGTCCTCTTATGGAGGTCTTCGGCGTCATTTTCGTTGCGTGTGCTCGCGCACACCGGCGGCTGCTGGCTCGTGGAAAGAACGTGCGCCACTTATTATGGGCACTAAATTCTTTGGTTCAGTATCCCTTTAAGCTACTCTGGTGTGCACGCACAGTGATAGGTGTTACGCAGTGATCAGCCCACTGGAAAAAAAATAAATGCACTTCAGGGCCTCCGTGCCAATAAGTAGAATGCAATTATGCAGCGTCTTACCTTGACAAATGAGATGGTCAGTATTTCACCAACGGAAAACAGCAATTGGATTGGATTGGAGTCTGCGGCTCTCCCCTTTGTATCGGGTGATCAACAGTAGTGGATACTGGATCTAGCCTAGTCAGTCGCGCCTCCCGCGACTTCCGCTTCCGCTTGGTGTTCCGCTAGTCGGTTGCACTCCCTCCGCCAATGTGTCTCTCTCCACCATAGAGTTATTACAATAAACGCTAGAGGCTCAGGTGGCGCTAGTGTGCTGTTGCATTTTGAAGCAGACAGCAAGCAGTCAGAAAATGACTTCCGGTAATGCATTTCTATGGGAAAAAGCGAGTGCATTTTCTCTCTGCGTTCGAATATAAGAGCAAATATCACGAATAATTTGCACGTTCTAGGCACATTGGAACATTTCTCAGTCACGCAGACGAAATAATTGGTCAGTTACAGCATTTTTATTTGAAATTCGTGGCATGAAAAACGGTGTTAAAACCACTTCGTACGTGTATTGATGTGCACTGTCGGACACTGTTAGCGCGAACACGGCGTCGGCGCTTTCCAGCATGGGGGATATACGTGCCAAACGAACGAAGGACATATGGAAAACCGAGAGAGACGGCAAGAACTACGCAGTAACACTGGATAAGTAACTCCTTGTGCTTGCAGACGATCAAAATAAATTGAAAGTCACGTAATATAGTCCGATTTGCAATAAATAAGTACTGCTTTATTCTTTCGATCTGCTCATGAATATGTGCGAAGATACTTGTCCTGGGTTCAAGTCAACACCCGCACGCTCCAAATCTTTGCAAATAGGGAGAAGCCAGAGAACAGGTGCCCCATAAAAACTGCCCGACATAGGAAATAATAAGAAAACACACCATTAGTAGCCCACGTACTTTATTCTTTACGTTTCGAACGTTTTTTTTAACCACTCGTAAAGATGCACGACGGGGTCATTTTCATATAGTGACAGGACGGGCATATTAACAGTATATAAGCACCAACGGAATGCTGGCGAACTTTGAACACACTTTACATTCCTTTCGATCGTTATTTTGCTTAGAATCGTCGCTCGTTTCTACATACCTGCCATGGAACAGAGGTTTGGGCCTGAAATATAGCGAAGTTTAACATCGTTCAGTGGTAAAGAAAAAATGCTGTAACTAAAGAAATTACACTTTCACCATATTAATAAAGGTACATACTATCCGGTGCAACCGAAATAACAAAAGTTATTCATGTTATTTTCCGGCGAAGAGACAAAATTCACGCGCGTTTTCCCATAGGAATACACAGGGAGACTGGAAAAGTGGACTGCATGCTGCCTGCTTCAATTTGCAACCGGAAGTCCCGTAGACACTAGCGCCAGCTGAGCTTCTAGCGTTTATTGTAATAACTCTATGCTCTCCACCAGACTTCCAGCCGCCTTTTCGTCCTTTCGCCTTTCCAGCAATGAAAAAGATCGGCATCAGTATTGCCAATTTAGCAGTTTGCCCGCAGTTTTCCCGCTGACATCTGTTTTTTTTTTTTTTAAATATATACCATTTGTTGCCACCAGTTTTAGTCAAACAAGTAAGAGAAGAGTACCTTTAACAATATTTTCAATATTTATACTTTTTCTAAAATAATTAAAGAAATGAAATGCGTTAAACAGTCATTCTGGTACAACATTATACATTTAGCAGTTTTAGCGGTTTTCGCGATGCTTGCGGCGGGTTTCTGACTTTCGAGTTGGCAACACTGATCGGCGTTGCGACTCCAAAGTCGTCGCTGGTCGCTCACACACACACAAAAGAAAGACCTGCGGAGCCAAAGTTCTTTACACATATTATTTTCAGTCGGAGGCCCTTTCGGTGCCCCCCTTTGAATGGCGCCCTGTGCGGCTGCACAGGTCGCCCACCCCAAAGGCCGGCCCTGAACGGAGTGCACTCACTCCTGTGGGGAACGAGGGACAACAGGTATCGACCAATATAATCGGTAGCAGTAAGTTCTGATGCCACAATCGCGAGCGGCAAACTACAGCAGGTACTCGCTGCACTAGCCAACGAGCAACAGACAGAACTGTCGAAGCACGCGGCGCATGCAGGGATCGGCCGAAGCAATCGAAGTATCAATATATGGTGCCTGCGTCTCCGACTGGCGTGTTTAGCGTCCTATGCTGCCCACGCATCAAAAGTGGTACCGAAGTGGCAACAAATGACGTCACAAAAGCCGGAGTGTCATGCTGTTGCATGTCGCCATCCTTGAGGTTGGTCCTAGAAATGCTGGCGAAAAGCACGAGTGATCGTGAGTGGTGCGCTGTCGTCACGGCGTCCCAGCTTCCTGGCTGCCGAAGCTTCCGGGGACTGTCGCAATTGAAGAGCGACTTGCAGCAGAACGGGCGTCTGCCACATACACCTCCGCTGTTGGGACACCGCCAGGATCGTGACCGGCGACAGCATGACACTTGCATGGCGTCATCAGGCGAAAGTCGAGGGACCACTGTTTTGGGACCGGTAGACACGTCCACTGCACTGCGCGCACCATATTATCACTGACGGAGTTCGCACAGGCACTCGCGCGCTCTCGATTCCCTCCGAAACTCGGCGTAAAACGTACTCGCCATTTCTCTGTTGTACATTTCAACTCTTATTAGGGACGATAGTACGTCACTCTGTATACCCCTACCTTTCTCTATCTTCTCGAGTGGGTGCGCGCAGAAAGGTGCGCCGTCAGATGCGCACACAACACGCATAAAGAATCATGGCGCCGCACCTGTCACACTCACGGTTCTTTGCTTTTTGTAATGTGGTCGCTGTCCCGTGCATGTTTTCGTTGGTCGGCTGAAGCCTCGCAGAACCGCACGCGGAGCGACGCCGTCGGAAGTAATTCCCGCTCTTGACAGTGAGTCCTCGCGCGCGCCTGACGCGTCGTTGCACGGGGCCCATTCGTCAAAGCCGGTGGCGCCGCCGACCGCGTCGCTCCTCCCTCGATAGCCTTGAGCGGTCGCGCCTCGAGCCTTGTAGCGTCCCCTTCGCAACATCTCACTCCGACCTCATAAATCTTCACTGCAGACGAAGAAACCATGCCTGGCGCTTCACACCCTGTGAGGCCCGCGTTGCTCTAGGGGCCTTCACTCCGTCGTAATGAAGCATCGAGAGTAAATGGTGTTTGCACAGTATTTCTTTCGTGTTTAACACAGAATGTCCTCGTCCCTCACCCGTTGTGCGTGCCTACCTGGAGGTAGGGACAATAATGACGCACCACCGAACGTTACAGGGGTAATGCAACAATTTTTGTACTTTCAGAAAGCACCTCTTAGAATTATTCTTCGACTTTCATAACACATGAAAAACGCGCTAGTTGTTTTTTCCACGCAATGGCGGTTGCAGAGAAAGAAAAATAGACAAACGAGCAGCGCTCACGCCCTCAACTCGCAGCCAGTACAAGCGATCACGTGACCTGGAGCTGATTCTATGCCACCCATAGAGATCATATACTAACTCTAGAGGAAAAGGTCCGCCATTTTCCCATGCATTCTGGCTGCCGCAAGCGGCGGAGCATGCAGGCAGACCCTCGGGGTCCCAAACATGGTTACCATGGCAACCGAAGCCTCGCTATCCCCGATCGCACCTCCGGAAAGGGAGTTTCATACCATTTATTCTGCGAAGTTTCGTCGACAGCATTCGATTTCACGAACTTCAACAATCCACGAACTTACCGGTGGAAAGGTATTCACGTTCCTTTCGAAGCTTTCTTTTTGCATAGCGCGCAGATGTACGGCCTCGCGTCAACGCTAAACTAAACTACAGCACTATATAGCTCCTACGGAGCAGAGTAGCGCAATCCTTTGATCCGCGTGTTTTGCCGACAACATGGCCGACAGAGCAGCTCGGCGCGAGTCACGTGGTACTCAGGGTTCCAGGAGGCGGCCCGCCCTATGGGAGAATACATGGAGATCGACGCAACACGGCTGATTAAAAAATAAACGGCGAGTTCACACTTTTCAAAACTAGTCTGTCGTGAAGTGAGTAAAGCACTAAACACTTTATCAAAGTTTTAATAATATCGGATGCGTGTGCAAATTTTGAGAAGGCAATTTCCAAGGCAATGGCGTTTGAAGCAGACTATTCTTGCTCGCAGCGGAGATGGGCTTTTTGGGTTGGCTGGAGCGGGTCACGTGAACGCTGTGACGTCGCCGCGTCGTCTGCTGCATGATGCCGCTCATGCAATTTTTAAAAACAATTACGTCATTATTTGGCACACAACTCAGCGCAAATTATTCTAAAATGTTCCTTTATTATGTCAAAAACTATTGTCGTTCCGTACATCTCCACAATATTGAAGAAACAACGATTTTCTCACGTTCCCCATGCATTTCTGACCGGAGTTGGAACCTCCGGGCGTTCGCCGCTAGTCGCCAAGAGATGGCGTTCAGGATTGCGCTACTCTGCTCCGAAGGAGCTATAGTGCTCTAAACTAAACCAGATAACCGACTTCGCGGGTGGGGCGCGAGAGGGCGCGGCCGAGGAATACGAAACCGCGCAAGCACCAGATTTCCGAGATTTCGACAGAAGGGAAGTTAATGCAACGTAATGAGTATATTGGTTTTTATAAGCATTAGAATAGCTCAGAATTTAGTTTACAACGTTAAATTATCACTGTTTATATTGCTGAGAGTTTTCAGTCTTCGCGATTACCATTGCGACTGTCGTCCTTCAGCTGGCAACATTGCTTTCTTTTTCTCGTGTTCTGTCGCTCTCTTTCGCGATCTTTCACTCGGGACCCCGGGTGTCGGCGCACGGGATTTGCCACTCCTCCTCACCCACCTTTACCCCCCTGATGCCACCAATGTTTATCATAGTCACGCGCTGGGGTTGGCAAAGCGCAGGGAACGCGCTAAGTTCCAGACGATGTTAAAGGGATTGTGCGGTAAAATTTAGTCGTTCAGAAAACAATTAAATTATATTGTCATAGCTTTTAGGAATATCGTCCGCAGAATATCCGAATTTTAACGCGTCAGCGTTAAGGAGCTAGTGTCGTAGAAAATCGGTGGCGTGGCAGAAAAGCCTGCGTCAGTGACGTGCCGCGAAAATCCTGATTGGTCGATAGTGTCATGACGTCACAGCCAGGTGACCTTGCTCGGGAATTTCAAACAACCCACAATGATCACGTGAAACGTGACGTCACGCGTGGAATGAACGTGATTAAAAAACATGACATGTAATGCGAAATAAAAACCGCCGCATGTCTCAAATGATTTCACTTTATTGACCGTCTTATTGTGGGTAGCGCCATTTTGAATACAGTAGCGCCATCTAGCGAGCGCCAGGTTCCGCGGCTATGCTGAGTGGTTAGAAACGTTGGCGAAAGTGCTCTTCGGGGCGCCGCTCCCGCGTTGGGTGTACTGTTGGGCGCTCCAAAGTGCTGGGTATCCGACTTAGGGCGCGTCTTGTGTTCTTGTGTGCCGCAAATGGTGTTTTTCAACTCATTGGGAACGTTTTTTGCTTTGCATTTTGACTAGTGCCAGTGCGGCGATGCCGAGAAGAGCGGCACTGAACGCGCCACCAATTGAAATCGGAGGTGAGTACTCAAAATATGGTAGAAGCTTACAGCGATTGAATGTCCCTTCAGTTTTTTTGCCGTTTTAGATGCAGTACACAGATAATAGTTTTCGCGTTTCGTGTCGTCCACACCAATGAAATATAATGTGAACAAGAACGCGCGAAATAAGAGCATAGCAGGGAACGATCGAAGGCAGCTCCTCCGGCTTGCAGATGTTTATAGAAGTTTTAATTGAAGATCCCGTATCGACGAGCATGTCCTCTGTCTAGAACTGAAAACAGCGAAGTCGAGATGAGCCCATTGCCGGAGCGAGTCGATCATTGATTCAACGATTCGAAATCGATGCATGAGCATGTTTTAGGAATACAAATAGAAGTTTTCTTCCAGCTATGTTATGTACTAATTTGCAAAATAAGTACCCAGTCGCGTTGTGACGGTTCTCTGCTATCGTGCAGGAGATCGCATGCAATTAAGGAAAACCGATAGAACTTTTCGACAACTGCCAGCCACACCCGGCGGCGGAAGTGAGCCTTCAACTAAACGTTGTAGATGATAAAATTGAGTCAATGTTACCACTGCAAGATATCAGCATTCAGATAAAATAAGTTACGAAAAGTTACAAGCTGAAACAGCGATTCTCACGAGAAAACTCGCACCAACCTTGCGAGCGTATTCCCCCTGTTCGTCGACGGTACAGCGGTACGTTCGGTCCGCGCTCTATTCACGACATTTCCCGAGTACACTCGAGAGGATGGCGTCGGGAAGGTCTTTCCTGTTTATGAACGCAACCCACTGCCGCCGAGGGTTTTGGTGATTTGGAAAGCGATGGAGTTTGAAGACGCTGTAGCCGCAGTTGCCTTCGGATCCCGTGCTCGATACAGATGTTCTCCGGTAATATTCTGCGCTTTCGGCTGTTATTCGTGCAGCCTATTACCGAACAATGATGTCTCGATGACTGGGGGATTGTCTTTAATGATTACGCTAGCTCTAATTATATAAAATAGAGGAAACCGCGAAGAAAACAGCCGAACTTGGAGGAACACGCGCGTTCAAGGCGTTCATCCGAATCTTTCGCTCGTTCCTATCTACGCAGTAAGGAGGAAAACGCCGGTAGCCCCATTCCCCTTTTCTCTACTCCCCTATTTCAGTAAAACGGTCGATAAAGTAAATCATTTGCAATAAAGAAAATGTTAAGAAATTTTCGGCGGGAATCGAACCCACGACCCTTCGTGCCGCGCGAGGGCCAAGGCTTGGGAACGAGCGGGAGTTTATATGTTATATGTTTCGCTATCGCTTTCTACTCTTAAAGGCGAAGCTTTTTAATCCTCCGCGTACAAGTAATTAAATTTTAAACAGAGCCCAACTGCTCAGATTGCACCCGCAAAACGCACAGCGTTTTCGTTGGCAACGGCAGAAGCTCTGACGTAACATCATGCAAAGAGAGCCACGACAGCCCTTGACTGCTGTCTCAGTAAAATAAGTTTGTTCTAAGAAAGCCAAGATTTCCGGTATTTAGGGAAGCTCATTTCTTCGACAATTATCTTTCTACGCACCATCAATCATGTTGATTAAAACCGTGAATAATTAGTCAACGCCCGCGACTCTGACCTTACCATCAGAGTGTCGAACCATAAATTTTATCGGTTCGGTTTGGGTTCGGGTTCATGGCTTTCGGTTCAGTTCCCGTTCAGTTCCGGTTCAGTCCCGTGGAGCAAACATAACGACTCAAACCAGTTCGAACCGGTTTGAGCCACTAAAGTGAGATTATATTTTCCGCGTTGTTTAAGCAAGATACACATTTCTGCTGCGAAATAGTAGCTATAGTTTTTTTTACCCTTTCTACAATCCACTTTTATTTACGGTTACCAGATATGAGAAATTGCGTTATTTAATTTTCAGGCAACAGTAAAAAACAAATCGAGATTAACACACGAAACGTCGTGTTTATGTGACTCAACATCCATTTGTTTAACTCAGTTAGATATATTTTACCTGTAATTTGATTACAGTACAAGTTGCTCAAATGGAAAGTAATTTAGTAAATTACTAACTACCGTAAAAAAGTAGCGAATTACTTTTGAAGTTACTTTTATATTTTTTATGATAATAAGAAAGTATATAGGTTTTGATCTGTTAGCGAAATTCTGCTAGCCCAATATAACTTCTGCGTGCCTAATTGTTTTGCACTTCTTTTGTTTCTTGGTCAACGATGTGCTGCGGATATATTATTTCTACTTTGAGGTTTAGCACTGCCTGAGTTTGATTTTGCAGATAGTGTTTGCTTGTTTAAAGGGTTGCGTAAAGTAGATCTAACAAGTACTTGAAGTAAAGTACAAAGTAAATGAGAGGTTATGCACTTCAAGTAAAGTAGTAAGTATACCTGGTGCAATGTAGTTGAAGTAAAGTTCTATTAATAAAATGTACTTTCAATGTAAAGTACAAGTACATTTTAGCACAATCTTTCATGCCATTTCATCCCCTATACAAGTTTCTTTTTTTTTTTTATTTGGTATGCATTGCTTCATGGGTAATCGGAGCTGCATCACTTTTTGTTTCGGAAATGGCGGCAAATGTTGGATGAAGTCAAGTCGCCACAGAATAGTTGTTTTAATCTCGCTGACGAACTATTTAACACAATCAACTTATAAGGCACTTATTTCTATTAGTCTTACTGCCGCCATTAATTCACTCAGCGAAATGACCAGATGACGTCTCGAAAGACGATATTGCGTTTTTACATGATGATACGCCATTTTTGTGCTTTAAATTTGGGAAATGTACTTTTTAGTCGGGAGTTGAACTGTCATCGGAAAGTACCAGAAAAAAATACTTTAGTTGAGTACAAGTACATGCTCAGAGAATGTACTTCAAGTAAAGTACAAGTTTAGTACTACTTAAAGCTGTACTATAAGTACCGTATAGTTATAGTACCTGCCAACACTACTTGTCTATTTTTTTTTTTATTTTGTAAAAACGGCGGGGGAATTACTAAGATTTCTCAAACGATCTTCGAATCTTGTAAACCTGCATATTCTGAGATTTGGGAGGAAAGGCAACGCAAAGAGGTTACCTTAACGTTGCCCTTTAGCACGTGATTCTTCAAGTACAGTGCTCACAAACTACGGGAGCACTAGGTTAGCTTCAGAGCGGGTGCTGCATTTTGTTCCCTCCTCTGAGTGAGGATGCCTGTGTACACTTCCTGTAGTGGGCGAGAGTTCCTACGTTGGGGAGAGGCGGGGACAAGCCCTTTCTTCAAATGTGTCAAGTCTCCTTCAGCTTTGGGACACAAATAAACGCCAGCCTTTGTCGTTAATCCCGCAGTTACTCGGCCTCACTTGCGACATGTCTGTCCGCTTCCCGCGCCTCGTAGCGTAGCAGGGTTGTTGCAGTGTGTGTGTGTGTGTGTGTGTGTGTGTGTGTGTGTGTGTGTGTGTGTGTGTGGGGGGGGGGGGGGGAAGGGAAGGGGGGGGAGAGGCTCGTGAAAATTATTAGAGACTTTAGAACCCTCCAGGCCCCCGCCCCCCCTACATACGCCACATGCTTCCCTCTCTTTGCAAATGCCAGCTGATCTCCTAAGATCCTATATCTCTGTGTGCAGGAATGTTTGTTGATAAGCAAACCTGCCACTAAAATTGGAAAGTAATTTGTAATTCGAGTAGAAGTTACCCGAAAAAAGTAATTAAAGTAAAATACTAATTACCGAAATAAAAATATTTGAAAGTTACTAAACTACACAGAAAAGAAGTTAAACTACAGTAATTTGAGTAGAGTAGTTGTACTACGTAGAAGTCTGCCAGTAAGCCCGTGTAAAGTGAAAAACATTGCAATAGAATATCGTTGCACCGCCCCTTTAAACTAACAACTAGAAAGGAAAAAAAAACGGCCGCGCGATTATTAGCGATTTTCATCGAGCGTTTTTGAACCAACTTTCATGGCTTCGTCTGTAGGCCGCCAGGCACTGCGAATATCTGATTGGCTCGGGAAGTGTGGCGACCCAACTTTCCGCCACAGCTCTCTGTTCTAGCCGCTAGGTGCCGTCGATTTTGCACAAGTCGCTAATGTTCGGCGTCAACTATTTCGCGCTCTATTGTCAAGGCTAGCGTAGTTTCAAATAACGTGCGGGCTTCTGCTGCACGTGACTTCCTCTTGCGTCTCATTCGCGCATTTTTGTGCAAAGGACACGCCAAACAAAGCCACGCGCTCGCGCAGGTAGCTTTGGCAGCGTTGGAGTACCGCGGAAGCTATCGTATTTACTCGAGTAATAGTCGTACTGTTTACGAAGAAAGCCTGAGAGTTCGCTTTTCCGCGGAGCACGCAGATTGCCAATCATCGCGTTCGACAGCATGATTCCAGCTGTTTACAGGACAGAGATAACGTCTTCGTGCCAAGATACCATCTTTGAAGATTGAATTTGTATGGAGAATCGTATTCTCGATCTGGTTATTCGCTATGTTATTTATGCGGAACGCAATGATTGAATGTATATCTGTTCTGTGGGAAAGTAGACGCAAGGGCCTTGTTCATAAATAGTGCGGCTATTACTCCAGTAAATACGGTATAGCCTTGACAACGTAGCACATAATAGTTGACGATAAGTATTCGCGACTCGAACGACCTCGTCACTCTCTCTCGTCAGATATGGCGACCGACAATAGGTCGTGCCGTGCCATGTGCCAGCTCACGCACAACGCTCGGGCTTAAAAGCAGGCAAGCATTGGCTTCAAAATGGTTTGCCCCGATCTTTATCCACTGCGTTTGAACCCTGACGTGGTGTGTTGGCCTAAGCGAGCTTTCAGGGGCATAGCCTTCCTCGGGGAGTCGATGAAAGGGCGACCTACGGAGAGCAGGTAGTTACTGCGTACCGCGCTGATGAACATGGATTAACGCGCTATGTCTGGTTCACACGGTGCGAGGTTGCGTTCGGAGCTCTGACCAATTTGTCCCGACGCTTTTGTTTCTTTTTTGCTCCTGATCGCGAGCAAACGCGTCTCCCGACACGAGCTCTTAACATTGACAATGCTACGGCGGCATTTCGTTAAAGGCTTTTCTTTGTATTAGGGGCGAAGCTCCTTAGGGTCTAGCCTTGTCCGTCCGTCCGTCCGTCCGGCGTCCGTGCTCACAAAAAAAGAAAAAAATGTTTGCGCAGTCGACAGGATTCGAACCTGTGCGGGGAGACCCCAATGGATTTCTAGTCCATCGCCTTAACCACTCGGCCACGACTGCGGCACGAGTAGGGGGCTCTGAGATGTGGTAGTAACTCAAGAGCTGGGGATGTCATGGATGACACGTTGCATGTAGCCGCTCAACGTCTATACTGGAGAGGGCGCTGCGGTCAAATGCGTATATAATGCGTTAAACTTTGCATGCGTGGCTCTGCATTTCACCGACCATAAAGCAGTAATAATGAAGTCGAAACGCAACCCGGAACTCAGCACTACCTATGAGCAATAAAAAAAAATCAGCACCATCAGCACTAGCTATGAACAATAAAATTAGTATCATCAGCACCACCAGAGCTTCACCCCAATCAACATCATTCACCACGTGGAGATGCGGTCATTTTTTTTTTTTGAGAGAGAGCGCGGTGTCGGTATCGGGTGCTACAAAGAATGCCATCATCCTAAACAGAAATACATTTAGGCACCCTACGACCTAACATCTTGATACGAGCGTAACGAGTGTCACCGGGACAACGTTCGCCCTGTCAAAATGAGAAGTAATGCAAGGCAAACCTACTTCGTTTGGCAATTATGAGTCACGTTTTTCTCCGCGGCCCTGTCGTCGTTGCTGCCGCTTTGTTGCTATGGGCACAACCACTGCAACTTCCCTCGCTTTACTTGGGTGGCCATCAGGGGCGGACCCCGAACTCCGTTTTGAGGGGGGGGGGGGGGCGGAAAATTTGTAAGGATATATACACCCATTCTTTCGTGCGCACCGGGGGGTCCACCCATGTAAAATTGCCCTCCGAGAAGGAGGGAGGGGGAGGTCGACTTTGTTTGGGGGGGGGGGGGGGCGCCCCCGTCGCCCCCCCCCCCCCCCCCCCTTGGATCCGCCGCTGGTGGCCATCGCGTCAACCGCCAACAACATGCAATCACGGAAGCCACAAAAGACGAGAAGAACTCGCGAAAGGACCTGTTCCGGCCAGTTCAGTGTTTTCCAACTAGGTGCCGTCTGTTTTGCTGGAGTTGCGAATAGTGACAAGGAAGGTGTTAGTGACGTTTATAATCGCCGCGCGCTTGGTTTAGCAACACCAAAGTCATTTAATCCTGGGAAAGTAGCCCCAAGCTCCCCGTATATGGTCGCAATTTTGGTTCATGCAATGAGCAGTTTCTCCTTGGCCTCTCGATTCTTGGTGAGCCGATACAAATTCCCGGTGACAGGTTGCTTTATCAAGACATTTCTTGAATACCAAGATTTGTTATCCACACACCGGCGAAACAGGCGCACATCTTCGCGCCGTAGACTCGGCGTCGGTGCTTGGCCGCATTGAAAAATAATTTCCCTGTCTTGGAATACGCAAGAACAACAATACCGTTGTAAGACATCTGTGGAGATGAGCATGATCGATTGATAAGTTGATTGCATGCGCAGTGTCAAAGACGCTTATGTTGGCGAGGAACGCTTTCAGTACAATAAAGCTCCATAACGATCGTGGCGCGACTGGTTCAGAACGATCCTTTCGAAGCTTCGAAGATTTGAATGTACCGAAATGGCGATTGCAATGGCTACTGAAACCAATCAGTCAATCACCTCGCGAGGTTTGGTCGTCTGTATGTTATATATGTTTATGTCCGGCTAGCGGGCAGAAAAGGCAATGGCGCTACTTTCCCGGGATCTGTGGCAAGCAACACCAAGCCAAGCGCTGAGACGAAGAGACAAATGTGCTTGCTTTGCTCCGGACATGGGTCTCGGTGATTTTTGTGTGTACCGTGACTTCGATCAGAGTCTGAGCTCTAGTATCTGCAGACCTACCAAACGCCAAACCTACAAATGATAAGCGGGCTAGCATATCACATATGACACGAACTACACTTAGTAATGCTCGAATTCGATTTTTTTTCTCTTTTCCTTGAAGGGAAAAGACAGGAACACTCTATTGTCTAAGGTCACTATTTCCTGTATGGTCCCCAATGACCCATCTTTCGAATAGTTTATGCCCGACGTAGTTTGGTGCGGGGGTCGGATTTCGAAAGAATAATTCCGTCGTATTTCTTTTTCTCGCTCGTACGCACCCGCGACACCTCCGTACTTCCTGACAGATCAAAGTCGTGCTCGGCGCTCGAATAGGTCGTGTCATCTCTCCGACCCAAAGAGGCTCGGTCCAGCGGATGGCCGGCTAAGGAATCTGACGTCTACGCGCATGCAGCTCCAAGTGACCCCCTGGCCAGACATGCGGGGGTCCGGCGGTGCATAGGAGTGCGCCAATCAATAAATCAGGGCGCCTCGGTGGTGCAGTTTGCCGACTCCGGGCTCGGGCTGGCGCACTCGGGCCTCCGTGGCGGGTTTGGGTTCGCGACCGGTAATCCATCAAATGCACCCCGCTTCTCCGACGGTTGCCCCGGCAACGCCGCCACCGAAAACACCGGCCACGCCCCCTTGCGCGACTCGAAGTTAGCGGGCACTACATGGACGGGAAGCGAGCAAAGAGCCAGCCCCGAATGAGTCGCAAAGCGGGAGACAAGAAAGCCCGGTCACAGTGTCGGCGTCTTTGCTTCCGGCGGCGCTCGCACGAGCGGACAGTCCGTCATTCGGCCGGCACGCCAGTGTCGTGACCCCGAGAAAAATGCGAGAGCCGAGATCTCGCTCACGCTTGACTTTTGTTGAGTCCGCGTCCAAATGAAGCGGGTATACGAGAAGATATGGTTTCCTCTCGCACGCAGCAGTTCAGTCTCGCAAAGAGACTCATCTCAGCAGTCTTTCGTATACCTCGCGTGGGAAATATTTAAACGTGTCTCAATCATTCTGATAAACCCGGGGGGCACTGAATTTGTCACGCGTGCCTTATGCGTGCGTTACAATTTGGTATGCTTGGTTATGGGAAGCTTTGGGTGATTTCAAATACGTCGCGCGCACAACACACTCATCTGCCCCCCGCCCCCAGGTTTATCAGATTGATCAAGACTAGTTTAAATTTACTTAGGACACGTGACGTCGTCAGATCACGTGGGGAGCTAAGCTCTATCACTCGGGAGCCAGCTGCGCGCGCCGATGGTCGCCTGCTACCCACAGGCTCTCATTAGTCATACTTCTTCCATCTGTTGCCCTCCCGCTAATTACGATTAATTATGCGTAAGTATATTTACGTATGACTGTATTCCTAACAATAAAAATAATTAATAATAATTGGGTTGTGTGTATGTTTATACAGCCTAGAACTTGGTCTGCCTCGCAGGGGCGACGAGTCTCCCAGCTATACATGAGAAATTTAGCCAGTGCAGTACAACCGCTAGCCTGGGGTCTTTAACGTGCATCACGCAGTAGTGATACACGACCGCACGCCGGTACGATGCTCATCCAGATCGAAACGGGCAGGGGTGGGGATTGAACCCAGGATCCCTGGGTTCTGCAGCGCGAGCTTTCCCTCCACGTGCTCCGAGCTACGTGCTCCGAGCTGGTGTGCGCTAAACCACTCGGCCAGCGATCCCCCTATTCCTAACATAAGCGTAGTGCACTTATGCATAGCCCGTTATAGGTTATGTATGCTTTTGTTGCAATGGCCTGCGTGTATATATTATATATTATATATATAATATTATTATATATTATATACATCATTCGAAAGACCATGCATTGTTTAAGAAAATGCTTGCGTATCTGCATCGATTAATAGCTGCTTGATTACATGACGTGATCATTTTAACATTATCGGAAAGAATGCAAGGGACAACTTTAATCAATGTATTTTATTTATTTATTTATGGTGTCCTTATGGCCCAGAAACATTTTAGAAGGCAGAGAAATAAGAAGACATTGAAGGAAACAAGGAGAAATTAAACAAAACAGAAAGAAATTGAACACAATCAAACCTAAGTACTTAAAAAAAAGAGCTGATTGTCGATGGTAGATTTAAAACCTTGGCGTCTGCGATTGTTAAAATCGACCTGGAGGGTGGTGCCAATCCTGAGATGTTTGAATAAACAAATATGAATTAAATATTGTCGTGATTGAATTTGGAATGCAAAGCTTCTGTTGATGATCAAAGCCAGTGCAAACATAGGGGATAGTCGTGAAGTTTGTCGTATGCACAAAAAATGCTTACAAACAAACCGGTGCGCCCCTAGCGGCTCGCCAGCAGCAGCGCGCATGCGCGATGGGGTGTGGACAAGATGCGCGGTGTACCCCATCAACAAACCATTGGGTTGCGATGTCGTCGGTGTGTGTGAGACCCCTTGCTCTCTTTTGCGTTGAAATGGTTGATTCTACGACCTCCTTGTCTGACTACTTCAGCTTCAGCGAAATGGACAAGGCTCGTTACACTGCTAATCTTCGCTCGAATAATGTGACGTACGGCGATCCATTCCGCGTGAACACCGCAGAATGGACGCTAAAGCCTGATTCACATGATGAGATTTTGCTCGCTATTTTCAGTTGCGATGTCGCTCGGGCTGCAAAAGAAGCGTGGACGGAAGCTGTGATGCTCGACGTCAAAACGGAACGTTGCAAGCCGAATCGGACAATGCGAATCAAGCATAACAGCTCGGAGATCGCCAGTGGTTACAATGACGAGCATCACTTTGTATAATGTTTATAACACCATGCCGATTTACCCCAGACACCCTTCAAGTTTAGACGTATTTTGAGGCCTACAGTTACTTCTCACAATATCGATGGCCCGTATACACTTGACGTGATCTATAGGCCGTCGTCGTTTTTGAAGGAGCAGACGATCGTTTGGAAGTGAAGACGCACTAAACGTGATCCGTGCGGTCCGGACCACTTTTCAGTTCTCCTGCGTTTATGTTGGTACAGTACGAATAAATCTTATGACTACAAGTCTCCGTGATTTCAACACAAAGTGCTTTCCGCACAGGCGATCGAGGTTCGACGGCGTCTAGTGTTTCCTTTTCATGGCACACGTTTTGGGACGGATCGGGCTGAGCAGCAAACACTTTCCGCAGCTCTTTCGGTGCAGCCCCGGTTGCGGCCTTCTGACGAGAATGCAGGATTTAGTGGGTCTTCTACCAAGCAACACAACAATGGCCGGGCCGCGTGGCGTTTTCTGCCCGCACCCCAGACCGGAATTGTGCCCGAAGCGCCACCGCCGAAGCAAGCATGGCGCCCCGACTGGTGCCCCCTGCTCGCTATAGCTTGCGCGTGAACATAGCTTTGGCAAGCTTGCACATGCACGGGCTTGTCCGCACGAGCTGAGATATGGCGGCGGACAGTCACCTTGCTTGCAGTCGTTTACAACAGAATTGCGCAAACGTTTCAGGACCGCAACCCCCCCCCCCCCCCCCCTTTCCCCCTTCCCTTTAGAGCAGTATCAAAGCTATTAGCGGCTCGGCTTTCTCAGGCCCTTGCGACCCTCAGACGTCGTCGCCTCGCGACCCCCACTTTGCGCACCTCTGGTATATGCAATGGAATTATGAAAATAATCTTTATCCAATGAAGAAAGGCGTGAAAATATTTCGGTGCATGGGGACCAAGCTAGAAATTATAAAGTTGATTTCACAGAAATGTCGCTACCAATGCAGGGGCATTATAGTAAGTATGAAACGAGCTGAACAATCCGGTTTAGATGGCTTCGCTGTACCGTTCATACCAAGAAATGCGAAACTGTTTTCAATCCACTTAACTTGAGGAGGAGCCAGCTTTATGCGTTATTTTAAAACGCGATAATTGGAGCTCAGAACTCCACAGTTAGCACTTTTTCTTTCAGTATCGAGACCCATGGCCTGTTTTTCTATCTTTATTGGCTGTATAGCACATCTAATTTCAACCTATTGTGCGCCGGACGGAACCCCGAACTCGATACTTAACAATATAATGAGCCCGTTGGCTATACCATTCGCATCGGACAATCTCGAGACCTCCTTTGAAATATCCTCGAAGTGGGCTTTGTTACGTTTCAAAAGAGCTCGCTATTGAACTTCCCCGGGTCTGTTTGTGCACCAGTGTGCAGAGCTGGAAATTTGCGAAGACGCGCGTTATCCGTTCGTGCGCTTTCACATTTAATTAAACCAAGGTTCAGCTCCGAGACAGAGCGGGCTGCTGAGAGACGTGCGCAGTTCGGTGCCCCGGAGAGTTCGCTGTCACCTTCCCGCCGCCTCGTAACAACGACAGCCGTTCTCCGGGGAAGCACCCTCCACGCAGAGGGTGTATACGTGCGCACTTAGTAAGACCAAGGGCCCCTTGAGCTCTCGCATCGACCTGAGTTTGAATGGCCGGTTCTAGCTGTTTACTGACTCTTCCCGGATTTCCCAATTATGCAGATAATGCGCCCGGGGAGAAGCTGCCAAATGTCTGAGGGTGGAGCGGTGTCCCTCGCAGAAACAGTGCGGCAAATATGAAACTAAACAGAACCTCCATTTTGTGCGACGTCACATGACGTGTGCCCTCTGCGGACGCCCGGAATCGATAACGAAGTGCAACGAAGGCTGTAAGTTTCGGGACATATATAACCGTGAAATGCGCTTCCGATGCACGGACGCTTGCGCGTGGTGCTGCAAACCTGTAACGTGGAAGAATGTATATAGTCATTGACAGAGAGAACGATCTCTCTCGAATGCCCGGTCTCCAGCGCGAGAACTGAAACCCCTCCTTTTCGTCCTTATTTTTTGTCTATACGGGTAGAAACTACGGGAGACGAGGAAATGAGAGCGCGCTCTGGTTGAAATGAATAGTGGTATAGACAGCTGCCTTCGTCACTACTCACTGTTCGAAAGCGAACGTCAAACGCCGGAGAGTCACGAACCGAATGAGTTTCTTCCGGACTTATTGGAAAGAGGGAAAAAAAGAAGAAGAAAAAAACAACAACTTTACCTCGCTTGAATACAAGATCTGTTTTAAGGAAACTCCCACACAAGAGCCCGCGCATATTGTGTCTGCGATGCATTTTCGTTCAGTTTTCTTCTCGATCCAAAGCTCCCGTCGAACCAATTTTTATTTCCCACTGTTGCGTCGCCATGAGTTCACGGTATGTACCCGCGCTCATGTCATCGCTCAGCGGCGCTGTAAAGCATATCCGTGACGTAAACATTGCTCGATACTGCTTGAAAGCTGTCCGCAACACATTCCCATCGTTAAATGCGGACTCGAACATGATCATAAAACCACCGCGTTGTTAAGCAAGCTCTCCATTCCCGTGGGCACCCAACCAAGCCAAGTAGCGCATGCATAATAATATGGTGGGCGAAGTTGCGCCACTAAAACCGCTCTATCTCGATGAGATGAGAAAATGCGACGTGTCGGCTTGCGAAACCTTCCACGTAGCGGGAAAATGATGAGGGGAAGCAGAAAGGGTGTATAGTATATACAAGGCCGGGGCATTTGATAGCGAGAATGAAGAACGATTAGCTACCCCGGTCCCTGCGTGGGAAACCATAGCCCGAAATTGACTTTTCCCCGAACACGTGAAACAAATAGCCCGGCAGCAAACACTGGAGCGGCGAACGTGTCAAGAGAGTTTGGAGGGAAAGTCGGCTGCCGTTGTTGCGCGATGCTCGCGTCGCGTCCAGACGAAGCGGTTAGGAAAAGCCTGAGATAGGACCTCCAACGAAATTGATCGCCGTGGCGCTGGGAAGTCCGGCGGCAGATAAGTCCACTTTAGCCGATTAGACGGCCACCCGCGTACTTACCTAAAGCCGATCCCCGAGGCAGTGACAAGCGGCCGCCGATTTCGGACTCACTCGGTAGGGACCACTGGTGCGAGAGACGACAATGGCGCATTTAGAAATACGGGTCCCCGTATTGCGGAGGACGGTGTCGGCACTGCCCGACACAAATGGTACGCCCTGATTCAAAATGCGAAAAAGAGTAAGGCAGGCAGAAATGTGCCTTCTTTTGGCAGGGAAAAAGCTCGTGTGAAGTTTCTTTTGTTTATCTATGCAGAAAAAAAAATGTATGGGGTGACATTTGGTTTGTCCGGGCTCACCTTTATAGTCAGTTTTTGACAGAAAAAAGTATTACATGAAGGAACACTGGTATATCTTGAACTGTGTATCATGTTCTACAGGTTATTTACCTTTGCCAACGGCAAAGTTCGTTTCCTTTCCATCGAATGACGGTATGGAATCGGCGAATGAGCTCGCGATCCTGATTACGACCGTCGTGCGTGTACCGCGCGCGGCACCAGGAGTGGCGCGCTCCGAATGGCCGATGCCATAATGTGGTTTGATGTAAATTACATTAAACTTCCAGTGTGGCAGAGTCATCACTCATCTTAACTATACGGCGACCATGACGTAAAATGGCGTTTGCCACGCCTCTGCCTGCTCTGGCACAAGACACGTCTCCTTCTCCCTTGCCTTCATTTATTATTCAGAGCTAAGTAAGACATTTTGAAACCTGTAGAGTGGGGAAACAAAGGGACAGTACAAAACAAATCTCCAAACACAGATCTGTGTTTGGAGATTCGTACGTGCTGTCCTCTCCATTTGTTTCCCCACTCTCCTTGGGTTAAAAATATCAGTTCGTAGCCCTTGTATTACTCCTGCACCCTTGTATTACCTTAAGTAAAAAGTCTCAAAAGACTATTCATAAAATGCCTAACATAATGGCCGTCTTCGGGTGTTCCCGCTGTTTAAAATATAAAATTTAAAGTCTGATTTCAAGGTGTTTTTTTTTTTATTTTAGATGTTCGGCTAGCTCTTGTTGCAACATATATCTCCAAAGCGCTAAGCTAATACGAGGGGGAGCTAAAAGTAATTGGAATGAATTTCTGGAGGGTGGGCCATTCGTAGTATACCAGCATCCGCCGCTAGCAGCGCCTAGCGGCATCCCTTCCGAGTCAGTCTGCCGACTGGCGTCGCCAGCTGAAGTTACAGCGGCATGTTGTGATTTGTTTCCGCAAGCGCTTCAACATCATTCCTCGTTTTTTGCAATGTCTAATTTGAAGGAACAGCGCGCGGCCGTGAAATTCTGTTTTCTTTTAGAAAAAAAAAAAAAAAAACGGCGGCGAAATGTTTTGTAATGTTTCAGACAACTTACAAAGATGATGCTATTAAAAAATCTCAGGTTACGAGCGGTTTTTTCGCTTCAAGGCCGGTGAATTATGGATCGACGACCAACCTCGTTCGGGGCGACCCTCAGCCTCCTCATCTGATGACGACATCTAGAAAATTTGGGATTTGGACTAAGAAACCGTCGAAGAAAAATGGAAGAACTTACTGAAATGAGAGAAGTGAGTTTGTTTCAACGCATCTTGACCGAAAATTGGAACATGGGAAGAGTTTCAGCGAAATTTGTGACTCGTTTGCCCACTGCTAATCAGAGACATTCCCGAGTGAATTCTTAGCAACAGCTGAAAGAACATCTGGAAATCGACCCCAACTTTTTTTCCAAAGTCATTACAGGTAACGAAAGCTGGTGCTACAAATGCTAATTCGCCCGTGTGAAAAAACAAACAAACAAACAAAAAAAACTTCTGAATGAAAGGAAAACGTTTTGTAGATGCGGAAGGGGGTCAAACAAAAAACGAGAGAGGCATTGAAAGGCATTGGTTTAGATGAGTTCCAGAATTGTTTTGAAAAGTTGAAATTAAGTTTGGACCGATGCATTCACTCAAATTGAGACTACTTTGAGGGTGATTAATGTGGCAAATTGTAAAAATAAAAAAATGCATTTTTATTACAATTTGTTTTGTTATTTTGGGGTTCCCTCGTAATTTTAGTATCACAGCGAATTAATGTTTTCTTTCTAGTCATAAAAACAAATAAAAAATAGGAGAATCAATTCTTTAATTGACTTCCCAAGTGGAACAACATTCGATTTTAGTTAAGATATAGGCATTTTAGTTTAATACGTTTCCAATCATAAGCGTGCATCGACAACGCAATTCTTAAAGAAATTTAGTTTATTTTTGAGCCTTTTGAGAGTCTGATATTCATCTCCAGATATGAAGTTGGATTTGTTTTAGCTAGCTTTCATACAAGTAGATATGATCATAGAGCAACTGTAGTTAAACCTGCATGCTTGTAACGTAGATGCCCCGACACGTGTCATTTTTCGACCTGCGACATTAGAGCGTTCCTTTTGGAGCACTCCAACTTGTAGCGGCAACTCGTACCGCAAGAGCGGAACCGTGGAAGGACGGGCTTTCGATCTCTTCATTAATGCTTGACTATAACTCAGCTGGAAAACGTACAACGAGACACTGCTATAGTCCGTTGCAACTCAAGAAGGTAGGGCGAGGGAAAGGAAGGCCAGGGAGGAGGAAGCAGACGGAACACTGGAGAGGAGAGGGGGAAGCCTCCTCCTCTCTCCAGCGTTCCGTCTGCTTCTTCCTCCCCATCTTCCTTTCCCTCGCCCTACCTTCTTCAGTTGCAACGGACTATAAATCCCCCTCCCCCTACCTCCTTTACCCCCAAAGTTTGTTAAATCGATGGACGGATGGATGCATACGGCTGAACCCTTTTAATCGGGCGGTGGCTGGCACCACCTGCCCGGTGTTTCTTTTTTTTTTTTTCTTTTAATTTTAACTTAGCCTTAACCCAACAGGTGAAACATTATAATTTAAGCAAATCAAATTTAAGCAAGACAAGTCAAGAAGTAAGAATTATAAACATAATAAACCTCACCCTGCGTGGATTATTATACCGTGAGTAACTACAATAGACTGAAGGTTTTGCAGTAGATGCGAGATCGAATCTACCTTTTATTGATGACGAATAGAGGACGCGTAAAACATCAGAAAACTATATACGCAGGTGGGAAGAGTTCCAGGGCAACCCGATAGTTAGCGCCAGCTAGTGGGCCAGTGTGATCTTTAAGGGCCGTTCACGCAGTTGCGTTCGGAGCGACCACTACGCTTACGAACGAATGCAACCGGCTGGAACGACGAGTTACCATAGCTCCGAAGCGCCAAACGGTCGTTTCGTTCGTGTTCGTTCACAACGCAAGGAGTTGAGCCGGCCTGAACTTTTTCGTTACGTTCGGGAACGACCGCAACGACAGCCGAATCACACGTTGAGGAGAGCTTGGTCGCGCGCTTTGCATGCCGGTCGTGCCCAGTGTTGCCAGATTCGGCTATATATAGCCGAATTGAGCTACATTTTTTTCTAGTTGGCGTCGAAATTTCGTGGTTGGCTATGTGGCTATTTTGGGCTATTTCTAAGAATGCGGCGAACTTTCATCGAACCTCACGTTCGACGCCGAACTTTGAAATTAGGCTAGTTAATTTTCAAACTTTTAATCAGTTTCGAAAAAAAAAATTCTTTTGGCTAGTCGAGAGAGGAAGGAGAAAGGCTTCAGACTTCTACAAACTTCGGGGTTTTCACAATGCGCAGTGAAGCAATGCTTGCGGAGATTAAGCGGTCTCCCTACAGCGCAGTGGAACAAACCAAACAGATTGCACTATTACCACAGGCCCGGTAGTACGCCTCCAACCCGGACGCATATGGCTCTGCCCGGACGTAGACTGAACTCTCCAAATGCAAATTTGGTGCCCATTGTGAGAATCCTTAGGCACCCAAGTTTGTAAAAATGAGAAGTCCGCAGTTTCAACGCTAAACACATGACTACGGTCTACCTTCCAGTCTTTGCCCACCCCAAGAATGGACAACACAATCAGAAATAATGTGAACATGAATGGGTGACACTAATCTTCTTCACAAAGAAAAAGAGACGGGTGGGATACTGTAAGGACCTGAGATATTGGTGTTCTGGTTTGAAACACCCAGTGTTCTGACTGTTCTGCTTCTGTATTTCGTTCTTTTACTGTATGATCATATCTCCCGGGCTTCACAATATAGAGCTGTCTTTGTGTGTTTTGTACTTCTGAAAACCGAAGGAAAGACAAGTTTTGTACGGATTTTCATCCTTCCGAAGCTTTTTTTTTTTTTAATTTACAAGTAACATAATGTACACAAAAGGTGGTGCATCTGAGGGTTGAAACAGAGTTTGTAACGTGTATTGTATAAGTGTGAGATATTGTGAATATAAGGCTTAAAAATTTTTGTTTTTAGTCTTTTGTTATTTTGGGCTATATTTTTTTTACGGCTTTGGCTTTATTTGGGCTATACCTCCCAGTCGTTTGGTGGTTTTCGGTGGGACGATCTGGCAACACTGGGACTCGTGCCGGGCTCCTTTTATCTGCAAACATGGCGTCGGTGGTGATCGTCGACGTGGACGGCGTGGTGGAAGCTCATCGTTCCGCGTAAAAGCGCTATCCTTGACTGTGAATTTTCGTCGTGTGTCGTTATGATAACGCAGCACGTACTACAGGTTTTCCCGCTCATTTTAATCCAAGCGACGGAAAATTTAATCCAAGTGCCACCCAATTTAATCCAAGCGCCACATAATTTAATCCTTGCGCTACCCAATTTAATCCCGGGGTCAGTCAATATAATTCACAATATATATATGCACTTATTGTCTTCTGGAACGACCTCAAGGATGACGCCTGGAGGACGACGTGTAGGACGGCCTCAAGGACGACTTCTAGGAAGACCTCGAGGACGACGCCTAGAGGACGACGTTTAGGACGACCGCAGGGACAATGGCAGGGACGACCTCAAGGACGAATTCTAGGACAAACTGGAGGACGACCTTGAGGACGACGTGTAAGATGACTTCAAGGATGCGTTTAGGACGACCTCGAGGACAACCTCTCGGACGACCTCAAGAATGACGTCTAAAACGACCTCAAGGGCGACGTCTATGACGACGTCAAGGACGACGTTTAGGACAACCTCAAGATAGACGTCTAGGACGACCTCAAGGGTGATTTCTAAAACAGCCTCGAGGATGACAGAGGACAACGTCCTCTAGGTGTTGTCCTCAAGGTTGTTTTAGAAGTCGTCCAAGATGTCGTCCTTGAGGTCGTCCTAAACTTCGTCCTTGAGGTCGTCTTAGACGTCGTCCCTGAAGTCGTTCATGAGGTCGTTCCAGACGTCGTCCCCGAGATCGTCCGTTGGAGTCGTTCTTGAGGTCGTCCTAGACGTCGTCCATGAGGTCGTCCTAAACGTTGTCTCTGTAACGTAACGGCCAAAAAGCGACAGCGTTCGGTCTTAGGCTACCATTTTATTCATTCCGTTTTCCTGGCACGCGCTCCCAGAGCGCGCGCTTCGTCTTCTTCGCCGTGGCGATACCAGCGATCATCACACTATCCCCCTTCACGAGGAAGTTGCCGTCCCGGCATTAGGCTTCTCACGCAAGGGGCACTCAATCGCGATACCGCGCGGGTCGACTCAATGTTTCTCGTGGCCGAAGGATGTATCGCTTCTCTGGCTCTGCCTGCTGTGGCACGTCTACGGGCAAGTCCGTTGGAGTGACGTCATCGGGGGGCAAAAGAATGACTGGAAGTTGATCGTCGTCCAGGAGGTCGGCATCGTTCGCTGGCGGCGTATTGTGCTGGCCTCCGTCAGTGCCCTGGTCCCCGTTTTCCTCTGCTTGGTCGTCGACGTGAAGCTCATTGTCGAGGATGTCTAACAGCGGTGGGTTCTCAAGAGCGTCGGCCAGTTGCGGATCCTCGGCTCTTGTACCGGTGGTAGACGTTCGACCGCATCGAAGTACAGATCATCACCTTCAAGGTCTATTATGTCTGGGTAGTCGGGGACTGCTGGGGGAGTAGGAGCCGGGTCATTATCTTCGTTTTCTGTGATTATTATATCCGGGAAGTCTTTGAGTGCAGGTGCAGGTGGAGGCAGGTTGTTATCCGTGACGTGTGATAATGTCCTGGCAGGCAACAAGACTGGCTCCTTCCCATCGGCTACCCGCTTCAAACGGTTGTGGTGTACAACCCGCCGCTTTCTTTTACCTGTTTCTTCCTGGATTCTGTACACGTTGTTAGGTAGCTTCTTGAGGACTACATATGGACCCACCCATGGCAAATATAACTTTGAGGACTGTCCTCGCGGCACAGCGGGTGAATGTAGAAGAACTCTGTCGCCAGGTTTGTAGTCTTCTTCACTGATTGTGCTGTCGTAGTGGCGCTTCTGTGCATCCTTTGCTTTCATGTTGTTCACGATTGCATGGTCGCGAGCCTTTTGTAATGATGTCCGTAGACGCGATGCGTGTTGTTCGTAATCGGACATCGACGCCATGTTAGTGTGGCCGTGCACGTCGAGTAGCATGTCAGCTGAGATATTCATGTTCCTACCGAAGAGCAGATAATAAGGACTGTAACCAGTCGACTCATGCACGCTTGAGCGATAGGACATCATGACGAGAGGGAGCTTGATGTCCCAGTCAGTCTGTGTCTCATTGACATACGCACTCAAGCTGTTCATCAGCGTGCGATTGAATCGCTCGACCAATCCGTCCGACTGGGGGCGGTAAGGGGAGGTCCTTGTCTTTCGGATGCCCAGAATTGAGCACATTTCTTGAAAGACGTTGCTCTCGAACGTTCTGCCTTGGTCAGAGTGTAGTGCTGATGGTATCCCGTAGCGACTGAAGAAGTTGTGGACGAGGCTGTTGGCGACCTCCTTGCTTTCTTGAGTTTTCAGAGGGAACGCTTCAACCCATCGAGTGAAATAGTCGCTCACCACCAAGATGTACTTGTGGCCTCTTTCTGTCGTTGGGAACGGACCAGTGATGTCAATAGCCACGCGCTCAAAAGAAAAGGTGGCCGCTTCCTGAATCAGTGGTGCTCGTGGTCGGGGGTTTGGTGCCTTACGAGCGGAGCACTTAACACATCTCGAGCACCAATCGGCTACACTTGGTGCCATTCGAATCCAGAAAAAACCTTTCTGCGGCCTTCTTCAGTGTCTTGGCGCGCCCAAGATGCCCGCCCCCCGGTGCATCATGAACGGAGTCTAGGGTCAGCGGTATCCATGTCTCGGGGATCACGGGAACGGGGGTTGACTCGGGTGTTTTTGCCCACATGAGGCAGCCGTCGACAAGCCTTAGCTTCTGCCGGTTGCGAAAGAGCACTCCCGCGCTGCATCGACGAATCTCTCCTGCCGGCGTGCCTGCAAGCAGGGCGTCGATGATGGGCGAAAGCTGCGGGTCACGTCGTTGTTCTTCTCGAAGGTCTGTCATGGTGAATGAAGACTGTGCAACTGTCATGAGCGCGACATGTTGGCCTTCATTCGCCGGGGAAGGCCGTTGGGACAACGAATCTGCATTACCATGTTGCTTTCCCCGCCGATGCGAGACGATGAAGTCATACTCGCTGAGTTGGTCAATCCAGCGGGTGACTTGGCCTTCCGGTTCTTTGAAGCTGTGTAGCCATTGAAGCGCGCTGTGATCCGTCCTGCAGGTCAATCGCCGTCCAAGCAGGTAGTGCCTAAAGTAACGGACGAAATAAACCAGGGCCAGCATTTCTTTCCTGGGGGGCTATGTTCGACAAATGTTTCGTTTCTCCTAAAAAGAAACGGAAGTGACGGAAGTGACGATATCGCGTCTGGTTGGCTAGAGGCTCAAATGACGAAAGAAGGAACTTTCATCATTCGAGCCTCTAACCAATCAGACGCGATATCGTCACTTCCGTCACTTCCGTTTCTTTTTAGGAGAAACGAAACATTTGTCGAACATAGCCCCCCTGGTCACACTGTAGCGGCGTTCAGGCTTCGTGAGGGTACGACTGCCGTAGGCGATTACCCTCTCCTTCCCATCCTGTACTTGGGATAGTACCGCGCCGATACCGTTTTCACTTGCGTCCGTGTCGAGGATAAAGGGTAGGTCGAAATTTGGAAACGCCAGAACTGGAGAGTTCGTGAGGTGCTGTTTGAGCTCTTCGAATGAGTCTTGGCACTGTTGTGTCCAGACGAATTGAACTTGCTTCTCCAACAATTTGTGAAGCGGGGCCGCGATGCCGGCAAAGTTTGCAACAAATTTCCGGTAGTACGAGGCAAGTCCTAAGAATGAGCGAAGATCCTCGACGCTTAAAGGCTGTGGCCACTTCGAGACCTTTTCTGTTTTCGTCTCGTCGGTTCCGATTCCCGTAGCTGAAATTTTGTGGCCCAAGTACAAAACGCTGTTGCTGAAGAAGCGGCACTTTCAAAGTTTCAACTTGAGACCTGCATCTCTCAACGCCTTCAGAACTTGTCGAAGGTGCATGACATGTTCGGCTTCCGTTTTGCTGAAGATGATAAGATCGTCGAGATAGCAAAGACAGAAGTCAAATTTTCCCACGATCATTTGCATCAACCGTTGAAACGTCGCAGGGGCGTTGCACAGCCCAAATGGAAGGACATTAAATTCGAAAAGTCCTTGATGTGTGGCAAACGCGGTTTTCTCTCGAGACCCCGTCGACATCTCCACCTGCCAATATCCTGACGCCAGATCGATGGTGCTGAAATATTTAGCACCGTTCAGGGCTTCGACAGTGTCATCGATCATAGGTAGTGGATATGCGTCCTTGTGTGTGACCTCGTTCAGCCGACGGTAATCTACGCAGAAGCGCAAGCTTCCGTCCTTCTTTTTCACCAGAACGACTGGCGCAGCCCATGGGCTGTTAGAAGGACGAATTACTCCCGTGTCCAGCATTTCATGCGTTTTCGCGGTCACAACTTCGCGGCGGTTTGGAGGTAAGCGGCGCGGGGCTTCTTTGATTGGGCCTGCTGCACCAGTGTCGATCGAATGCGTCAGAACTGACGTTCTCCCCAAGTCCCAATCACCTTGAGAAATTATATCCTCGAAGTCAAGAAGCGTACCTTCGATGAGTTTTTGTTGATCACCCTGGAGGTGTTGTGATGCGGCAAGCTCATCTTGCAGCGAGGTGAGTGTCCATTTCTCTCTTTTCGTCGCAGAGCAAACGCTGTCTCGTGCCGCCTGCGCGTGCCTCTTGTCAAGTGGAACAGCGGAGTACTCGCCTTCAGGGTGGTCAAAAGCGTGCAGGGTTCCGAGACTTGTACCCTTGAATAAGGTGACCGGCTCTTCAGAATGGTTGATGACACATACTGGTAGCTTATCGGACACTGTCAAAACGCTCCAGGTGACTTCAATATTCTTTTTCACGAGGAAATCCGGGCGAGGTTCGAGAAGCCCAGTACCGAACTCTTCCGTATTCGGTGAAATGGTCCCGAGAACGATGGTTGCGGTCCTCGGTGGCAGGACCGACGTGACAGAAAGCTGAACTCTTTGGGTCTGGGCACGCGGGCTCTCTACTTGTCGTTCGAGTTTTCTCTCGCTGAAGTCAACCCGGAATCGGTGTTTTATTAAAAAGTCCAGTCCCAGGACGAACTCATGTAGGATGCCGGGAATAACAATGACAGGATGGCTCACCGAGAGATCTGCAACCTCAATGTTTAAGCTGCATGTTCCCCAAACTTCGAAGGCGGCGCCGTTAAGGCTGTTCGAGGCGGGGCTTAGGCCGCACGTCCTGAGGCTTCCTGGCTCGTGACGACGACCATTCCCCGAAGTGAAGAACCCAGGGGTCCAGTGGAGGTGGGAGAATTGGTAACGTAACGAACGGTTTAATTACATGGTAGCGATACAGTCGTCAAATCCAAGAGAACAACTGGAGCCGTCTCACGCCCCGCCTTATATAGGGTCCGTTTTCTCCCTCACTCTCCGCCAGGGCAGCAGGTGCGACCGCCGAGTGCGTAGCAGAAAAGTCCGCCGCGTCGTAGCCAGAAATGAGTCATAGCCATGGTTCTCCGCAGTTAGGCCAGGCCTCTCTCCCCTTCCGGAGCGCACGAACCCACACGCACACACACACACGTCCCGTTGACGTCACGGACGCGTTGAGACACGTTTTGGGCAGGCTTCGACAGGTGGCCGGCAGTCCTGACACGTCGGGACTCGTTTCGGGACTCGTTTCCGCAGCGTTGAAACTCGGAAAAGGTTGCCGAAGGTTCCATTCTTAACAAGGCCAATGACTCCCTCTCGGTGAGTGAGCTCAAGGTCAGGGTTGTCGTGCGAGAGCTGAAGCCACTTGTCGCCTCGTAAAATGGTCGCTGACGACCCGGAGTCAACAAGCATGTTCATGAAAATTCCGTCCACTTTTCCCTTTACTGTTACTTGGGGGTGCGGAACAATTCCCTGATTTCCACGTTGTACAATTGTAGGGTTTTCACTTTGCAGTGGCGCACGCTGGTCAGAGTTTGCGCACGATCTTGTGAGGTGGCCAGTACCGCCACACTGAAAACATCGTAGTCGCCTCCTAGGAGTGTTTCCGCGGGGAAAGCTTTGACCGTGCTCCTGGAAGTGACTCTGCGACTCGATGAAACTGTTCACTGTGGCGCGAAGGTCGGCCACGCTGCTGGTCAACGCCGCAATGGGATCGCCCGTGGGTCGTATAGTGGCTTCTGAAGTGTTACCCACGGCGGCGCACAGTTTTGGTGTCCCCGTACCCGCAGACAGTTGCCCAATGGATATTATTAGCCTTGAGGCTATCTCAAGAGCTTTCTCAAACGTTGCAGGGTCAGCGGCGAGGACCTCCTCACGCAGCTTGGGTTGGAGACCCACAATGAATTGGTCCCGTATCATCGGGTCGCCCACCTGTAGTGACACCTCTGGATACGCCTGTCCAAAGAGGTCCACAAGGTCGTAGGCGTAGACGTCTAGGGCTTCCGTGAGTTGATGACCGCGGGACCGAAACTGTGCCGCAGACACAGCACGCTGGCCCACCGACGCCAAACGAAGTGTCAACGCCTTCACTAGTGCGGGTAAAGTGGCCTTGCCTTGGTCGGGAAGATGCTCGAAGACGCGGAAGGCCCATCCTCGGAGGCGTGTCGGCAGGTACACCAACTTTTTGGAGTCGTCCCAACCGTTGGCTGCCGCGCAAGCGGAGAAGAGCTTTGCCCATGACTCAAAGCTTCCCTCACCGGTGAAGATGTCCGGGAGAACGGGGTTCGGTGGCCATCCCACCGCTGCCACCAATTGTAACGTAACGGCCAAAAAGCGACAGCGTTCGGTCTTAGGCTACCATTTTATTCATTCCGTTTTCCTGGCACGCGCTCCCAGAGCGCGCGCTTCGTCTTCTTCGCCGTGGCGATACCAGCGATCATCACATCTCCAAGGTCGTCTCTGAGTTCGTCCTTGAGGTCGTCCTACACGTCGTCCACGAGGTCGCCCTTGAGGTCGTCCTAGACGTAGTTCTCGAGGTCGTCCTAGACGTCGTCCTTGAGGTCGTTATAGACGTCGTCCTCGAAGTCGTCCCTGAGGTCGTCCTTGAGGTCGTTTTAGACGTCGTCCCTGAGGTCGTCCTTGAGGTCGTTCTAGACGTTGTCCTTGAGGTCGTCCTAGACGTCGTCCTTGAGGTCGTCCAAAACGTCGTTCTTGAGGTCGTCCTAAACGTCGTCCCTAAGGTCATCCCTGAGGTCGTTCTTGACGTCGTCCCTGAGGTCGTCCTTGAGGTCGTCCCTAATGTCCTAGACGTCGTCTGTAAGGTCGTCTTAACGTCATCCTAGAGGTTGTCCTATACGTCGTCTTAGGCGTCGTCCTCGAGGTCGTCCGACATGTTGTCCACGAGGTTGTCCGAGACGTCTTCTCTGAAAATGTCCTCGGCGTCGTCCTTGAGGTCGTCCTTAAAATTGTCCTAGATGTCGTCTTAGACGTCGGCCTAGGCGTCGTCCTTGAGGTTGTTTTTGAGATCGTCCTAGACGTCGTCCTAAACGTCGTCCTCTAGGCAGTGTTCGAGGTCGTCCTAGAAGTGGTCATTGAGGTTGTCCTAGACGTTAAAATAAGTTCACTGGCACTCCATCTTCACGTGAAGTGAAAGGGCTCTACATTCTTTCTATTAATATTCGAATCAAAGATCGTTTACCTCGGAAGTATCGCGGACACCAAAGGGAGCCGTCGGACGAGAAGGGCTCACTGGAAGGACTTTTGGTCTGACGCTGCCTTCTGGTGTCGGGGGTAATTGAAGTGAAGTATAAAGTAACTCAAAAGTAACTATGAGTAATCAAAAAAGTAATCAAAATACTGGGTCAATAGCAGCTCAAACCATTTTAAAGGGTATTCATAATGCAAATTCAGCTCATAAGAATGCAATTGGTTCGATATCAGCTCAAAGTAAGCTTAGAATATTTAGATGTGAAAACTATATTCACTCCGTACTGAAAAGAAAGTGAGGCTATAAATCCCCCTTGCCATCAGTTAATAAGAAAATGCCTAGTTTTCTCTCGCTTTCTGCCACCATTCACTTAATCTTTGCTTGGTAATCTCTACTGTCTTGAAATCCACTTTTCCTTCGCTGTCTCTAAAACCCAATGACCTTATTAAATCTATGTTGTCTTCGGTATGCATAGGGTGAAGCCCTTTACAGTAGAGTATCAAGTGCTCAGCCGTCTCGTCCTCCTCTCCACAAGCAGCGCACACTGTGTCCATTTCCTGGTACTTCGCTCTGTATGTCCTGTTTCGCAAAACACCTGTCCTTGCCTCAAACAACAATGAGCTTCCCCTAGAATTGTCATAAATGCTTTCTTTGGCAATAACTGTTTTGTTTAATCTATAGCCTTCCAGAGCCTTCTTTGTCTGCATTCCCTCTAGCCACCGATCTCTTTCTGTGGCCTTAACTTTCTTCTTGACTGAGACCTGCTCTTCCGTAACCCCACTATAGCCTAAAAACTTTCCTCTTAATTTCCTAGTGCGCTATCTCCATTTTGTGTCTATACTCCTCATGTATAAATAGCTGAAAACCTTTCGTGCCCATTGCTCCCCACCCATTTGCCTCAACCGATCCTCAAATTCTATCTTGCTCACAGCTTCCCTGCCCTCAAATGACGCCCATCCCATGTCTCCTTGTACTCCCTGGTTTGGTGTTTTGCAATGTGCCCCCAAAGCCAGCCTACCTACCTCCACGCTGTTTTATTTCTAGTCTTGCATGCACTTCGGATTTCATGCATAGCACTGCGTTTCCAAAAGTCAAGCCAGGCACCATGACCCCTTTCCAAATCTTTCTCACCACCTCATACCTGTTGTAATTCCAAAGTGCTCTATTTTTCATTACAGCTGCATTTCTGTTGCCCTTACCTGTTATATACTTTTCATGCTCACTGAGATATTCTGCACCACCACATATCCATACTCCTAGATACTTGTATTTACTAGCTCTCTCAACTGTAATATTCTACTGTATCTTCAGTCTCTCAACATCATCATTGTTAAAAATCATGACTGCTGATTTTTCACTACTGAATTCAAAACCTAATTCCTCTCCTTCCCTACCACAGATGCTCATCAATTCCTGCAAATCTATCCTGTTGTTAGCCATTAGTACGATATCATCCGCATATATCAGTCCCGGTAAGGATTGCTGAATTGTTTGTCCTAGCTTACTGTACGAAGGTCAAATCCAAGCCCACTCTTCTCTAGTCTATCCTCCAATCCTCTCAGATACAACATAAACAGCAAAGGCGATAACGGGCACCCCTGCCTAAGGCCTCGTCCTATCTCTATTTTCCCCGTTGCCTTTCCTTCCCATGTTATAATCACCTTATTATCTTTGTAAATGTTCCTTAATATTGCTGTTAGTCCTTCATCTAGGTTTTAGCTCTCCACTATGTCCCACAGAGTTTTTTGGTTCACATTGTCATAGGCACCCTTGATATCCAGAAATGCCAGCCAGAGCTGTCTGTTTTCTTTTTGCGCTATTTCTATACACTGTGTTAGAGAAAATATATTGTCTTCCAACCTTCTTTGTTTCCGAAACCCGTTCTGCAACTCGCCCAGTATGCCCTCGCAATCTACCCATTCCTCCAGTCTGTTCTTTATAATCTGCATTACCAACCTGTAAATAACTGGTGTCACGGTTATGGGACGATAATTACTAATGTCAGACTTATCTCCCTTTCCCTTATATTTCATACTCATCCTACTAAGCCTCCATTCATCTGGAATATTTCCTTTTGTTACCATAGTGCTCACTACCTCCCTTAGTTTTGCCTTAGATTTAGGACCCAAATTCTTCACCAGCTTGATTGGGATACCATCTGTGCCTGTCGACGTGCCACTAGGGACTCTTCGTTCCGCCTTTTCCCATTCTCTTTGTCCAAAATGCGAGATGTCAAAAGCTGGACTGATACTGCCTTCGGTTCTCCTATCTTCCACATGCACCCGTTCCCGAAATTTCTCCTCCATCACTGCTCCTATATATCGTATCGCATCATCTCCCTCTAATTGATCTCCCTGATGCGAGAGTATGAACCTCTGTCTAGCTTGCGTCGTTTCACCGAGTGAGTTCAAGTGCTCCCAAAACTTCTTGGCTGCGTTTCTATCTTTCTTGCTTACATTACTCATCCATTCTTCACCCTTTCTCTGAAGTTTCGCATTGATCAAACTGGATGCCTCTCGGCGACATGTTATAAAAGTGTCCCATCTTCTTTTTACTTCCGTTTCCGACTCGCCACTACGCTTGGAATGCCTGTGTTCTCTAGAGGCTTCCTGACGTTTTTGTATCGCTTGCTTCACTTCTTTGTCCCACCAGCTTTTTGGTCTATGTTTTCGCATCCCCTTTCGTTTACTCTGAACTTTGTCTAGTTCCAGAACAAAAAGCCCAGTTAGGCTCTCATAGGTCCAATCTGTATACCGTTGCCCTGAAACTGCTTCCTCTATTCTTTCAGCAACCATTTCCAACTCTTTGTCGCTGCAGAACAGGACCCTCCTGCCCATTACAGGAGGGTCCTGTAATGAGCGCCCCGCTGCGGCGAGACGCCGAAACACACTTCTCCCGAGCGATGGAATGTCCGCTCGTGCTCCTCGCGTTCCTCGCGCGTCTTCGGCGCTGCAAAAGATGTGCGGTCACTACACTATATTTCCCCTTATGATGTACCACAGGAAAGGCTACAAGCGCGAGCTCCTTGCCTTAAAGGGGCGATGCAACAATTTTTGTACTTTGCACAAATACCACTTAGAACGGATCCCTGACGTTAATGAGCTATGAAACACGCGTTCGTTTTTCACCGCACGCAATAGAAGTCCCAGAACAAAATTAAAGAAAAACGAGCAGCGTTCACCCCCTCAACTCGCAGCCAGAACAAGCAGCCACGTGAACTGGAGCCGATTATATGCCGCCAATGTTGATCATAGCCACGCGCTGGGGTTGGAAAAGCACAGTACACGCGCTGAGTTCCAGACATTGTTATGGCTCGGCTATTGTCGTCGTTGCAGCGATTGGACACGGGCCCCCTACCGGAATGCTTCTCGAGCTAGTAATTATCACGAGCCCAAATCGAGTGCCCACGCAATGCTCGGGTCCAATCTATGAACAGCATTCAAATATCGCCATATGGGTGTACTGCGATCCCCACGTTACGTCATCAAATTTTGCAAAGGAAAGATTGAATGGAAATGGTCGGTTTTGTTCTTGAAATTACACCGCAAGAAAGAAGTTTCTTGGCCAGTGGCGTTGCGTGCGAGTATCCTTGAGTCCCACCAGTGCCAGTAAGCTCGTGGAAAGCGAAAAACATTCCAATTGAATATCGTTGCACATCTAGGGCACATCTCGGCGGCACAAGCTCTCGTGCATTAAAGGGGTACGGAAACGAAATGACGTGAGCGCGAGCTCTCTTCCTTTCGCTTGAAAGTCGGCCAGCGAGAAGCGCAATGCGTATCGCGCCGGTGACGTCAATAGTTCCTGCACTGCCAAGGGTACCGTAGTTCCGAGCGTTGCCGCTTGATGGCGTCAACGTGTGACGATCTCGCCTAGTAGTAATATCCGAGGACTGTACGTTCTAGCTTGCCCATAACGTCGTTCGCGACCATACCAGTATTTTATGTGCCACGAGCGTTCGGTTCACCGTGTTAGTTTCACGCCGCAAAAGTAGTAGCTCGAGGGAACCGGTAAGTAGAAATAACCGTTAGTACCCAGCAATGGCGAGGGGAGAGTGATCTACCCTCATGAATTATACTCTTTACTGGAATTCTTCTTTTTCATCTACCCTCATGAATTATACTATTGAGTTCCCAGGGGTAACTTCTTCTTCTTCGGTATGATATTTGGTGGCTAGCGTTCACATGTTTCTGACTAGGTTTCTCACTTGGGGCGCTCCCAGAAGAAGGTGGTGCCTGTCCCTAGCCCATATTTATGCAAAAATATCGGCGCTAAAATTTCGTTTCCGTACCCCTTTAAAGCGATTCGGCTTGGAGCCGTATTTGTATGATCCTTCCGCATCGTCAACTTCTTCAGGACAGACACGCGAACCAAGCCTGGGAACAACCGAAGCGTCAACGAGCCATGCGCACGCGTTTGCGCGTCGCACGAGAGCTGAAACCACGGTGGCTCACTTCGTTTTGGCTCCTTCCACCAAGACGCCTCGGTATTGCGTTCAGGCCTAGGCAATCTATACCAGTGAGTGGACATACCGCTGTGGCGCTGCTTGCAGAGGCATGTTGTCGTCACGACATTCCATTGAAGCTTCATAACCAACTACCAGGTGGTTTTTGATTATCGTTTAATTCACTTTAAAATATGTTATCTTGCGTTTTCTAGCGCAATATTTATGTTTCTGTGGTTCTACTGCTACCTGCGTCCTTGGTTCAGTATCCCTTTGAACGTGCGCCACTTATTATGGACGCTAAATTCTTTGGTTCAGTATCCCTTTAAGGGCAGCTGCCAACGCTTTGATCTTGCGCTTCTACCCTTCGCTGCGGTACAACATAAGGTGGAACGGAGTATACCAGCTTCCCCGAGAAATGCTCTGTGCTACCAGTACCTCGCGCTCCAAATCTGCGACCGGGCGCTCTATGGCTCCGTCGTCGAACTGCCAGGCTTTGTGAATATAGAGGAGGCTATGGCCAAACCCAGCGCGTGGCTTTATGGTTAACGTACGTTGGCGGCATAGGATAGACACCAGTCCACTTGGCCGCTTGTTCTGGCTCCGAGTTGAGGGGATGAACGATGCTCGCATTTCTCGTATTTCTTTGGCGCCTGCCTTTGACTAGAAAGAAAAGCTAAGGCAAGCTAATTCATTTATTAACGTTAAGGTGTGATTCTAAGTAATATTTATCGAAAATAGAAAAATCATTTCATGGCTCCTTCAAGAGTTGCACATTTTGTTGATTTTCTATTGTTTTCTGTTACGAACATGAACAGACGCTGGCAGACGCTAGTATTCGAACGTGGCTCGAGCATTACGTGCATTACAACATTGCATGGTCACCTCTTCCGGACAGGCTCGCGCCCCCTGGCTGAGTGCAACAGGCCTATACATCTCTGTGACTATTTGCTTGATCGAGCATCCCCGCTTGGTTACTGCAGCACGAGTGCAGTGTAGCACGAGTGTGGCCAGCGGAATTTTCCTATCGGTCATCTTGAGGGTACCGGAAGTCGAACTTTTGGGGCGTTGCAGAGGCTGGGCGGCGGCGTGCTGGAAGACACGTTTTTTGCTCGTTCGCCGTCATTCGCCGAAATTGTTAAAACCTTATGTAAACGGTCGTAGGGAAACTTTTACAAAAGCGCAGCACCGCAGAAAAAAGGCACAACTCGTCGAATGCAAGTTTCGCAGCGTCATCTGAGGATAATTGGCACACCAAAGTGCTGCGTCTCTGCTTTCGCACACTTGGATACCGAACAAGAATCGGCGCCGTGGTGATGTGTGTAGTATCGCGGGTATTACCGCGTGAGCAGGAAGACGACGATACGCGAGCCTGCCACGCGGACCGGAGAGCAGCACGAGCAGGGACTCTGGAGCATGCTGCGGTTCGAGTCTATTCTATCTTTTCTGCTTTATTAAATACGTGAGTTTGCTGTGATGTGGCGTTGGCCTCCATACATAACATTTGGCGACGAGGCTAAACAACGGCAAGGAGCATGGCAACGAAAGAGAACGGACCACGACCGGCACTTGGACGTCTGGAGGAGTTCGTCACATCGAAACCGGAGTCTTGGCCGCAGTACGTTGAGCGACTCGGGTTCTTCCTTTTGGCGAACGGGATCGTGGACAACGTAGTGAAGCGGGCCGTTTTCTGCAGCGTGTGTGGGCCTTCCACATATGCCTTGCTTCGATCACTCTGCTCTCCGAAGACACCAGGTGACGTACCTTTGAAGAGCTGTTAGCCATTCTAACGAAGCACTTCGCACCAAAAACATCGGTAATTGCTCACCGATTTACGTTCAACAAGTGTTGCCAACGTCAAGGCGAGTCCGTGACGAACTACATCGCGGAGTTGCGTCGCCTCGCTGAACACTGCGACCATTCATCGTTTTTGGATGAGATGCTCCGAGATCGGTTGGTATGCGGGGTCGGCGAAGAAGCTGTACAGCGCCGTCTTCTCGCCGAACCAGACCTCACCTTCGCAAAGGCTCAGGACCTTGCGATCGCGGCAGAGTATGCCAAGAAACGTACGCAAGAGATGCGTGACCTTCACAGCCCGGAGGTGGCTGGAGTTTGCTACATCGACAGAAACATCTCGCATAAAGCGCCGAACAGCTCATCGACGCAAGGCAAGAACCCTGGCAAGATTAAGACACCTCCAAGCTCAGTTGGCAAATGTTGGCGCTGCGGTGGTACACACGACGTGAGTAACTGCCATTTCGCACACGCCGTTTGCCATTTCTGTGGCAAGAAAGGGCACATCGTACGTGCCTGCCGCCAGAAGATGGCCAAGTCCAAAAACAGCGTTTCGAAAACGGAGTTAGACAAAGCTTCCAAGGTGGAGTATCGCCTAAACTTCATTGAGCTGGCAGAGACAGTCGAAGTTCAAGTAAATGGAATCCCAATCTGCATGGAAGTAGATTCCGGAGCAGCTTGTTCAGTCATCGATCCGAGAACAATGCGTCGCCTTGGACTAACCAAGAAGAGACTGATGACAACAGAAATCGCTCTCAGGACATATTCTCAACGCAAACTGACGGTTCTCGGAAGTGTCAATGTTCCTGTGAAATTCAAAGGAAAGGAGCACACGCTACCACTGCTGGTAGTGAAAGGAAGCGGCGAAAGCCTGTTGGGAAGGAACTGGTTTCGAGCACTGGGAATCAAGATTCAAGGAATTCATCAACTATCCGAGTCCCAGCCCCGAATGCAAGGACTGGAGAAGGAATTTCCAAACGTCTTCAAGTCAGGACTTGGCGAAAGCAAAGGACCCGAAGTTCACATCGAGCTCAAGCCAGACTCCAAACCAAAGTACCACAAGCCTCGAGCTGTTCCGTTGGCACTTCAACCAAGAGTGGAAGACGCCATCACACAGCTAGTACAACAAGGAATTCTGGTTCCAGTGAGGAATTCTGAATGGGCTACGCCAGTCGTACCTGTGGTGAAGCCAAACGGCAAGATACGACTATGTGGTGATTATAAATGCACCATCAATCCAGTTTTGGAATGGGAAGATTATCCACTGCCAACAGCTGAACAGCTGTTAGGTAAACTGGCAGGTTGCCGGTGGTTTTCCAAGTTGGACCTGGAGCAAGCCTATCAGCAGCTTTCTGTTGATGAACACACTTCTAACCTACATACACTGAGTACTCACAAGGGACTTTTTAGGGTAACAAGGTTACAATTTGGCGTCGCTACCGCTGTAGCTATTTTTCAACGTCGCATGGAGCAGTTGCTAGCCGGACTACCGGGAGTTCAAGTGTTCCTTGACGATATCCTGATCGGGGGATCCGACTCAAGAGAACATGACCTTCGAGTCCGTGCAGTTCTACAAAGAATCCAAGAGGACGGACTACGCTTGAACCAAAAGAAGTGCACTTTTGGAGTGCAAGAAGTGACGTTCCTGGGTTACAAGATAGACCAAGACGGGGTACACCCAACACAGGACAAGGTGAGAGCAATCCATGATGCGCCTGCACCTAAAGACAAGAAGCAGCTTCAAGCCTTCTTAGGACTCCTGAACTTTTATAATCGCTTCCTGCGTGGAGCTTCAGACGTGTTGGAGCCTCTCCACCGACTTCTAAGGGACGGAGTAAGATGGAGTTGGTCATCCAAAGAAGCAAAGGCCTTCAACGATGCAAAGGAACTTCTCAAGTCTGACAGTGTTCTGTGCCACTATGACCTTAACAAACCACTGGTACTGGTTTGTGACGCCTCTCCTTACGGAGTAGGGGCTGTGTTAAGCCACGCAGATGACGAAGGTCAAGAGCGACCTGTCGCTTACGGTTCACGTTCGCTGACAACAGCGGAAAGAAACTATTCTCAAACAGATCGGGAAGCGCTAGCTGTAGTCTTCGGACTAAAAAAGTTTCATCACTACATCTACGGAAGAAACATCAAGATTTACACTGACCACAAACCGTTACCCAAGTAACTTACTTGGTTTGTTCGACAACAAGAAACCGATTCCGAAGATGGTATCACCAAGGGTCCTCCGTTGGAGCTTGATGTTAGCAGCTTATCATTACCAGTTATTGTACCGTCCAGGTAAACAAATGGGAAATGCGGATGGTCTCAGCCGACTTCCGCTACCTTCACCCAACTTCGACGTTCCGCAACTGGGAGAAGTTTTTCTTTTGGAAGGAACTCCAGAAGGCTTGGTGAAAGCCGAAGAAGTGGCAAAAATGACGAGGAAAAATCAGGTTCTTTCAACTGTGATGTACTGGGTTCTCCATGGATGGCCAGAAGAAAAGCCAAAGGACCTTTTCAGTACATTCTATAGCCGACGAGAAGAGTTGTCGGTATACAACGGTTGTTTGCTATGGGGACACCGTGTGGTTGTTCCCAGAAACTTCAAGAGAATGTTCTGAAGATTCTACATGCCTCGCATCCCGGTGTTGTGCGCATGAAAGGCCTAGCTAGAAGCTACGTCTGGTGGCAAGGACTAGACCAACAGATCGAAGAACGGGTTCGATGCTGTACGACGTGTCAGGAGACGCGAAATGCACCGGTCCGAGCTCCGATCCATCCATGGGAATGGACGGTGAACCCATGGTCCAGACTACACGTGGATTTTGCCGGCCCTTTTGAAGGCAAGATATTTTTTATCGTCGTTGATTCACACTCAAAATGGGTTGAGGTACGTTTAGTGAAAACGACTTCAGCGGCGGAAGTCATCCGAAGTTTAAGAGAACTGTTTGCGACACATGGAGTGCCAGATGTGCTGGTTTCCGATAATGGAGCTGCCTTCACTTCGGCAGAGTTTCGAGAGTTCGCAGACAGCAACGGTATTCGACTTTCGTTTGTTTCACCGTATCATCCAGCTTCCAACGGTCAAGCTGAAAGGATGGTTCAGGAAACCCAGAAGTCGCTGTCACGCCTGAAGGAAGGAGACTGGTCCACAAGGATATCAAGATTTTTGATAACACAACATGTTCTACCTTCCACTACTACTGGGAAAAGCCCAGCCGAGTTGATGATGGGACGTAAGCTACGAACAGCTTTAGATCTGCTTCATCCATCGTCGGCAAACCGCACGATTGAAAGACAAGAGAAGATGTTCATGGAGCAGAGGAAGGAAACGGTCACTTTTCAGAAAGATGCGATGGTCTGGGTAAGGAATCTGCTGTCGCCCCATCCTAAGTGGTTGGCAGGAAAAGTGATTAAAAGTTGTGGACCTCTGTCCTACGAAGTGCTATTGGGAGACGGTCGCAGATTCCGACGACATGTCGATCACCTGCGCCCACGTTGGGAGGACACAACATTGTCCTCGGCGTCCGAATGCGATGCAAGTCTCCGGGAGGAAAGGGGAAGAGACCGTGAAGACGTCTTGGAGACAACCACGCATGCGGAGTTCGGAACAACAATGCCCCATACGAGTGAGTCTTCGGAGGAGCTTTTGGATGCCGAGTCCTCCGAAACACCGATATGCGAACCGGAAACGCTTCCCCGTCCAACAGCTGACGCTGAAGTGCCAACTGGTCGTCCGACGAGAGTACGTCGAGCACCACGGTACCTTCAGGACTACCAAGTGGATTAAGGCACCTACGGACTGGGTGGTGACGATTCCGGGGGAAAGGGATGTAGTATCGCGGGTATTACCGCGTGAGCAGGAAGACGACGATACGCGAGCCTGCCACGCGGACCGGAGAGCAGCACGAGCAGGGACTCTGGAGCATGCTGCGGTTCGAGTCTATTCTATCTTTTCTGCTTTATTAAATACGTAAGTTTGCTGTGATGTAGCGTTGGCCTCCATACATAACAATGTGTTAACCCTTTGGGAAAGTTTTGAAGGTGTGTCGCGCATAAACGTCTTTGCTGCATACAGATCGGTCCCGGAGTTCTGGATCGTCCAGCTATTCCAGTTAGCTGCACCGATCAATAGTTGCTATTATGCACTGCAACAATGTTGGAAATCTACTCGGATGAATCCGAACTACTCACGTGTAAAGACAGATAGAGCAACGCAGGTTAGTGTGGGTTACAAACCACATCGCCGTTTTTGAACAATGGAACCAGGGGTGTCGGAAGTGTTCGGGAGATGAGGGGATTGGGAAAGATAGATTTTCGTTCCCTTCTACTGAATTGATTGCTAGAAATGTCTCGGAAGGCAAAGAACGATTGCCGCCGCCGCTGCGCCATCCCCCCTCTGCTCCGTCACCACGGAATCAAACTCGTTTCTGGCCCGCGAGTGCCGCAAGTTACAAATACAGTCAAGTAAAGTAAAACACTGCTCCAAATGCACATGCACCTTGACGCGCGTCACACCTTCAAAATCAACCACACGGCGTCGATTCGTGATTGGTATCCAAGCGTACGAAGGCATAGAAGCATCACTTTGGCGTGCCAAGGCAAGTTCAACTTCTTTGATGACACCGCGAGACTTGCGTTCGAGGAGTTGGGCCTTTTTCCGGCGGTGCTGCGCTTTCGTGAAAATTTCCACGTGTTCTCAAAAGCAACTACGACCGTCTACATAAGGTTTAAAAAAAAAGAAACATATGCGACGAATGACGGCGAACGAGCAAACACGTGTCTTCAGCACGCAGCCGCCCAGCCTCTGCAACGGCTCCAAAAGGTCGACTTCTGCGTACCTCAAATATGGCCGATACAGAACTTCCGGTGGCCGCATTCGCGGAGCGGGTATTGTGGTTGGAAGGGGAAGTGTGCCGGGCGGGAGCGAATTCGGGCTGCACAGAGTTGCCATGAAAACGATTCGTCTGCAGACTAAAGTGCAACATGCGGTGGCGAAAATTTTCATCGCAACACACGCGCTGCCCGCAGCGCGTGTGTTGAAAGGTCGCATTGCTTCTTTATATTTTGACCCAAGTTTCTGTAACTATAGTTGATTGCAAGCTCAGAAAAAACCGGAAATGCCTCTCAGAGGAAAATGTACCCCTACGCCGAGAAACACCAGCCAATCGTTTTCATGACGTCACGATTCCGTGGACCAATCGCGATCCTTTTGAAAAAAAAAAAAAAAGCTCAACATGGCTGCTGGCCTTAGCAACGCGACGCTAGTTTCTCGTGACAATTATTCTGCTTTTTTGCACCGTGTTTTACGTGCCCGAGTTTACGCCACGAAATCTTAATGGTATCGGCTTGCGTTTGCAGCAGTTTTTGCGCGACAACGTGAGAATCCAGCGACGCTATCGCCAACGAAAATTTCGAAGCGGGCGCGAGGCTTAGCACTGCTGAGAGGTGAGAAGCTACGCCGGACGTCGTCTGCTTCGTTGGATTTCTGTCGCCTCTGCCCCACGTTGCTACTCAACATAGTACCGGCACCGCTGCTTCAATTCGCTGTGGTTTCCGCGGGGTGAGCTGAGATTGCCGTGCACCTCAGTGGGATCCATGACGGAAGACAAAGAGAGCGGGGCGTAGGGTGCCTACATGTCTGTCTGTCTCAGGGTGAAGACATCCATTGTTGCACTGAATGTTCAGCGCCTGACGCTCTCGCGCACTCGTTGCGTGACCTGGGCGCTAAAATGGCGTCTATGCATTAGCCAAAGCTACGCGCTCGAGCTGATTGACACCGGATTGCGCGTACTTCAAAATGCATAAAAAAACGATTGGGCGTAAAAATGGCTGAGATGTCACCACTCAAGCAAAAGCGCGCGTGCGTATGAAGGCACTCTAGCGGGGCGCGGTGGTGGTGTCGATGACTTGGGAGGGTGCCGATTTGTCAAAACCCGAAAAGTATAATTATTCTTGTTTTCTATTCATCCAACAAAATAAAGGCACACATTTCGTGCGCAAAGCCCACAAAACTAAGTAAATCACTAAATATTTATCATTTGCAGGAACTATAAGTGCTTTGTTATTTATAATTTTGGCGAGAGAAAGGTTGGTTTCATTTTCGCCGCTTTCCCTCAATCGAAGGCGCTGGAAGACGGTATTTAGACAGTATCTTGGACAGAAAATGAATTGGGAAGACGGTACATTGGACATGACTTTCTTTCTTTACTAAACAGCTATTTCGTTGACAAAAACGTATTCTAACTTATTTAAACGTCCTGAATGAATTAAATAACTATTGTAGTAGTTTAAGACACGTTTACTGGAGGAAGAAAAAGCAACGTTGCTAGCGAACTACTTTCTCGGCGGCGGAGGCACTTCAGATGGGCGCAATGCGCTTGTGGGTGGAGCTAAAAGATTGTTCTTAGGTTGCATCGGACTATACATGAATTGCGCCATTTTACCCGCTAAATCGGTCGTGCGCCTCAATTCCGCGATGAAAATTACGCGAAGAAATTTTTGGGGACCACGAGGAGCGCTGCAGCTAGACTTTTGTGGGAGCCTGCATTACCGAGAGTTTCCACCTGCTCGCTCGGGGTCACGTGGTTTATATTCGCAATACGAGCTGCGAGGAGGTGACGAACGCGTTGGTCGTCTGCGCGTGTCTCAGCCTCTCCACCTACTTTCCCCCTCGCCACGCGAAAACGCAGCGCATGCGCACTTGCGACACATCTTCGCCGGTGGCGTCCGCCACATTGCAAACGCTCCCCATGTTTTCAGATGGACCCTCTCTACAATCTAGGCTCTCTCAAAATTTTCATTGCGTTGTGCGCATGTGGCGCCCGGCACACTTCCAGCCACAAGCTACTAGAAAAAAGTGACGCGCTGCCATTCACTGCCGCGTAGCGGCGCTTGTGTCTAAGCCCGCCCGACCCGTTCGGTCCGACAGGCCTCGGCAATCGTGGATACGTCGTGAAACATCTTTTTTTTTTTTTTTTTTGTCGGTTCACAGAGTGTATTACTAAGGACTGTTGCCAGTGTGATAATGTCCGGATTGAGACAACATTTCCTGGGGCTTTTGAGGTAAATTCACGCCATCCGGGCTTTCCTAGTTTTCGCAGTTTTCCGACATTCGGCATCAAGGCAAACAACTCGGAGAAATGGCTGCGTCTAACGTTTGCACTTTCCGGCACATGGACCTTTGTGTTTTAGTCGTTTGCGGACTAATATAAAGTGAACTTCCCTCTTCTGGTGTTCCGTGTCTGTGCCAAAAGTTCAAGCGTAAACTGCTGCATTCATACCAAAGCCGCTTTAGGAATGATGACAATTTGAAGACGTCTTCGTCATGTGAAAGAATCGGGCTGTTTTTGTATCTGTATTCGGCAACGTCGAGGCCTCCTACTGGTGAAAACAACTGAGTTATTCCTCTCGTGTGTTCTTTACGTGTGTGACAACCTCGCTTTCTTGCGTATGGGTGCCATTTCGGAGATGTCTGAGTAAGAATTTCAAGGCACCACTTCTGATCAACTGATCAGCGCGGATTCGTGTGTGTATATTTGGAGATTTACGTGTGAACGTGCGGTAGATATTAGAACCGTTATTTTACAGTACCTGCTACAGCCTCGCGGCAACAGTGCACGAATTGTAAGACACCTCCGTTGACTATGTGAAACTAGTTCATTTGTGTAAACGTATTATGCTTGCTCCATGCGTCTGACAGCAACATGCTTGTTGACGTGTTTATAAGCGCGCGTTAATTTAAACTCGCTTCATGCTAACTACTATTTTCTTAACGTTGTAGTTATCCATAAACTATAATGTTGTTTTAATGATCTCGTTACGTTTCTGTGATCTATTTCAAGCCAAAATAAAGGCATTTTAGCTACCCTGAGAATGCGTCATAGGAAGGCTGGGGTGCAGAGACCACTTTTGAAAACTGCAATGCCTCTTCGTTGTAACGCAAATGCTCTTCTACACGAGATACATTACTCGAGAGATGACGGAGAAGTTCGCAGTAGCAAACAAGGAAACTCGGGTCCTGTGATCGCCAACTACAGGTATTTCCAGTCTTGGTGTTTTGGATTCTGCTCGGGATTTTTTTCATGCAAAAAGAAATAAACGCTGCACAGTACTCACCTGCAATTTTAGCCTTGCCGAAGATTTGCCGTGGTAACAAATAAAAGGCAGAAAACGTATTTTGTTTGTTTTCTTGTGACAAGTGGGAGCGTTTATCGAGAACTGTATACGGAGCTGACTGCGCACTCGAGCCCCTGCTTGTGGATGCTGGTGCTAGACGAATATGAGAGACATCAGCTATAGCTTAAATCCCGTTATGGTTTGATATTACACGAACATAAAATCGCACTCGGAAGCCGGACCCAAAGCTAGGCACCCATGCTGCTATCCGATGAATTATAGAGTAAAAATCGAACAAATCGATAGCGTGCATAATTACAATCGTGACTGCTGCAGAATCTAATTGCAGAGTCTATTTCTCAAAAACAAGTGCGCAAGAACCGCCGACGTGCCGCCGACCGCCTGATTTCGCAATGAAAAAGCCAGCGTCCCGAGCTTGTCCAGAGCTTGGCCGGCCTTGCGGACCGGGCGGGCTGCGACGACAGCGCCACCACGCTCGCGCGAACGGAGGGTACCGGCTTTTTGAAGCGCGGCTAATGCGGAGCTTGTCAACTGAACTGGTCTAGTAACGTTGCTTCCAGCCACCATAACGCGATCCAGCAATTGTCAGAGAGATCAATGTATACAACACCATTATTTTGAACGCGATGAATGGATGAATGAATACTGATGAACCCTTCGAGTGGGGCGGCGGCTTCAAGCCACCTATCCGCAAGTACGCGGGAGCCAGGCCTTTTCTTCAGAACAGCGTCACCGCGTATCGCCCGGGAATAATAAATGTACCTTCTTCGCTGACGTGCAAATTACACGGGAAACAAAGTTGTCAGTGAAGACTTGCTGAGGCATTTATTTTTATCGAGCAGTAGAGTTACCCGATGCAACAGAATACAGAGGCAGCCGCAGCGGCGCGTTCAGTTCCACTAGTATAATGCAATCAACAAAGAGGAGGCATTGACCCTTTCGGAGAGTATGCCGTGGAAAACAGTCGAATTTCGCCTCGTATTTTTAAACCCAAGATTTAGCGAGAGGTTGTTCATAAAGGCTCATCTATCGGCATATGTCTACCTTGGCAATGACGAATAGTCCTGTAACTTTATCGCCAGCGTCCGGAACCTCTGTGGCTGCTTCATGCTGATCGCCTATCATTTGTTCTGGGGGTGTTCCCACATCGGCTATCCTGTGTACACATTTCCCGATGGGAATATGTATGGCCTCAATAAAAAGAGAAAAGAAACATCGAAACGAGATTGAAAAAGAGGGGGAGCGAGGGAGAAGCAATGACATCGTGAAGCCCGCGGTAGCAGAATCGGCGCCCCTATAATCGCATCCTATGAAGATAATTTCCGAAAACTTTGACAGCGCCGGGGGTCATCAGTATTCCGTGGAAGGGAGGAACTACGCTCGCCTTTTGCTTTGCGTGTCGATTTGAGAGTGGAATGCCAGAGACGCGCTTTGCATTCTAATGGACGAAGCGTGACGGCATTGAAACAGGTCCCCCGCGCTCAAAACTCTAAAACAAAAAAGGAGCACGAAGAAAAAAATATATATATATTGTTAAGACGAAAGAAGAAGCTGAACTCCGATCGGTGCCCGCAGATCTCGTGCAGCGCTAGAGCTCGAGCTGTGCTCGGCCGTTGCTCGAACCGTCATATTGGCGACACCACTGTAATCGCTCCTCGCTCATTGTATAAACCCCCATTTATTCATCAACAGTCTTCCGAATATATATATATACATATCCACTCCTTGTCCCCTATGTTCGAAAAGCTTATACCCCTGTCAGACGGGCACGTTAAATGCCAGTTAAGCAAAATGACATGACAGCTCGGCCAATCCGCGTGTTTAATACGCCACGCTGCGCGTGCACGCGCCACGTGCAGAACCAGGATCACGAGCTGATTCGCCGAGCGGTGAATGACATTCGATCAAAATGACATTTACTTTCCCGTCTGACAGGGGTATTAGTTAGCCTTGTATAATTCAAATCAGTTTGAGTTTCCCCAGAAATTATCTCCTCCATTTGCTTAACGACAATTTCCAACTGCTTCTCTATATAAAATGTATGGTCTGGTTGTTTGTCTTGCTCTGTCCCTGCGTTTCCTTCCCTAGATCACTACCGAGGCTTCTTGAACCATCTTCATCCATTTTCATTGTCTCTAGCCTGCTATACATTCTATTTAACATCAGTCCATAATCTACCGTGGAATGTAAACTACCCGTTTCCCATGTTATTAGCCCGTTTCACACGTTATTACCTCTTCCGAAATTGAAGCGATCCTAGCGGCCAGATGCCGCGCGAAGCATCAGTGGGTATTGGTTGCTCACTACTTCTGTTTCCATTTGCCAATCCCACTTCACAACATCCCGTCCCGACCAAATACAGCGCTTGCATTTCTGAGTATGCGACTTTCCTTAGATTTAGCATAGAGAGTATTGCGTCAGGGAGCGTTGCATGCTCCCCGCTGCGCACGCGCGTCGTCACCACGCGCCAATCCAAGACGCGGTTCGGGCTTCGCGCACGCGCAGTGTGGATGCTAATGCAAACGCACAGTGCTTGCGTTAGCTCGTATACGCAATATTAAAACTTACTACTCATATAGGGAGTATTCACCGGACGACATTTGTGGGTACAGTTTAGAGCCCTTGCTCAGAGCGAGCTCACATTAATAGGCTGCTAAGACCGGCAAACTTGATGGTGTGGAATGCACGTTGAAAAAGAACTGTGAAAGCTCGCCATCAGCACGCGCTCAGCAGTCGCGCACACAGATATGCGAGGGGCGTTCATAAAGTTCGTATCATTGTCACGAAGGAATTAGCGGCGAGATGTTTTGGTGGCGCCCTGCTATGGTTCCCCCTTGTGACGTGATTACCTTGCAAACAACAAGTTCGATGGTGTTTATAAATAGCATGGTGGAAGCTTGAAATCAGTGCGCTCTCAAAGGAACACTGCCAACACCGTCAAAATTAAAGTTCTTTCATTCCTCTTATTTCCGTCGATGATAAATCCTTTTCTGACGTCATAGTCAGCGTTCGGCCAATCGTGGAAGGCCGACCACAGCGACGCTTTCGGTGGCGCACGTCCCCAATAGAGATTGATCAATCAAACTTTAGTAGGAGTTGAGACCTTCTCTACATGTTCGCCACCAAGCGTTATCCACTTTTGAAAGCGATGGACCACATGTCGGAGGCCATTGTTTTAGAACTTCTCGTTTTGAGTGTTCAGGAATCGCTCCACTTCAGCAATCACTTGGTCGTCGTCCTTGAAATGCTTTGCTCTTGTTTGGCCACACTGGAAGCGTCAACGCCATTTAACCATATAGTTTCATAAACCTGGCCGTTGTGCCAGAACAATGCTCCCAGATTTTAATTAATATCCTCGGCATTGCTTCCCCTCAAATGAAAACAAAAATAGATCACTGCATTGCTTGGCACCGACGGGTAGTGCCATTTTGGTTTCGACTCCCTATAGCGGCGTTCCGCGCTACTATAGCACGCGATGTGTACACTGTGCGGAAAAGGGACGAGCGCTCATGTTGATGCCTGTTTTGTTCCGATTTTTAAATTTTTTTGTGCCGATAATACGAACTTTATGAACGCCCCTCGTATGGTCGCCACTGAATACTCCCTATGTAAGGTGTTGCCTACTAATACGGGTGACAATGGCACATGGAAAAAGAACTCTAATGGCCGGTCATCCAGTTCAATCGTCTCCTCAATGTCAGGCTTCATAAGTTATCCGCGAGCAGGGAGGGACATGCTGCACTCTGGAGTGGTAGCCGGGCAGCCAGATAGGCATGAGACGCCGGCAGGCCGTACTCCTACTCCTCGCTCCTCGCAGGCCCTTACGGCCACCGGGGGTTCATGTTTCATCGCGGACTCGCACGAACATGAACGGGTGTAATGCGAGCCAGCGCTGACATAATTTCATGCAGTGCTGAGATGCACCCCTTCGTCAACGGGGCGATCGAAACCGAAATTACCTTTCATGGCCAACCAGGTCCCATAATACAATGCGCGCAGTGCTGCGTGCGATCTTTGTAGCGATGGGCCGAACTTTTTCCGAATCGAAAATTCGGCGCCGAATCTTGGAATTCGGCAGAGCTGAACTTTTCTCGAACGTTTCTAAAGATTCGGCAAAGATTCGGCAAAAATACATTCCTACCAGACTTAAGGTCTGATACTTAGTTTTTTCTGGCGAATTTTTTTTTCTTAGCTTAAATGTAACATGTAATGCATATTGACAGTTATTACTAAATAAGGTGATATTCTACAAAAAAAATTGTATTGGTGTCGTTTTTGCGTGTTTACTGGCTATTTTACAGTGACATCTTGCGGAAGTAGCCTGACAACGAGGTTGGGTAGCAACGGCCGCAGTCACGAATCACAGTACGAGAGTTTCAGTCTTGAGGCCTCATCAGCGCAAGCCTGCAAGTGTGTGTACAAATAAAGGCAATAACACTGCATTCTTACTTTCTCTGGGAGTCACCGTTTCGTAGGCGAAAACGAATGCAACGGTTGCTGAGCCTTCACCAGAATATATAACAATATTGTTGTAAATATGCATGTTTTTCGATTTGAGTCCCATGACGTGAGCTTTGCATGAAGTGTGCGTCCCATATTCGCAACGTCTCGTTTTTACCATTTAAAATGCCGCTTTCTGATGTTAGGACACACACGGACATTTAGGAAGATCGGAAGAGAGGAATGTCGAATGTGCAACGTCGAGCATGAAAGTGCTGTGTTTAGTTTTATGCATATGCATGAAAACCGCGAAATAACTCTAATTTAATTTTTTGTTTTGTTTTGGTACACACTAGTTGTGAACCGGAACAGGATTATTTTAATTGCGAGGACTGCTTTAAAGTAATTGTCAGTCAATGTTTCAACTACCCCGTTGCATCACTGGAATCAAATGAAAATCACGTTATCCAGAATGTACCGCATCATTTGTCACTTGCGCAGTGGACTGCTTAAATTACTGGTCGATTTTCTGTTCATGAGGCAGAAAATATTGAAGAGAACCACACTCGCAAAGGCTCGCAAACGCACAGTTATCGTGTTGCCTACTCCACACCTCGCCGTAATCGCAGGTTGTAATACACTGTACGGTGGTAACCGCAGGACTAGAGCCACTAAATGAGCTGCGCTTAGAGTATCGGCACTCCGTTCCCCGACATTGTTGTGGGCGCCGCCATTTTGGCTCGTATGCAGGGCAGACGCAACTGCCGATCGTCATGGTTCAAAAGTGGGACTTCCTCAGCATTAGATTCGGTGTTAGGAAGCTCATGTAATATTGATTTGCTCTGTCACGAACTCTTTAAACATTTGTGGAGGGCGGAAAAGCGTTTCCTGTGATTTCAGATAAAGCTTCAGATAACTGGCAACCATGATTTTAAGACACAATATGGCCAAGTGTCGTTACTCTGAAGCGTAGCTTATTTAGTGGCACTACGCAGGACCTTACGGCGTCCATTTGTAATCCATGGCCCCGTCGCGTTCTCGCGCGTGCGCAGACATTTGCCGAATTTTTGCCGAATCTTTGCCGACTTTTCCTTTAAAAGTTCGTGTGCCGAACTTTGCCGAATTTAAAGTTCAGCAGATTCGGTACATCACTAGATTTTTGGAAGCAGACTATTGCTGGTGGAAAGCTGCGCTCCGATATGACACCGAAACCTATTTTAACAGTGGCCTGACCGGCGGATAGAGGGTGCTGGCGCACTCGCCGCCCCTACACACGTTTGCAAGAAGGGCTCCTGTGCGCTAACAATTTGAGCGATGCTGGCGCCGCGAACCGTTTGCGCCATGTTGGGGTGCGCCAGGGGCACGTCATTGTGGTGCGCGAGGACAAGAAGGTGACGTCTGCTGCATCGCCGACGACCAGCGTTAGCGACGCACTTACTGTTTCGGAACATAGGAGGAGGTATCCAGACAGAATCGCATCATCAAATATTGTAGGAGGAGGCATGTTTACGGGTTGGAGTTTTTATAACGACCGGAGACTGTTCCAGCACGTCGTGAAAGCCAGAGCTGCCGCGAGCACAGCCATCGTTGATGCAATGGCCATGCGGCTTCTGGTGCATTCTGATAAGCGCTTTGAGACTTTAGATTTTTTCTTTTTCTAATTGTTCGATTTTTGTTGGTTCATGTATTTTATATCATTGTCGCCCCAAGCGGCAAACACGCTGACGTCCGACGAGAGCCGCCGCAAGGTGGTAGACGCGTCCGTCTTGGCGTCGACGCGCCGTCGACACTGCTGACGCAAGCGAGGCGGCGCTGCGTGCATATCCACTCGTGATTACGTTGGGGAGGCGCAGCTAGGTCTTGTCTTCAATGTGGTTCATCCGCCGTCTCATCCAATCAAACGCAGATCATTAAATTTTAAGACTAATATGCGTCATTTAATTTTCCTGCCCTAAGTAAACGAAGTATAGAAACGCGTCCACATCGTTTTTTTTTGTTTAGACATTTACAAAAAAAAAATATTACTACAAAAATTATTAATGAAAAAAGTTACTCTGGCTTAAGTCAACAACAAAAAATATAACAACAACACAGACTGTTTCGCCACCTATCCTGGTGGCATCATCAGTATGAACTGGCCCGGTGGTGGGGAGAGTCAAACCAGTCGACTCTAATCTAACAAGTCTCCGTAAACGTCCGGTAGGCCGGGGCCCGGTTTGTGTTGCACGCCCTCGGGTCACGGCGAATAAACCACGATTCCACGAACTTCCTCGGGCCCCAACGCTGCTCACGAGCCAAGGTCGCCGCATTGTCAAAGTCAAACGTGTGTCCGGACGTCCAGCTGTGGTCGACGAGCTCAGACTTATTTCTCGTGGCATGCGTGGCCTTCAACACATCTCTTCTGTGCTCCTCCGTCTGCCGGTTTCTCCAATGTACGTGGCCTTGCAGTCGACACAGTTCACCTTGTACACCACACCTGTCTGGGCATTTTCCGGGGGTAATGTCTTTCGGCTTGGAAAACGCCTTCGCCAAAGTGTAAGCAGGCTTAAACACGGTCCGGATGCCCAGAGGGGTCAAAGCTCTTCTAATCGAGTCCGAGGTTCCCCGGACATAGGGAATACACCTATCGGCTTCCTTTTGCCTCCGGTGTCCTACTCTGCACTGTTGCATGCGCATACTCGTATCACTTATGAAGGATCCTGGATAATTGCGCCTGCCCAAGGAAGTGGAGATCCTTGTCAGTTTCCCGGGACCGGAGGTCATCGTTTGAAGACAACACATCGCAACGCGACAACAGTGTCCGTACCACGGCGCGCTTGTGTTCCGCCGGGTGATGGGAATCAAAGCACAAAACATTTCCGCTGTCACACGGTTTACGGTACACTTCAGTCTCTACGGCACCACCACCCACCCGGCGCACCAATACGTCCAAAAACGCCAGCACACCGTCCCTCTCAGTTTCACACGTGAACTGGATAGCCGTATGAATACTATTCAGCGCCAAGTGAAAAGCATGCAAGTTCACCTTTTTCAGGATTACGAAAGTGTCATCAACATACCGGCAGTACATTTTCAAGGGGAAAGACAATGAGTTCATGACCAACTTCTTCCACATACTCCATTACCAAATTGGCCACCGTAACGGACACCGGGCTTCCCATCGGACAAACCTTCAATCTGATGGTACACCACGTTGTCAAAAGTAAAGTAAGTCTGGTTTAAAACAAAACCGCAACAAAATCACAATATCCTCTACCAGGAAGGCGTGCGGGATCCCAACGTGCAATCATCTAGCGAACGTTTTTCCTCGAAATTAACAGCCAACCCATTGGCACATTCGTGAACAAAGAGACGACGTCAAAGGAAGCCATTACGTCGTCATCCTCAAGCTCTTGCTTACGGACAGCTGTTACAAATTCCCGAGAGTTCGCAACAGACAGCGTGTTCTCCTCAGTCAACGGCCTCAGCAACTCCACCAGAAATTTCGAGAGGTCGTAGATAGGCGATTCAATAAACGAAACAATCGGGCGTAGAAGACAGCCCTCCTTGTGCACCTTTGGTATTTAGTGGCACTACGCAGGACCTTACGGCGTCCATTTGTAATCCATGGCCCCGTCGCGTTCTCGCGCGTGCGCAGACATTTGCCGAATTTTTGCCGAATCTTTGCCGACTTTTCCTTTAAAAGTTCGTGTGCCGAACTTTGCCGAATTTAAAGTTCAGCAGATTCGGTACATCACTAGATTTTTGGAAGCAGACTATTGCTGGTGGAAAGCTGCGCTCCGATATGACACCGAAACCTATTTTAACAGTGGCCTGACCGGCGGATAGAGGGTGCTGGCGCACTCGCCGCCCCTACACACGTTTGCAAGAAGGGCTCCTGTGCGCTAACAATTTGAGCGATGCTGGCGCCGCGAACCGTTTGCGCCATGTTGGGGTGCGCCAGGGGCACGTCATTGTGGTGCGCGAGGACAAGAAGGTGACGTCTGCTGCATCGCCGACGACCAGCGTTAGCGACGCACTTACTGTTTCGGAACATAGGAGGAGGTATCCAGACAGAATCGCATCATCAAATATTGTAGGAGGAGGCATGTTTACGGGTTGGAGTTTTTATAACGACCGGAGACTGTTCCAGCACGTCGTGAAAGCCAGAGCTGCCGCGAGCACAGCCATCGTTGATGCAATGGCCATGCGGCTTCTGGTGCATTCTGATAAGCGCTTTGAGACTTTAGATTTTTTCTTTTTCTAATTGTTCGATTTTTTGTTGGTTCATGTATTTTATATCATTGTCGCCCCAAGCGGCAAACACGCTGACGTCCGACGAGAGCCGCCGCAAGGTGGTAGACGCGTCCGTCTTGGCGTCGACGCGCCGTCGACACTGCTGACGCAAGCGAGGCGGCGCTGCGTGCATATCCACTCGTGATTACGTTTGGGGAGGCGCAGCTAGGTCTTGTCTTCAATGTGGTTCATCCGCCGTCTCATCCAATCAAACGCAGATCATTAAATTTTAAGACTAATATGCGTCATTTAATTTTCCTGCCCTAAGTAAACGAAGTATAGAAACGCGTCCACATCGTTTTTTTTTTGTTTTTTTTTACGTTGTAAAATATTGCACGTGCGATATCTTTCTAAAAGTAAGATGATTTGGTGATTTTCAACGATGCCGAGCATTTTGTTCTTACTAAAACCATACTTAGACATTTACAAAAAAAAATATTACTACAAAAATTATTAATGAAAAAAGTTTACTCTGGCTTAAGTCAACAACAAAAAATATAACAACAACACAGACGTTTCGCCACCTATCCTGGTGGCATCATCAGTATGAACTGGCCCGGTGGTGGGGAGAGTCAAACCAGTCGACTCTAATCTAACAAGTCTCCGTAAACGTCCGGTAGGCCGGGGCCCCGGTTTGTGTTGCACGCCCTCGGGTCACGGCGAATAAACCACGATTCCACGAACTTCCTCGGGCCCCAACGCTGCTCACGAGCCAAGGTCGCCGCATTGTCAAAGTCAAACGTGTGTCCGGACGTCCAGCTGTGGTCGACGAGCTCAGACTTATTTCTCGTGGCATGCGTGGCCTTCAACACATCTCTTCTGTGCTCCTCCGTCTGCCGGTTTCTCCAATGTACGTGGCCTTGCAGTCGACACAGTTCACCTTGTACACCACACCTGTCTGGGCATTTTCCGGGGGTAATGTCTTTCGGCTTGGAAAACGCCTTCGCCAAAGTGTAAGCAGGCTTAAACACGGTCCGGATGCCCAGAGGGGTCAAAGCTCTTCTAATCGAGTCCGAGGTTCCCCGGACATAGGGAATACACACTATCGGCTTCCTTTTGCCTCCGGTGTCTACTCTGCACTGTTGCATGCGCATACGCGTATCACTTATGAAGGATCCTGGATAATTGCGCCTGCCCAAGGAAGTGGAGATCCTTGTCAGTTCCCGGGACCGGAGGTCATCGTTTGAAGACAACACATCGCAACGCGACAACAGTGTCCGTACCACGGCGCGCTTGTGTTCCGCCGGGTGATGGGAATCAAAGCACAAAACATTTCCGCTGTCACACGGTTTACGGTACACTTCAGTCTCTACGGCACCACCACCCACCCGGCGCACCAATACGTCCAAAAACGCCAGCACACCGTCCCTCTCAGTTTCACACGTGAACTGGATAGCCGTATGAATACTATTCAGCGCCAAGTGAAAAGCATGCAAGTTCACCTTTTTCAGGATTACGAAAATGTCATCAACATACCGGCAGTACATTTTCAAGGGGAAAGACAATGAGTTCATGACCAACTTCTCCACATACTCCATTACCAAATTGGCCACCGTAACGGACACCGGGCTTCCCATCGGACAACCTTCAATCTGATGGTACACCACGTTGTCAAAAGTAAAGTAAGTCTGGTTTAAACAAAACCGCAACAAAATCACAATATCCTCTACCAGGAAGGCCGTGCGGGATCCCAACGTGCAATCATCTAGCGAACGTTTTTCCTCGAAATTAACAGCCAACCCAATTGGCACATTCGTGAACAAAGAGACGACGTCAAAGGAAGCCATTACGTCGTCATCCTCAAGCTCTTGCTTACGGACAGCTGTTACAAATTCCCGAGAGTTCGCAACAGACAGCGTGTTCTCCTCAGTCAACGGCCTCAGCAACTCCACCAGAAATTTCGAGAGGTCGTAGATAGGCGATTCAATAAACGAAACAATCGGGCGTAGAAGACAGCCCTCCTTGTGCACCTTTGGTAGCCCGTAGATCTTGGGGGTGGACCCATCGGACGTAAAAAGGCGGCGATAAAAAACCTCATGAAGCCTTCCCCTCGTCTTAAGCCTGGGCAAATGATCCACAAGTTGTCTTTCTGATCGCGCAGTAGGATCCACGTTCAATTTTACAGAGTGCAAAGGGTCACTTAGAATCTTATACATTTTCTCTTTATAATCTCTTCGGTCTAACAGAACAGTGCCCTTCCCCTTGTCTGCCTCAAGGATATCGACGGAAGTATCTGACTTTAAATCAGCCAAAGCCGCGCGTTCCTCTCCACTCAGGTTAGCGTGGACGTTCTTAGCGTTTGCCAAAGTGCTTACGATCCGGCTCCGGGCCAAGTTGACGCCGGATACGTCACGAATATGACGCAATCGTTCTTCGACCTCTACAATGATATCCCGTTTTGAAACCCTTCGCGGCGCCACAGCGAAATTCAGACCTTTCGACAAAAGACTCACGTGGTCTTCAGACAGTTGTTTGGAGGACAGATTATGCACGGCTGCCGCACTGTTTAGTCGTTGCGCGCGTTCCGGAAGCACACAGGACAGTTTTTGACGGTGGACCTCAGTACACTTTTTCCGTTCCAAGTCCTCCGCTTGAATCCGTGCCCTGATGACGTCATGAAAGTCGTTGGACTGGAGCTTCGCGCGGAGGCACGCCTCCGCAGCTGATACCCGACGTCTTGCCTGGTGGATCTGTTGGTTGTTGTCCAGAATCCAAGCTTTCAAGCAGTTGCGGCTGAAATCACGTGCGAGTTTGCGGCCATGAGGGGTGTGGACAAGTGCCCTACAGTACAAGCTCCTGGGCACCACATTGTTGTTCAAGCATTCGTAGTTGAACCGCAAGTGCGAGTCTACTCGGACGATCTTTATAGACTGGTTGACGTACTCCCTCACCGTGCCAAGAAGAATACTTACGTAAAGAACTCGGATGAATGCAAATATGTTACAAAAGCCAGGGGTGGTCATAATGAAAAAAGTTTACTCTGGCTTAACTCATCAACAAAAAATATAACAACAACACAGATGTTTCGCCACCTATCCGGGTGGCATCATCAGTATGAACTGGCCCGGTGGTGGGGAGAGTCAAACCAGTCGACTCTAATCTAACAAGTCTCCGTAAACGTCCGGTAGGGGGCCCTGGTTTGTGTTGCACGCCCTCGGGTCACGACGAATAAACCACGATTCCACGAACTTCCTCGGGCCCCAACGCTGCTGACGAGCCAAGGTCGCCGCATTGTCAAAGTCAAACGTGTGTCCAGTCGTCCAGCTGTGGTCGACGAGCTCAGACTTATTTCTCGTGGCATGCGTGGCCTTCACCACATCAGGGCACTCGTCGACACCCCTCATGGGTGTCCTACAGGAGCTTGTACTGTAGGGCACTAGTCCACACCCCTCATGGCCGCAAACTCGCACGTGATTTCAGCCGCAACTGCTTGAAAGCTTGGATTCTGGACAACAAGCAACAGATCCACCAGGCAAGACGTCGGGTATCAGCTGCGGAAGCGTGCCTCCGCGCGAAGCTCCAGCCCAACGACTTTCATGACGTCATCAGGGCACGGATTCAAGCGGAGGACTTGGAACGGAAAAAGTGTACTGAGGTCCACCGTCAAAAACTGTCCCGTTTGCTTCCGGAACGCGCGCAACGACTGAACAGTGCGGCAGCCGTGCATAATCTGTCCTCCAAACAACTGTCTGAAGACCTCGTGAGTCTTTTGTCGAAAGCTCTGAATTTCGCTGTGGCGCCGCGAAGGGTTCCAAAACGGGATATCATTGTAGAGGTCGAAGAATGATTGCGTCATATTCGTGACGTATCCGGCGTCAACTTGGCCCGGAGCCGGATCGTAAGCACTTTGGCAAACGCTAAGAACGTCCACGCTAACCTGAGTGGAGAGGAACGCGCGGCTTTGGCTGATTTAAAGTCAGATACTTCCGTCGTAATCCTTGAGGCAGACAAGGGGAAGGGCACTGTTCTGTTAGACCGAAGAGATTATAAAGAGAAAATGTATAAGATTCTAAGTGACCCTTTGCACTCTGTAAAATTGAACGTTGATCCTACTGCGCATACATACTACATACGGCAATCCAGTTCACGTGTCAAACTGAGAGGGACGGTGTGCTGGCGTTTTTGGAGGTATTGGTGCGCCGGGTTGGTGGTGGTGCCGTAGAGACTGAACTGTACCGTAAACCGTGTGACAGCGGAAATGTTTTGTGCTTTGATTCCCATCACCCGGCGGAACACAAGCGCGCCGTGGTACGGACACTGTTGTCGCGTTGCGATGTGTTGTCTTCAAACGATGACCTCCGGTCCCGGGAACTGACAAGGATCTCCACTTCCTTGGGCAGGCGCAATTATCCAGGATCCTTCATAAGTGACACGCGTATGCGCATGCAACAGTGCAGAGTAGACACCGGAGGCAAAAGGAAGCCGATAGTGTGTATTCCCTATGTCCGGGGAACCTCGGACTCGATTAGAAGAGCTTTGACCCCTTTGGGCATCCGGACCGTGTTTAAGCCTGCTTACACTTTGGCGAAGGCGTTTTCCAAGCCGAAAGACATTACCCGCGGAAAACGCCCAGACATGTGTGGTGTACAAGGTGAACTGTGTCGACTGCAACGCCACGTACATTGGAGAAACCGGCAGACGGAGGAACACAGAAGAGATGTGGTGAAGGCCACGCATGCCACGAGAAATAAGTCTGAGCTCGTCGACCACAGCTGAACGACCGGACATACGTTTGACTTTGACAATGCGGCGACCTTGGCTCGTGAGCAGCGTTGGGGCCCGAGGAAGTTCGTGGAATCGTGGTTTATTCGCCGTGACCCGAGGGCGTGCAATACAAACCGGGGCCCCCTACCGGACGTTTACTGAGACTTGTTAGATTAGGGTCGACTGGTTTGACTCTCCCCACCACCGGGCCAGTTCATACTGATGATGCCACCCGGATAGGTGGCGAAACATCTGTGTTGTTGTTATATTTTTTGTTGTTGAGTTAAGCCAGAGTAAACTTTTTTTCATTATGACCACCCCTGGCTTTTGGAACATATTTGCAAAAATTATTAACCTAAATATCGTGAACGTTATTTATTTTCGCGAATTAGCCCTTTGACAGAGACCAATACATTATTATTTTTTTCTCGGTGAAGTGCAGCTTTGCAGGAAGAATTGCCGGCGCCCCGTGAAATACCCTGTATAGATTGACCGTATACGCATTGCTATTGCAAACGCTTTCACATTTACTAAGCTTATTGTTTCTCCTCGTGCCAATTAAGGAACCTCAAAGTTTTCTAAATAGGCGTGACACACGACGCTACATGATTCTTGTAACAGGGTAATAAACAGCGTGAAAAACGACACGGAGAGAGAAGGTGTACTCACACAGAGCGCTGAATTTCAACTGCTTATTTTGAAAAAAGACGCCCACCGGCGTGGTCATACACAGTCAAATACGTCACACATCCCATCACCTGACCATCACGTCGGAAATTGCTGATAAACGTAAGTTCGCAGTCATATAAACGTATTGAGGGAGCACCGACACACTTTCATTGAAATAAAAAAGGCTCAGGAGTTTTTGCGGGTAGGCTAACCTCCTGGTAGGTGTAGCCGAGAGCCTCTTGAAGAGGGTGCGTAATCGGGAGGGTGGCATGGGTAGGAAGAATACGCAAGGTTGCGCACAGGATAAAAAAAAAAAAAAACGATTGCACAACGGCAAAGATATTCCTGTGGTTTTCTCGGCTCCCTGTAAGCTGGGACGTTTGTGTGCAACGGTGGACAGAAGTCGTACCCCTATCCCTGAATGTGTTAAGCAGCACAAGATAAGTTTGTTCCTTGCTTGGTAGGGGTGGTATATTGCATCCCGCTGACGTGTAAGAGCATCAACACGCGGCGCTGACGTCATGCAGCTGCAATGGCGCTGCTATTGGCAGGGCCTCTGCAGTTTCTGCGCACGCGCAGTGCCCACCCCTCGTGAGGGCTTGTTTGGAAACAGCGCGTTGGCTTATACATCGGCCAAACAGGCAGTTGTATAAACGACAGATTGCGTGAACATGCGTGCTCGATGAGGGCTTCAACGCTACGAAGCTTGGCGGTGCACTGCGATAGGTGTGGGTGTATAGTCCTGTTTTAATCGAGATCAAGATTCTTGGAAAGCATCGTCAACAGACGACTAGAGAGATTTCGGAAGCCTTTCTTATTTCAATGAACAAAGAGAAGTGTGTCAGTGCTCCCTCGATAAGCTTATATGACTGCCAACTTGCGTTTATTAGCAGTTTTCGACGTGATGGTCAGGTGATGTGATATGTGTGACGTATTTGGTTGTCTATGACCGCTCCGGTGGGCGTCTTTAAAAAAAAAAAAAAACAGTTTTAAGTCAGCGCTTTGTGTGTGTACACCTCCTCTGTCCGTGTCGTTTTTCACGCTGTTTTTTACCCTTTTACAATGCAACACCATCTAGCCCAACTTACCACTGTACATAATTCTTGCTTGTGACCCCTAAAGAGCAAGTGTAGTCAACTTTTTTTTTCCAGTAACATGTACAAGGGACATTGCGGGATACGTTCCAGAACTAAATTTTTATGTCAATAAAGGAGTACTTTTTATATCCCCCCTATGTTACTCTTTTGCAAATACCGCCTGCCTTGTAGCTCTGCTGTCGAGTGATTTACCGTTTGGTCAACACAGTTTTGGTGGTAAGCCATCTGGCAGAATCAGAAGAAAAAAACAAGCTATGGTTTTCGAAGAGAATGATAATGACCGGTTCATGAAGATGCGCTAAAACGAGTCAGGACCCATTGCAGAAGCTGAATAAGAAGATTCAAAAGAGCTAGTCCACGTGGCCCTGCCAGAAGGGCGCAAGACGCTTTGAGAAAATACTAATCTTCTTCGGGTTCCAAAGACAAGCACCCTCATTTTATTTATTTATTTACCAATACTGCTAGACCGGTTAAGGGCCAAGACAGGCAGGTTTGTCATCATCTGAAAAAAAAAAAAAAACTGAATATCGATAAAATACAACCATAAACCAGGTTACCCGAAGCGCACAAGTAATGAGCCTTACGTTATGACTCCTGTGTTTTAGACTGTAGGATTATTCCATGAAAATGTTTAGAATTCTTAGATTTTAGTGTGTCTATGGTATTGATTATTTGGTTGTTTTCAACTTGATTTGATTTGGCTATTTAACCTGCTTAGAAATTCTGCATTATGTTTTTTTTTTTTTTAGCTTTTCTTTTCGTCTTATATCTATGTGTATGTAGCCTGCTGCATACCAAGAGGGGACAAGGCCTTGTCAGGCACTCGAGCCTTTTGCCTTAGTCCCCGCACCCTCTGCGGAACAAGAATCCGCAGACACAAATAAAACAAATTAATAAAAAGAGTGTACATCATCGGGCGCTCACGACCTTTTTTTGCTGAGGCCATCAATCTCTAAAATAACACTACTCACCTGTCTCTGTCCACTTGACTGACTTTAATCTGGCACGGACATAGGTATACATAATATTGTCACGGATTGAAAAGGCTCGACAAGAAACTTAAAATAGAGGTTTAATCGGCGAACTCGTGCAAGTAACAAAAGAAAGCTGCGGCGTCGGCATGACAGCTGGCTGGAGCGAGAGTGAGTCGGCAAGGCCGCGTTCGGCTCCTTATCTGTTACACACACTCGGTATCCCCAAAATTCCACTCAGAATGTTTGGGAGTTAGCTAGGGCGAGACTGACTCGGCAAAGTCATGTGGGCCTCCTTATCTTTTACACTCGGGCTAAGAGTAAACACGAATCTTCCAGAAGTGCGGAGAAGCGTTCCGTTCCTTCTCGGTCATGCACGCGGCAATTTGATAGCCTGACACGTCGACAGTCAATTCAGTGTGTTGCCCTCTTCTCCTCGCGGTAACTTAATTCGTGTTGAAGAGTGCTGGGTGGACGGTGCGATGAAGATCAGGCGCTGTAAAAGCTGGACCTCTCAGCACTGCTGTTCCACACAGAGCATGATCAAAGCAGTATGGTTGGTTAGATCACGCCAACGAATGTTTTCTCCCTCGTGTTCCATGTTAAAGCATTACTTTGTGAGACACCACTCTACCTAAAGAACCAAAACGAGATAGGGAGTTCAGCAGAAGGCGATCTCCATTTGATCACTTTGTGGATGGATGGATGGATGCTAATGGCTGTACCATTTCTAAAGCGCGGTAGCTTGCGCCACCAAGCCTAGAAACCAAAATTATATGATTTATCCCCTCGCCCTTGTAGCGGAGAGTTCGTTTCACTGCACTCGTGCCCAAGCGTGCCCACTCGTAGCGTGGAGCGGGTTCGTTTCGGCCGGCACTCCACGAGTGGATGCACTCGCTGCACCGAGGAAATCGAGCGTGCGCCCAAAATGCAATCCCATGATGCCTCGCTCAGGCGAGGCATAGAGAAATATAGTACTACGTAAAGAGTGGCCACTAAAGCCGTTTCGCGACCCAGGAGTTAGGGACTCTACTGGCCGTTAGTAGGCGCAACAGTGCCACTTATACTGAACATTTGTCAGATATATAATATTAATAAATAACTTCGTTGTATAGAGCACACTTTTAAAATGATTACGAACTTTGAAAACTTTCAAAAACGACTTCAACGGCTGTGGCTATGCCGCTATGGCTGCGGCGCGACGGTTGGCTTCGGAGTCGTGGACTCGACGGAGGGCGGATACTTCGGCTATGGTGCCTAGAACGCGTCTCCGACTGGTGTGTTTACCGCGTCCAAAAAAGTGGTCCCTCGATTTCCGCCTGATGACGTCATAGAAGTGTCATGCCGTCGCCGGTCGCGACCCTGGCGGTGTCTCAGCAGCTGTGGTGGATGTAGCAGACGCCTGTTCTGGTGCAGGTCGCTCTTCACATCGACAGTCCACGGAAACTACTACTCCAGCAGGAAGTTGGGACGCCTGGGACGCCGTGACGACAGCGACACTCGCGTTCGCTTGTGCTTTCCGCCAGCATTTCTACGACCACCCGCCAGGATCGCTACAGCATGACACTCCGGCTTCTGTGACGTCATTTGTTGCCACTTCGGGACCACTTTTGATGTATCGGCGGGATAGGACGCTAAACACACCAGTCGGAGACGCGCTCCAGGCACCATACTTCGGCTGCTTGGTCTGTGTCTCTTGCCTCGTTGTGTGGGTTGAGTTGGTTCCGCGGCTTGTTGTCTCGTGCGGGTTTCTAGTCATTCTTCCGTTGTGGTCCTGGTATACGGTACACGTAAGAAATATTGTGACTGTAGTTTCTTTGTTGACGGACATTTGCATTAGGTCACTGAATTTAGAAACCACTGGGCCAGATTGTTCTTCTATTGTTGCTGTATTAGTCACATGGTCATATGTGCAAGCGCCTTTCATGGAACTTGGACGGTAATTTTTTTTTTTTTTAAATGCCCTTCATCATATTGCATTTGTCGCTGTAAGTCTCGTTCATACGTTTTGCATGTGTAATCTTATTTATGTAACGTATGAATAACATACATTACTCCTTGTCTTCATAGTTGATGTTTGTTTTGCTTGTCATAGTTACAAAAATAAATACTTTTGTGTGTCGATCCCTGGTGTCGTCCCATGTCGTCCCTTCAAGAGAGTTAGCACAAATGTGAAAATATCCTTTTCGGTGTGCGGTCAGTTTGAATTATATGTAGCGCTGAATGACTTTTCTTTTGCAGTGCAATTAAGGTATGCTTATAAAACAAATCCTTTTTAAACAAAAACCATGCTAGTTACAATAACACTGACACTGACGCGCATGCTACTGCCCGATACAAAAATACCGCCAGAATTCGCCTTGAATCCATTCATTAAATGGCCCATGAAACGAATTTTTGGTTGGGATGAATGATTTTAAATTGGGACTTTACTAATCGCATATCGTTTAGTTGGCCAAAAGAAAGAGGCTAGAAAGTCAAACGCCAGCTTTTCGGTACGAACATTTTAAAATATAGCGGACTATTTTGTACCTTCTTGCCTTCGAAAGCTCTCCGCCTTTTTACTATGATACATCCGCGGTTCCAAAAGCGCGTCACTGTCGCCAAACTGACGTCAGCAGAGCGCAGCTCACGCATTGGACACGAGAACTGCGTCACTCGGACGTATGCGCTCGTCAACAATCAATCCGTCGACGAATATTTGGATTCGTGTTCGTGGCCAATGAGTGCCCTGACGGAACTTATTGTCACTGGGGAATGACAAGTTCTATGGTGTGCATAAAACGCACGGGGGAAGCTAGGAGTCATCGCACCGGTGCCGAAGGAATGTCACGACCACGTGATTTCACAATGGACCTCTTGGCGAATATGTGCTGCCACCTAGACTCGCGAATCGGTTCGAGACTAGGTGACTGGAAAACAATGCGCGCCCTAGGCCTCTCCCACCCGTTCCACACCCAAAACGTCAGCTACATCCTGTTCAGCCATTGAGGCGATGTGACCGAGATACGGCTCCCCCAAGCTCACCTTTGTCCCCATCGTGCGTAATCTTCCGCCCCGAGGTCGACACAACGAAACCGCTCAAAGGCGAGAAATGCAAGATGGCGGATTGTTTGGAACTAGATACTCTAGAACCCAGGCGCATGAAATACTCTGCGCATGCACACCGCGTATTTCTACAAAAGGTCCATTCGCATTTGAGTTGAGGATTAAAGCTAAGGAGGAAGAAGTAGGAAAATGGTTTCATGACCCCTTTAAGGGCTCATTCACACTGGAAGCGGATCCGCGTTCGCAAAGCGGTTGCGAACGCGGTTGTATAAGGAATCAGTACAATTGCACGCGCATTTGATGTCATCAAATGCGCGTGCAATTGTACTGAATCTTTATACAACCGCGTTCGCAACCGCTTTGCGAACGCGGATCCGCTTCCAGTGTGAATGAGCCCTAAGGGGGATTCAACCGCTATTTATTTGTACCCTTTTCCTCATAGATGGCGCAGAATTTTTCCGGAACACACGAGTTGCACGTTCGCAGCTGCGCATGCAGGCCGGGTGCTCGAGGTGGGCTCGGGCCACGGGCTGTTTGCCGCCGATCTCGAGCTGGATCTTCTTCGCACTGCGTCCGCCGCTGCAGGAAGCGGCCAACAGGCGGCGCGAGATACGAGCCAGTACATACGTTGATTACAGTGGCTTACAAAACGTAGAATAAGCTCTGATTTACGAATGGATTCGAAGTTCCGTCCAGGTTCGAAATTATCGAAAGCACCAGGTGCGGCGTTGCGGCCGTTTGGACCAGGATATTTAACACGCAAACATTGATTTGCAAAAAAAAAAAGAAAAAAGTTTATTTTTAGAGTTTAATTTAAAGCTAGAAAACAAAAAGAAATAAAATGACAGTTTTGCACTTCCTATTTTCTATATCGGCCTGCTCTTCGTCTAAATACTGGTTTGCAAACCCGCTCCCAGGATGTGTGGAGTAAAGCTCATCTATCCTGGGAAAAGCGGCGCCAATCATTTTTGTGGAAATGCTCGAGACACGTGCCGCGCGCCACTTCTGGGAAGAACTAGAGCCACTAAATGAGCTGCACTTAGAGTATCGGCACTCTGTTCCCCAACATTGTTGTGGGCGCCGACATGTTGGTGCTTGTGCAGAGTAGACGCAACTGCCGATCGTCATGATTCAAAAATGCGACTTCCTCAGCTTTAGATTCGGTGTTAGGAAGCATGCAATATTGCTTTGCTCATTCGCGAACTGTTTAAACATTTGTGGAGGACGGAAGAGCGTTTCCTGTGATTTCAGATAAATCTTCAGATAACTGGCAACCATGATTTTAAGCCACAATATGAACAAGTGTCGTTACTCTGAAGCGTACCTTATTTAGTGGCACTATTGAAGAATGCATGATGGCGTCTGAAATCTAGCTCAGTGCTGCGCTGTTCCGCCATGATCTTCCCTAGTGCCACTAAATAAGCTACGCTTCAGGGTAACGACACTTGTCCATATCGTGGCTTAAAATCATGGCTGCCAGTTATCTGAAAATTTATCTGAAATCACAGGAAACGTTTTTACGTCCTCCACAAATGTTTAAACGCTTCGCGACAGAGCAAAGCAATATTCCATGAGCTTCGTAACACCGAATTTAATGCTGAGGAAGTGCACTTTTGAATCATGACGATCGGCAGTTGCGTCTGCTCTGCATAAGCACCAAGATGGCGGCGCCCACAGCAATATTGGGGAACAGAGTGCCGACCCTAAGCATAGCTCATTTAGTGGCGAGGTCCACACTTCTGCACGTGCAGAGGTGTGGACCTGGCCGACGAGGTCCACACTTCTGCGCGTCGAGTCAAAAGCAACAAGAAGCAACCGTTTCCTACCCGTGAACGGTACCAATGAGTTCTCTGTCCAAGCAAGTGGCGCGGCTCTACTACTCGTCCACAATCGCGCGCCAAGTGCACAGCAGCTAACAATATTGGCAACGGGTATGGCAAGAAACAACACTTTCCGTCTGTCTGCCTGTCAGCAAACAAAGAACCAGTCAAATACACAAAGTCATGTTGCACTCGAGTTATCCTCGTAAATTCCATAAGTTGAAGGAGCTGCCGGCAAGTGCAGACTAAATTCATTTGATAAAATTCACGCTTAAAAGTACCGCCGACCATTGTTGTGGAAACACGCAAGACACGTGCGAGGAGCGGGTGCTCCGCTGCCATTCGCTTCGAAGGGCCGCTCATTTTATGTACTGCGCCGATAACTGCTTCCAAGGGCCGCTCGAGATACGGGCCTCGTGCACTGGAACATTTGACACCACTTGCAAGACATACGCGAACATATCGAAGGGCTTTAGTCCCGACCATGGTAGTCCAGACAGATAAAGAGGGATCGGTGGCCACGTGCAATAAAGAAAAAAAAAAAGGATCGGTGGCCGAGTGGGCTAGAGCACACCAGCTTGGAGCACGTGGAGCGAAAGCTCGCGCTTATAACCCAGGGATCCTGGGTTCAATTCCACCCCTGCCCGTTTCGATCTGGATGAGCATCGTACTGGCGTGCGGTCGTGTATCACTACTGCGTGATGCAAATTAAAGACCCCAGGCTAGCGGTTGTACTGCACTTTCTAAATTGCTCACCTACAGCTGGGAGACAAGTCGCCCGTTGAGGCAGACTATGTTCTATGCCAGGGGTGGCCAATCTGCGGCTCGCGTGCAGCATGCGGCTCTTAGCGTGATAAAATGCGGCTTGCGGCTCCCTCGCCCCCCCCCCCCCCCCCCCCCAAACACACACACACACACTCCCCCGCCTCCCTCTCGGTCACACGAGCACTTCCCCCAAAAGAGAAATAGAACGCGTTTTGAATCGAAAGACAGGTTGCGGTTTGGTAGCCGTGTGCTACTGGTACCTTATGTACAGTCGGACTGTTTTTGACTCGGATAGATCGAAAGTAGTTCGAGTTTCGTTTATTCCTCTGGACAAAAATTGGCCCCCGCCCCCCTTCCCCCCCAGCGGCTCTTGGAAGTTTCGTGGTTTTGTATGCGGCTCTTAGGCCGGGTCAGCCGGACCACCCCTGTTCTAGGCTGTATAAACATACACACACCCCAATTTGTTTCCAGACAGGTAAGGTAGCATCGCTTCATTCCACCGTGACATAGTAAGATCACTGTTGAAAGAGGCGTTCATAACGGACAATAGCATAGTGAATTCCCGAGGTTATTTATGAAAACACTAAAGTTATTTAGAGGTTCATTTGAGTTTGCCTAAAAATTAGAAAGGTAAAGGGAAAAAAAAAAACAAAAAAAAACGTACGCCTTACTTGAGGTAGAAGCGTATTTTCTACCTATTGATGGCTCGTTTGGTTTTCTTAGTAATCCGCAAAGCGGGAAGTGTTAAATTTAGAAAACAATTGTTTCGGGCGCCAGAACGCTAACGTCAAAATTCAATTGCATCTCAGAGTAAACACCTGTTTGTTGGTGAAGAAAATATATTGTAATTGTTCAAAATAATAGAAATCATGCTTCTTTTTTTTTTGTTTTTCATATCCACTAGCCACCAAACAAGGTCTACAGAGAATGAAAATATCTGAAATAATGTTTCATAAAATAAATGTTGTTCGGAATAAGTATTTTAGCCTTCTTTGCAACTCATTCGACTATATTTTTTTTTTATTTCCAAATACATATTAGTAGGGTGCCTTTATGTGCGCTTTGCTTAGGGTGGAGACATCTGGCCAATTCGTCCCACACTTTTATTTTTCTTTTTTTTTTTGTTCAGAAGCGCGTGAAAGAGCGTGTCCCGACACGCATTTGTGGCGCTGACTGTGCTATGGCGACATTTTGTTTTCGTCGATTTATGTGTATTTTATCCGTGAGCGCGTTCTGTCGGCATCGGGTATACTACAAAGGGTGGCAACACCATAAGCAGAAGGACATTGAGGCACCCTACATATTAGGATATATCTGTTCACCCCTGCACGATCTTAGGGTGTGCCACGCTTGTAGCGTATGCAAGCGTTTGACCACGCGCGCTAACATAGCACACACAAAAAATAGAATCAACAAAAGTATCGCCTTCAGAGCCTTCTCAGGCCTTTCGCTAGGAGTCTGCTGATGACTAGTTACACTTTTTTGCAGCGCTCAAAAAGTGCCGACCAACGGAGCCATCAATTGTAATTCTGTTGTGTCTATGTTTATACAGCGGGAAGTTAGTCAGGTCTGAGAGCATCTGCTGCCTTCGTTGGAGATGAAAGACAGTGCAGTATACCACTGCCTATCTGACGTCTTTAGCGTGCATCACGCAATAGTGATACATGACAGCACGCCGGTATGATGCTCATCCAGATTGAAACGGGCAGAGGCGGTGGATTGAATCCACGATCAGTGAGCTTTACAGCGTGAGCTTTCGCTACACGTGCTACCGATCTACGAGCAACGAGACATCGCGGTCGAATTCTAGCTCGAGAGAAAAACAACAGCAACAGCAAGAAAACCTCCGGTTTGAGGCATTTAGTACTAGTGTCGCCATCTCGTTTAACAAGTTGTAAATGAAATTAACAGGGTAATTTCATTTACACAAATACGCAAATACAACAATATTTTGCTTTCTCGTAATGGTCTTAAAATTAAGATTAGAGGCACCCCTAGTACGTACGGCCAAGCGTTTTGTCACGCTTGTCTTCTAAATAATTGTATTTTCAAAAATGCCTCAAAACGCGCTACAAACAGTCAAAACGGTCATATTTCTGAATTTTATTAAAAATCTCCAGCGCTCTAAAAGAAAAATCCAAGGGCCGTACAACCTTCATTACGTTGTCATAAGCAACCTCCAAAAGAATGAATATATCATCGCGCATTCCTGAAACTCAAGTTTGTGTAGCGAAATTTGCCCATTGAGTGACGAGCGGTTGAATCCCCCTTAATCTGGCCAGCGGTTACTGCGTGTATCCACCCATTCAACACTCAACTAGGGACTATACTGGCCGCTGGGTGCGCTCGCTGACGCTGAATTGGGCCGCTGGGGCCTATGGAAGTGTCCGCTCTTTACGTAGTACTATATTTATCTATGGGCGAGGCGCTGCTAGAAATCGCGCCCGCGGGTAGCGGAATCAAACGCGAGCTTGCATTGTGAGCGTCTGCTATTTCATGAAGGAAGAAATCGACAACCCGTGGTTTATTTGCAAGTTTTGAATCGCTTTGTTTCCGTACAGACGCTGGAATCTACCAGTGTTTAAAGAAAGGCTCAGCACAAACATATCAGCGGCCGCGAGATCTCTCTCACCATCCGCGTGAGTGTGAAAAGTTTGAACATTTGTCGACAAACCTTTGCTTTCCTAGCAGAAACCTGTGACGCGTACAGTCAGCATCCGGGAAGGCTCATCGTGACTTTACCCGAGGCTTGGGCAAAATCATAGCAGCAGTATTCACCATTTCTGACTAACTAGCGTTGTTTTAAAGTTAGAATCGCGTCTAAGTAGTCGTGAACTAAGAGAAAAAATCTGCGACTAAGGATCGACCAGTTCTGCGGTATTCACGAGGGCGAAGGGAGCGGGTGACTATCTAGTCAGAACAAGCGGAAGTGACATAAAAATATAGGTCACGCATACGTGTTCTTAAACGTCACAGCGTAAATAGGTATTTTATCGTATAAAAACTAATATTTAAATGTTTATCAGGAAAAAAAAATAAGCTAGAATGAGAGACTAATTGTCCAAAACAAAGTTTTGTAAAAAAAAAAAAGAAAAAAAAAACGCAAGAGAGAAACACGGAGGCAGCATTGCCAGCGACATAAACAAATCTGGAAGCGCCCGTAAATGCGTTTTTTCTCGTCGTCCAGCGCCCTGCTGAGATCGCTTAGTGGTATCTCTGGCCGTTGAACATGGCTATTTACACAACATTTTTTTTTTTTTTTTATTACGTAGGGGATTGCCTTTAGGCATAAATGTCTTATATGTATGCTACAAGGCCTGTGGTATGAATGAATTGAAGCAATGTTTTGTGATAGTGGTTGATGCAGCACTCGGCGTGCCAAGGAAGCTTTGATCACGCCGCGAAACCGGCGACACTTGCTTTCGACGAGTTGTACAGCTGCAACGGAAAAAGAGTAGCACAAGTGACCGATGACATGAGCGGCAAAATCGCGACACGCGGCGCTATTGTTCCCTAGCGCGCCGATAGCGAGAGTGCCAGTCACGTTCCATATCTCACCGCGGGGGTGGCCGGCAGAAAAGTGAGCGATAAGATAGCTTTCGAAATGCAGGTTTTAGGATGGGCTGCTTTCTGCCGGTCACCCCCGCGTTAAGACATGGAACGTGACTGGCCCTCTCGCTCGGGAACAATAGCGCCGCGTGTTGCGATTTTGCCGCTCCGGTCGTCGGTCACTTGTGCTACTCTTTTTCCGTTGCAGCTGTACCTTTAGATACGTACGGCTTCACGCACATTGTACTCGCAAAACACATCCACACGGCGTCGATTCTTGGTCGGTATCCAAGCGTGCGAAGGCACAGAGACACGGCACTTAGGCGTGCCAAGAAAGCTTTGAACACGCCGCCAGACCGGCGAAACTTGCTTTTGACGAGTTGTGCCTTTTTCCTGCGGTACTGCGCTTTCGTAAAATTTTCTACGTGTTCACAACGGCTTAAAAAAACTTCTTCGGCGAATGACGACGAACGAGTATAGAAAACGTGTCTACAGCACGCTGGAAAACCGCAGCAGAAGGCTAGCAAAACCGCAAATCGTATCCCAGCAAGGTTGCCATCCGGTGGCTTCATTGAGATCAGTATGCGGAATGCACGTTGCAAAATAACTGTTGAAGCTTGCTGACAGCGCGCGCTCATCCGTTGCGCCCCACACACAGTGAATACTCCCTATAAACTACACGTTGCAACGAACAACGTTTATAGATAAACGTTGGCAGCCACTGCACTCTCGCATTCTCCCCCCTCACGTCGAACAGAAAGACACCATGGTCGATGACAGGTCAAGAACGAAGTGGAAGCTCCTCCCACCCCTTTCCACTCCAGCGGAGCGAACGGTGGAGAGGAGGTCACCTCCCCTCCAGCGTTCACACGACTAAAGTGGAAAGAGGTGGGAGGAGCTTCCACTTCGTTCTTGACCTGTCACCGACTATAGTTTTGGTTGAGGTCGGTACTCTTACACCAGATGGCGACAGCATCAGTCTGCACTCGGCGCATTTGGCCAGTTCGTTCGCGGTCGGTTCTCCGTGCGGCCCTCCGTGCGGCACTCCGCGAGTGCGATGCCTTCTGGGAGAACTCGCACGGTGCCAGAGCGTGTGAAACTCTCTATAAATCAATTTGCTCCCCCTCCACATGTTTCTAACGATTACCAGGTAGTGTGGGATATCGCAGGATGACCTTTGGGGGATCGGGCAAAATAACTAAGAATATCACTCTCCGCCCCTGGCGAGGGAGTCGCAAATTTTCCTCAGGTCAAACCTAGTCGGCGTCACCCCAACACCGCGGGCCCACACCGAGAGGGAGTTCCAATTTTCCTCTGTCCCGCCTGTCCCCAGCATTGCTGGTTAGTTTTGCTTCATTCAAATTTCCCTGGATAATTTCCACCAATTTTCTAACTTACTTCTTGTGGCTGTAATACTCTCCTCCTGCATTCTTCCATCTTCGCCACTAAAACCCAGCGCTCCCGCCAAATCCGTTACCCCTTTCTAGCGTCGCACTCTCACTATGGCATACGGCACATAATGTGTCTATCTCTCGAAATTTATCCCTATACGGCTTTGCCCTTAAAGCTCCCGTTCTCGCCTCGAACAGCAAAAAACTTTCATGCGCATTATCATACACCTTTTCGTTTTTATGTCCTGTTTTTGTAATTCTTCCATCCCACATTTTCCTTTCTGCCTCTTTCACTGAACTTGTCTGCTCAGACCCCATCACTAGTGTGCAGGTATTCAAATGTGAGCTTTCGGGTTCGGTTTGTCCATTTTGTGTTTAAACCTTTCATGTATAAATACATGAATACTTTCTGTGCCCACCGGGCGTCATCCATTTCAGTTAAACTAATTGCTTCTCTGCTCTGAAAGGACGACCAGCCCATGCCCCCCTGCACTCCCTCATTTGATGTGTTCCCATGCGCTCTCAGTGCTAACCTGCCCACGTTCCTTTGTCGAACTTGCAATCTTGATTGAACCTCTGATCTCATACACAGTACCCCATTGAAAATACAGTCCTGGCACCAATACTCCTTTCCATATACCCTTGACCACTCCGTAGCTATTACAATTCCATAATGCCTTGAGATTCATAATGCCTGCATTTATTTTCCCTTTTCTAAGTATATTTTCTCGATGTTCCTCTAGGTTTACATTTTACCGCTCTCCGTCTCCTTGCCCTCTGACTTGAGTCATTTTTTGTGCTTCTACTTATCTAGTTCATATTTTGTTCGTTCCCTTTTGTCTTGGATATCGTAGCAAACGTGCTCTCGAATATGGTAGTTTTCACCGTTTTATTTAACAAAATCTGACTACCAACTTCTTTAGGCGTAGGGCAGGCAAAGTGCAGGAGCCAGGACCGGACAGGAGTGCCTAAGTGTGGGCAGCTGATGTTCAATGCACACATTCAATGGAATAACACACACACACACACACACATACACACACACAAACACACACAATTGCACGTAGCCTGTATTAACAATACTTTTTTAATGGCAATGTACATTAAATTATACACACTCAACGGATGTCCCACGATACTCAATAGCGACGGAAGTGATCACGTTATGCAATAATTAATAGTAATAATGGTAATGACAATATCAATAATTCTCTTATAAACAGAATGTACACGAGTATACATATAGCTATGCGAACAAAACATATATGACAAACGAAAAAACATGAGCACGTATATGTAATATACTGAGTTTTGTGTCAGTGGGGACCCTGTCGGTTGTGTCGTAGTGGTTGACACGAACATGTCTCGGTAGGAAAATGGAAAATCAATGAAACCGTATCATGGTTGGCCGCTCGTGATATGTTCCTTCTTTTCCGGGAGTAACCGTGAGTGGGCATTAAATGGCTATTCCCCTGGGTACGCCTGTGAGAAAAGCTTCCCTCGTGCATCTTGCATTTGCTTCGAAGACCAGCAGCAAAGCTTAAAAGGCTTTCTTTCAGGAAGCTGGAATTCGGCGGGATTTCTAGGAATTTTGATCGCACCGAATAACCCCTGGTTTTTTTCCAATCTATATCGTGTAACTTGTGATTTAGTCTAACTACCGGAGATAATAAAGCAGACGAATTCGAACTGAGCCTTAATTTAGAAATTATGTAGAAGAGAACGAACATGGGATTGTTTGGACAACGCTACTTCGGAAGTACAGGCCTGGTTCGATGTGGCACGCAGGGACTTTCTTCTGACAACAGTGACCAGTTGAAACATTCGAAGATGAGACGAGGATGTTAAGGTGGGGATGGAGGACAGGCGGATTACGCGTAACACCTAAATAACCAATGTGGCCAAAAACAGCGAGCACACTTAGTTTGTCCCATTGAGCAAGCACATGGTGTTCTCCTACTCGGCTCACTAGCGTTGATCCTGCCGTCGCAAAACCTCCGAAAGAGTCTTTTCTATGGTCATTTGTGCTCTTTTGTCTGTACAATCATCAAACCCGAGTGTCCTTGCCCTCTCTGCTCGTCTACTCGCGAAGAATTAATCTGGCTGTGAATACCTGTCCAGAAAGAGCAATCATACAAACATTAAAATAACGTTGAACCTCATGACCAATCAAGCGTTTCAACATCCTTGGCCTTACTTTGCCAGGGAAGGTAAGCACATTAAGATAAAACACAAGAAAATAAATTAAAGCTATTAAGATAAAACCAAGTTTAAAAAGAGAAATCATGCTCAGACTAAAGTAAATGGTGAATTTCTGCGCCAAAGTGCCCAGCTTTGGACTCTTTCTAGCGATCTTATCCGGTAAAACCTGGGAATCCCGCGCCGGAACATGGCCCTGGAGACTCCAGGTTGCATTCAAACCGCTCTTCGTGCAACAAGACACAGGGGTGTGGCGTGCCCCGTTTGGCTCTTCCTAGACGGACCACAGATCACGTGTTTCGTTAACGAGTCTTGCGTGCGAGGACAAAATGGGGGAGGAAAAGGGGGGGGGGGGGGGGTGCGGCGGCGTTATGTACAGGCAACGGGAAACGCCATTTCGCCGGGACGCAAAGCGACCATTTGGAACGAGGCGAAATGGATCAGACTGGGCTGCGTCGCGCGCGCTGCATACCAATAGCGGGAGTCAACCTCCTGCTCCGGACTCACACAAACTTGGGGCTCTTCAGAAAACTACCGCGAAGAGCAGGAGGCAAAATTCGACCGTGTTTTTGCCCCCGTTGTTCAGCCGTCGCTCTCAGACGTCCCTTATCCTCTCCAAAAGGGATAAGACAAGGAGGAGAGCTCCCTGAGGCGACATACCGGGAACGGAAAAGAGAAACCCCGACGCCTTGCCTACCACTCGTCCAATTCTCTTGCGGCGCGTATCGGATTTCGGGGGTCGTGTGGATGTCGCCTTCGGCCTGACAAGCATGCTGTCTCTTGGCCTAGCCACGGAGGAGAGCGAGTCGGCCCGTTCACAAACTTGCGTTTGAAAACAAATGACCGCATTGATGCGCAGCCGGTCGTAAGCCGTCGCAAGAGGTTTAAAAACCGGTCTCTTCTCAGTCGGTCCTGGTCAAAGGCAAGTTTGTGAACGGGCCTTCAGATCTTTCAAGAAACGGGAGAAGTCGGAGGTAACAAGCACTACAAATGAAAAAAAAAAAAATCCTTCTGAAACTTTAGGCAAGTGAACCAGAATGCGCCGTGAACGTAGCGCGAGTCACATAGAAATAGTTTGTTGAAACACGGACAGTTGTGAACATCGTAGTCTAGCTTCGTTCGATCGTGTTCAAAAACGATGGTCGTGAGAAACGAACATACAGAGGCGTGCCGTCGTGGCGACGCTTTCCTTCTGAGTTACATTGATTGTGCGGTTTGATTTACGGGCTCGTTGCTTTACTGCACGTGGCACGAAGCAGAATGGCACTGTTACAACACGTATCCGGCGCATATTTGCCTTGCAATGGAGCCTGGAGGCATAAACGAGTATGGAGCTCGACATTCCTTCATGACCCCAATCTCCAGGAATTGATTCTGTCACGAATGATTGGCAAAAATGTCGAGAACAAAAAAAATGAATAGAACACGCATTTGTACCGATATGTGTGCCTAGGAGTTCTGGTTTTAGGTATGTATAAAAAAATATAGACACCTTTTTTATCGTTGAAACTGTAGACACCGGTTACGATAAAACTGGGCAACTACTGCACTTTCTCCAACTTTCGTGCCCCGCTATTTGCACCTTCGCGTTATTTCCCTGACTTTATCAGGTGGTATCACGCCTATGAGCAATAGACATCGTTAAACGCCAATTCTATCTTACTAAACGTAAAGCCAATTTATTAGATCGAATCATAAAGAAAAGAAGAAAAAAAGACGCACCCGAAACCAGAAACCCTTTACACGCCTATACATTGTACGGCATTTGACAAAAACAGACGTTTGGGGGAAAAACATATACAAAAAAAAAAACACACACACACACACACAAGAACTTCAAGAGGGCTTCTATTAAAATTGATCACTCGACCACATACTCAGTGGAACGCTGCCGCTGCCCGCGAAGACATGCGCGCACTGACATCACAGCCACTTATCGTAGAGGGAGATTAAGTTCATCGTTCTCTCCAAAACATTCCATGGACGTTTTGACCAAGTTAGACACGAGTGACGTTTCGCTACATACAAATTGTTTCTCCCAACACTACAAAAACGTTTCTCGGACATTTACGTCGCCAATCGCGTTCTACAGTCTGCACTAATGCCCAATGTGCGCTCTGAGTTGCGCGCTTTCGGCACTTCTGCCTTCCAGTAGCCGTTTCCCGGAAGCTATCACTTTTCGGAAAGAAAAAGGCTAAAGCACTCACTTGCTAGGACTCAAACATGAATTGTGCCAAAAAGCAAGCAAACGAGATACATGTACAAAGCTCCTGAAGATTGAATTACTCAGCTCTTTTCTATTAACGTGGCCCTCTTTATTTGACTATGTGGCCGGCGATATCTTCCTAACCTTCCGCGTTCAAATGCGGCTCATTTCCTGGCACTTATGTGCGCTCACGTAGGGATCGAGCACACATAAATTGATAAGGAGGAGCGAAAGAGGTCTCAGCATGACTCGCTCGGGGGCCCACGGCACCTGGCAGTCGGAAACGAAGCGCGGAACTGCTGTAGGACTAGACGGCAGCGAGCGTCAGCAAGCGCCGGCTAGCTGGTTCAGACGTGCGAGAGAGGCAGCTGCTTTCCACCATGGCTGGACAGCTGGCCGATGTGGCTGACGGGGCTCATGGACTGCTTGAATGTCCGCACATGGGGGTCGGGGAAGTCACCGACGCCGCCACCGGCGACGCTGCGTCCCCTGCGGCGGCGTCCTCCGCAGAGACGGGCGTAGAAGTTCCACCAGGACTCGAGCGTTTTGCCTGACCAGATCCAAAAGCCCGAGGTGATGCCGACGACTAGACACATGAAGTACTTGACCATGAACATAAAGAAATGTGGCCGCGGCGCTTCGTTGTTGCGCGGGCACGGGCAGCGTAGGCGGCGCAGCCAGGGCTCGCGATAGTGGTGCTCGTAGAAGTAGCAGGCGATGACCACGGTGGCTGGGACAGTGTAGAGCACGGAGAAGATGCCGATGCGAATCATGAGTTTCTCCAGCTTGTCGGCCTTGGCGCGGGCCTGGGCGCGTATAACAGATCGGATGCGGAAGAGGGACACAAAACCCGCAAGCAAGAATGACGTGCCCAGCAGGAGGTAGAGACAGAGCGGACCCAGGACGAAGCCTCGAAGGTTTGCCAGGTCTTGGTTGCCTACGTAGCAAACGCCCGCTACAGAGTCGCCATCAACAGCACTCAGGAGAACAGCCACAATGGTTTTAATTGTGGGAACCGCCCAGGCGACGATATGAAAATATTGAGAGTAGCCAGCAATAGCCTCGTTGCCCCACTTGAGACCTGCAGCCAGCAGCCAGGTGAGTGTCAGGATGACCCACCACATGGAACTGGCCATGCCGAAGAAGTAGAGCAGGATGAACACGAGTGTGCAAGCGAACGGTCGGCTATTCACATAATAACGCACGACGTTGCCGTCGCAGGCGATGGGTTCGTGACCCATAGCGAGCCGGATGAGGTAACCAACAGACACCATGAGGTAGCAGAAGGACAGAAATATAATCGGTCGCTCTGGGTACCGGAAACGCGCGGTGTCCATCAGAAATGTGAGAACCGTCACGCTGGTGGACACGCAGCACAGCACCGCCCAGGTACTGATCCAGTAGGTGGCGAACGTCTGGTCGTAGCCGTTGAAGTACACCATCCGGCAGGGCAGCGCGCACTCAGGTGGACGCGACCACATGCCGCGCGAATAGAAGTGCGGGTCCGACGTGTTGATGAGCGGCGCGTGGCACTGGCACTCGCACTCAGACATGGAACCACGGCCGCCGGATCCAGGGAGTCGCTCCCGTCCGTAGGGTCGTGTGCGCGAGGATGAACCTCCTCGGGGACGCTCCTTGGCTGGTGGAGGAAGCACAGGTGGCACGGCCACCAAGTTGCTGTCGGCAGTGTCTGGACGAGCCCCCTCCTTGGCGTCCATGCAAAGTTGTTCCTGGTCACCATACTGCGGCAGCGCATCACAGTTCATCCGCTCTGGCCATGCGAACCCGTACTGGCGCATGATGGGGGCACAGCCAGCGCGTGCTCGCTCGCACACGGAGCGGCACGCCGGGACGCTACCCGCGTATTCCTCCATGCAGATGGGCGTATAGAGCGAGCACAGGAAGAACTTGAGGTCGTCCGAGCACTGAATCTCGACGAGCGGCCAGAACTGGTGGACCTCCATGCCGGCCTCATCCTGCGTGTCCTGGTTGAACTGGTTCGGCATGGACGTCTGGTTGTAGCCGATCCCCTTGCACATGGGGATGGTGATGTCTTCGCAACGTTCCCGTGATCGGACGCTGCTGGCCCAAGCCAGCAGCAGCAACAGTCCCGGGAGCAGCATCTCAGGGCATGACCGCTGCACTCACGTGGCCCTGCCTGCGGGCCTCGCTGGACGCGCAGGTTGCTCTTTCGGGATCCACTCCCCGGCGCTGGCAGCGACCGGGCCCTCCGCCACACTCGCCGCTCCTGGTGGCGCTGCTGGTGATGCTGCCGGGCTCCGTCTGCGAGAAAAGAAACGGATCGTTGGAGTCGCGCATTCTGACGAACAGGTGCAGCGGGACAGAGGGTCATTATCCTGCCATTTGTCTCACCGGCCTCGCGAGGACGGGCGACGATGGAGACGGAAAACGCGCATTTTGGGGGTCGCCGGGGGATTAGCAGACGGCCCTAGCACCTGGAACGCTTCTCGGGACCCCGTCCTAATCCCGGGTAAAGGCGAGGGAACTCCCGCGCGCGGTTGAAGGATGTCTTGTTTTCATAGGGGGTTCATCTCGCGGAGAGTAGTTTTCGAAGCGGGACAAGGAGGAGGGAACCCAGCCCTTTCCCCAGGGGTGCCTCCCCGCCCAAACAAGCCCTTCTCCGCGACGGCTGCGAGCTCCTCGCGCCAAGCCAGGTCGTGAAAAGCCGTCTGGCCAACTCTCGGCCCCACTAATGGAGTGTTTGTGGAAGCTTCCTCTGGAGACTGGCTTCGCTGTGCCGGCCGGGTAACCGCAGTTGTGAGGATGCATCGCCTAGCCCGGTCGCCGTTAAATTAGTCGCTCCCATTTTTATTCCTCCAGACGCTTTTAATTCTCAAAGGCTCCCGGATAAAGTATCGGTTTATTTCGAAACCGCTTCTACGCTACCTACTGATAGCGCTCGCCGTCCGCAATCACAAACTGGGCCGAGTGCAGGTGTCCCTCTTGGCATGCGGATGGCACGCGGGGGAATTAAGAGGACTCCTCAGGCTGCGATTGCGCAGAACCCAGTGACGAGGTTTGGTAACCCCGGGAGGCAGAGGTCGTTCGATCGTCTGCGTTTTCGGGGGCAAAATTCGCGCGTACGTTTGCCACAGTTTCGTTCAAAATATATGCTCATGCTCATGCCTTCATTAACGAGTTTGGTACTGTCCAGTTAATGACTTGAATATCGTGTAGTCTCGCGTATAGTACGAACGTTCGATGACTAATAAAATGCTCGAGTCCTCTTTCCGGCGAAGCATCCGGAGAGCCAGTTATCCTCATTTGTAGGAGAGCAGAACGTTCGGTCTTGGAAATACTATCTTCACTGGGATTCTGAACTCGGACATGCCCTTTTCAGTGTCTGTAAATCGTAGTGACCGACCCTCCTCACGCTCTGCGCAAATCTAAACGCGCGGGATTTTCCCGGAAATCCAAGCTTGTAGTATCGGCAGGGCTTTACGGTATTTTTCGCGGTGACTTGGTTTTATTAGAATAATCATCCAGACGTTTATAATACTTGCGATACCGGTACGCACTTCCTTATCTGTAGGGCTCATGCCTCTGAAGTTAAAATAAATTAAGTGAAATGACCATCGAATTACTGGTAATACTAATCACTACTTTTCACGGCATTCAGACGACCCCCCTCGTTTCCTCCCACAAGGTTTAGGAAATGACAGAAAGGTGCCATTTCAGCCCCGCTTCTCAATACTCGCCAAACAAAGATACAGAAGTATATGTCGAAGCATCACCAAATAAGTCATAGATAGTGCTGACTATTATGACTGCTCCAATAAAAAAAAAAAAAAAAAAAAAGAAAGGAAAAGTACTGGCAACTAGAGACACACGGCAAATTAATTCGAAAGCGAAGTTTAGGCAGTAGTACTTTTCAACTACTCTTCGGACTCTAGTAAGGAATAATTCGATACTTTTCACCGCCGGTAATAAAAACTGTAATACATTTTTTTTCTTTCTATTTTGTCGTTGTCAACACTGGTGATGATCTGAACAAACAGCGTGGTGACTTGACTCCAGTGCACGATTTAAAGAAACCTGCATGCGGTGCTTCCCCTCGTCCATTTTGCCCGCGGTCAGCCTCCCGTCAGCGCATATTCCGTCGGCAGCGACGAGTTCGCAGCCTGTCCCAATGGGGGACGCGCTCCCGAAGGCCAAAGCGGGGTCGCTCGTCGGCAGGAAGCGGGGAGCAAGTGGCACTTGACACGCCTCCGGGCAGACGTGACACCCACAGCGAGAGCCGACACCTGAGCCCCACTAAGCCCCCGGCGCCATTAGTTACCCCGATGTCTAATCCTCGCTTATCTAAATCCTCGCTTCCGTGCGATAAGCACCGGTCAGCAATAACGGAGCAGGAAAAAAGGAGCGGCTTTCCCGGCGAGCTCCATCTGGCCCTGGTTTTCGAGCCCCAACAAGCACCGAGATTGTGACCCGCAGACGGAGACGTGGGAAAGAGGGCCGCATTAGCCTCGAGCTGGGTTTGCTCCTCCTCCTAGCTTTTTCAGTCGGTCGCAATTCTCCTCAGTGCACTCGCGCACAGACCTCTCCCGCGTACCTCTACGATTGTTTTCACTGTTTTACTATATACAGTCGGCGTCCGGTTCCGACCGCTATGTGTACGATGGGTTGAACGAAGGAAACGTAAGGCACGAGCCATTGGCGGAATCTTTTTCAGGAAGTGCTGAGAAATCCATGATATATATATATATATATATATATATATATATATATATATATATATATATATATATATATATATATATATATATATATATATATATATATATGTATGTATGTGTATGTGTATGTATGTGTGTGTGTGTGTGTGTGTGTGTGTGTGTGTAGGGGGGGGGGAGGAGCGGAACCCTGGGTTTCGTTTTTCATTTTTAACCTTACGTTAGATGGATCCCGGAAATATAGGTGGCGTTCCAATAATACGTTTCTGGAGGACACGTGTACAGCGCAGGTTTCTTCTCTCTAGGAAAACGCCAGAAGTGGATGAGTTGGAAGTGTGAGAACGGTCTCCCTGCGATTCTATAAAGGGACATTTCCCACTGCACACCGTATTCACCTTACAAGTCAAAACCCAAGATGGTTTTCGGGTATACACTCATTTTTGTCGCTTTCCTCGTACAAGCAAGGGGCGCGCCAAATTGGTGTACTTTTCTCTATACTTCGGTGCTCGTAGATTCCGACTTCAAGACCACAGACTAAAGACTCTAGCAGAGCAGAGCGTGGCAGTCTAACTTACAATTTCTAACCAATACGCTGTGCAAGTCACCTGTCACATCGTAGAAGCGTCTATGGGAAGAAAATTCACCAAGCGGGTCAAACTTTGTGAGTAACAAGGTCAGAGAGTCGCGCTTGCGTATACACCCTTCCAAAAAAACGCTCCTAAGCCGCCGCCATGTTGCAGATGATGATCCAGCTGGTGCGACTCTCGCGCCCCCTATCAGCTAGAAATTTTCTGCCACTCTTTTGGACTGTGGAAACCTGCTCAGCGCGATTCTCCAGCTATGTTTTGCGGCTTTGCATTCGAAGTTTTCCGGCCTCTCTTGAAAGTATCCACTTAATTTTTCTTGTGCATACTGCGTACCCTTTTTGAGTTATCTTCCTCTGCGTGAAAAAGGGCTGGTAAAAGCCTGCCATTCAAGCGTTTCTGCTCGACGTTCATGGGAAACGAAGTAGGGGAAGGAGGACGTCGAACGGCCCTCGATCCGATTTTGCGAACGATGACAACTGTTCCTTCCCTCCCACAGATAATCCGCGTAGAGTCATTTTCAATCATAACCAAAAATAGCTGTTCGGGTTGGGGTGGAAAGCGGGTCAGTCGCGTTCGTTTTTTTTTTTTTTTTTCGCCTTGGTGATGCTGTGGAGAAATGAAGCTCCCCAAAACGTGTCCCAAAACGAAGTCCTCTTGGATTCCGTCCGATCGTCAAGCTGTGACTGTCGTCGACACTGTAGTGCTGTGTTATTGGAGATATTTCTCAAATAAATCCTTGTCGGATGATGCTGCACCGTGTGGTACGTATAATATATTGTTCGAATGCTAACACTTGCTAAATTATATATCCGAGACCTGTCCATCGGTAATCACGTTATCTGTGCGCGTGAAATATGCATGCCTTGAGGCTATCTTCGGTTGCGAATTATTTTCGACCGCTAAGCGCTTTGTTGTTAGACACGCGGCTGAGCGGGCGGCGCCGTCAAAACTTATCGTAAAATAAAACAAACATTCCAGTCGCATTCTTTCTGTTGCGCGCGTACCCAACAAAAATAGTTATTTTTTTTTTTTTTTGTTTCAAATGTGGTACAATGCTTTCTCGATGTCCTCAAAAAATACATACAGCGCAATGCGCAGAAATAATAAATAAATAAACAAACCGCCGGAAAAGACGAGAATTCAGCCGTCAGCAATGTTTGAAATTGTGCCTACGCAGGCTCCGCCTAACGAAATCACAGTCCACTCGGTTAGGGTTAGCAGGGACGCCGGTGAGAGACTAGCCTCAAACCCAGTGACTGGGCTCGAAAAAGGTTCTCTTGTCCCTGGGGCCGAGTGTTTCTTGGAAAGGTGTATAGGAGACCAGTTACAAACACAGACAAACTAGGCACACCACTCATCAATACAATTCCCAGACATTCTGATTACTTTAGGCGGCCTCAGCGAAATTAACGAGGCTCGTTACACCGCAAAACGTCGCGTGAATAATGTGACATGCGACGATTCATTCCGCGTGGACGCCGCAGAATGGGCGCTACAGCCCGATTCGCGTGATGAGATTCTGCTCGCTATTTTCAGTCGCAACGTCGCTCGGGCTGCAAAAGCGTGGACCGTTGCAGAGATGGTCGACGTCGATACTGGAAATCGCAACCAGAATCGGACCAAGTGAATCGGGCGTAACAAATCGGTGATGGCCACTCGTAAGAGTAATCAACATCTCCCTGTATCTACTGTTTACATCGAGCCTACTTACCCCAACCTACCTTCAAACTTAAAAACCTTTTGAGGCATGCACTTACTTCTTATCGCAATTACCGGGTCAACGTTTGGTCTACGGGCCGCTGTCGTTTAAACGAGCAGACGACAACAAGCAGAAACGTAAGAGCAGACGACAGTTCGAACGATCAGGCAGCCGTTTCAACTTGAAGACGCACTGAACGTAGTCCGCAGGGGGTCCGTACACAACTAAGCAGTTTTCCCGCATTTATGTTGGAACAAAACAAATAAATCTGACGACCAGAAGTATCCGTGAATTCAACCTAAAGTGCGTCCCGCACAAGCAATCGTGGTCCGACGGCGTCTGGTTTTTATTTTCACGGCACATATCAACGTTCTCGGAAGAACCGAGCAGGCAGAAGACACATGAAGACTGACCTTTAAACCTTTCCCGACTCTTTTGGTAGAGCCCCAGTCGCGGAGTTTTGACGAGAAGGCAGGTTTTTGTCTGGTTTCTTCCAAAACAAAACAGGAATGCACGTCCAGCACGATGACTTCCGCCCACAACCCCAGACCGGAAGTGCGCCGGACGCGCCACCACGGCGCCATGACGTAACAGAGCTGAGTTCGTGTATAAGCAGAAATGTATTGGAATGCTAAGTGATATTTTGAATTTCCTTTACAACTATTTGTATTTGCTGTGGAAAGCTTTATTAACTCGAGTAATGGTTGCTGTATCCCACACCCGTCCCGACAACGTTTCCATTGTGACACCACTAATCACAAAAAAGCAACTCATAAACCTAAAAAAAATAAAAATAAATAAGAAGAGTTCATGCAATAACGAGAACCATGTATTCGATAGGATGAGCTTCCGGTGGAACTCCTCTGATTGTCTAGTGAACCTAGACGATGGTCTAGGATCAGGGAATTACCGCGCCCAAGGAAGAGTTTTCTAACCGTTTTCGAACGACCGATCGACTACGACGGGTGAGACGTGCTCCTGCGCACGAAATTTCTTTGAACGTGCGCAAAAGGGCGCCTCGCCGACCGTCGTCGTACACCATGCAGTATACGCCTCGCAAGTGGGCTCATTTTCGTCTTCTGCGCATGAGAAAGGAAGTAGCGGGACGTCAGAATGCCGAGCCCTGATTGGCTGATCGCGACCCCCCTATCTGAGCGCCGTCTGCTCCTTTGCAACGTCGTCTGCGTCTGTCTTAACTTTCCTGCGACTTTCGGAAGTGCAGGTCTTTACGAGCGAGCTCGACTTCGCCTTTCAGAGAGGGCAGACGAAATAAATCGAGCGGTACGTTGTTTTTAACAACTAGCAGACGCGCATCAAGGAGAGAAGTCAAAGGACTCACTGGCGAGGTGTCCCGAGGCGCCGAGGTTTGTTTGCTAAGAACCGAGAGTGAGCGTGTTAATGTCCGCAAGTTCCCTCCCAAATAGTTTTCCCCTCCTTTCGTGTGCGGCGAGACTCCTCACTCTTTAACGGCGTCGGCGGGTCGGCGCAGTTAACATCGTCTGCTTTACGTCTGCTAGTCAAAGCGATGGCTGCTTTACCTTTCCTGCGTCTATCGGAGATTCACCGCTTTTTCACCGGCGAGAGTCACCGCTGTCTCAGAAAACAAGGAGATGACAAGATGAAGAGATTGAAGGGTTCACAAGGGTCGCGCGGGCATATTCCATTCAGCACGCCAGCCGGTCGAAGGCAGACGGTCTTGGCCAAGGACCGTCGGAGCACCGCTGTGCCTGCTAGGCCTATCTGCCGAGCTCGCTTACTCGGGGTCGGTGCAATCGTGGCCGTTGGAGCATTTCCCGGGTGTTGGTGGATCCAGCGTTCTTGTTCGTCGTGGTTTATTTCAAGTACTTTTTACTTTTTTTCTTGCTGCTTGCAGTCGGGACGCGTGAGAAGAGCACGTACAAAAATAAACGTCCGTTGATCGTCGCGACCAAGTAACTGAGCGACGCTGTCGGCCATGCTGAGTTGATCGTCGTAGGATTCCGTCGTAACCTGAGCAAAACTTACGATAATTTCGTTCCATGAATACGAATTTGTTCTCACGTTTTGTCTTACGCACTCTTTTGGCGTAAGATGGTTTTGTGAATCTGGCCTCTGCACTTCCGAAAGTCACAGGAAAGGTAAGACAGACGCAGACGACGTTGCGAGCAGACGACGTTGGAAAGGAGCAGACGACGCTCAGATAGGGGGGTCGCCATCAGCCAATCAGGGCTCGGCGTTCTGACGTCACCGCTACCCCCTGCGCAAGAAGCAGACGAACTTGCCCTCCGCATAGCTCGGCAGACGCTCCCCACCGCAAAACTCTCCGCTGCTCGCAGACGGTCAACACTTGATAGCCATATTGGGAACGCGGGAACGGTCAAAGCCGGCTCCTTATTGAGTCTCCGTCACTCTGCAAGGCGACCAGCACGAGCTCACTGGCATTGGACGTTTTGTGAATTCAGAGCCGCTTATCTGAGAGCGTGCCTCGGGCGCACCTGCGCCGAGCAAGCTGGCCGGCAGCCCTCCACGTGCGACCGGGCGTCGTCCGGCCAAAACGGCCGATCAATGAGCGCGCACCACGACAGGGCCACCGACCGACGCGCGGTTGCAATACCAGCCTCCCCCCCCCCCCCCCCCCCCCCTCCGCCCTTCGCCCTCCTCAACCCCGGTGCGCCGTTATTTCGTGCTGCGTGCCAGAGATGGCGGCCGTAAATCCCAGGCTGCGTGATTTTTACGAGCTGTTAACGTCCCGGCCCGTTTTGTCGACCGGAACCGCCATCACAGCGCTGCTACTGGTGTCGCGCCGACTTGTTTTGTTATTGGCGCCGGTCACGCGCGCGTTTCCCCCGTTGCCTTTTGCCGCGTACCAGTGCAGGCCCTAGTTGTAATGGTCATTTATAGGCCGCGAGGCTCAAATAACAAGTGTTTGTTTAAGGGCGCCTGCGTGCGGCATTCGACCCCCGCCAGCAAAGGGTGCAGCTCGGGTGGCGCAAGGTCGAGCTGCTTCGTTCGCCGCGGCGAGAATACTCCGGAACAGCTCACATGTTGCAAAGCGAGACAGTGCAATGTTGGTCGATGCTTGTTGTTGCTGTTATAAGTTTTACGGTAGCCCTCGAGATTATCCGGCTTCTGAACAGGCATATATGATACGCCAACTTCCACAATTTCCTCGGATGATATTTGTCACCAGGCGCCACGGTTGCGAAAGCGCAGGCCTCGTAATCGCACTCACAGTAGGGAATTTTAGCGAGTCGTTTTTGAAGTACACGTTTCCGAAATCATGAACGGTGCAGCTGCTCCGTTCCGTGAAACTGTATGTAAAATATAACACGTTTTCGCGAATCGTAAAACTCGCTCAACCGTTTAAACGATTATGACGATTGCGTTTGACCGCCAGCGCTATCTCGTAGTAAACATTTTAAACGTGTTGCAGCATGCAAATTTGCGGCTCGAGTTTCACGGCGCACACTGTTATAAACAGGACGGCCGAGATAACATGTACCTGTCGGAATTTCAAGAGCTCTCAAGCTAGAAAGAGTAAAATTGTCCGAATGACCACAAAGGTTAGGTGATATGTCTCTATCCTCATGAACTTAAACGATCGTTCCCGTCGTGTGCCCTAGAACCAAATTATTTCGTCTACTTGCGGTCGCCACGGCGGCTCGTTAACCCGGACCGATAAATGTACATGTCATACGCGCGGTTTACAACATCCACGATCGCTTTCCATTGTGAGTAGTCTTCGTAATGATTTGGTTCGACTTCTCAGACGAAGCCAACAGTATCAGGATGGAAAATCAGGCGCGCATGCGCAATGGCGTCCGCGATGCGTTTGAGAATGAGAACGATCCGTTCGTGTCGCAAAGACTCGCAAAACCTCTCTAGTGTAGCGGCATGACCGTTTTCCGATTGCGTGCACCAAGAGCTACTGGAGAGGACGGGTGCCTTTTCCGGTCGACTCGCAGATGGGCTCTGAACTTTTCCAGCGCTGTCTCGAGCGGCAATTGACCCCTCTCGTTGATCCTCGTGCACCCATCTTCTGTACGACTTCGCTCCCCCGTAAGTTACACGAGCGAGTTTGATCAATCCCGAGGTCGCGGTCAGACGCAAAATTGGCTCACCTATTCACAGACAGCCTCAACATCGGCCGCTAGTCGTACCCAGACTTTTACGTAACGCGTTACCAGTAATGGATTACTTGTAATCGGTTACATTTTACTGTAATTTTGTAACGCTTCAATTACTTCCTTTAAGGAGTAACGATCCTTGTAATTGAATTACTTTTTTACATGTAATCGATTACAAAGTTACCCATTACAATTTTTCTCTTTTTTTTTTGGGGGGGGGGGGGAGGAAGGAAGAGAGAGAGAGAGAGAGAGAGGTTAGATGTGCTGGTATCACTCAGCTCTGGACAACGGTAAATTTTTTTCTTTTCTTTCTCGAAACCACTAAGCACGGGACCTCGAGGATTAGCAGGCCACTTCACTATGCTTCGTTTCCTGGGTACATCCTTTTTGATACATCGGAGACTACGTCCGGGTATGAAAAATGACATTATCCAGCCTCTTGTGAGCAATGTATTTAAACAGCGCTCTTTTTATTTTATTTTATTTCCACGAGAGGGATTGGGTGTGTTGGCGTCACTGACCCAGCTCCAAAGAAGAACGGTCAAGGCTTTCTTTTTTTTTTTTTTTTTGAAAAACTGAGCGCGAGACTTTAAGGATTCTGCTACCGTAATAAAAAAAGTTGAATGAAAAGTAACGTGGGAAGTAATCGATTACTTTAGAGTAATTTTTCGATTACTTTTTTGATGTTGTAATTGTAATTGTAATCGGTTACGTTTTACAGTGAAGTAATTGTAATTGTAATCGGTTACTTTCTTTCAGTAACGTGTACAAGTCTGGTCGTACCCGACCTTGACAGGATGTGTCACCACCGCTGATGCAGTGACTGACAAATTTTAAACGTGTCACTCAGTTCCGCGGGGAACCTCAAAAAGTTCCAACATAAACGTCACCGTCTTTTTGTGTGTTTTTTTAACTTTCTCACTTCTTGTTTTTTTTTATATATTAGCTTTTGCTACATTTGCGCAGGTTTTATATTAACAATCGACAGTACGAAGGATGCAGGCATGAATCGTCGCGGTTAGCGAAAATATCAAGCCTTGAACATGTTCCTCCCTCTAAGATGATACCACCCAGACAATGGGCAGTTGAACGCCGAAAGGTCTTCATGTACCACTTACCCAAGATTAATTTTTTTAACAAACTATCCTATCGAATCTCGCTGTCGGCTTTAATCTATTATCTGTGTGAAACACATAGTGTAAAATAGCACGTCTTATCGTGGCACGCCGTATTAACGTCAAACGCTCATTGCCTACGTGTTCGACATTTCGTGAAGCCTGGATAAAAGCGTGGCCGCGAGGATCGCAACTGATTGGTTGACTGGTAAGAGAGAGAGGAGTGAGGTGCTCGACGCTGACTGGTTAACGGGAAGGTCATGCGACCAGAGGAGTAGGCGAGGAGGAGTGAGGTAGGCAGCTCGACCACCTGTGCGCACAGGAGGAAGGAGCTCTAGAGTATGGAAGGCTCTGGAAGATCGCCAGGTTTATCAGCCCGATTATCGGTAGTATCGCTTCACTCTAGGAACAACCATCAAGTGTACACATGATACGCGTTAAACTATCCGACGAAGAGCGCCGTGAACGTAGGCGTCTGGTGTTTGGAAACTCAGAGTATCGCTGAACGTTTGTGATGCCAGAACGTTGCACGTATGCAACACAGTTGCCTAGCAATTTGCCATACATTTTTATTTTGGCTCCATTCACCTTACGATGGACTGCAGCGGACTATCGGAGCCAATTCAAAACCTCGTGAGTTTCGCGTGACCTCCGAGAGGGACGCAGCAACACGCAGGGCGTGCAGTCACGTGATACGTTCGCGACGCTGGATTGGCTGGTAGGTGCTCGTAGGGTCCGCTACGGTTAATCGTAAGGTGAAACGGAGTGTAGAATGGGTGGCGGCTGTAATGCGGCGAAGAGAGGAACTTTATTACGTTTCACTTGAGCATGAAGCACATCGAGGGTTACAGACGCGAAGTTGGATTATTTTATGGCGCGGACCGTGCCCAGCTAACTCATGCCAAGAAAGCAGTTTCGGAAGCTCAGTGTAGAGGTTTCTCACGCTCCCAGACCTTCGCTTCAAGTGCGCCATGTGGCTCTGCCCTATCCTCACCTCGTGTGTGAGGTCGGGAGGATCGCCGAATATGCACAGAGAACAGTGGATACAGAAGTACCAAATTCCCTCACTGGCAGATATTTTTCGTGCTCTGCGGGCCAGTGTGCACGCAAGAAGAGCGTCATTCTAAAGCGCCACAACGTGTTAACACTTAAAACAATTTAAAAGAAAGGGGGTCCACCAAATACCCGTCACCCTGGGTTCTTGAATTTCTGATGTACGAGTTTTTAAGCTACGGTGCACTTATACGAGTATACAGCCAAAAACATTTTTTTTTGACAGAAATCTGTCTGGTTAGGAAAATAAAAGACTGACTGAAATTCGAAACTCTAACCAAAGTTTAATAAAAAAAAAAAGAAAAGTCACCCGTGACCAACTGAGCTGGTCCCGAAACGTCGGAGCATTTTCTTTTCTTTTCTTTTCTTTTATTAAACTTTGGTTAGAGTTTCGAATTTCAGTGAGTCTAGTATACAGCCAGCACTAAATCTCAGACAAGTCACGCTGTTTGTCACCACAGGCCTGCAGCGTTGTTCAGTCGCACTTGCGCTCCGATTTCACCGAGTAGGGAACTATTCTGGGCTATCCCTGTCGGTTTTCATTTGGTTGATTGGATCTTAAGCTCACCAGCGTAAAGATAACCTACACGAACCGGATCAATTTGCGAACTGAAGAGATTCGCCGGAGAATTGCGTGTAAAATAAACGTGCCGAATCCTGAGGGCTCGCTCACTGATGATTCCGAGGTAAACGCCGCGGCAGTCAATCGTCGCTCTGGCTCTTCCTTTTTGTCACACCTGCTCTTCCTCTTGTAACTATATCGGAAGTGCGGCTATAGTTTTCCTTGCTTCATATTTGCTTCGATAGGCCTCTTGAAAAGAAATGAGCTAAAAGTAATTCAAAATGACCTATTAAACTGAAAGGTTCTACTATAAAAGTGGCAACACTGCAAAAATGACAATAAGGGAATGGAACAAGGCCGAGTTAAACGGCAGTGCGCATTTCCGCAGGTGAGAACCGCTTATTCACTTTGTAAATCCTGAAACTTGTCTGCAAACTGCTCTCGAACACAGCAGCGATTGGTCATTTTATTAAAACTGACTTATTTTTTTTTTTAAGCGTCTTTGTTCACTGAGTTGCACAGTGCTGTTTCCTTCTTTCGCCTAATCGACATGACTAAGGAAATCAAGGACGTTGTGAAAGCCATTGAAGATCTGAAGCGCGAGCTTCGGGCTGACCTTAGGACTGTGCAAGACAAGTGTAAAAAACTGTAATGATACTTGCGACGGCGTAAACGAAATAAAAGATTAACTAAAAGAACTGCGAACAGAGGTTCAGCAATTGTCGAAAAAAAACAAAAAAAAACAAACAAAGAGAATTAACTGCCGAAAACCACCGGCTAAGTGAAAAAGTCGACGAACTTGAGCGATATCAGAGGTCAAATAATCTATAGGTAAAGGACGTGGCCGACGCGGGTGACGTGTATGATGTTGTAAAAAGAATCGGGAATCTTCTCAAAGAGCCGATCTTAGACTCAGACATTGACGTATGCCATCGTGTCCCGACGTTCAGATCAGCAGAAAAGAACATAATCATCCGCTTCACACAACGCTCAAAACGTGATAAATTCTTGCAAAAGTGCAAAAAGCAAAGGATGACAACAAAGGATCTTGATTCTGGCTGCAGTTGAGCTTGTTGGTGCATAATACTATAATAGGGCCAGCTGAACTTGGGAAAATAGAATATAGAGAAAAAAAATATATATAGAAAAAAATATATTCTTTTTTCCCAAGTTCAGCTGGCCCAATTATAGCAAAAAGAAAACCGAAGAGTGGAAGTTTGTTTGGTCTGCAGGTGGGAAAATCTTTGCGCGCAAAGACGAAGAGGCAAACGTTATCAGAATTGCCTGTATGTCCGATGTTGAAAAAAAAAATAAACTAAATATTGTAGTGCACACAAGACATTCATCAATCATGGAAAAGACACCATAATTACTATACCTACAGAACTCGAATCTCACCTAAGGCATCAACCTAAGAATTCTTTGAAGTGTTTCCACTTGAATTGTCAGTCAGAAAAAAAAATTAATTTGATGACCTATAGTCGGTGACAGGTCAAGCACGAAGTGGAAGCTCCTCCCACCCCTTTCCACTCTAGTAAAGCGAACGCTTGAGAGGAGGTGACCTCCTCTCCACCGTTCGCTCCGCTGAAGTGGAAAGGGGTGGGAGGAACTTCCACTTCATTCTTGACCTGTCACCGACTATAGAGGCTTTTTTCAATCTGCTTAATTGTCATGTCGATGTGATAATGTTCTCAGAAACTTGGTACAATGATGATACAGACGCCTTTAGGCCACACGCCTACAATAATCATTGCTTAAATCGCAGCGCGCGCCGGGGAGGCGGTCTGTGTATGTGTACAAAAGATAACAGCTTGTGAAATACGAGGGGCGTTCATAAAGTTCGTATTATCGGCACAAAAAACTAAAGGAAACGAAACAAAACAGGCATCAACATGAGCGCGCGTCCCTCTACTTTCCGCACAGTATAAACATCAGATGCTATTGGGGAGGAGATCGAACAGTCACGCCTCTAGCGGTGCGCTTGAGCTGTGGGGACAACAAACCGTATTTTCTTGTTTGTTTTTGATCCGAGAAATCGAAGATGACTATTCGAAGGCGACCAAAGCACTGGTCAGAGCGAAGCGCTCGTGCCCAGACCGTGCTCGGCCAGGTTCAATTTCTTTGTTATGCTGTGTTGGTAAACACCGGGCTGTGGGGACAACAAGCTCGATAAAGCCCCCTATAGTTCGATCTCCTGCCCAATAGTAGCTCGGAACGCCGCTAGGGAGACGAAACAAAAATGGCACCGCCCGTCGGTGTCAAGCACATGCAGTGATCCGTTTTTTTTCATTTAAAGGGAAGCAATGCCAAGGATATTCATTCCAATCTGGGAGCGTTGTTCGGGGACAACGTCCCAGTTTACGACACTTTTGGTTAAATGGCACAGACGCTTCTAGTGTGGCCAAATAAGACGAAAGCAATTCAAGGACGGCGACCAAGTGATTGCTGAAGTGGAGCGATTCCTGAACACTCAAGTCGAGGAGTTCTATAACAATGGCCGCCGGCATGTGATGCATCGCTGGAAAAAGTGGGTAACTTTTGGTGGCGAACATGTAGAAAAAGTCTCAACTCCTACTCGAGTTTGATTGCTGAATCTCTATTCCTTCGTCACAATAATATGAACTTTATGAACGCCCCTCGTAGTACCAACCTTTACATGCGAAACCCTACATTTTTAACAGTGCGCTCGAAAAATGCTGTTTTTGTTTCTGTTTTCTAAAGGCCTCCCAGCGGAAAATATAAGGTGTTCTTAGATTTCCTCGAAACGTTTTTAGCCTATGTGAATGATAACAAATGCGACGTGATATGTGGAGGGGACTTTAATATCGACGTGTTAAGGCTTTAAGCGATACCGATATGAAACGAGAAATGAATGTCGTATAAAAACTAACGGATGCCTAAATGTAATAAATGAACCCACACGAATAACCTTATCGACTACGACGCTAATAAACTTCTTTTTCTACCAACTTCGATTCGGGAAAAAATCAAATCGGGAATTATAACTTCCAAAATAAGTGATCACCTTCCAGTATTCCTATGTGTTGCGGGAAAAAATGAATAAACGATTGGAAAAATACTAGCTCATTGCAAGATATCTCAACAAAACGTTTAAATTCATTCCAACAGCAACTTCCCAGTCTAAACTGGGACTCCTTATTTCAAATAAAAGATGCCAATGAGGCATACGATGCTTTTTTGGAGGTATTTAAACGTCTGTATACGGACCACTTTCCATGTAAAACTTTAAAGCTTTAAAAAACAAAAATTAACAAACCATAGATTACTCCCGATCTTCTGGAGAAAATTCGTATAAAAACGTGTTGCATGGAACATTTATAAAGTCCCGTAACTTAAACGACCTCAAGAAATTTTAGTATTTTCGAAATAAACTAACAAAAAAAAATACGCTGTGCAAAAACAGAATACTTCGATCATTCTTTTTTTTTTTTTTTTTTACTTCTGATAATAGTGAAATTACATGGAAGGAAGTAAACTCCATACTGAATCGAAACGTATCACCAAAAAGAATCGAGAGTATTCTAAAAGGTAATCAGCTAGCGAGTTCAATGATTATTTTGTGTAAATATTCAGAATAAAATTACTTCTAGCACAGACGTTGCAGCCTCTTTATCTTCCAACCTTATAAACAGCCACTCTGTTTTTCTCAACCCCACAAATGACATCGAAGTGATTTCCAAATACATGCAACTTAAGAATAGTGGTAACACAGACTGTGATAATATTCAATGTCGCCCTGTGAAGTTTGTAATAGATCTGATAGCTCCTTGCTTATCACATATATTTAACGTCTGTGTAGAAACGGGAGTGTTTTCAAAGCATATGCAAATTGCAAAAGTATCGGTATTATATATAAAAAAAATAAAAACGATTTTAATAACTATAGACCAATTTCAGAACGAATTTATTTTACAAAATTTTGAGGGCCGAAATATTGTCCTCGGAGTATTCATTGATTTCACAAAAGCACTTGATCTCTTAGACCACGAAACTCTGCTTAAAAAACTCGCACTATGGTATACGTGGACATGCACTTCTTCTCCTTAATTCCTACTTACAGTACCGAAAACAATACGTCAACCTAAATGGACACTCGTCTGAAGTGAAACCATTTTGTCGGGCGTTCTACAAGGAAGCATACTTGGACCCCTTCTCTTTAATATATACATTAATGATATTACTAGCATTGACCTCAAAGCAAAATTCATTATTTATGCTGATGACACTAGTATACTCTTCTCAGGAAAAAAAGAAAGCTAATAATACAAAATCGTAGAAATGGGCGTCCAGCAACCTCTTGAAAATTAATTCTGTAATAACTAAAGCCCTATGTTTTAGTCCTAGACATAAAGTAGCACAAATTTCAAAACCGCTTTTGTACAACTCATGGGCGTACCATCCGGAGGGGCAAGGGGGTTGCTGTCATTTACTTTTCGAAACTTGAGGTCTATTTACTTGTGATCCCATGTATTCGTAAATTTGGTTCATGGCTGTACGTCATTCACATGTATATGAGTACGATTTGATAATTGTCACCGTTGCATTACATAATCTTTGAGAAATTGTACCCTCCTGTTGAGTGCCGTGCTTTTGTATTTTCGGTGTTGTGTTTTTTGCCACTGAATTGCGTGTTCATTAAGAAAGTACACCCTACGGTTGAGTGCCGTGTTTTTAATTTTTTTTTGTTTTTGTTTTTGTATTTTCAGAAAAGTGGTTTTTCGACGTGTCCGCTTTTCTTTTCTGTTTCTATTATTGTAAGCACACTGCCCGCCACTGTAAAGGGGGCCGTGGGTTCGTCAAGCTGCCTACAGGCAGCTTTTTTCCTCGGCCTCCGGCATCATGTGATGGAAATAAACTGATTACTACCAAAAATAAGGTTCCAACAGGTACAGCGACTCCCTCGGCGGGGGCGCGGAGAGTGGTGTTTTTAGTTTTTTTTTTTCTTTTTGTCCGATCCCCCAAAGGTCATCCTGCGATATCCCATACTGTCTGGTGATAGTTAGAAAATTGCAGAGGTGAAACAAATTGGCTGAGAAAGCCGAGGGGATTAATCGTACTTTTGGTTTCTAGGCTAGGTGGCGCACGCTACCGCCCGTTATAAAAGGTACAGTTATAGCACCTACCCATCTATCCCTCCACTGTTGTAATGTGGGCAGTATAATTTGTTCACGAAACCCAACGGCCTTTATACGTAGTTTAATGGTGCAAAATTAAATGCTTTTTCTTTAGCATTGCCTTCAATTCTGAGATGACACAGAGTACGCCCGGTGTAGAGCCAACAAAAAGGCAACGGAACGCAGAAAAGATAGAAAAGGTAATTAGATTGGTTAGCTGGAAAAGTTTTGGATTAGATTTGAATAATTAGTTTAATTTGCGATTATAAAGTATTGTGTCAGTTAGAATCCTGCTGGGTATAATTAGTAACCACTAAATAAGTAACTTTTAGAAATATTTAATATACGCGCAGAATTTTACCGCGTGAAAAAAGAAAACAGACAATTTAAGTTGATAATGTAGATCATGCAAAGGTGCAAGCGAGCTGGACAAGAATGAAGATAATAATCCCTGGCGAAGGGGAACGAGGGTGACAAAGGACAAACACAAATCTCCAAACACAGCTAGGTGACTGGTGCGCGACCGAAAAAATCCGCCTGGTCCTCGTATCGACTGGAAATAGAGAAGTCTCTGGTTCGACACCAGGACCAGGCGGATTTTTTCAGTCGCGCACCAGTCACCTGGCTGTGCTTGGAGATTTGTGTTTGTCCTTCGTCCCGCTCGTTCCCCTTCTCCAGGTATTATTATCATCAGACAATTTAAACGCGCCGCCGACTTTTCGATTTGGCATTGGCTGCTTGTTCGCATCAACAGCCACTATGAAGCCGAAACAATGAGGCACATCCACTTTATCTCACTGCCAACGGCCAATAGGAGACCGTAACAACGGTGAAATTATTCTTAAACTCTTTATTGAACTGACGTCCGCACGTAAACGCAGCCCATGGCCACGCCATACAAGGTAAACCGACTCTACTGCCCGTAAAGTGCACTGCACTCACCAACCTTTCCTCCAATGACGTCACGGAGTGGGGGAAAATTGATAAAAATATAACACTATTCCGTATGAAAAGCGATAAATGACTTAAAAAGAAAAGCTAAGTTCGGACCGGTGACAAGGGAAAAGGTCCACGCCCGGTGTGGAGTCAACAAGGAGGCGACGGAATGCAGAGGTGCAAATGAAACACAAATTTAATTATGCGATAAAAAGCCGCGCACGGAGACAACATGAAAAACACAACAAAACGCTAACAAGCGTTCAGCACAAAACACAAGGACAAACCTTCGGGTAGCGTGGCCACGAAGAAATAAAACAACACCGCAAAACAACGCGCCGCTCTCGTCACAAATGTAGCCGGGAACAAGGCTCGCAGGCGCAAAGAAAACGAGTTATAAAAAAAAAAAAATCTCAATTGGTGGATTCAAAGTTCAGGGGAACGTTCAAAGGCTCACCGATGCTTGGCTGATGACTGGTCTAGAGGATCGTCGTTGTTTCGTTGCTCGGCGCACCGACGCAAATCCGCACTCCCGAAACGGGAAACGACACCGCCTATAGGTCACAGCACGCCACCGAAGGCAAAAGCACGGCCGAAGCCAGAAACACACCCGAAGGTAAACACACGCCCGCTGGCAAGACACGCCGAAGCGGAGTTCTATTGATTCGGTCCTCAAAGTGAAAAAGAAGCAATACTCAGGACGGAAGGGCGAGCCGAGTGACAAGAAAGTGGGTTTTGGCAAAAAGGACCAGAACTATCTCTATTTGTCAACACAAACCTTGGCCTGACCTTGAGGTCAGGCCAAGGCCGAAAAACGACGTCCCACGATTACCTTTCAAGGCATCACAAAAAGTCATGCACCTCCCCCACGAGCAAAAAATAAAGCCAACGAGAGGGTCACTTGAAATCGAGAGAAACGCACGGCCACGAACAGGATTAAAATAATCCTCAAAATCTCCCTCAGTAAGTTGTTGACGTAAACACGTCTACGAAGACTAACCGGAAAACCGCAAGTCGGAGACGCGCTCAGGTGGCCCTGAGTGAAACGCTAACTCACCAGATAGGTCCCCGAATACCCAAAAACAGACATTGTAGTACCGTAGAGGACACGAGGCACATAAATTCGCCGCTTAAAACGAGTTTGGCTTATCCCGCCTCACGTCATCGAACGAGGCTCAAAATGGAGATGTGCGTCTTAAGACAAAAAAAAAAAAAAAAAAAACTACTGAAATTTGTGACAACTGCCCAGAGGGATAGGTCAAGCAGCTTTTGTGACAAAAAGGTCCAGTGCCCTTTGTGACAAAATCTCAGAATGGCACGATGGCAGTGTGTGCAGAACGCTCATAGAAGCTCATCACCAGCTAAGATGATACCAACAACGCTCCGTGCTCAATCTAGGGAAATTGATGAGATATTCCTTTGTAGGGCGGCCCAGGTGCGCCTTCCTGGGGCAAAATAAAGTCCGACCAAGTTTTAATACGCGTTACGGAGCAGAAGTTTCGAAAACAGTCCCGACTCAATCACAAACACGCACGCACTACAAGAGAGTGAAAATGGAGAGTCGCCTAATAGCCGGGAGGAATGCGCTTCTTTTGTTTAGACCGCCGCTTGGCAGCATCCCAACTCTCTCCTGTTTGTTTGTTGGCCGAATGCGGAGCGAGGGGACGAACAGTACTGGGGCCCTCTCGTTCAATCAATCCATCCGCCCAGCCGAGCGCGATAGAGGGCGATGACGGCGCATGCTCCTGCCTGGCCGCGATAGAGGAGCAGCGAGCGCTTCCCGCGACATTTATCAAGTGGGAGCTGTCATCGCGCGATCACCTGCAGAATCCCAAATGGGCCGGCACACCTCGGCCACTCTTTCGCGCCTGCGACCGGCAGACCCGTCAGGCCCCTCCGGCGCGCAGCGATAAGATCAACCCCGGCCGGCCTACCCGACGGCGGCCGACCTACCCGACGGCGGCAGAGCCCCCGGGGGCACCTGCGCCCGCCCCGGCCGCAATCTGCCAAGCCGCTCTTTTGGCACGTGGAGACTACTCGCGGAGTTTATAGCGCAGATTCGCGGCGGAGATGGCCCGGAGGTGCAGCGCTTAAGTGATATTTGAGGAAAGATTGTAATCGAGTGCGACTCGAGCGAACTGAGCGGCTTGTGGCACCGCCTGTTTGTTTGATTAATACTGATCTCCTTTTAATTGGTTTAATTGCGGTTTGTTAGTACCGGAAGGGAGCGAGCAAATGCTCGGGAGAATGTAGGGACATCACGGGGCCTAAGGAGGAAAAACGATCAACGTTTTGTGCTGTCGATGCGTCTTTCCTTTTTCTTGATTTTGGTAGCTCCCGAACAGTCGTTTTGCACGAAACATTGCACAGTTTGCCAAGACGACACGAAGGAATTTTGGAGAAGGGATAACTTTATCCTGTAAATCTTGATATTTATACAGACATACTGTTTATTCGAATCCAAGTACTCCAGGCGTCAGAGGCTTTGAAACGGAGGCACCTCTTTGAGTTTGCGCTCTGCGTATTCCGTCCAGTTCCAGTTTTATTTCGCGCCTACCGGCAATGAAATGAAGTACCGGATCGCCACGAAACCCGGCGAATAAGCGCAGCCGAGTTATCGTTAGACTCAAAGAATTGGAAATTCGGGATCGAGCCGAGTCCTTGGGAATGCCTCGTATGCTTGCACGTCTGGAGTGTGGGACCTCTCTTTGCACATCCGGCCAGGTAAACGCCAACGTCCCCGCTTCGTCAACAGCTAGAATCCAAGCCATTATTCGGTCCGAGGTAATCCCACCTGCCACGAAGCTGCACGAGGGCGTCGGAATTATAGATCTGTTTCCGCGATAGCACTTTGGCGCCACATCCATTAGGGGGACAGGCGACGGTACTTATCTCAACCCCCCGCGTGTTGTCAACCGCAGTCGACGAACGAAGGGGCCCGGCACCACGCGCTCTTCGGCTCGCGCGAGCGAGCATCGCGCATCACGACGGTTGCCGCCGGTCTCGGAGCCGGGCAAAGGCGGCCATCGAAGAAGCGTGTCACATCTCGGGACTCCCTTCATAAGCATCAGTAGCCACCTCGTAAAGATAGGAAGCTGCGACGCGCTTCCGCGGGGCCCCTAAGTGGTTTCTCGTGTTTGCCCGCTGTGGCGTCTCGGGCTGGCACTCGCTGGCTCTGCCACCCCGACGTCCTCGCAGGGCCTTCGGCCAGGGGGAGGCGACGGCCGACGGGACCGGTGGCAGGCACGTCGGACCGTCGCGCCGGCACTACCTTCGCGGGCCGGCTTTATGAAGGGGCGCCCCGGCTCCCAAGTCTCGGAGTTGCCTTCCGGTTTTATGTGATTGCGAGGGCTGTGCAAACAAATAGCGAGAAAAAAAACAAAACAAAACAAAAAAGTAAAAAAGACGGGCGTTCGAATCGAATGAGCTTCGCGGGAGTCTCAATTTGCGGATTGGGCTTCAAGAGATGGCTTTCTTCCGATCGTATCTTTGGCAGAGGGAAATCGCGACTGGGTTGAGAAGGCTTTTAGTTTAAGGTTTCTGCAGTTTTTTTTTTTTTTTTTTTTTTTTTCCTTGTGCATGTCATCTGTCGCTGGAGACGGTTCGGCGTTCTGCATTATATTCTCTTCGTCGGGTTTTGTGGTCACTAACTATCGGAAAAACGTCGCATGTATCGCCCTGATTTTTCTTTTCTTTTCGTTTTTTTTTCTGGTGAGTTTACTGTTGACATTTCGGAATATTCTACTTTCTTCGGGGATTTAAAAACAATACATACGCGTATTTTGTCGCACAATATTTCTTACTATAAATATCGAACGTAAATACTTCATCGCTCGTTCACAAATGGCCGTGAAATGAAAGCCTCAGTGAACGAGAGAAAGGAGGCAGGGGAAATCTTCAAACACGAGGTGGTACCCAAAGTTTCCGAGAATTTTTTTGCAAAAACATGAATACCTATATTGTAAATCCTAATTTCCAATGCCAGCCTCGAAGTTGTCCCCTTGGGCGTGTATACAACAATTTCAGTGATTTCCCCATTCTTTGGAAGCACTCATTACAGTCTGCCTGCTGTTGTATGTTCAGCACGTGCTGCGGTTCTGCATGGGCCTCTTTAGTGAAACCAAAACACCGCCCTTTCAATCAGAGTTTCATTTTAGGTAAGAAACAGAAATCGCAGGGAGTCAGATCAAGTGAGTAGGCAAGGGGGATTGGAAGGGGGGCGGGGGGGGGGGGGGGGGGGTAGTGGTAATGTATTTTTGTTTTTGCTTTTCAGGTAGTCAGTCACAACGAGCAACGTGTCTGGAGATGCATTGTCATGGTGCAGCAACCCGAACCTATTCCTTCGCATCTCAGGCCGTTATTGTCACCTCACATTGTCCCTAGGTCGTCTCAAAACGGTTCAGTAAACCTCCCCGTTAATAGTAGAACGATGTGGAAGCTCCTTATGCACAAGTCATCAAATGTAAAAAAACAAACAAAAAAAACTATTGTGTTGTATTTTGGCCACCTTTCAAACGCTTAAACCTCTCAAATTTTCTTGCTCGGCTTAAATCTTACTCACCAAAACCCTCCTTTAGAATTCGGCGGGTTTCGGCCTTAGTTTGTAGAGTTTCGAAGTGAGAACCTCATATATCGGGGTTTTTTTGTTTTTTTTTTATTGTGCCAAGTGCTTGAAAGTCGCATGATCATAAGAAAAAAAATTTTTTTTTTTTCACTGATTTTTATAGCTTGTTTCAGCTTAAGTCCAGACGCAGCCGACCCTATACGAACTGGTGGGACCAACCAGACAGCGTCCAAAGCACACCGTCATGGTGTGATTCGTTACGTTTATGCACGTGTTCTATCATCGCTCAACCAATCATGAACTGAAAATGCCTAATGACTTGCGCTTTTGACGCTGCTTGATTGGGCCCATTAGCTTGTAGAGACGGTGCTCCTGTATACTTAAGCTGAAACGAAGTAGTGTGCCAAAGGTTCTGTCAAACATCTGCCTCCTTCTCCCCCAAGCAGGGTTCCTCCTCGCTTATTTATTGGGAGAACGAGGCGAAGACATTTTTCCCAAATTTAGAGGTGTCGCAAGTTGCATGATGGCGGCGCCCGGACGCTGTGCTGAGAGCGTTGAGAGGAATAGGGACGACTACCCCTCCTCTAGTTCACGTCCACTCAAGCGACCAAGGACGTCACGAAGGAGGTTAATTTTTGCTTGTTTTTGTAATTTTAATTTGCCTATAACTTTTAAAATAAAGCGAAATTCGAGAAAAGAAATGTTTCATTCAATTACGTTCAGTGCGCTCAGGTTTGTTTCAACTTAAAAACCAGTAAGAAGTCCTTGCAGGGCCGCTTTAATAAAGAGAAATTCTCCAAATATGCAGACAGTTTACCATGAAAGATTTTCTTGAAGCCTTTAGAAAAATGAGATAGTATAGTTTCCTAACAAGTTAATATCGCCACCCTTATATACCAAAACAACCTTAGCGATTTGCGTAAGTTTTGGAAATACACACAAAGACATCGAACGGTTGAATATGAACGTCAATGGTGCAGCCAACAAGTCAATAGCAAATGTGATTGGTTCTATAGTAAGGTAATTTACATATCTCCTTTGCTATTATTTATGCTTCAAAACGCTGATATTACTACATTTTCATCAGTTGGATTTAGGAAAAAAGATTGCATACGTCCATGAATATAGCCATATGGGTCTTCTTTCTTACACTCGAAGGGCTGTTGGCTAGGTTGACCAAGTAGTCAATGAAAATATTTGCAAGCGACGTACCATGACAACTTTTCTCCCGTGTTCAATTTCAGTTAACATGGCTTTCTGATCGTAAGGCTTCAAGATACGGCTAATATTTCTCCATAATGTCTCAAGCTTATTTGTCTGGATATAGTATTAAAAATATTTAGATGGGACAAATTTATGGTACAAATTATTTTTTTATGTTATTTTTTTTTTTCAACAGATCCCGAGAAACCCAAGGTTTGTTCGACCTCCTGCCAGGTTTGATAAAATAGTACGGAAAGCTCTCCCTATAAATTTCGTGGAATGTCTCCAAATATATGTATCGTATGCTGCATCAGCTGAATCCTTAGCGTATAGTGTGCTCCAGTCAGTTAGTGGTTTTGATGGAGTTCCTGAATGACTGCAGTGTGTACGCGAAAGCTTTAATGTTTTTTTTTTGTTTTTTTTTCGAGGTTGAGTCGAGGAGTGTCTGCTTGTATAGGAGGAAAATGGGTAAATGGTCACTAATATCACAGCTATAATTACATCTAAAGCAGAAATATCTTCCTGGGCACAATTTGTGACAAAGTAATCTGATAATGTTGAGCCCTGGTCTGTTATCCTCGTAGCTCCCGTAGTAACACATTCAAAGCCATTTGATTCGACAACAGAAAATAGCACATCGCGCATAGTTGATGCTTTTAATAAGTCTATATTAAAAACCCCTACACCCGACAAAGAAAAAAAAAAAGAGTTCTTGCTAGCATAACTAAGCAACCTATCAAGTACGAAAAGCAAGCCGTTGACATTTCCAGACGAAAGTCGGTAAAATACACACACAAAGAAAAAACGCAGTTACCGCAGAGTATTAACAATAATTCAAAAGACTCATTCACTTCTGTAAAATCTAAAATAACACAACAATCGAGACTGATTAACATGCATTGAGATGCCTCCCCCCTCCTGATATTTCTTCGTAAAGGAAAATACTTGTAATTAGGCAAAACAAAGCCATTTGAGTCAGAGTGTTTAAGAAAACATGAGACTACTAAAAGAAAAACGCAAAGTATCAAGAAGAATTTCAACATCATCAACTTTTGATAGCATAGAGCGGACATTCATGTGAGGAAAATACAATGCAGATTGCCTTTGATTACTTGAGGCCTTTATGAATTCTTCAGGCTTGAGTCATAAATTAGTCTACACCTTACTTTCCATAAAAAAAAAAAAAAAAAGTGACGCTGTTCTTTACTTTCCTTTTCGAGTTATCAACCTATGCTTTTCGTAGAAACATTTTGCCTTCTCTGTGCCATACAAATCGGTATCCCTTTTCCGCAGCTTTTGTTTTCATCTGCCAAAACAGTTTTTTTTTTTTTTTATGCCGTCAAGTTTTCATAGATTCGTACGGTTGCCCTCTCTTGTTTTGGTTGAGCATTCGTTTGCAGTCGTCATACGTTCCTTATAACACGAGAAGCAAATCGCACCAAGTTAACCGGCGCTTTCTACGGTTTGGATGGAAGTTTGCGCATTGAATCGATATCTTGCTCAGTCAAGTTTGGCAGTTCTAAATGTTCTGATAGCGCCTTTAAACGATTCAACAGGTTTTCATTTTCGGCTATCGCTAATCAGCTCGATGTTTTGACGCCTGCTCTATTGCTCCAGATTGGTCATTTGACGTTTGAGTTGTTTTATTTCAGTGTTTTCGCTTGACTCCACTTCTGTGACACGTTTTTTCAAATGTTTTTTTCTTTTCCTTGCTGTTGAATTTGGGAGAGCAGCTCATCGTAGTTATCCGACATTAGCTGAACTGAACGCTCGATAGCACAGATTGTCGTTTTCATTTCCACGAATGAGTCCACTTTTGCATGCAGCGTCATTATGGCAGAGAGCTTTTTGCTAATTTCTGCAAGCGTACATTCATCACCTGGTCCGTTGCTCGGCCTCAGTTCATGCTTCTCCGAGTTTGGTTCCCCTTTTCTACACGTTGGACATTTCCACGTTTTCTTAGCCTCAGCACCTCTTTTCTTGAACGAGACTTCGGCGACTCCCGAGCATGTTTCCCAATGATCAGTAAATTCGCATACGGCGCAACACATAACGCTGCTGTTTTCTGGGAGCGGCTCATTACACGCGACGCGTATGTCTATTGACATGATACCTGGCAGCAGCGGTGGTAAACCGTTACCTGAAAGTTTTAGTGCAAAATGTGCACCAACCTGCAAAACGTAAAATCGCTGAATTAGCGCGGGAATATGTTGCCACTGCCGCCGCTGACTGCCATATGCTGTTGTTAACTCGCCGACGGCTTTCATAAGCGCGTAGTGGTGGTGGTGACTTCTGTCGGGCCAGGGGCAGTGATGACGTCGACGGCTGGACCAATAGCTGCGACGCTGCGCGATCGTTCTTGTCGGTGGCGGCCAGGAACTACGCAGCACTTAGAATGCTGCAAACATAAAATCTCTGGATTAGCCCGAGAAAATGGTGCTGCTGCCGCCACTAACTGACATATGAGAGGCTTAAAACCCGGTCTTCTCTCAACCGGTCGGAGTCAAACGCAAATGTGCGAACGGCCCTTAATGTGGATGTGCCAATTTGAGGCTGCATTAATAAGTTTTAACAAATCCTTTTCGAACACCCGCTCCGGACACGCGCTTCAAAGCACGCCCCGAAGTGACAGCGGTAGCTCCCGATACCAATAGCGTTCTACGAAAATACGATCTGCTAGAACTCTCCAATGCACAAGCCTCAACGCTACCGTCCGTCACGATCGGCGGGCATTTGGGAGCCTGTTGACGGTGCGGCGGGAGGGACGCGCTCGCCGGGCCACCTGACCTGCCTGACCCCGCTCTTGGCTCAACCGGGTATGGGCGGGAGCGTAATCACGTGGCGAAAGATAGACGCCTGACTGGTTCAACGAGCACGTAGCTTCCACCGCGCCGTCATTTTTTTTTTTTTTTTTTTTATAGCTCTTGGCTTTCGCCTGCATTCTTGGCACTCTAACCAGCCTGTGTGCACTGTGCAGCGACCGGCCACCCCCGCCTGAGCGTGATCGAGGGACAAAACACGGTGCATCCCGGCACCACTTAGTGAGCTTCACGTTCTAATCTCGGGATCTGTCTGGTCCGAGCCCCCCCCCCCTACTTTGCCAGCTCCCCCCACCCGCATTCCCCCTCTTGGTCCTCTGTGCACCTGTCTATTTGGAAGTGCAAGCTCTTTTGGCTCGGTTGAGCCTGTTTGTGCTGCTGGGCGTGTAAACTGCAGCAGGAAGACCCACACGCGGTGCGACGCGGTGACCCTGGCAAGTTTGTTTGCCCTATTTTTTACAGAAAGGGATCTACGCCTTGAAATTTTACAAGGAAAAACCCACCTGTGAAATACAGCTTTGACGAAAAGTTTAGATTGCTACGTGCAGGCGCCGATTTTTACAGCCCATTTTAGATCGAGCCTCGGGATTTCAGCCACCCTATATTTTCCCAGGTACAGGTACAGGCCGATTAGCCCTATAGGTGTTATTTAGAATATTTGCGGGGGCATCCGTGAAACAAACTCGATGGTCTAAAGTAGCGTATTCAGTCTTTCTCGCGTTAGTTGAAACGTGGTGGCGCCAGTGTGCAATAGCCCCCAACCACTTCCGGTTCGGAACTAGACGGCGGGTTTAGCAGTATTTGCGAAGTCAAATATACACGATACCTTCTGGAAATGGCCTCTTATAGCACTGTCAGACTTAATTCATATGACAAAAGAATGATGAGTAAAAAATGAGAAAATATACGGGAACAGGAAGTGTGCCGGGGTTACCCAATAGATGGCGCCACTGAGTTTGTTGCCAAACAAAAAAAAAAAAAGGCGAATAAGATTAACATCGCGCATCCACACACCTACCTCGGCTTGGTGTTTGAATTAGGACGCAAGAAACCTCGCTAGATGCCGGGTGGCGTCACAGCTAGGACAATTCATTGCCGCTCCAAACGGTGCTTGTTCGTTTCGGACGTTCGCTTATACAGTACATACGAACGAGAACACTCAGCCGCGTCGCCCGCCGCACTGGCAAAATTAGACAGAAAAGAACAGCGACGACCTCTCGCGCGTGCTCGCACATCGTATGCATGTAAATTCGCGCGTATGTAAATGCAGACACCTCTTTCGTTTATAAACAGGGGCGGCCAGCTCTGCCTGAATGAGCTCTCGCGCCGAGGAGCGCGATGCCGGAGAGGCCCGGCGGGGAGAGGCGCCCGTGTCTGTGCGTTGGCATTCTTGCAGGCAGCCTCGAGCGCAACACGATCTCGGGATGAAACCCGCAGTGTTCAGCTGGCGTTCGCGAGCAGCCAGTAAAGCCGAGGGGAACAGCCGCGACGCTTAGTAGAGATTCTCCAGTTACCGTCATGCGCGGATAACGAGAGGCCTTTAATATCGACCGACAACGAGTCGTCGACCTCACGCTACATCAAATGTTGTTGTTCCGAAAATAGTGCACCATAGAACGCGTGCCTTGAGACTCAAGGAGTCCCATGATGGTGTTCCGGTCTTCCTGCCCAATTTCTTCGGTTCACGTTGCCCGCCATTCACCAGGTCGCCTGTTGTTGAGCCACTAGCCTCCAGCGTGTTTCCCCTGACTGCCGTTGTTCTTTGTTGCTTTTGTATACTAATCGTGAATACACAGTTGTTGTTGCGCCTCTATAGTTTTTTGCGCCCAACTAACGGCCAAGTTCGGTTTCTCGACTGTCCGTCACACCATCGTAGCAAAACAAGTTTTTCGCCATCCATCTGTGACCGACGTTGTAGTTCTCTATTTTCCGTCACGAAAGGAGGAGTGTTTCTAAGAAAGGAGTGCCCCCTCCACGGGAGTGTGCCCCGCCGAGACAGCGCGGGGCGAAGCAGCTCCAAAAAGGGCAACTGCACGCACCACTTGACGCCGTTGTTTACGTTTCGGTCGCGAGGCCCTGGGAAGGCGTACATCACGAGCTCCAAACGCGACCCCCGCAATTAACCCCTCATTTGTGTCTGTGTAAACAGCCCAGGTCGCCCGCATCACCCGCGAATCTCACCACCAGGGCTCGTCGACATAAATTGGCTGAATTCGACATGTTTTTTTTTTTTTTTGTATTCTTTGCCCTTCACTCAAACAATTGCTGCCTTGAAGTTTTTTTGTTTGTTTTTTTTACTTGAAATGTTCATCATTTTATGTCTAACTTATCCGGTTCATTCAACAGGTCAGGGAAATACGGGACACCAGCAGGGTGAATTCTTTTTTTCTCCTTGCTGAGCGCGTGCTGACGGAGAGCTTTTATAGCTCTTTTGCCACGTGGATTCCGCACCATCAAGATTACCGGGCTTCGCAGCCTAGTAATATGCGCTCGTTCTGAGCATGCGCTCTAAACATCGCCCTGAAATATGGCGTCCAGTGAATGCCCTCTATATTGCAGCAGCTGTGCATGGGCGCCGCCACAACCAACCTCCATTTTTTGTTTGTTCTTATTTCATTACGTTTCATTCACCTCATCATGACCACAGCAGGGCAGGTTATTGCCATTTTCGATTCTACTGTGTCCTTCTCCCCAGCGTTGGCCTATGTGGAAGCTCATCAACGGCCGAGCCGCTTCACTGACTCGGCATCTGGGTGTACAGAAGGTCAGCAATGGCGGCCGTAATCTGGCGCGTGTGCAAAGCGTTTATAGCCTCACGGACTGGGTTATTATTAATAGAACCGTAAAGCCGGGGTCATACTGCTCATACATCATTCAAGATACAGTCCACAAACATGAGTCCCCGCAATTTCCGTGGTTCTAATGCCACGTGCCAAGTTTTCTCCTTGAACTCCTAGCCATGCGGCATTGGAAGCACAGATCTCACGGTGACGTACTCGCGTTCGAATTTGTATGCAGACTGTCTTTTGTATGATGTTTGCCTCTCCAGATCCCCAAGTAGTGGATTTAAATTCTGGTTGAGGTGCATGCAATCTGGCGGATGCTTCTTGCTTGCAGTATGAGGGAGCAGTGTAACTTAAAGGGATTGTCCGGTGAAAACCGGAAGTTCTTAAGATTTCGTGATGGTTACCTAGTGGGAGCCTAATGATTAACATAGGCCATTTTTATTCCATTAAACGACACCCCAATTTAGTGTAATCAACGACGGATAATTGAACGAAACTCCATGCCGAATTTCGCAAGTATCAACGGCTGCACTCCCATCCCTGACGTGACGTCACACCAGTCTATGTCCTATGCCTCATTCCTCCGTGGGAACACAGTGCTCCCGACGCACCGCAGCATTCCATATTACTCGCCACTGTAAATGTCGCGGAGAAGTGTGGAGCGTGACAACCGCACAACGAAAATACCCTTTCATTCTTAAAAAAATCTAGCGCAGCAGCGAGGGTGAACCACGTCGTACCGCTCACGCGGAGGACAAAATTCGAAGTGCACTTCAGTTCGGCGCGTTCTTTGCCTGATGTTACCTCAGAAACTCCGCTTCCCTGAAGGTGGAAGAGGAAAACGACGTTTATGCACGCTTGGGTTAAAATACAATTACTCCTCCGGGGAAGCACACAAAATTCAGATTTGTCGTGGAAGATGCTCCTACAGCCATTGACAATGAGGTCTAAATGTTTTCACGAATACGAAATTTGACCGGATAATCCCTTTAAGAGGTTGACCACCTGGCCAAAAGATGCCCAGGGGTTCTAAATTATTCCTCAGTCCTGCACTGGGGCGAGCCAGATGCCCTTCGTCGGTTTGGCGCGCAAGCCATCAATGTATGCATTTGATTTCCCAGGAATAAAGAAGAAGAAAAAAAACTTCCCTGGGTATACACCTTTTCTACGTGGGCGCCGCCTTCTTCAATTTTGGAACTTCCGGTATGCGTGAAAGCATCAGTTTCTTCTCCCCTCGACAGTAGAACGTGTTAATATTTTAATTGCAACCGCCAGTCCTTCTTGTTATGACCCTTCTATACGTTTTTACTTGTTTGGGGTTGTAATCTCTTGCTTTTGTTTCTTTTCGGAACGCATACCGGATAGGGGGCAACGTGGCTGGGTGCGAGGCGTAACGAAAAAGGTGTATAAGGCGCACTGGTAGAAATGAAAATTTCCGAGGTCGGAAGGGTATAAACATGTTTTCATATAATTCAAATTTGCCCGATACCCGAAGGTTTGTGGCCATGGCTGGAATGTAGCGAAGGAAACGGCGTTACGTGAGTAGCGCAGGCATAAAAGTGAAAACGTTATAAACGACCTTTGCCACGAGTGATGTTCTCTCGGCCATTGCGAAAGCCCGACTTAAACGCAATTAATAACAAACAGGGTACACCAGCAAATGCGGACACTACAGCTCTAACGTGCAATATTAAATTCGATTCTATTATCAAATTAACGGCAGATATACAGCTGTGCAAGTGGTCAGCCCTAAGTTAGCGCGTTAAGGCCGACATTGACACCGAGAAAGTGAATATAATTTCCCACGTTTCGGGAAGCCTTAAGAGCCACTTGGATCTTAAACTGACAACGCCTAATTAGAGACGATGCCCGGTGTCCGACGACAAGCTGAGCAATCCAACGTTTCAGAGCCATCGTTCCAAGTGCTCCTCCTCATCATTGCGCGTGGCTCATCTAAAATGGCAAAGAAAAAATAAAGAAAAACCATTTCCTTTGTTTTTCCGTCGCTCGTTGTCTCCGTCCCTGGGTCCCGCTTTATCCCCAAGATTAGAGAAAATGACGGCACGTATTCCTGCCGTCTGCCATTCGTTTCTGTTGTTTTTTTCCTTATCATTTTTATTATACTTCCCGAGAGAATTAAAACCGGGCTCATCGCCAGTCTCCGCGAGGAGTTCCCCGGTGGAACTTAAGCACGCGCTCAAAGTCGGCGGCTGGCACAATGCCGGAGGAGAGGGGTCCGCTCGCTCCCGTGATAAGGGGAGCCCGAAGGGAGCTCTCCTCGGGCGCTGAGTGGGCCGTTCCATTAGGAACATCCCCGCAGCGTTGGCCGTCTCGGCTCATCATAGTTAACCCGGTGGGGCGGCAGCCAAGGAACCGAGCCCGTCTTGAATATGGAATTAACCTCCGGTTAGATGGCTCCCGTGCCCAGCCGCGCTGAGAGATCTGGTTGGCGGGACGCCGACGGGACGCGTTGTTTTGGCCTTAAATGATGATTGTGTTGCCTCGCGCTGGGGGCCCCACCGTCGTTCCGCAAATGCCCCCGGCCCTGCCCCCACCCACTCGCCCAAATGGGCGTAGAATAACAATAAAGTGGATGGACGCGCCCTTTCTCTCGCGGCTCCTGTCTTAATATGCATCCGTAGCTGCCTGCCCGTTTGCTTCGCTCGCGCGTTTGTCTTGCTGCTGAGAGGGCGCCCCAAGTGGTCGGGCCGGCGCTCCCTGATCGCTTTATAAAAAACTTGGTGCCGTCGTGGGCTTGGCTCCGGGACTCGGGTGGACACTCCGCGTTCTGACTGTTGCCCCATCGCCGTTCTTTATCCAGTGCGCCTTGGATTGAAACGATCGCGTTGACGCGACATTTCTTACTTCTTGATGTGGAGAACGGGCGTAGCTTTTATTCTGCAATTGGCAATTCTCTCCAACATAACACCTCCTAATAATAATTACACTATCTCCGCGACAACCTACGTTTCTGGGACGAGTTTTTTTTTTTTTTTTTTTGTTAGGACGGAGAAAAACAAAGGCGAACAAAAACACGCACCAGGTGTACAGACGCATTTATCAGTATGGTTCCTTCAGTGACAGCAAACAAAAACCAATCCAAGTGGCGCGAGTTTCCGAACCAAGTCGACTCCCGCGCTGGCAGCGACCTCGCGAGCGCCGAGTGTCATACAGCTGGGCGAGCAGTGGTGCACAGCTGTTCGAAGAGCCGCCCTCCCAATCTTTCCGAAAGAGGCCCAGCCCGGAGTGGTAGCTTCGGAGCAGCGCTCTTTCCACTTCTTTTTGAAAAAAACGCGGCGCGCTCGCAACACCAACCCGAGGCGCGAACTGGGCGCGCCGAGCCATGGCTCAGCGAGCCGACAAATGTGGTTGTCGCGCCGCATTACCTATAGGCGGCAGCGGAGCGCGGAGGTCCCCAGTAGCGCGCGGGGGCTCATCAGGACCCCGTCTCAAAGTCCCTTCGGTGATCGATCGTGCCGCGGCGTTCGATTGCGTTTGGTCGAGGAACAGATTTGCCAGCCCTCGCGCGTCGGGCGTTTGCGTATACGGTGCACGCGCGCACCCAAACCGCACGGACGCCACCGGCGTTGAGCGTCTTACCCGAGGAGCTCGGCGGGTGTACCTGTGAGACAGGTTGGGGGAGCCGGTCCACAATTGAAAAGGACACATTCAACAACAGAATGTGCCCGAATTACTACTATCTATGGTAGGTATCATATACAGAATCAGCATGTTTGAGAAGTATATGCTGACGTAATACCGAGATATTAGACAGTTTTAGTGGATCGTACGCTAAAGCCTTGTGTACGCAATAAAATTGCGGGTCGGGAGTGCGCGTGCGCAGAACGCAATAGAAGAGCTAGCGTATTGCGTACGCACGCAACGCTGGGGATTTTGCGTGGCGGGCTAGCGGGCTTTGCGGGACGCTCTCGAGAGATCTCGGACCCAACGAGAGCGCCAGTTTCAAGATGGCGGTTACCTCGACTGGCGCAGCAAGGGCGACGTGGTGTCTTCGAAGTTCTGTGTTACGTGAAATTGCGTGGTGTTCAGCTCGGCAATTCTTTCTGGGACCTACCGCGGTCGAATCAGATCGCCGTGCAGCTGAAGGAGTGCACAGTGAAAATGTTCGCCGCTCGGAATGTGCGTCAACGCTGCGATCTGCTCATCGCTAAGCCTATTCGCACAGTTCATCGCCGACGGACGAACGACTCTAAAAGAAATCGCCGAAGTTCTCGCTATGCACTGGACATCAGTAGGTCATGAATTTTATTCCGCGATAGCATTGATAAAAGCTGCCGTTTCCACGGGACGACTGACGGAGGCTCCGTGATCGAATTTGGCTACGCACTCGTACTCGTAGCCTCTGTAACCCGCAGAAAAGCGCGCTTGACGAGGCAGCTGCGCTTTGGTTTAATTTGAAATAAAATGATTGGGCACGTTTTCATTTTCAATATTTCTTTCCAGGAGCATGGTTGCGCTATAAGCATGCGGAATTCTACGGCTCTAGCAAATTTCACCAAGATCATGCGCGGTGTTCCCTCGAAAACGTTAAGCCTGGTTCAGACAGTTGCGTTTGACTGTGTTTGACTGCGTTGCGGCAATGAGAAACCAGGACATCCCTGATGCTTATATCGCGCGCCGGGATGATTCCTTCAATTGGATTTCACGCTTCATACGAAGCACAGATGTGCCGGTGACTCGCTTTCGGTTCTCGACGCAACGCAGTCGAACGCATTCAAACGCAAGTGTCTGAACCGGCCTTAAACGCACAACTAAATTCAGTCCGAGCAGGTCATTTTTAGCGTACGCTATACTATTGCGTATTGCGTACGTAAGAGCCAGCAACGCTATACTAAAACTGTCTATTGTGTGACAGGACGCAGCAAAGCACATTGTGCAGCTTATCTCAGCCGATTGTTGCGTGGGGTCGCTCGATTACAATTGCGACGGATATTGAACCTTGCCAATAATCGGCAGAGCAGTTTTTTTAATGCATTAGCATTAGAACGCTCGTTTTGACGAAAACCCGGCGGTGCCTTTCGTTTGTCAGCGCCTGGGAGAGAGGGAGAGGGAGGGGGAAAGGGTGACGCGTGGGACGCTCCCATTGATACGAAGCGCTGACGTCAGCACGCGTCAACCTCCCCCTCTCTCCCCGGCGCTGACAAACTAACAGACACCGCCGGATTTTAGTCAAAACGAGCCCTTTCGCTTTCGACGAAGTGACGCGCACAGCTGGCGCGGTGCCAACTAGGAGGAGGCGCCGCGCAACACCTCCTAGATAACAAACCCGAATGAGAAGGCCAACGCTGGACACAGATTGGGAACGAGTGCTGCGTACGCGCTCGGCTTCGAGTCTAGTTTGAGCCGAACGTTGACGCAGTTCTATAGTGTCCAATCTGTGCCCAGCATTGGCCTTCTCTGATGATGTCATCTCATTCAGCATTACGGCTTTGTTATCTAGGAGGTGTTGCGCCGCGGTGCGGTGAAATGCGGGCGTGCTCAGTTGCCGCTCTGCCGTCGCCGGTTCTTCGCTCTGGGTTTCCGTAGTAGCGGTGCGTGGGCTGTGATGTGTGTGTGTAGTTAAAACAATGAATTTGGTTCCCTCCACGAGTGATATGAATGCGGTTCTTTCAACAAGGGGTATGGATGTGGTTCTTTCCGCGAGTGATATGATAACCATATCCAAGGACATCGACGTACTCTGACAGGCAGAGTACAGAAAAGGGAGTGCAAAAATTACAGGAAGATTCTTAGCGAATCCATTAGCATGACCCTCGAAAATGCCAGACAAGTCCCCCTTTGGGAAACGCTAACACTGACCCCGTAACGAGGCCAAAAAGAGGCAGCAAAAAACAGAGGAAGCAAAAGAGAAAACCAAAAAAGAAAGCGAAAAGAGAAAAGTGAAGGGGTCAGCGCTAGCGTTTCCCAAAGGGCACATGTGTGTGGCATTTTCAAGGGGCATGCTAACGTATTCCCTAAGAATCCACCGATGGATCTTCCGTAATTTTTTCCTTCGTTTGAAGAAAAGAAGCAGCTATACATACTATAAGAACATTCAGGTATTTTCACAGCGTTGAAGTTCGTTGATAGATGGTTCGCAGAGCGCCAGTATGGCAGTACTCTCGTGACAAATCCGGCCCGCCATTAAAAACAACAACAACGACTTCCCCTTTCGTGTCTTTCCAGTCATCCTTCATCAGAATTAATGTTAGACTTGCACCCACAATAAAGTATAGCATTCACTATGTCACGCATAATAAAAGATCATTCGCTTTATTGATTATTTCAATTACCCCCTGGTATGACTGCATGCAACCCATGTGCGACCAGATAACCATGCATTAGAAAGTGTATACACCATCTGTTGGCTTGATGTTATTATCGGTGGATGTGGGTGTGCACTGAAAATCTGATAAAAAAAGGCTAATAGGATATTACACTTCCCAAATAAATATACCGCGTACTCTAACGGGGGGCCTAAATATCAACTTGATCAACTCTAGAATACCCTTCATTGTCTGGGATCCCATACAAAAACGTTAATCGAAAAAAAAAAAAAAGAAATCGCAGCTTTAGATTTATTTTACGGAATTATCTTTATAGATTGAGAACTTTGTCCCTAAAATAATACTTATAATGCTTTGAAAACAGGAAACCAGAGGTCAGCGCAACAGCAATCGGAAGGTAATGAAACAGCTTTGTAGGAGTATCATGGTACAATACATAATTACCAATCAGAACACCAACCATCATTCACATGAACATTGATTAAACAGCCCCCAGACAACTGCACTGAAGAACAGGAACTATATAAAAAAAATACTTCAAAAATTTATGGCAAATTGCTAGGCAATTGTGTGGCATACGTGCAACGTTTTATGTTCACAAACGTTTAGTGGTACTCTGAGCTTCGAGACGCCAGACGTACGTTCATATTCCTTAAATATAGTTTGTACAGCATAACATCAGGGTGTCCTAAAAACAGATATTTGCAAGTTATCATTATAATGCAATTAAATGCAAAGGTGCAAGCGAGCTGGACAAGAATAACGAAAATAATCCCTGGAGAAGGGGAACAAGAGGGACAAAGGACAAACAAATCTCCAAACACAGCCAGGTGACTGGTGAGCGACCAAAAAAATCCGCCTGGTCCGGGTATCGGGTATCATTATAATTATAACCTTAAATTGCAAGCTTCACCCTTGTTGGTGTTAAACTGGTGGCAACTGATAAAACCCGTTTGCTCTACTGACGTCTAACCCCTGGTTAGCTCAGTTGGTAGAGCGCTCCACTTGGAATGAAGAGGACCCGGGTTCGATACCCGGACCAGGCGGATTTTTTCGGTCGCTCACCAGTCACCTGGCTGTGTTTGGAGATTCGTGTTTGTCCTTTGTTCCCCTTCTCCAGGGATTATTTTCGTCATATTTGTAAGTTCTCATTTTTAAAACTATAGTAGAAAGAACATTTAGTTTAGATTGCGTCCTATGTGTCATTTCAGAAGTTGTTTTGTATCTGATAACTACCACAGAAGTTTCAAAGGCGTGAGCTTTTGGTTTAGCCAAATAAAATTTTATAAGTTTCATTTTAAAAGATCTCAGCGCCCAGTGTTGCTAAAATATTTATATTTTTACGAATTTTAAAAAGAAACCAGTGTGACCGACCTGAATGTCAGTGGTATAACGAAAGATATACAAATTTACTTTAAAACTTCTGCCCGCCGTATTTAATTTGTACGCAGACTGTTCAACACGTTTTCAGGAACGTCTTACAACGAGAGCCATTCCCCCTGGGCCAAGGCCTAAAGGTTTAGTAGCTTATAAATAAATAGCCATAAATGCGTACCTTTTTGATGTGTGAGTGGTGTAACGGACCTTTTTTGTGCTATTTTTTCGTGATACTTATCTCGATGAGAAATAGCTTGCGGTGACAAGACAGACATACGTTCCTGTGGCGTTAAAAATATTGAGTACTAACTGTGAGTTTGTTTCTATAAAATATAAATTTGCCCGAACTGTCAGTCGCGTAACGATCAGTTGTGTCGCGAGTAAATCGCAGCACAAATCAGTTGCATAAAAAAAAAATCTCCCACTGTATAATCATGCTACTGCATGGCCAATTAGATGTTTTAATGACAGGCACAAAATTCAAGGTTCAATGCCCTCCATGCCGCCTGCATCCAAAAACCGAAAACAAGAATGAATGCTTCGGTACGCGGAAAATGTGTTTACAATACACTTAGTGCGTGATAAATTTATTTTTCGGTTTTTGTAAAGATACTAAACTGTTCAACAAAAAGTGGACACGCTCCTAAATAAATAATAGTGTGTTTTAAAATCAGTTTAATTACTTTTCGAACAGACCAGGTGGCGCATTTCAAGAAGCTTTTGCAAAAGAAGCAGCCCTCGCAAGAATATTTTCTAGTCTAGACGCAAAATTTTAGTCTTTACGTAATATGTATGTTATTGCAAATATTAATATTGCAAAATAAAAAAAAAACATTTTGATAAGCACAAAAAATAAAGCTATAAAATAGATATTGCTCATTTTATCTCGAGTACGTTCTACAATATTTGTTGTTAACGATATAAATAAACATCTGGAAGCATGGCTGTGTTTTCTATGAAAATAACAAATTAATTACCTATTGATCAATATAAGATAGTAAACTAAAGTCAATTTCGCCAAATTACCTCTTTAAGAACCTAAATGTTTATTCTTCGGGAGAATGACCTACTTAGTTGTTCCTAGAATAAAGCGATACTACCGCTAATCGGGCTGATAAACCTGGCGATCTTCCAGAGCCTTCCATACTCTGGAGCTCCTCTCCCTCAGTGCGCACAGGTGGTCGATCTCCTCCTCGTCTAGCTCACTCCTCCTCGCTTACCCCTCTGTTCACATGGCCTCCCCGTTAACCAATCAGCGTAGACAACCTCACTCTTCCTCTCCCACCCGTCACCCAATCAGCGTCGAGCCTCGCGGCCACGCTTTTATCTGGGCTTCACGAAATGCCGAACACCTAGCCAAAGACCGCTTCACGTTAAAATACCAGCGCATGAAAATACACCAATCCTTTGAAGGGGTAGAGAAATTCGGCTAGTCACTGATTCGCCTCGAAGTTCGTTCTACACTTTAATACACACATTTGAACTTGTAAGCCAAATTACAAGTCCCAATAAAAATTGTTCGCAAAGCTATTGAATTTTCAAATTTGGTCTGGGAGGGTGAGAGCAGACAAGTACACGTTACCGAAATAAAGTAACTAAGTACGTTAATGCTGAAAGTAACGCGTTATTTTCTCGTGTTCCTGAATGCGTCGTTTTTATGAAGCAGTAGCCGTTTCTAATATTTTTCGTCGTTAACAATTCCTTGCTCTTAAACGCGCTCATTCGGAGATAACCGCGGCTGTACCACATACGTTGTGCAACTATTTGTAGGGTCTATCTAGCGTTTTCTCGTGCAAATTAAGGGTGCGAGCTGGGGTGCGATCTAGGTTGGGTACTTACGTTGCACACGTTCCCCTCCACAAGTAACTGAATATCGTTATTCGATTCTTCATCATAAAGTAACACGCTACTCATTCCTTCTCTTAAAAAAAAAAATGAAAGACGTTTACGAATCTCTGTAATGCGAAATTAGAGCGCAGCTCTTGAGGAGAAGGAGGGGAGGGTACGGAGAAGAGGGTGTGCCCCTCCTCTTCCTCCGTACTCTCTCGTCCTCCCCTCCTCCTCCTCCATCCCCTCCTCCTCCAATGACGCCACATGACTTGGTGTCACGTCACCTATGAACAAATTCAGTGTTAGCGGGCAATTGCATTGGTGCTGAGGTCACGTGACGTCAATATTCCCGCTAAATTTAGCGCGGTTACGCTGACGCTGACGCCGACGGCGACGCCGACACCGCTCAACCCGGAAACGGGCGCCTAAGAGCTGAGCTCTAAAAGTAACTAGGTTGTTCTTTTGTTACAGAAAACAGTAACTATAACACTTCTAAGAAATGCCTGCGCGTCTAATTACCCGGAAAACACTCAAAGAGCCAATTTCTGCGATCTACGAGATCAACTCAGTGAATGTTGAGGGGGAACCTCCGTCTAGACCTGAAAATGAAATCTGCGCTGTGACATTACGCAATGCAAAGCGTCATGCTTGCATTGCGTAATGCCACAGCGCAGACTTAATTTTGAGGTTCAAACAGATGTTCCGCCTCCATCATTCGCTGAGCGGATTTCGTAGATCGCAGAAATTAGCTCTTCGAGTGTTTTGCGGGTAAGTAGACGCGCAGGAATTTCTTAAGAGTGTAGGTTCAAGTAACGTGCTACGTACCTACAAGTGTGGTTGATATGCTCTACGGCAACAATAGAAACGTGACGTGAAATGTTGCATGAGCTTGCTCCCGACGGGTTCAAAGAAGTTTTACGATGGATTGCTAAAAATAACTCACACCAGCAAAATTTTAAAAAAGGCGCACAAAATCTTGTGTTTTTAGACTGCCTGCTCGACTTGCAAGTTGAGCAAGCGCAGGAAACTTTGAATGCTGGTTTGGCATAACTTTCATTCGCCGTTTTCTCGATTGGATTTAGAGATCACGCCGGGAAGAGCAAATTGCGAAAATGTGAGTTTGGGTAGCTCAAGAAACCATCGGAACCTGCCCTTTAAGGCGATCAAATACGCCGAAGAGATGATATACTTGAGATCGGTGACCACGGCTATTTTGTAGAATCTGGCAGAACATGCTGTATCCTCAATATAAGCTCGTGTAGATTTCTGGATTCTTCTTGGGAACGGGAGACTCGAGGCCTAGAGTAATTACTGAGGCCCGAGGATCAATTCGATGCCTTATTAATTCGCGCTTTGTGCGAATGCTCATGGACAGCCAAGATTCCATCAACCAAATCGGACACTTTGTGGTATGCTGGGGCCGAGATGGACCCTCCTTGTTAATGAAGTTTGAACATTGAGTGTCCCGTATTTTTGCAGAGGTCACGACCACCGACATTACGAGACACTGAAAATACGATATGCTAAAACTGTAACTCCGCATGCAGCTGGCGTTGGTTTCCTCGCGTTGGGATGAAAGGGGAAACTGGGGAACACGACAAACACTATAGCGAGCTCCCCAAAAAGGATCCTGGCGCTCATAAAACATAATCGATGTTCAGCGAGTCCAAACGCACTCGTGCCCGGAATCCCGAAGAAGGGAACCGCGATTTGTCGTCAAGAACGCGCCCACCCACAGCCATGGATGGTCGCCGAGCTCCCGAGAACAGCGAAAACAGCGCGGCCGCTCGGACACGCGTCTACTTCGCGCCGGGCACTCGAGCTGAACGCGGGACGAGAGTCTGCTGCTAACAACGCCATTCCTCTCAACCGCGTCGTCCCATAAAAACAGACGGGCCGATTCGCTTCCATTTGGTTCCCATCGTTGGCGAGTGTGCAGGCGCGTAGTTCATGACGCGCTGCGGCCGCAACAAAACAGGGCGGCGGCGAATCCACCACTCAGATGAAGCCCAGCAAATCTGCCGCTCCCTTCCCTTTCCGGCGCGATAAATAAATGGGGTCTTTTGTGCCGGGCTAACGGACTTTTTCGCGTTTTCGGGGCCGTGTTCGCGTCTTCCGCCGCGCAACCGAGATGGAAGCAGTCGAGAGAAACAGGAGACTTTTAAGGGGTACGGAAATGAAATTTTGGTTCTTATTACTTTGTTTAGGCAGAAGCTAGGTTGTCTCCGCATCTTCGAAACACCGGACTTCGCGTAGTGAAGGCAGGAAAACTAATTTTAAAACGAATAAAACGATTTATCAATACCACCATGCTAGTTTGGAGGCCGATGTAGTTATGACGTTGGATGTCTCCCGCCCCATGCTCCACTCACGGAAGTAATCGCGAAGCTTGGTGAAGAAATCCACATTGTTTCCGCAACGTGCATTCCACACCATCAAGGTCGCCGTTTTTTGCAGACGATATAGTAGGAGCTTGATCTGAGGATGAGGGGACCTGTGCCATGTCAACCATATTACCACTCTCCCCTAGTGAATAACGCGCTCAGATATGGCACCTCCCTTACATACATAGCTTGCAGGTATCGCCATTGCTGGGCACTGTCGGTTATTTATATTTACTGGTTCCCTCGAGCTCCTACTTTCTGCGGTGTGAAACGAAGACGGTGAACCGAACACTCGCAGCTCATAAAATACCACCTGGTCGCGAATGACGTTGCGGGCAAGCTATGATATTATAGCCCGTAGGGTACTTCGTTTCCGGGTAAAACCCGATATTTTCCGATATTCACACCCCGGACATGTTTCTTGAAAATCGGGTTAAACCCGAGTTTTCTCCGAATTCTGAAATTGAATTCCAGGATTTTCCAAATTACTCTTCTCCAAAAATGTTTTCTAGGAAACCAAGGGTTGGTAGCGACACGTGCGCTGGCTCCAGACCTCGGAAAGAATCTTAGATTCTTTCCGGATAAGTGAACTGCAATGACATAGATCGAGCCCTCAAATGTTGCCTTTATGTCAATTGTGAGGCATTCTTTGCCCTTCTCCTTTTTCCGTTTCAACCAGTGAAAAAAAAAAAAAAAAGTGACAAATTACGTTTTTTAAATGTACGTAAGCTATAATGACGAGAGAACATTCTCTCAATTCAGATACTAAGTGCGAAAACTGCACGGGTCTAGGATGGAGACAGATGCTGCGCGTGCAGCATATTATGTAAGCAACAGATTCATGAACCATTTAATAGCCCATGCGAGCTCTTACAATGTCTCGATGCTATATTGTGTACAGTGCTTAATTAAAATAATCTCTATATTCAAACCGATCAATCTTTAATTATACTTGCACATTTTTAAATATAACCTGAAAACCCCGAAATTCATAATTATTTAATTTAAAAAAAAAAAAAAAAATTTCGTCCCGGTTACTATCTTGGCTCAAAGCGCCCGAGTTTTACCCCCCGACTTTTTGAAAAATATAAAACCCGAAAACGAAGGACCCGACGTATAAGCCATAGGACGCAGTCCTCGCATATTACTACTAGGCGAGATTGTCACGCGTTGACGCCACCAACCGGCCATGCTCGCAACTACAGTATCCTTGGCCGTGCAGAGGCCCTTGACGTCACGAGCGCGATACGCATTGCGATTCTCGCAGGCCGATTTTGAAGCGAGAGCTAGGTCGTCGCCCACGTCATTTCGTTTCCGTACCCCTTTAGGACCGGTCTCTTAATTTCTTTTTTTTTTTTTATCCGCCCTATTGCTTTCTCCCCATTCCCCCTTTTCTTTCTCGCTTATTTCTCTCTTCTTTTTTTTTTTTCCGCTCCTTTTCGGTGCCAGTTGTCACGTGGAGTGGCAGCGACGAACGTGTTGAAGGCTTGGCTCCGATTTGCGCAGAAGGACCCTTCAGTGCCGTCGCGCCCCTCTGCCACGGGGAGAACGCGTCGGACGTGAAGCTGCACAATCCCCGCAGCCACGGATACGCCGATAGCCGTCTTGAGTGACAGCGACCATTGTTACGCTGACGGCCCGGGGCACTTCACCATGACCGACCGCTATTCGAGGTGGCGACGCTTTATGCACATCACGACGGGGGTTTAGGGGGGTAAGGGGGGGGGGGGGTATTTAACGCGAATTTAAGCAAACAAGCGAGCTCAAAAGTAACGGACAGAAAAGCGTATACCCCCTGCTAGACGGCTGCGCAAACTCATAGAAATGTTTGTGGAATTCTTAATGCACGCCCTTAGTGATTTCGAGTGCGTAAAAACGCGTCAGGTTAAAGGAACATATGGACTGAATATTCTGCTCGTATTTGACGATCAATATTTAAAGATGCTATATTTGCATAGCTCGGGATGGCATGCAGCTGTGTGTGAAAAATCGGAGGAAAAGGTTCAACAAATATGTACCGGTGGCGACGCGCACTAAAAATGTCATCGGAATGGAAACTGCCTTGGAGACAGTCGAATTACGAAGACGAAGACATAGTATGGCAATTTTCATCACGCGTTCTTGAACCTATCTTTTACTGCCTCGTTTAGAAACCGCCAGACGCGGTGAATGTCTGATCGGCTCTAGAAGGCTGGACAACAAACGTGCCGCCATAGTTTCTGTTCTAGCCACTAGGTGCCGTCGATTTCACCAAAGGCTTGTCGGCCCGTTCATTACGAGAAAGGTAGAAATCGTATTCAGCGTTCCTTGAATCTGTGTGCGGCTATTTTATGGCGCTCAAAAAAGGGCGTAAAATGTCTTATTTAGTTTAAGAGTAGAAACCACACCGTATCATGCGTGATAATAAATAAAATAAAAATGACCGCATCTCCACGTGGTGAATGATGTTGGTTGGGGCGAAGCTCTGGTGGTGCTGATGATACTGATTCTATTGTTCATAAGTAGTGCTGATGGTGCTAATTTTTTTTTTCTTGCTCATAGGTAGTGCTGAGTTCCGGGTTGCGTTTCGACTTCATTATTACTGCTTTATGGTCGGTGAAATGCAGAGCCATGCATGCAAATTTTAACGCGATTAGATACCCATTTGACAGCAGCGCCCTCTCCTGTATAGACATTGAGCGGCTACATGCAACGTTTCATCCATGACATCCCCAGCTCTTGAGTTACTACCACATCTCAGAGCCCCCTACTCGTCCCGCAGTCGTGGCCGAGTGCTTAAGGCGATGGACTAGAAATCCGTTGTGGTCTCCCCGCACAGGTTCGAATCCTGTCGACTGCGCAAACATTTTTTCTTTTTTTGTGAGCACGGACGCCGAACGGACGGACGGACAAGGCTAGACCCTAAGGAGCTTCGCCCCTAAAACTTCATTTTGCAAAACTTCGGTAACATAATACTTACGCTACACGGCCAGCCTAAAGGTAACTTTGCAGTAGCCGAATAAGCTCACTAATAGAACGGGCTGGTGCACCGACTGCAAACAGACTATAGACCGACACGCGGTGCAGAAGTTTTTTGGGCTGGAAGGCCGCGCACGCGCAGAAGCTATGTGGGCAGGAGTGGCCAGGCTCTCCGTGTTTTCGCCATTGCGTTTGTGGCGTGCGGTCGTTGTTGGCGTTGTAGAGATGATTCTAGCATTATTTGTCGTATTTCTTGCCAACGTATGTCGCATGTTATGCCTGACTACCTGAGCTCGTTACTCGAGCCTGAACGACAGTGCTATCGAGACAAACTGTGCCTGGACGGCGTTACCTTCGACGATCCGTACGCCGTAAACAAGTCCTGCTGGACTTCCGACGTGAAGTTGCTGCCACTGACGTCGATGGCTCAAGTCGTCGTTTATTTGTTTTTTTTTTCGCCAAGCCAGTTTACGGCCGACAAGGCGCAGGCGTACAAGTATCGAGGCCTACGATTACTTCGAACCGGTTTCCGCGCTGCCGGCGGGATCAGCAGACTGTGGGTCTGCGGAAATGTATTTAGTAATTGATTAAATACACACAGTGTCCTTCAGTCAAGGTATGATATTTTGTGTGCTTTCATGACCACAAAGCACGACAAGCAGTAACGCCTTGTCCGTTCTGCCGCGAAATTTTCAATAGGAAAATGGAGCCCATTTTTGCCCGTTTTCGGTTTCTGGTGCCATAGAGCCCCATGTATTCGAAAACTCCGTCGGCCGCCATTTTCCCATTCAAATTTTCAGAAAATCACATCGGGCTGAAACTTTGGCATCTGGTTGTGACCTCTAGCACTACATTTGGGCTGAGAATGAGCGTTTGGCGATGCCTAGTTTATTTTTGCGGTAAAAAAAAAAAAAAAACGTGTAATTTTTTTTTTATTTGACACCCTGTACTTCGGCCCGCGTATGAACAATGTGCAAAACTTGTTTTTTTCTTCTTGAGGTGAAAACGGGTATAGGCATGCGGCCTTTCGGTCGGAAGTATTAGAGGTGTTCCTAATTTAAAGTGAGGCGGGTTTCGTAAAGTTACTTAATTCTCGAGTTACTGATCGTAGAAGAACGTAGGCGCTCTGTTTCCCTCGTGACCGTCACCCGTATCGAACGGCCGTGGTGGTACTACTGTCCTCATTTGTAATTCTAATCAAAAGTGGACCTTGGGATATCGGGAACTAATGCCCCTGTTTTACGGTCACTAAAACGGCCTTCGCACTGAAGGTCGAATCTTCGAATTAACTGGCGGCACACACAGAGTCGGGATCGTTCGTACTAAACGCCTTTTAAGTGCTCGTGAATACGGGTACAGACAGTCCTCCCACGGTACATGTTTTATAAATCTTAGCGAGGCTACGTGAACACGGAGCTCTTCCAGCTGCCCCTGTCTTATGCTTTGGACAAAGCCCAGCACAAAACCACTACGAGTGCCGGGAGAGGGCGCCGAAATGCCCCACTGGCTTGCAGGCTCAGTTCACGGAGAGGGTCGCCCACGCACGAGCGAGAAATGTCGACCAAGAGCGTGGAGAAAACAAGGCTCGCGGAGGTCGGGCTCCTCATCGTAATGATCATCTGAGCAACGAGCGCCCGGGGCGCCATAAGGCGGCGTCGGAGGAGTCGCGGGCCCGGGTCGGATGCTGCGGGCATGCTCGCGGGCAGGCGGACCGTCCGCGTTCCCTCCTCGGCGTCGCCGAGAAGGTCGGGGCAGGCAGCGCTCAGCGGCGGCGACTTGGCCCACCGGCGAAGCCGCCGAGCCCGCGTGAAATAAGACGGAGGCATCCAGCCACAAGCAGCCTAGTGTTCCCGCGAGGGCCGTAAAGCGCGCGTTCGGTTGCGCGAGGAGACTGCCCACTTGGCATTTCGCGGAGGGAGTCGGCGTCTGGGCCAACGCCCAGTGTGCCGCGGGTGTCCCCCGTCCCTGCGCTCGGTGCGCCGCTGAGTTACGGCCAGCGTCGCCCCAGCGTCCGCCGCATCCAATTGCCGCCGCCTGCGTCTACTACATACATCAGGAGACAGTGTGTTCCCCGTCCCGGTCATAAACTTGTCCGCGGTTTCGCCCCCTCCAGGCGCGACGACGGTGTGCGAGGGGGACCCGTCCAGCGCGCCGGGGAAGAGCTTCCTTCCGCTCGCCTTATGGGGGCCGCACTGGTGCGGCCAGATGCATATCCATAAGTCTCGATTTTTCGTGGCAGGAGGAAGGGGAAATAGGGCGCAAATCGGAAAGCACTCGACTTCCCAGATGGGCGCGGACGCGCTCCTCGCGGTCCCTGTGTACGCCGATGGCCGCCATTCGAGTGGGACGCCCGAAAGGCGCGCGACGAGGCGCACCAAATGAGCCGCACTCAGGCAGATGGACTCGCTTCCCCCGCCAAGCGGCCAAAGGGCGCTTTTCCGTGGCTGCGGTTGGACGCAGCGATTGTCGGCCTTCCGCTCGGAGTTTGATTGGCCTATCCCAGAATCTGCGGCGCCCAGATAGAGCGGAGCGCAGTGAAAACGGAACGTATATCAACTGGGACATTCGACGAGTCGTCTCTTATCGGACTCACTCCCATGATTAGGGTCCGAGGCTTCGGTTGCTCTATCATTCGTCTCTCATGGCCCAACTATCACGTTGAGTTAAATATTGGTTCTATGGGAGCCTTTCTTACGAAAATGCCGCGCTTCGTACGCTGTCGCAAATCGTGGACGGCGAGCGCGGCGGGCTGCACCTCAAAACGCCTCATTACTTGGGGGCGAAAAACGTGAATCGCTCGCGTTCGAGATTTCGGTCACTTAATTTGGGACACTACATAGGCCACAACCTATGGCACAAAAACCAAGGGTGAAACCAGGGCGTTATTTATCTTACCAAATGTGCGTATAGACTGTATGTATTTACATTTGGTAACATAAACAACGTTAAACCCCCCTGAAGAAAAGAAGAAAAAAAAAAGAAAGAAACATTCAAATTGGAAAATGTTCGCACATTGAACTCGCACTTCACCCCCAAATTATGTTCTTAATTAAAGATTATATAAAAAAAGTTTTAATTCCCTATTAAAGAAGAAAAAAAAATGAAACGAAGACATTTAACACTGCTTACGTGCAGGAATGCGAAAGCATTCCTACAAGCAGCGCGCCACTTCTTCCTTTTTCACACGTGTCTCCGGCGGTGACATCACGCTCCCCCACTGCGCAGGCGAGGCGAACCCCGCCGGCTCCACGGCTTCCGTAACGATGCATCCACGTTGCTGTGCTTTTCTTTGTGTGTTATTTCTGAGGAGCGTCCGGACCTTCAGCCCCCCGCCGGCTTCCGTGAGGAAGCATTCGCATTGCTGTGCTTTTGGACAATGGGACTGTAGGTGCCGTTTTGCTCAGCCAATGGGAATTGAGGTCCCGTTTTTCCCTGCTACAGACGGAATTTAGGTGCCATTTTTCGCTGCTACAGACAACGCCGGCTTCACTCCATAGGACAGTTAATGCTTTCGCATTAAAACATCCCTCGTCACACCTAACATCACACAGCCCAGTACAGAACACGCGCTCGCTTCAATGGGGAGCCCATGAGCCAACACTTTGCCGGCTCTTGGGCGCGGCGGAAGTTGCCCGTAAGCCCCCCCCCCCCCCCCCCCCCCCCCCCCCGTTTCCGGGGACCGAGGGGCGCAACGGCTCCCGCTAACCTCGGCCGTCAATCGCCGCCAAACGAGTGGGCGGGGCGCCGGGAATTACGGGACCACGCGGTCGATGGCCACCGCAGCGCGTCTCGGGGCCCGAAACGTGGCACCTCGGAGCGCGGCACGACGCGGACACCACGGTTCCGTGTCGCGCCGATGACCGGGCCCGATAAATCGGCCCCCCAACTCGCGGTCGGCACTTGCAGCGCGCGTGGAGGCATCTAACGGCGCTTGTCCCGCGCCACACGTTGCTTTAATTAGCGACGCCTTGTCAGGGTTGTTCTCCGTATAAATCAGCCCGGGCAGCTCGCCGCTTTCACCGGAAGCCACTTTAGTCTCGTTTAGGAGCCGGGAAGTTTGGCCCCTCATTCGGGCTCTACACATTGGTATCGGAGCGTGAAGCAGCGATGCCTATATTTACTGTCGCCACGTGCGAGGGGCTTATTATGTGCTCGGTATAACGGCTGCGGAAGTTGAGTTTTTTTTTTTTTCTTATTTTTTCTACTTCGCGTTTGATTATCGCGAGCGCAACATTCCCCGAAAAAGGGAGCTCCGTTAGACGATTGTGCTAGAGACGACTGTGTAATCTGACGTCAAAAACATTGGCATTTAAGGTCTGTCCATGATACAGCACATTCTAGACGGTATGGGCTCGTTATGAACAAGCCTGCAGCGTCTACTTTACCGTAAAACATCTAAAGGGAAGTGAAAAAGAAAAAAAGTTCAATGAAAGCACATAATAGGTTAGCTAATTTTCCCGGTTAACTATGCGAAGAGCTAATCACTATACTATTTGCGGGTGGAACTTGGGGTATGGCGAGTCACCCGTTACGCCTGTGTTAAGAAGAAAAAAAAGCTTGCGCTTGGACACTACGCGTAACGTTCACGTGCTCGGAATCCTATTCACCCAACATCATCAAAGCCTGCGCGTTACGTCACATGACGTCACCTCTGGGGGTCCGGCACGGGCGCTGATTGGATGCGAGTGCCGCGTCAGCGTTCGGCCGTGAGGCTCGTTTCCTATCATAGTCTCACGCGAACGCTGACGCGGCACTCGTATCCAATCAGCGCCCGTGCGGGACCCCCGGACGTGACGTCATGTGACGTAACGCGCAGGCTTTAAAGCTGTCTAGGAGGTGTTGATTCACTTCGAGATTCGATCGCACGGGTCGTGTGGTGGAAAGCAGAACTACGCTACGCTTTACACTTACTTGGAGCCAATCGAATGATACCGACGCGAGGCCGAAGCCATGGGAGGCGCCAATGCAGCGCTCGAGCACTGGAATCAACTTCTAAGAGCTCGTGCTCCGCTATAAAAATTATTTTCGACTTTTTATTGAAAACCTGTTGACTTCTTGATGACTCCGATTACTTTCTTTTGACTTTGACTTCCTGTTGACATGGTCAATAGAAAGTTTGTTGACTTTGTGGTGAAAATTTTACTCTTGATTTTCTTCAGCCTGAGTCAAAAGAAGATCTGTTGACTTTCTATTAACTTTACGTTGATTTTTTTTCCTGCTGACTTCCTGCTGACAGTGTCATCAGAATGACTGCAGACATTTTGTTCACTTCGTGTTGAAAATGTTCAGTTGACTTTCTGTAGCCAGTGTCAATAGAAAAACTACAGACTTTCTGTTGATTTTTTATTTAACATTGTACACCTCGACTAGATGTCAAAAGTCACAATGTTTCTCAATAGTCTCTGACAAGGTGAGAACGGTAGGGAGCAGGTTCAGCTGTCCCGCCTCCAGCGCGAGCCTTGACAACGATTCGGCGTTCGTGCACCTAGAGCACGTGCTTGCAGACAAAGCATGACGGAAGGAATGGGGCGCGTGCTGGAGGCCAGGCGTTCGGAAGACACGCCCTGCCGTTCTCACTTTGTAAGTGACTATTAGCGGCGAGATGTTTCGGTGGCGCCCTCGTTCGGTTACCTTTCGTGACGTCATTACCTTGTGAACAACAAGTTCGATGGTGTTTGTAATGGGCATGGTGGAAGCCTGAAATCATAGCGCTCTCAAAGCAACACTGCCAACACCGTCAAAATTGAAGTTCTTTCATTCCTCTTATTTCCGTAGATGAGACATCCTTTGCTGACGTCATATCCAGCATTTGGCCAATTGTGGTGGGCCGACCACAGCGACGCTTTCGATCGCTCACGTCGCCGATAGTGACTTTAATAACCATATTAAAGGGGCTATGCAACAATTTTTTTACTATGCGCAAATACCGCTTAGAACGGATCCCTGACGTTAATGACCTATGAAACACGCGTTCGTTTTTCACCCCACGCAATAGAAGTCCCAGAAAAAAATTAAAGAAAAACGAGCAGCGTTCACGCCCTCAACTCGCAGCCAGAACAAGCGGCCACGTGATCTGGAGCCGATTATATGCCGCCAATGTTGATCATAGCCACGCGCTGGGGTTGGAAAAGCACAGGACACGCGCTGAGTTCCAGACATTGTTATGGCTCGGCTATTGTCGTCGTTGCAGCGATTGGACACGGGCCACTACCCGAATGCTTCTCGAGCTATCAATTATCACGAGCCCAAATCGAGTGCTCACGCCATGCTCGGGTTCAATCTATGAACCGCATTCAAATATCGTCATATGGGTGTACTGCGATCCCCACGTTACGTCATCGAATTTTGCAAAGGAGAGATTGAATGAAAATGATCGTTTTTGTCCTTGAAATTACACCGCAACAAAGGAGCTTCTTGGCCAGTGGCATTGCATGCTAGTATCCTTGAGTCCCACTAGTGCCAGTAAGCTCGTGTAAAGTGAAAAACATTCCAATTGAATATCGTTGCACAGCTCCTTTAAACTAGTCAACTAGTAAAGAAAAGCAAAGTAACTTTTAAATTGGAGAAAGTGCATTGACTCACTTCGTCCTCAGTGGTGCTATGCAGAGAAAAGATAACATTTCTTCTAGGAGCCGTTTTTGTGGATGTTGGTTTAGCGACTGCGCCAAATTATTATTAGTTGTAACAATCCTTTTTTGTAAAAGATATCGGCCACGAACTTCGAAACGCTGTTTTCCCTTTCACAGACTCCCGAGAAGAAGATCGGATACTTGGAACCTTAATAAGTGCAGAGGGGGTCACCGGCCAAATGATTACCTTCAATGTGTAGGCTATATACACCAACTCATGTTTACAAACAAACCGGAGCGCCCCTAGCGGACGCCACCGGCGCCGCGCATGCGCGATGGGAATGTGGGCAAGAAGCTCGCCGTCGCCCATAAACAAACCATTGAAATGCGATGTTGTCGGCGTCGGTGTGAGCCCCCCTGCCCTTTTTCGCGTTCGAATTGTGGTTTCTGCGTCTTCCTCGCGATGTCTGACTATCTTGAGCGGCGTCAGCGAAATTACCGAGGCTCGTTACATCGCAAACCTTCGCGTGAATAATGTGACACGTGGCGATTCATTCCGCGTGGACGCCGCAGTATGTACGCTAAAGCCTGATTCGCATGGTGAGATTTCGCTCGCAATTTTCAGTCGCGACGCCACTCGGGCTGCAAAAGCGTGAACCGTAGCTGAGATGGTCGACGTCGATACTGAAAATTGCAAGCAGAATCGGACCAACTGAATTAGGCATAGCAAGTCGGTGATGGTCACTGGTAACTATGATCAACATCTCCTTGTATCTACTGTTTACATCGAGCCTGCTTAACAACATTCAAATTTAAGTCTTTTGAGGCCTGCACTTACTTCTTATCGCAAGTACCGTGCCAACATTTGGTCTACGGGCCGGCGTCGTCTAAGAGAGCAGACGACAAGCAGAAACGTTTGAAAGAGCAGACGACAGTTCGAACGATCAGGCGGCCGTTTGAACTTGAAGACGCACTGAAGGCAGTCCGCAGGTGGTCCGCACAACTTGACGGTTTTCTGGCGTTCATGTTGGAACAAAACAAATAAATCTGATGACCGCAAGTATCCGTGAATTCAACCCAAAGTGTTTCCCGCCCAAGCAATCGTTGTCCGACGGCGTCTGCTTTTCCCTTTTCACGGCACATATCCAGATTCTCGGACGAACCGAGCACGTGAAAACTGGCCTTCAAACCTTTCTCGACACTTTTGGTACGGCCCCAGTCGCGGCGTTTTGACGAGAAGGCAGGTTTTTGTTTGGTTCCTTTCAAAACAACGCAGGAATACACGTCTGGCATGGGAACCTCTGCACACAGCCCCAGACCGGAAGTGCGACCGACGCGCCACTACCGCGCCGTGACGTCACAGAGTTGAGTTCGTGTATAAGGCTCTGGAGCAGTCAACAGGACTGTGATTCAGGTGTTCAGTGCATCATGGTGTTTGTGCTTGTGTTCGTGTCTAACGTGCAGTTCTGGTATGTATGTAGTGCTTTAAAATACCACAGGGACACAACTTACTAACAAAATCCAAAATTAAGAAAAAAAATCGCCTTTTTTAACGTTATTTTGCTTCAGCCAATTTGGTGCAGAGTGGAAAGCCGCAGTAAAGGGAGGGGGGGGGGGGGGGGGGGGCTTCCAAAACTTTGTTGAATGAATAGCTAAGCTGTAAAGAATTTTTTTTCTTTTTAAACTGCTGTAGGTTGCAGAAAAAGCATCTTGGAGCTGACAGAACGTCTGTTAAGTTTCTTATTAAAAAGTGGGCCATTATTCAAAAGAATGTCAACACAAAAGCTAGAGAAAGTCACATGAAAAGCTTTTGACATTTTATATCCTCTAATGACCTTTTTCAACAGCTTTTCAAGAGAAAAGCACCACAGTTCTTTTGTATGGGGTTGTACCCTTGCCCGTGCATGAGCGATAAAAACGCGACAGTATCCATAGCAACCGGTGCAGGCGTCCCTACGTCACTGTGACGTACGCGCCTCGCGGCGCCGCTCCGATCTGGTCGGCCAGATATTAGGGAGTTTTCGTAGATCGTTTTGGCAGTCTCGCAACGCTCTCCGCAACCCGCTACGATACCTGGAACTCTACAGTCAAGGCCATCGGCGCGCAGACGCAGTAGTGGCTTCTTCGTTGTGGAGGGCTTAGCGGAGGGGGAAACGCGGTCTACGAAAACTCCCTGAAAGGGAGTTTTCGTAGGTCGTTTTTTCTGTCCGGCAACATTAGGAAGTTTTAGCGAGTCGTTTTTCAAGCACACGGTTCGGAAATCACGAACGGTACAGCTGGTCCGTTCCGTGAAACCATACGTGAAATTTGACATACTTTAGCGAATCGTGAAAGTCGCGCGACCGTGTAAACGATGATGATGATAGTGCTTAACGGTGGCGCCATATAGTGAACATGTGAAACATTCTGCAACGTGTAAATCCGTGGCAGACACCGTGGTGGCGGCTCGTGTTTCCTGCGTACGACTGATGTAAACAAGACGGCCGATGTAACATTTGCCGGTCCGAATTTCAAGAACTGCGAAGCTAGATGGAGTAAAAAGTATCTAAACGACCGTAAAGGTAAGTGTTGTGTCTCCGTCATCCTGAACTTGAACGATCGTTCATGTTGTGTGCCGTCGAACCAAATCATTTCGTCTGCTCGCGGTCGCCACGACAGCTAGTCTGCCCGCAGGTCGCAAAAATTTACTAGCATGCGTAGTTTACAGCATTCACGATCGCTTACCATTGTGAGCAGTCCTCCAAATGATTTGGTTCAACCACTCAAATGAAGCACACTAACAGGACGGCAAATCTCCTCCCGCTGTCCTAAGCCTAACTCGGCTGGGTCGGCGAAGGCAGTCGCCGAACCGACCGCCATCTTTTTTTTTACCCGAGTCGTGAACGGTGCTGGCTGCGTTGCGGTGACGACTCCAGCGGCCGGAATGGGAGAAACGAACGAGAAGAGCCTCCCGACGTCCCGAACGACCCGCGCGCGCATGCGCAGTGGCGTCGCCGATGCGTTGGAGGGCGAACCGTTCGTGTGGAAACGACCTGCTAAAACTCCCTATTCTTCGCAACCCGATCCGGGACTCTGCAGGTAAGGCTAGCGCTGCGCATGCGCAGTAGCGGAGTCTTCGTTCCGGAGAGCGTACAGCGGAGCTGGAAAAACGGTCTACGAAAACTCCGTATTTGCGCGCTATGCGCCCGTTGCGCCTGGCGGCGTGCGGCGGAAAAGCAAATATGGCGACGTTTTGTTTGATCGGTTCGGTTTGGGTTCGGTGCTGTATGCGGCTCCAGCGCTCTCGTGAGAACGTTCTAGTCGTCTGCGAAGTAATTTGAAGCTCCATGGGTGACACAAAAAGGTGTTGTGAAATCAGCATTAGGCGGGTCTTCACGATAACGATCAGGGGGCCGAGAAGCGGCGGTATGACTCCGAGAGAGATTGGTTTGGTGTTGCTGGTTTGAGTTCAAGGTGTGGACTCTCTTTGCCTGAATGTTACTGCCACAGCCGATGAAGGCGTTAACACGAGGGGTGTAGAAAGTATGCCGAGACGGTGCGCTTTGTACCGTGGGGACCTATATGGCGTCGTCAGGTTTGTCGAGCCAGCCATTCAATGCCGCCGGGAGACGAGGAAACGTGTTGTGTGTTTCGGAATTTCTCTGCTGAATTAGTATTTTGGACTGCGTTGGTAGGTATTTACTCTCATTCATACTGTTTTTATGATGCTCGGGAACAACGCTTTGTAACTGCTCATTTCAATGTCACGGCCATAACACCTAATAATTATTGCATTCAGTGCGACTTCCTTGGCACCCTCAATGAAACATCTCCGTGTATTTTCGAGCGAAAGCGCCAAGTGTCTCATGAAAATGAGTCCGCGTCTCATGCAAGCGATTTGCGCTAGTTTTTTCTGTACAATCTGGACTTCTTCGGACTCCTTAACGCCGCTACGAAGGCGGTCAGGGGTCCGTATATGTTCTGCAGGATGTTTTCTTCAACCCTGACACGACGTGCGCCTTCAGTTGTCTCAGCGGAGTTGGACACATTGCGTTTGCATCTTTAAATGAATGTTTATACAGCCTACATAATTATTCATTAGAACTATTTCGATATTCTATTTTTTTTTTATTTCAGCTTGATCGGGTAGAAATGAAAAGCAAACACAGCGTTGCTATACTTTGTCTCATTCTACGGTGGACTTAGGGCCAAACCATGGGCCGCCAGGTCCAATCACGTTCTACGGTAAACTCTGACATGCTTAACATTGATTAGGGATGGACGAATAATGCTCCGAATCAAAGAGCGCTGCATCATTCCTATATCTTGGACACTGCAGAAAGCCTGTATTTCATGGTTTTCTTTGCCATGCAAAAATTGATGAGTCACTCAGTGCTATTCGAATCGAATCACTGTCCGCCCATACCCAAAAGTGATGCGTCGAAGCGACATACCATGCAATTTGTAAGTGGCTCGCGATTGGATCTGGCGATCCGTAGCGTTTGCCTTTAGTCCGTAGCGTAGTTTAGTGTTGTGAAGATGCCTTTTGCGGTAATGTTTTCTTCTACATTATTACTTTAATAGTAATTTAATGGTAGCACGAGAACGTATGCGCCGGTTTTATTTGTTTTATTTTGAATCTGAATATTTCATTTTACGTTTAGGGCATAAATAGTGCGTTTTAAAGCGAAGTACTGCCAGTCGCTCTACGTTCGGTGCTAATGGTGGCCCAGCAACAACGTGCGTTATGCGACGTGCTTTGGCGTGCATGTGTTTTGGATACACATATATCGCCGCGTATCCCCAGGTGGTGCGTCATGCGGAGCCCCGCGCGGCGCCCAGTTTCACCGCTTATGTGTCCCCTAGCTGCTTTATGGCACGTTCACACTGGAAGCGGATCCGCAACCGCAAAGCGGATCCGCAAGCTCTCAACCGCAAAGCGGATCCGCAAGTCCTCAACTGCAAAGTGGCTGGAATCGAGCGGTTGGGGCGCATTTTTGCCAACCGCTTCAGGACCGATTTCTCCCAACCGTTTTCGCAAACCGCGAAGCGGCAACCAATTGCAACGCGACGCTGACGTGACTGTCGGTGGCTTTCGAAATAAGATAGCACCTGTCGCTGGTGAGGCGTCCAAGGCGCTGTAGTCCTAGCGTCGAAGCAGACAAATCAACAGAGAAACGTGATGTTCACGTCTGTCACTTGAATCCGCCGCGAAAAGAATTGGCCCGTAATCTTAAAGGGCTTCGCTCCGGTGATTTGATTTGGGTAAGAGTTTTTTTTTTTTTTTTTAATATTCAGGGCGCCAAAGTCCGTCGCTGTCTTCCGTTATCCTTTACCCGAAGAAGATCGAAACCCGCCCCCGATCGATTGAAATGGCAGCTTTTGTAACCACTAAGGCAGTCGCGTGAACTACTGCAAGCTTTCGACACCGTGCATGACCACCACGAAGGCCGATAGAAACGTCATGAGCCCAATTACGTAGCCTACCCAACACACTACCGCGAAGCTGGCAGGGTACCTGCGCTTGCTCCACCTGCAACGTTTACTAGTACCAAAAGGGATAAAGGGAACCTACTCAAGAAATAAAGTGTACGTACAAGACGATGCATAGGCAATCCATACGGCGTTTGTTTGAGCTTAATGTCAAACAAACAGTATACTCGATCGACGTGCGAGTGACGAGAGGAGAGTCTGCCACCAACGAAGCCACGACCGGCTAGCACTGAACACATTCTCCCGCACCACGGTCCACCAGTGCCGCTCACAACTCCGAAAATGATAAGAGTGAACATTGCGGGGGAAAAACTGTCCCTCTACCCCAAAAGCAAGGTCAGCTATTCATGCGGGTCCACTGTGAAGAAAGTGTCGGGGGCATCCTCTTCTGAGTCAGCAAGGCGCGCTTACGCCTGGCTGGGCTTTGCTTGTGTACGAAGTCGATGGAATCGCAGGCGGATTTCGTGGGTCCATGTCTGTTTTTTCGCTGTCCGAAATTTATAATGCGCGCGAACAGCCTGAAGTAAAATCTGCAGAGTTCCGAAACAGCTCAATTTTGGCTTGGGATCGTGGATTAAACTGGATTTTGGATTGTAAAACAGGGTTGCCGAACGCAAGTCTCGAAAGATCACGCGTGATCGCCGAGAAACCGCCAGCCGCGTCTCGGTGTGTCTGAACGGGGTCGCTCGTGAACCGCATTCGCAAACGCACCTCAACCGCCAGTGTGGATGCGCCGTTAGTGTGGATGCTTTGTCTCTACCCGCATTGTGGACAAATGGAATAACCCCGTGCCTCATAGAGAACCGTGGATAAACAAGGGCACGCTTCCCCTAAATTCATTCTCGGTCTTGAGGCGAATATTGCACATCGTATTTTCGGTCCTTCGTTATAAGTTGCTAATTAAAGATAGTCATAACTAATCCAAAAGATACCTGAAAACTAAGAACCAATTATTAACTCCCTCTTACAAAAAAAACACACACAAAAAAAACAAACGTAATTGACGATTGTTTTGCAGCGCGAGCTAAAGCTCGACATATCCAGGGATCATCGTTCGACCCCCGCTCCGGCCGGTTTCGATTTGGATGAGCATCGCACCAGGCGTGCGGTCGTGCAATCACTAAGAGGTTAGCAGTCAAACTGCACTGGCTAACTGGCCCGTATACAGCGGCGTTAGATGCCATTTCAAGGCAGACTAACCTTTTGCTCACCAAAGTTCCCTTAACACATCAAAGTGTAACTTCGTTTTAATGTTTCTAATAAAAAAAAAAAAAAAGACAATCTGTGGAAAAAAATTTAGCAATGCGCCTTAGGAAAGCATTATGACAACCTCACCACGAAAGACGGCGTCCGCATCATCCCCTCTTGGTTCCTTCAATAGCATCTTTTGAAGCGCCATTCAGATCAATCAAAAACGCTGTTCCGTCACCAAGGGTGCAACTTCAAGTTCGTGTATCGAAACAAGTAGGACCACCGAAAAGTGAATTTCGCTTGAACATAATCATATACGACACGCAATTATAAGTGAGGGTATTTATTGCTAGCACATGTAACAAGTAAATTGCTGGCCGGCTTCAGAAACTCGGCAATTTACATGTCACGCATGCCACTTATAATGCGTCGGGCGTAACTTATAACTTACAGTGCATCGGTCCTGGATCACATCCTAAATACCTGAAAGAGTGGCGTATGTAGACTGTAGGGAGATACGACTCCGAAGTCCATTGAATGGCTGATTCTACATATCTATACAGCTCCTCGCATTTCACGACGAAGCTAACGAGTTCAGAAAACGGTTCGTATACGATAGAGTCAGATGTGTCAAACGCGGGGGCTAAAACACCCAAAATCGAGGCACAAAATAGAGCTGCCCTAAGGGAGAGAACCAACCAAATATTTGCTTTGAGTTTTCCCGCAACGTACATAACGAAAAAAGAAATATTGGAACCGGTGCGGCGGTTACGGAATTTCACTTTCGCCCGTTTTTGCTTTGTGAGTTCAGCTCGGCCGAAATGGCATTAAAAGGCAATAAGAGCCGAGTCCAGAGCGCTGCGCAGCTTTCTCAGCGAAGCCCAATCTGCGCCGTATCTGCTTCCTCTAAACTTTCCGAAAAGAAAGCCCGCTCCACGTTCGCGATTGCACTCTCCGCCGGCCGTATTCCTCCCTCTTCTATTTTTCCACCCGTCCGGTCGGTCTCTTTTATCTGTCGTTTAGTTCTGTTTCTGTATAATTACGCGCGATACGAAAACGAGCCGAAAACAGGACGTCCAAAAGCAATCTCGCACCCGAAGAAAGAAAGCCACACATAAAAGGGAAAGAAGCGCCCGGTGGCGCAACCGAGCCCGAGATAGATACTATGCTGTGTGCGGCGAGCATTGGCGGCATTACAGAGAATTAAAACCAAGCGGTGCCCTTCGCTTCTCCGGCGGCCTCCTTCCCCGGTGTGCCCGCGCTTGCTTTCCTCGGCCGATCGATGGCTTGACGCGCGCGCTCCCGGACAATCGTGCCGAGAGGAATGCCCGCCGATTTATCATGTCTGGCTCGCCGACACCGACGTCCTGGGGACCGACGCACGGGGGCCGGACCATGCCGTTCGCCTCGGACTTGTGCCGCGAGGGGATCTGGACCGCGCAGTGCGGACCCGCGCCGAGACGTGCGAGTGGCTGCGATCGACAGGTTGCAGCCTCGGCTCGATACGAACTTGATCGTGTCTACTGGGAAACTGAGCGTCACGTGGAACGTTGGCGTGGCTGCCCGTACGCCACGTTTCGAGAAAAGCTGGTGTTCTACGCGCGGCAACAGAATGAGAAGACTGACGACGGTGATTCGAGACGGGCGCTTGGGAGAGTTAGTGATTCATTAGGGAAAGCAACTGAGCAAACGGACAACAAAGCAGACACACAGAATGATTCTTTCAGAAGCGGTGTCACGAAGCTAAACACCAGTCAAATCTGCACACGTCACATTGACCCTCTCGCCAAATACAGAGGGGTCGTAAGTGAGCGCCCTTGTTTGTCTTTCTGTATGTCTCCTCTGTTGTCCATTTGCGCTCTCGCTTCTTATAATGATAAACTCGACTCTAAACGACTTCTCTACAGCGGAGACTGAGGCGAAGCAGCACTATTTGCTTTCTTGGTCAGATAAGCAGAGCGAAACCGTAAGAAAACCATATGTGAAAGAAAAAAAAAAGCGACCTTCGATTATTTCATTTACGATTCACACGTGCACGCACGCACAAAGAAAATTATATATATAAATTAGTGCGTACAGTTTTTCCTCGGCACGGCGACCAGTCGAAGTGTACAGTTTCCCCTTTCTGAACCTTTCAGGTCAGACGCTGTTCAGAAGAGGGAATACCGCAGCTTCGAAAGCCCGCGGTTTAGTACTGGTCACGTTGTAATGTATATCCCCAAAAGGTCTGCGAGCATGACGTTCCCGTTTAAACGTAATAATTAAGTATTAATGAGCGTCTTTCGCAAGAGGATCGTATACATACTATAGATATAGCGGACAGTTTCATAATCATGGTTCTTCGTTGGCTAGATGACACAATGACGAGGTCGGTCCGCGGTGTTCAAACACGTGAAACACGCGCATCACAGGCACATTTGACTAAATTCCAATCAAGACAGGCACTTCGTTGCGGTGCGAATAAATAAAACGGCTCATGCGTTATTCGTGCTGCTTATGGCGACGCCCTTCACAACCGGGGAATGAATGGGACGGTAGTGTGACGGAATTCTCGTCTGGGGATTTAGTGCCAGCGTTTTGAGTCTTCTCTTATACACTGCTCTGCGTCAGTGGTCCGGCGCTCGGTTTTGAGAACAAAGACCCTCCTGAGAACGCAGATGGGTTTACTGTCTTGTATGTGTTACGCACGGGGTGAAAGTCACCGAGGAGAGTAGTCTTAGTCGGTTCATAAGGACGTAATTCATGTATTCGGTGAAAATAACTATGGTCCTCTATTAGGGAGCCCACCACGGCTGACCATACAACAGTCAAACGCCAAGTACAAAAAAAAAAACAAAAAACACTTCATTTTGACGTTGCGGCATTGTTTCCAACGAAGCTTCTTTGTATGAGGAAGCTGATGGGCTGTTATCAGGCGATGGTGACCAGATTCAAAAGAAGGGCTGCAAATTGCGACAATGGTGTTTGTCTCGTTTCAAAGTTGCCCTTAATTTAGTTAAAAAATAAAGTTAAAAAGCTAAAAAAGAGTACGGTATTCCCGAATCCAATCTGAAATCTCCATGTAGAGCCGCACTAGCTTGCCTATCCGCTTTAATGAGCGTCCACTGAGAGACACGGAGGACTTTTACGCCGCTGTAATGTTTTAAGCCGGGGTCACACTGCTTATACATCATACAAAAGACGGATTCGAACGCAAGTCACCGCGAGATCCGTGCTTCGAATGCTGCATGGCAATGAGTTCAAGGAGGAAACTTCGCAGGCGACATTCGAACCACGGATACTGCGGTGACTCGTGTTTGCAGACTGTCTTTTGTATGATGTATGAACAGTGGGACCCCGGCTTTACGGTTGGCAACTCAGTGAGTAAAACGCAATGAATAATATTACGCGGCTGGACTAACAGACCATTCTGGACGGCAATCCGATGTACGACGTGTGAAGGAGTCACCGTGAATAGAAGAAGCGACTCATGTTTGTTTAGAATTTTACGATTTCAAAACGCAAAGAAAGCAGGGTGATACCAGAAGAGAAGAGGTATCGGCTGCGCTTTGTTTTCTTTGTGTTGTTAACTCGCAGTGACTGGAAAGCTCATCTCTAGCTCTATCGCTAGCCACTGTTCGGAGCATACAAGCCGGCCCGAGCGTACATCGAGACGGCCCCATAATTCCCCGCGCCGCACGGTGCAAGTGGGGTCGACGAGAGGCCTTATGGGAATATCCGGAAAGCTCTATAACACTGCCTACGCTCATAATTGTTTTTTTTTTTTTTTTTTCAGATTCAAAAGAGCCCGGGTCTGTCACGGCAAACACGCTAGTTTCGTGTCAGAGTAAGCACCTTTAGAGGAATGCATCGTTAACCCCCTCAGTCAAGAGTCGTCGCGACTATTTCGAGAGACTAAAAGGATGTTCTTTTTGCAAACAGCCCTGTTTTTTCTCTGGCTCGGCGCACCGTGTCGCCTCTGCCCCGCGATTCGTCTCGCCTCGGTGAAGAGCGGAGAGATACGCGGCTTCGGAGACGGGCTGGCCTAGCGTGCGACGGGGCCACAGTTCATTTTTCCGGCCTCCATGCATTGCGGAGCGCGGCTAGTGCGAGCACCGAAGTCCGGACAAAGGGCTCCCGCGGAGCGCTCCATCAACGTCGAGCCAGACAGCTGGCTGCGCGCGTTCCGGCCAACGTTTCCCCACACGCAGGTTCGCGCTCGGGCTCACAGCCGCGTCGCACACTGCACCTCCTGGCACACCGCTCCCGCTATATGCGGCAAAAAAAAAAAAAAAAAATAAACAGTCAATATTTGCTTGTCTGGCAGCCCGACTAGTCGGCGTTAATAAAAACTTGCGAAACGAATTTTTTTCGATATTTTTGTCTCCTGCGAATAAAAACTTGCTATGTCAAACGTGCTACGCAAAACGTGCGCCTAAAAAAAAAAAAAAGTCTAGCGGAACAACATGAGACAGGCTGAATTGCTCGTGTTTCGTGTCTCTACTAACCCGTAAGAAACATGTAACAAAATAAATCTTAGTTTAGCCATGCAAACATCGCCTTGTGTGTACACATACCGGCAAAGCTTTCGTCCGTAGCTTTCTACGCTTTACTCCTCCCGTGATAATTAAACAATTACTGACTTCCTGCAAAAAGGAGAAGCAAGAACTAGCAACGGTAAAATACAAACATAAATCGCGACATTTGCGTAATCGCAGTATCTTCGAAGCGGTATTCGATTTCTCAACCGGCAATAAAGAGGACAAGCTTCGAAACAACAGCAAAAATGAGGCCGCCCGGAAGCAGGAGGCAGGGATGGATCTGATTGATGTTTCGCGCTGAAAATGGCACAAGAGAGCAATTTCCGGAAGATGACAACTCGAATTTACCGAAAACACGCATGGTTGGTGCGCGTAAGTAACTTGATGGATCGGTCGCTTTTCGACGAGACGGTTCGGCGAAACCGCACAGCCGACAAAAGGCTGGCAGCAAGCCAGGGCACCGGAGGTCCTTGACACTCCTCCCAAACCTTTACGCAGGGAGATACGGACCTGTCCCCAGCGACACTGTTTCGAGGACAACTCGAGTCGTTTAAGTACCAGCGACGGCGTCATTTAAAAAAACGTGAGGACATTGACAAAAATCGCTGATTCAAGTTCTCTATGTCAGAACGAAGATATCCGTTGTAAGTTGTCTCCAATGGCAGTATACCCCAGCCTGCGCAGATTACGCTGAGAAAGCTGTTAAAAACTGTGGACAGGAACTGGGCATGCGCTTGTCAATAGCTGACATGTTGGAACTGAGTTTCAAACGCGAAAGGACGAATTCTTACAGTCATGGGACTCCTTCTTGCGTTACTCAGAGAAGACCTGCAGCTTTCGAAACAACTGTCCTAGCACTCTCCGCGACAATATTGCGCCTATGAGTTAGTGTCCTCTTACGATGAGTCGATCTTGCACTTGTCCTTCAGCTCCCCAGGTACTCCGCAATTCCCCAATGGGCGATCCGATACCACGAACTCTGCGCCCGTACACTCTTTATACTTCGTTCATTGCAGCCAAAGCTACAAGCGCGAGCTAGCCCGCGCTTCTGGCTTTGAGACGTGCATTTCTAGCGCGAGTGCTCGTTCTGCGGAAGAACGCTTCAAATCAGCGACCTCGAGCTCTCGTGCTTGTGGCATTGGCTCGAGTCTCAGCTAAAGGGTGAACGGAGTATAGACCTTTCCAAAAAAGGGAACTTGGCAGGTTCCATTTTCAGTGTTCGTGCGTATGGCGCGTGATTTGCTCGCTTTCCGAAGCGACGAACGTGCGCGTTCTGGACTGTGATTTAACGCGTGTGGACTGTGATTTTTGTAAACAGTGGAAACGTCTATAGTACTGTCCCAGGCATAAAATAGCAGTTTGAACCGCTCAGCAAGTTTGTCCTTGTGCGGCATCGCTGAAAGTGATATTACGGAAAGAGCCCAGTCCCCGTGAATATGAAAGGTCCCGAATCCTTTGCGAGATGCGGATCGTGCTGGAGAGAAAGCGCCAACCAACATCTGGGCAAGGATCGTTAGGAAATTCAGGTTAAAACATTACAAGCATAGTGGCGCCATTCCGTTCGAACAAACCGCGCCCATAATTTATTACGGGCGTGCTCGGAAGCCCCATCTATCATTTTCTCGTTAGTGTATCAAACTTTCGCATAGCTAATATTTCGAGGGTGCCAAACTACGACGGATGGACTCCGCCCTCCTCGACCCAGCGGAAGTCGAGCACGCACAGAGAAGGAAAACGAAACCACACAAAGCGAAGCCCGCAACGTCCGCAAAACTGCGAAGGGGCCACAACTCGAAACAAGTGTCGTGTGCCACGAACGCGAGGCTAGAGAAACTCGTAGCGGAGACCGAGAGTGTGCGGGATCGGGTGAAAGGAGAGGTAGCAAGTATCGACATTGCGAAGAATAAGAAGGATGTATTTCGACACGGGCCGGGACTATCGATTTATCGATATCCCCGGCGTCTTTCCTTTCCTAGGTTGGCGAGCGCTTCGGCTCTTTGTTGGGCCGTGCAACGTCGTGCCAACGACCGCGGCGCAGGCTCCGTGTGGGCGGACATCCCTCTTCTCGTCTTCTTCGCAGCGGAGGCTCTCGGAGGCCTCGCTCTCCCCGCGGAACCGCGCCGTCTCCGCTGTTCGCGACCGGGCTCTGCTGCTTTGCATGCGCCCCTTCCTGCCTCTGTCGGGGACCCCGACACCACGTTCGGATCACCCTTGACGCGCTTGGAGACACGGTGATTTCACGGGCCTGCTTGGGCGTAGGCGCTTCGCTCCGTCGTGGTCGATGAAATTCCACACTACTCCGAAGGCCGACACAGATCACCCCACACTATTTGTTTTTTCTGTTTCCACCGTAAATACTCGGTGTTCGCAACGTGAAACGAGGCGGCGCTATTCTGCGGCAAAGGCGTGAGGTGGAGACACGAGGAATTCCTGTCTATTGGATTGTACTACAGAAGCTGGCGCGCACCCTGGCGGATGAAGCGTGAAATAGAGCCACGGGTATCAAAAAGCAAGCGGGCCGGCCGATGAAATGCCCGAACCACATACTTCCCTGTTGAGCTTTCGCGAGATCAGTAATTGCGTGCAACGGATGCGTTAAGTGATAGCGTCCTGACGGCCTCTTCAAAAAGCGGACCTGCGCCGTGGGTGCCATATCGCGTCTTGGTCAGTTTCACTGAGCTTTGGCGTTTCTCTTAAAAGTAAACGTTTTTCGTGGTGTACATTCGCGGGCGATATGAAAAATCCCGGGCGAGCGCGTGGCTCCGAATAGTTCCTGCGCTAACGGCAGATAACTTGAGCTATAAACGAATGTATTGCGTGCACGAGCGGCATTTTAGTGGCTCTTCGATTTCCGTCATTACTCCTCACTTGGTCGGCAAACGACAGCTGAGTCAACAACGCTTTCGGCGCTGTTTTTGGACCAGCTTGCGGCTTTCCACTACAAAACGCGAGAGCCGGGATCGTACAGTTAAGCACAATGTTTGTGCGTTGCATGATAGTCTTGAAATAAAAGACGTTGAAAGTTTTTAGTTTATTTCAGAGAGCACTATAATGATCGTCTTGTATCCCGCGATTTTATAAACGCCCGATAGCTGATTGCTTAACCTGCCGATTATGTAATTTCAGCCGCGCTTGATTTCGACTTTTGTCGCGGGACGCCTCTAAAATCGGCGCTGATATCAGCATTAAATAAGCGACAGCCAGTCAAGCTGAACGTGACGACAGAAATGAAACAGCCGCGGGAGCCTGGATAATTGTCGAGCTTTCTTCGGATAACACCGCTGCAAACCTTCTAAGCCACGCGCTCGGCTGGGCTTTTCCATATCGTCCGCGACTGTTATACGTAAAGCCAATTATGACTACACTCGAAGAAAAAGAAAAAAGAAAAGGAAAAGGTAGCAACGGCGCATTTTCCTCCCTTCTACTGACGCGTCCCCAAGCGGACACGAGAAAAAGGGTGGCACGAGACGTTTCTCTCCTTCTCCAGACAGACGGGAGTAAGGTTCCGCCCTCCTGCCTCGTCTTTCAGTTTCGTTTTTCGAGCAGGTCGCGCGCATTGTTTAATAAAAGTTGTTGAGTTGATTGAGCCTCAGCGGCAGCGAAGGCCGCCTGTACTCCCGCCTCCCAGTCCAAACGTGCAGAAAAGTTCAGTTGCATTGACGTTTTTACCACTAATTTTATCAAATGAGCAAACGAAGCCGTTAGAAAGAGGGAAGTTCCGGAGCAGCGCCAGCTGTGCTACATACACTGGGCTAAGATGGCCGCCTCTGAATCGCGGAACAACGTTCGACGTTGACGACGTTATGGAAACCGCGGAAACTGCGTCCAGGGCAGGCAGGTTTTGCTGCCGGGTGCCTGGGTGCCTTCTGTGCTGAGTTCAGTTCTGTTTTACCGGCAATCAACGTGGTTCTGTATTTTTGCGTGTCACCAACATAACAGCAACATCGCGATGGCAGTGTTGTGCGTTGTGAACGGAAGACTGGAATTATCGACAAAGTGACCGTGTGTTCGCGTATCAGTGGTGTAACAACAAGATGAGATGACGTAAACTGTCGGGCATTGATGTCGCTGGTCGGTTCCGCTTTGCATTAAAGAGTTTAAGACCGCTTGAGGGATTACGGTGTAATCGTTCGACCTGCGGACAGTCATGTTGGAAAGCTGGTCTGAAGACTGAACCCTAGCTTCTATTGTACAGTGGCCAATGTGACTGAGCTCTGCGATGTCCTGTTGTCTACACCCCGAGATCGATTGCGCTCTGGGGAAAGGATTGAACAGTATGGAAATATGGCGGAAAGTATGTATATTTACGGTTTGAAATATTAGCATTAATAAAACAAATGATAGGTAAAATCGACAAAAAAAAAAGAGCCTCCCATTATTTTGCTGTTTAAATATACTACGGTTCCTGGAGAAACTGCGCTCCAAGTGGCGCGCTGGGATGAGCGCCAGATGTTTTCGGGCTCACCACGGCGTAGCTCCGTACACTTAACACCTGCCTCAAGTCGCGGCTTTAACTGCATTCAAGTTGATCGAAAATTGATTTCTCTGCCCGTGAAGCATCGCTTCCACCTGAGTTAATACCCCCTCTACAGAGATTAATTTAAGACGACAATTGCAACCCCACGCGAACAGCACAAATAGAAAAACAAATACTACACTAAAAAAACTGGCTACGAACTGCCGTGCGGGGAAGCAAACACATGCCTTAGAACCTGAGTGGAGCGGCTTGATTTATTGGCTTTCAAATAATTACGGTATGAGCGTTTACTTTTTTACTAAGAGATTTATCCACTGAGCCGTTCAAAATACTCTAAAAAATACGACATTACTAAAAAAAAAAAAAAAAAAAAAAAGCCAACGTGCTCGGAATATTGTTATTGCTTAGGTCGTCACCGAGAAAATCCGTACCTCGAAACGACCAGTATAAAAGACGAAAACACAGAGCTCAGAAGTAGTGATCGGGTTAGAGTGCTATTGTATTGATGTTTCTATGTGCCGTGCATGTGTATGCGCACAAGGTATATGTTCAGCTGATGCTAGTGGTATGGGTAATGTATCAGTAATGTATCCCCATGTGAGTATATAATAAATGTGCCGGAAGCGCAATGGTGGCATGAGCAAATAAAAATATTTGTATAGCACATGAATTGGGCGGTACCTAGCACTACCTAGCCTAGCTGCTTGCAATTACTCTGCTTAGACCCTGCCATCTAGTGGCAAGCGATTTAACCTTATTTCACGCTTCGCCATAATTTCTTGTTACCGCGCAACAATGAGCGAAGTAGGCGGCTTCGAATTTGCTCTTTTTGAAAGCGGCTTTTGGTTTCGCGAATGGTTGACCACTCCTCCTTGATGTGCGGTTGACGAAGGAATTGTGGCTCGAGGAATAGCGAAGGTAAGGCGCAAAGTGAGCGAAGTAACTGGGTGCCGGTCCTCTCCGTTTAAAGGGATACTGAACCAAGGAATTTAGTGTCCATGGTGGCGCACGTTCTTTCCACGAGCCAGCAGCCGCCGGTGTGCGCGAGCACACGCAACAAAAATGACGTCAAAGACTTCCATTCGCGCTTAAGAGGACAGTGAAATGTATGGGCTTCGGGCCAAAGGAGAATAAAGACAAGTTTTTCATCTACACAGTGGTGTCTGGTGTAAAATGTAAGCGATTAATTGGTCTAACAAGCACGTAGCTTTCACTTGTAGAGATGAAAAGCCTGTCTTTATTCTCCTTTGGCCCGAAGCCCATGCATTTCACTGTCCTCTTAAGCGCGAATGGAGGTCTTTGACGTCATTTTCGTTGCGTGTGCTCGCGCACACCGGCGGCTGCTGGCTCGTGGAAAGAACGTGCGCCAATTATTATGGACACTAAATTCTTTGGTTCAGTATCCCTTTAACATCGCAGTGCTGACGATGAGGAGTGACTGCTCTCGAAACGCAAGTTTCTTTACCTGCGGGGGGAAGCCGGCTTCGGGAATAAATACAGTTCGCGGAAAGCTCGTGCCGCTTTTATTTGGTGCTTCTTTCGCCCCGTACAATAGACGTAGCGTCCTCGTTAAGCTTTATTGAGCTCGATTTGCTTGGTTCGGGGCCGCCATAATGAGATGCAGGCGACGGAGGAACTTTGCTCCACTGCTTTCAGCACGAAAGTTTCTCCAATTCTAAAGGAACACAGGTTACAAGAGTGTTCCTCCTTTTAGGGAAGACCCTTTTTTTCTAAGAATGTACGCCTCAGTGTTTTGAAGAAAAAAAAAATGTTCCACTGCGCCACAAAGTGAGCGCGAACAGAACATCGTCGCTTTTTCGGATTGCTCAGAGTATCAGCAAACGCATACTTTTTATCGGCTCAGTTGGTTCCCAGCCGATTCCTTGACACTTCTAGTTTTCATTTCAAATTTCCGGTTGTGGGAGAAAAAAGGAAGAACCGACGGCAGCTTGTTCGTGCGGCTGTTATACTTCGTCTCACCCCACAATCAACTATATATTCTATTGGCGACGTGAGCGATCGAAAGCGTCGCAGTGGTTAGTCTGCCACGAGTTGCCGAATGCTGACTATGACGTCAGCGAAGGATTTTTCATCAACGAGTAAGTAAGAATTTCACTTTTGACGGTGTTGGCAGTGTTGCTTTCAGAGCGCAATGATACCAAGCTTCCACCATGCTAGTTAGAAACACTATATAACTTGTTGTTCGCGAGGTAACGACGTCAGGAAAGGACAACATACACAAGGGCGCCATCAAAACATCTCGCCGTCAATTCGCGGCGAGAAGTTTGGGTACCGCCGTTTGGGGGAATTGTTTCACAACCCAGAGTGAGGAAACTTCAACTTCCTCTGCAGATGCAAGCACGTGCAATACCAAGCTTCTATGCACTATAAAAAGTAAAACACAACCGCGTGGGTAGCACGTGCATGGACCCATAGTGAGGAAAAGAAATGCGCCCCTAGCGCGCTTCTCAACGCAAATAGGGAGCCAAACCTACCGGCCACCAGGTTTTAACAGGAAGCAGCTAAAAACCACGCGCTAGCGCTTTCCCGCGTTATACTCAGTACCTTCGTCTGGTGCACTAATACCCACTCGGGAAGAACCGTGGTTTTTCACTGGCTCGTTACTGAACCTGGCGGCCTGCATCCAGCTTTGGCTTTCGTATTTCCAAGTACGAGAGTATTTTAGGGGCCCAATAAACGCATTGAGTCGTCAAGTGGTTCCCGAACTCTCCAGAACTGCAATTGCTTTCTAACCGCTGCTGTATGACGTTTTATGTTAATAGTTTTCATGATGCCCTATTTTATTTTCAAAACAAAATCCTCTCTCTCTCTCTCTCTCTCTTTCTTTCTTTCTTTATGTGGGCACTGGAAGGTTTATAGGTTGCGTAGTAATAAAGGAGCTCATGGCTGGGCTTGCCCAAGCTAGTCCTGTCTTAACTACTAACAACTGTAAAAAAAAAAAAAAAAAAAAAAAAAAAAATAAAAAATGGCAAGGTACCGGGACGAAGCTCCAAATATATTTAAAACCGTATTGTTTTTACCCCAGCTTAGTGGATTCCCCGTAAGTTCAAAGAGGGAAGGGGGTGCTTTGGGGAATAAACTAGTCTAAATATTGAGACACGCAACAATCCAAGACAGGCGAAACAAGGGAGGGACGCATAAGGAAGTGTGTGTATCCACAGGATCTTGATTAGGTTACGAAAGCCTTACGGAACTACGGTTATAGCGTAATAGCGTTCTATATGGTCATGACATTCCGGGTACATCGGCGAAAATAGCGCAGTCAAATTACATTATCGCCAACCGACTTCGTCATTGTCGGCGCTCTAGTAGAACGGCTACAACACTCTCAGTTTATACCACTGCCGTTTCTTATTAACGTCCTCACACAGCACGCGAAGAGAGGCCGCTGCCACTGGATGGCATAATAAGGACGGGGGAGAGGGCAGAATTCGGGAAACCCCCACTCGCGCTGCGGTTTTCCGGGGCCCGGACTGGCATGTTTAGAAAATACGCCCTAATGAGTAATGAAGCGAGCGTTGTACGCGTATTAATGGGCCGCCACGGAAGCAAGATTAATGCGCACCGAGAGCCTGCACTTCCGGCGTCCATTTCCAAATTTAGGGAACACGCCCGCACTGCAGCACCGACTCTCGGGAGCACCGAGGGGAGGCACACGCCACGATTCTGTTCGAAATTCCGGAGCATGAAGTAGCTGAAGCTTATTTCTGTCTTTGTTTCGTTGGTCACCCTTTTCTGCACAAGCGGCTTGCAAACAAACTTCACTTTACATTCGCAACGTTTCGTACTCGAACCACTCAAGTTTTTACGTGCGCCACTCGGTAATTTACAGACTATTGCACTTGAGTAGATAGTCTGTAAATTACCAAGTGGTGGTGCCCGCGCGTTTGGCAACTTCTGCAATCTATAGCTTCCCACTTACCACCATTGCGACATATACACCGGTTCCACTGCGACACAGAGCGCGCAAATTGGTATGTGGCGGCATGCCGGGTGTGCATCAGCTGATTCTGCGCTATTCGTCGCGCTCACATAAAAAAAAAAAAAAGACTAGGTGATGTGAGCCGTTCTTTCAAGGTCGAGGTATATGCATGGATGCCAATTTCTCCAAATACAAGATCTATTTTATTTTTCTTTATACATATATATATATAGGTCCCTGCTCGGAACGTCGTCCAATAAATACGTTTTAAAGCATTTACCTCCTTTTTACGATATATATATATATATATATATATATATATATATATATATATATATATATATATATATATATATATATATATACACGAATGAAAGAGCTTTAGCTTTATTCAAACGGAACCGCTATTTGCAGAGCTCTCTTCCTCGCGTCTGTTAACACATGGTGACGGCTGGGTTGAATGAACCCCAAAATAGTTTCGATAGACAGCTCAGGTTCTGCAGTATTCGTAAGCTCGGATTTGTTATTTTCTTCAAACAATGGCGAAGTGCTCACAATTTGAAGATTGCTTATCGTTGAGTAGGTTTCTGTAACCGTGATTTCGTTTGCACGTTAAAGATCCACAGGTGGTCTAAATTGATCTCCAGTTCTGCGCTAGGGCGCGTCAAATGTCCTACGTCGGTCGTACTGGTCCTCACGCAGTGTGCGCGGTCGAAATTTTGTTTCGTACATCCGAGGAGCGTTCAATTCTTCCAGTGTCGAATACTTTATATGCTGATTGGCTGAAAAAAGGTGCTCAACAAATCGAACGTAATTTGCGAGACTGAGGCGGGAGACACGGATATGGCCGATAGATGGCAAAGTGCGCTTCTCTAGAAAAAGAAAAAAAAGTGCTGAGAAAAAGGGGCGAACGAATCTTTGCGCTTCGCTGATTTTCGAATCACTTGGAAGAAACGCTATTGATCCATGGAAACTGTTACGGTTGTGGGACTTGCGGACTCGGCCACTCTGCGCTCTCCTTCCGAATTGATTATTAAGGATGTCGTCCAGCTGCGCGCCATAACTGCGAGTAACACCGTGAGACGAGCACCGTTTCTCGTCCCCTGAGGCGTCCCTGCCGAGAAGGCCGGTCGTCTGCCTCCCAGCGAGCGGCACGAGAGCCCCAGATCCTCGTGCGGGAGCGGGCGTCCCGTCTCGGGAAGAAGCGGCGCATGTGTGCTGCAGGCGACGGCATGGAAATTGGGCGCCCGAGAATCGCGGCCTGTCGTCCGAGATATGGATGGCCGTCTTAGCCAAGACGGGTTCCTCGGCGTTGGGAGCGCTCCCCACGATCGATGGTCGTTAGCGGCCCGCTCGCAATCCCCGTCTCGAGCCCCGGGCACGAACCACGGTCCTGATCCCGCTGTCTCTCCACGAGGCTGTTTGCTCGCCGCGTCGGGCAGCTTCCCGTCTGTTGACCGTGTGTTTGTGGCCTGGCTCCGCGTCCACCACTGCCGGCCGGCCAGCCACACGCGCCGCCGCCGCTCGAGAACCCCACGGGTCGGACGGACCAGCGACAGCACAGCCAGTCGACCAAGGAGCGCACAGATGGGAAGCGTGAGATCCGATTTGGTCGAAACGTCATTAACGGACATCCGTAACCAGAAAGAGCCAAGGCGACGTATTCGCAGTAACTATCAATGAGGCAGGTCAACTCCAAGTTCATAAAGGCAGCAATCGCGTAGCTTCTGGTGGACTTTTCCCATGCCCTCCGAATCGGCTCCGTGCCCCAAAATAAGTGTCTTCGGCCTGACTCGTAAATTACTTACTCCAGGGGCCCTAATCTGGACACTTGGCGGAAAAGTCGGCGAGAAATCTGGTGGCTATGATTGGCCGGCGCCAAGGTCAAGTGCGGCGTCGGCCAATCACGGACGCCAGATTTCTCGCCGGCTTTCTCGCCAAATGTCCAGATTAGGGCCCCAGTACTACTACTATAGTCACTGGACGAGGAGGGCAGGGAGGAGTTTGAGTTGTCCTGCCCTTCGAGAACGCTTCGGCGTCTCGTGAGACCCCAGCGTGCACGCGCAGCCAAAGCACAGCGGAAGGAGACGAGCACACGCTGGAGGCCGGGCACCGGAAGGAGACGCCCTGCCGTCCTCTGAGTCACTTGAGTTGGCACAGCGTCTACACACTTTTTCTAATCAGAAGCTAGAAATTCTAAGGCGCACCCATCGAGCGTCTACCTTTCAAGGCGGCTTGAAACTGGCACCATGCGAACCCCCCGGTAATAAGAGAAGTTTACTTTATGAATACCACTCTCACGAACACAACTACAAGCGTGGGCACCTTATGGTAACAGCTATGAAGTTTCGATTTACATAGGACAAGATTTCCACAAAGTCCACATACGGCTGTGGACCATGCGACGAAAAAAAAAAAAAAAAAGGAAGCCCATATAACCCGCGTAACAGGCTAGCATTGACGTGTTAGAATATTATATGGATTCTCGTTTGCAACAATTTAATCAGAACCACGTGCTTGTGTCCGTAGCTCTCACTGTCTACAAAACAGCAGAAACTGAATACGTGTTCCTTATTGTAATGATAGCGATCCACTCGCCAATGTTCCCTGAAACAACATCATTATGTCGTGAACGATACAGAAGAACGTGTTTAGTAATCCTGCCAGTTCACGCGCGTAACAAAAACGTTCCAAGTTTCGTAGATGATCAGATGAAACGCTGCTCAGCCGCACGCTTCTCTCCAGCCCCATCGGCCTGTTTCGCCCGAGTTGCTCAAGCCCGATGCGGGTGCGTGTTCCGAGAAGTCAGTGAGCAGAGCCGTAGTTTCAGTCAGCGCCGCGGAGGCTCACGATGGAAAGGAGGGTGCGAAACTCCCGACTTCCTCGGGTTCTTTGATGCGAAAGTTTTCTCGCTAAAAGCGGTTTGTTGATTTTCGGCAGCTGCGGTCGTCTTGCTCCGGAGTCTTTCCGCTCGAACGAACGCGGCGTGGTCCGTCACCGAGGAAGAGCGTGTTTCTGAAAGCAAGGAGTCCCACCTTGACACTAGGTGACGCGCGCCGCATCTGCTACGAAAAATAAGCACCACAGCGCGTTGTAATATAATAATAATAAAAAAACGACGGGAAATAAAAGGAAGGGAGCCCGAACGACTATATATCCGTGATACACGTGGAATTCTAGACAAACCACAGAACATAATGGCATCTCGACTATCTGCGGAAAACGTTCCTTATTGCGGCCAAGGGAATAAGCTGCCTATCTGTGAATACATCACGCACGATGCTTTTGATTGGTAATTGTAACCTTACGATATTCACCACCATCTAGTTCCTATTGTGTTATATCTCGATCACCGCCCCGTAGAGGGTAAAAGCGTCCCATGAACAAAGCGTGCGAGTCTTTTTGGAGCTTGAGGAACCAAAACTCTTACAAGGAGAGCTGCCAATGAAGATGCAACGTTCGGTTTCGAAAATGCGGTAGCTGCTGCGCTTCTAAGCACGTGAGCGTGTAAGATTATGGGACCCTGAAGTGAGAAAGTAGCAGTCTTGACGTAAACTCGTCTACAGATGTACCCGCCGATAATTATTATTGGCTATGTATCCCATATCTCAGAACTCTCATCGCTCTGTAAAAAGAGCTCTATAAAAAAAAATATTGTACAAACCAGAAAAAAAACGTAAAAAAGTAACGGATGCGTGATTGTGCACTTTCAGAGCAGACCAACTCAGAAACCAAAAAGATGAATAATTTTTTTCTGTACTCCCGGTTTGGTGACAGGACCCAACAGAAGCTCCGCCTCCGGCACGCGCCCGTTGCCTTCTGCCGGGCTTCGGCTGCGCGTGCGACCAAGTGGTATTAAAAGGCAGATAGGGAGCATCTGCGGGGTTCATGTCACCGACTACAATTCGGTTTCACGCTCCGACTACAGGCTGCTGTTTCGAAGAGATGGCTTTCGGGTCGCTCGTTTCGCACTCGCGTGAATCTCACGTCAACTGGCTGCGCCATATGCAGCGCGATGCACGCGCGCGCGCTTTTCCGACGGGTATGTTGCGGTCCACGCGTTGAGCGCACCTTTCCTAGCACAACACGTGCCCGGCGGAGCGTTCTCCCCGGGGCACTTGGCGCGTCGCGGTCAGGCACCCCGAGGATCCGCGGCCCAGCTCTGGGCGCGCTTCCGCATAGCGGGTCGCGCACCCAGGCGAGCCAGCCGGCGCGAACCTCGGGTCAGGAAGGAGGCCAACGGGCGGCGTTGTGCACTCACCAGCATGCCACACCTTCCCGCGCTGCCGGCTCGGTCGCCGGCCGGCAGAGATCGATCTCGGGGTCTGCTGCCTGGCCTGCAGCGTCGGGATGGCCGAGAAGTTGTCGGGGGAGATGCTGCTTCGCGAGGCCCCCAGGGGTGCCGCGGGTGCCGTGGGTCTCACGCGGCGCGTGGGATGTCCAGCGCTGTGGTGGCCGACGGGGGAACCGGGCTCGCCGCGGTGCAGCCACTCCCAGAGCCAGCGACCACTCTGGCTGTTCAATAGAGGCGGCTTCTCTGCCTGACACGGACGTCGCATCGCCCTCTCCCGCGGCGACGGTGTCGCCTCTAGCGCCGGGAGCTCGAGGCTCCGTTGATTGCCATGGCAACGGAGCGGCGGCTCTGCGTTGTCGAGGCAACAGCACGCTGAGAAAATCTGCGTCTCGGACGTCTCGGGCCGCGGAGATGCGACCTGCGGCGGAGGACCGAAGAAACGCGCGTGGAGCGCGCGAGGTCCCCTGGCGTCTGTCATCCAACGGCAGAGGTTATTTACCGCAGCATTACCATACGAGTACACGCGCTACTCGGCCGGCTGTAGGGATGACCAAGTGTCGCCGAAGAGAAGAATTCTCCAGGTAGTTCGAGGAGCCTACTTGCTAGTCGCGCGGGCCCCTCCCTTTGACACGTGTCACTCGTAGACACGTTGAATATATAACTAATGTACGCAAAAAAAAAAAAAAAGTTTTTATTTAGAGAGAGAGAGAGAGAGGGGGGGGGGGGGGGGGACGCCGCGTACCCCGAATACCCTTAAAAATAATACGTTATGCATCCAGGGGTACTCCTCCTCGCGGCGACCGACTAGTTTTGTTTTGTGGATAAAGATCCATCAAGTCAATGTTAATAAACAGGCGAGCCGGTAAGGTTACACACAATTGAAACCCGAAACGAACTACAAGAAGGCGACAAACACACACGTCTCAAATGCAGCTGATTAAAGTTTATTTACATATCATATTTATTCGTTTGAGACGTGTCTGTTTCTCCTTTACTTGGCATCCGTTCGTCTCCAATTTAAATTATGTGTACTCTATCAAGTATTTCTCAAAATCAAACTAAAAAAGAAAGAGCTTGGTGGCAGTTTTTACTGTACTTTTTTCTATTACCATGTGGGCGTATTTCGGGAATTATATAAAGTTTAGAGAACCCGATTTATAGGCTCATCTATGCATGATAAAACGGTAAATAAAATTAAATTACCACGCGTCATGGGCTACTTTGATAAAATCAATCGTAGCGGAAGTACTATGGAGCCAATCGTGTTGGATCCCTTTGACTCGGGACGTTTTCTTCTGAGAGAAGCACACATTTAAGCCCTCAGAATTTTAAATGGACACATCAATAACGCACAATCAGAAATGTACACTGCACAATAAAATTGCTAGAAATATTGTTCTCTTGAATATTCAATCACTTAACCAGGAAATAACATTGCAATAAAATAAAACTAAAAATAAAAGAGGCCTTCACATTTCAGGTGTTCGGATTTTTTTCAAAAGTATCGAATAACAGAAACTTCAACTTTCAAAGTTTCCAGCTTGGGAGGAGGGCCACAGGAATTTATCGCATTTAAAAATCGCGGCCGAGAAGAGGTATAAACGATTTTCTTAATTGGAGTTGAAGCAACTTTGGGGGTCTCAGGAACATTCCACACCGTAAATACTTTTATTGAAAACGTAAGCAAACTTGTCTACTAAAATTAGTTATTACAAAAAAGTGACAAACTTGGCTTCTTGAGTAACTCCTTCATATTCAGGCATTTTCGGCCAATTTTTTAGACATTTTGTAATTAAGTGTTTGAGCTGAAACATTTTGTACGGAGTATGTGACGCGTTGTGCACTTCCACCAACAATGAAATAGAAAATTAGCGTTCTATTATTGTAAGTTTACTTTATTTATTTATTTTTCGTTGCGCCCCAAATTTTGATAGAGATTGAAAAAAAACTTAAACTATGCAAATGTTTGCGTGACAATTAAAAACATATGTATATCATCTTTAATTTTCTCCGAAATTCACTTGATTAAGCCTTGAAAACCTGTAATTCGTAGTCTGCAAAGACATGACGCATTATTTTGTAAAAAAAAAAAAAGAAGCACCGTTTATTCTGTTTGTTCCAGTCAATTAGCGTTAGAGGGTTTCTGTCTTAACGACTAGTAATACTCTACCACCGCATGTCAAAGCGACCACACTTGGTCGTATTATTGTGCAGGCACCCAGGTGATGGATGGATGGATGGATGGATGGATGGATGGATGAATGGATGTTAATGGCTATACCCTTTGTAACGGGCAGAAGCTTGCGCCACCTAGCCTAAGTCTCCCAGCGGTGATCCAGTGGTGCCAACCCGTGCATAAAAACGATTTGTCTTGGTCCTCACACAACTCACGCATAGTGCCAATTACTGCATTGTCACTGTAGAAATGCTGTCCTTTCCGGTGTCGTTTGAGTGCAGGTGTAGAAATTTGATGTTGGTTCTACAAATATCTAAATTATTAAACTGATTCATTACATCGCCAATTTAGATGCCAACGGATTGCGCGTCCGCTTGGGCCGCTGGTCCCAAGCCGTCCAATCACCGTGCTCCTACACGAAATGCTTGCGCGAGGCTTTCTAGCAATTGCAACAAACATCTTCCAAAAATCCTGCTCCCCGCAAAGTTATCATGTCCCAGGACAACGTGCACCCATGCTTTTGTCCGCTACAATCTTGTCAAGAAGAGCCCTACGCCGGCGCGCGAGGGACCGTACTGGAACGCAAATTAAAAACAATGAACTTGAATGTCAACGGAAAATACCACGTCATTACAATCGATAGCATCAAACCTCTATACAGGGAACAGATGAAAGACTGGCGGTATCAGATGAGAGAATAAAAATAAAAATAATTAATTATTTATATATTGATTTAAATCGCGACTTAAATCACACCGGTGACCGGTTTTACTATGATGATTTTAACCAAACCTTTCCTGTAAAAATAATTCCAAAATACTTCTAATTTACCGTTTTTCTAACATTTGGTGATTTCTGTGTGCACTTGTATTATATTTAAATTAAAATTTCAAGCAAAAATATTTAAGTCAGGTTGAACACAGACCACTCTTCCGAGCAAATCAGAGCTTTAAGCTTTTTCTCTGCGTTGCACTTCATTTGACGGTTATATAATGTGCTACTGGGTAATTTCAGATAAAATCGACCAAAGGGTGGTTGGTCGACATTTCTAAATCAACTGATATTTTGTATATTCCATTGTCAATTGTCTGATATAAACAAACCCGCACTTAGTTTTGACCAGAAAAAAAAAAAAAAAAATTGGGGTGAGGGAAAGTCGTAAGGCAAGAAGGTGGGCAGTTGCTTCAAATACCATGTAAGCCAATAGAGTCTATTGCTATATTACCCAAGCATCAAGGAGAATGTAGGGACTGGTGTTCCACGCGCCGCACGTGCTGGCCTCAGCAGTAGTAACATTTCTATAGCAGATACCTAAAACAAATGGCACCTTGCACGTGCGTTCGTCAACACTTTATTTTGGTTATTTACTTCGAATCTTTTATACGGGGAAGGCATGCGCGTGTGGCGCGTGGAACACCAATCCCTGCATTCTCCTTGATGCTTGGGTAATATAGCAAATGGTCTATAGACCGACACGCTGTTTACAAAGAAGCCTGCGTTTGCCCACACCAGGTGTGGGCACTGCTCGTGCGCAGAAACAGAATTCGCGTGAAGTGAAGCTTCTGCGCATGCGCAGTGCCGTCGACAGCGCCACCGCAACTGCGTGACGTAAGGGCCACGTGTTGGTCTATTGGGGAGGAGGACTGACCGTGACGCCCCAAGCGGTTAACTTTAGAACTACACGGATGGGGACAACAAATACAATGACTCAGCGCTCGGCCGACATAACCGAACGCAGCGTCAGCGTTCGGCTGGAGTTCGTGTTCTCCGGTGAGGGGGAGGAGGGGCTCTTTTGTTACCACCCCGGCCTGCATGAACAATGCAGCATGCACGTGCCCAGCTCAGCACAAAAGCCTGAGTGGGTCAAGCTCGCATTCTTTAACGACTACTTTCGGGATAGATCCGGCACTTAACGTCACTTCGTCGATTGTTAGTATTTTTTACATTACACTGTGCCCCGCGCTCTATTGTAGAAGATGACATGGACATACATGCCCATAAGGCCTGTGGGCATGTGCACAGGCCTTGTGTTGAGTAAACACCGAGGTGTGGGGAAACAAATGAGTCAGAGCGCCCCCTATATTTCTATCTCCTGCCCAATACTGGCACCTCCCGCGGAGCACGGGCGAAAAGTGATCGCAGCGCCCCTGACGAGCTCGTAGTTTCCGCTAGCAGACGAATTCTCCACAACACATTGGTTTTGCCTATCTCCGTACAAAGTGACCAATGAAAAAAAAAATTGTCACGGGTATTCGCTGCTTTGAATGTTAAAAAATAGGTGCCACATCTTAAGTGAAGGACATTTTCTTCGCGTTAGAAAGATGTTACAGCTTTCAGGGTGCAATTTTCGGGCCATCCTGAAGAAAACACTCTGTCAGAACTTATGTAAGCCAGGCAAAGCACGAATGTACCTTCGCCCTGTTTCTTGAAAGAGGGCAATGTACGAAACTTGCAGAACATAGCTACGTTTCAACTTTACTGTTCTTATCAATCAATTCGTTTTGTTGTTGCAATTCCCATTTCTCATGAATGTATTGCTTAAAATCGTTTTGTCAAATAGGCGAGCTGGCTAATCCCGTTAAGATCGTCTCCGGATGAAGAAGCAAAAGGCAATTTCGAACCACGTACGTTACTGCGATGTCACTATGCTCTCGAACAAGTCGATTGCGCATCATGCACAGCTGACGCTATTACTGAAACCAATAAAAGCGGAATTACAAAAAAAAAGCAGACTTCTCGCACGTGCAAAATGCAAAATGGAAAAAAAAAGAAGAAGAAGGAGAGCGTCGCTGTGCAAATAAAGGTGATTTTGGTCACGTTATATACGGCGCACAAATTGCGATTGTTAACGGCGGGCCGACTATAACGTCTTCTGCGCCTTCTATGATCATAGGCAACCAGTAGACGGTCGCGCAACTACTTCCATTTTTCAAAGTCTACTTTCTTTTTATGTTTGAGGCGACACTACGCCGCCGCGTTCTTTCTTCCTCTTGTTTTTATGTGTTTTTTTTTTCTTTTGTTTACTTGATGTTCGAACCGTAGGGTATTTCGCTTTGCCTTGTTTGGCTTCGTTTTTACTTTTTTTCAATTCGGCGCTTAGTACCGCCGGTTCATCTGCTACTCCCCGGACATCTTGAGGGCCGTCTGCAACCTTGTTGTTATTGTTGTTGTTTCTTTCCACTGTCGTCTGCGATAACCTCCTGTTTTCGTCTTCGATTGAGTTTCTAATCGTAAATCTTCATATGTGTTTTTTGATACTTAATAAATATATTAACAAGTGTAAGCTCGTTATACATTTTTTTCGGATTTTACTTGAGTACGCCGGCACGTCTGCTATAGATCATCGTTTGTTGATCAACCGGTCACCTTCGGGAATACACCAGCGCATACTTGGAGATGGCAGGCATGACATGTGCCACCTACCACTGCAAAACAAGTTTTAGCGATGTGGTGGAAAATCCTTCTTCCGTTTCCCGAAGTCCGAACAAACGTGAGTAATTAAGTTACTTCAAATTAAACTGGAAGAGCTATCCAAGTCTGGCTTCAAAATCGCTACTGACGCCTGAACAGACGATTATGACAACTCGGCGGAGATCGCGGAGAACTTCATGGCCGACATACAAGATGCACAACTGAACACCCAGTCCTATACGCGAGGAGTGCTCAAGTTTCGCCGCTGACTGCAGCGCTATCCCAGACCCTAGCGGGACGCTTTGGCACTATCGTATCGCGTGGTTTGGCGCGTCCGGCGGGTTTTTGCTACGCGTTTCGCTGCCGTCTTCGTCGCTTCACGAGTTATTTACGCAGGAGGAATCGAGAAAAAGAAACGTAAGCCTGGCACACAATACTGTTGCGTGGTTGGTTGTAGCAACAACCTCAGGGAACGGACTAGCAAGTCTCTGGACTTCTACCGTTTCCCTGGCAAAGCGTACGAGACCCAACGACGGCAAGCTTGGATCACGGCAGTGCGCCGACAGAAGTAAGTCCTTTACTAGTAGTGCATGGATTTCGCTTAATGCGCCGATAATGAAATGGGACGGAGTTACCGTTTTTTTTGGACTATAGTCCGCGGACTATACATGTTTAAAAGTTGAAATTTTACCCGGTGCGGACTATCTAAAGGTGCGGATTATACATGGTTTTGTATGCTTCTGGATCGTTCCCTGTGACAAGACGCGAAGAACTTTATGAGTAATAGAGTATATTAATAGTGATTTATGTATGATACAAGCTTTTTTGTGAGCTAATACAGCAGGCATTTCTCAAGGTGTGCTGTGTATGATAATTTGTACGTTCGGATTAGGCACTAAGTGCGGAATATGCGCCGCGTGCGGACTATCTAAGCCACAACTTTTATTTTTGACCCCAAATTCTCTTATGCGGACTATAGTTCGGAAAATACGGTAGTATGACGGTCAGCATAAAAAATTCAAATATGCCAAGTGTGGTAAAGCACTGTGGCAATGCCGGCGTCACGAGAGTTTGCGATTTACGTGCTCGTATCGTAGCATTTATACAGTGACGCTACGCTACTCTGGCAAACATATTTCACCTGAGATATTTAAAAATGTGATGTTGACTTGGAAGCTAATACAAGTTCAGCCTGATTTTCGGCTGGTCAGGCCAGAGCTTGCGGTCTCAGGTTATTTTATTTTCCAGCGAGGATGGCTCCAAGTGGTTGCCGTCCCCGGCGACGAGAATTTGCAGTGCCCATTTTGTGGACAACTGTAAGAACGACACTGAGGCACACCCCTTGTACATCCCCACCATCTTCCCGCCTGTCTACAAGAAAAAGGCGCCCAACGTAGAGAGGGCAAAGAGGTAATAGTAATGTGGTCTAGCACAGTGGTTCTCAGCCATTGATGTTTCGCGGACCCCTTGTGAATCGGCAGAGATGATGGAGGACCCCGTTCGTGGTGAGGGGAAGGGAAATAATAGGTTAATTATGATAGTGATTTAATAAATGGATATAACTAAGGGCTAGTGGGAAGTAAACTTCACTTATTGCTCTACACACGAGGAAACGCACCCGAAAATTGGAACGTTTCTTCTAAATCTGAGAAAAGACAACTTTTATTTGCGGGCTAGAGTGCCTTCGCGGACCCCAAAGGGTCCGCGGACCCCCCTTTGAGAACCACTGGTCTAGCATATAGTGCAAGATGTGACATGTTCAACCTTTCAGGATGCTGAAACGATCCAGCCGCTGCCAACCCATGCCACCTACAGTGGGGGCGCCTCCTGACCCTGACACGGTTTCTGAGCCAGAGGCGACAACAGAGGCCGAGAGTTCCAACTGGGATTCCTTCACGACACTCGTCCACACGGCAGCCCAAGCTATGCCTATGAAGTGCACGTCTACAGTGGTAATTGGAGAGAATTTATGCACCCTGTGACTGCAAGTAATATCATTTAAAGGCCCCATTTCTAGGACTGTAAATGCAAGTTCTGCCTCAGCATAGAGTATAATGCTCTGGACCTTCGTTTCTTACTTTTCAGTGCCTACCATCATGAGTGCAGAGTATTCATAGATTTGTTTGTGGCACAGGAAGATCGAGTGCTACTTTAATTTCCGTGTTACTGTTTCTTAGGCGACGCAGACTGATGACGAGGCACTGGATGGTGGGCCGCTTTGGCTCTTGCTGTCTGCTACAGATGGACACAACGGATCAACGCAGGTCACTCACACAGAGCAGGTGGATAAGGTAATTTTAACAGAGGAATAATACATTTAACTTTAATATTCTCTATGGGAGGATGTCATAACTCAGTTTCTATCCTATGCAGCTGTGTTAAAAAAGGAATATTTTAGTCTAATTTTCCTTCCAATTCCTTCAAATCATTAGGTCCCAAGCACGGCCTCAAGCACGGTCCTAAGCACAGGAAGAGAGTGGCGACGGCGGTGCGGTTTCCTTGGGTTCCAGTTCCTCAGGGATTCAGAAGAGGCACTGCAGGACCTATGTGGTGTCACAATGACTGTTTTCAGCCTCCTACTGTGTCTGACACCCGCAACCAGGTACAGCGTAGTGACATTCCGGCCGAGGACAAACTCGTTCTCTTCTTAATGAAACTTAAGTAGGGGATCAGTTACACCCCACTGGCCGCTCTCTTCTCCGTTCACAAGACCACAGCTTCTCGGATCTTCAGGACCCTACTGGACACTCTTAGTGTGAGGCTTGAACGATGGGTATTTGTGCCAGCCCGTGAAATTATCAAGGAATCGCTACCACCAGCCTTTAAAACGCACTACCCAGATTGCACATTTATTATTGATTGTACAGAAATTAGAACTGAATCTCCATCTGACCCCGAGCAGCAGCACTACTTGTACTCCAGCTACAAAAGTGGTTACACCATCAAATTGCTGATTGGCATAATTCCGAATGGCATGATTTCGTTTATATCTAAGATCTATGGGGGCCGACAAAGTGACTGCCACATAACTGTTAACTCTGGGTTTCTGTACCTGGTTCAGCCCGGTGATGTTGTTTTAAGCGACAAGGGCTTTCCGAGCATCCGAACTACCGTGGCTGAAAAGGGTGCTGTCCTCGTCATGCCGCCATTCTCAAGCGCTGGTCAGCAGTTTTCTCAGGAGGACATGGACAATACTTACCACATCGCACAAGTTCGCATTCATGTAGAAAGGGTAATACAGAGGCTCAAAGCTTTTCACATTCTGAAGCACAGAGTTCCACTCACACTTATCCCACAGATGAACCAGGTTGTTCAAGTTTGCTCAGCTCTTGTCAACATGCAGGCACCCATTATAAAAAATAAGATATCTCCTTCCAAGACAGATTGAGCACGTTGGTAAAGTACACGTAGCTCAGGAAGGAAGGAAGTATTTATTTGCACCGACGTTTGTATAGTAACAGACAAACTTCAGTGGAAATAAACATTGTCTCTAGTTGGAAGTTGTACCGTGTCTATCCTTTATTGTTCCCCATTCCTAAGCTACATTTCTCCTTTCCATGCCAAAATTATGACATTCAGCTTTATTTCCTTTAAGCAAGCAGGATGCAGGATATTTCCTCAAAACATGCATCAACCTCTCATGGACAGCCATTTAAGTCGTTTACAGTAGGCCCCACAGATCATAGTTTAGGCGGAAACGTCTTGCAGACCGTGTTTTTATGTGAAGTAAAAGTAGCCAGGTTGCCTCCAAGAGACCGATCTCACCAACCAGTTCGGCTACACTGCTGCGATGCGTAGTGGGAACTTTAGTTTTTCTGCATTTGAGACAACCTCGCCTAAGCTCTGCATCTGCAGAGCACGAGATAGCATGAGCAGTATCGTGTACTGCTGGTTGCCTTCTGAGAACTAAGGGTATGGCGGCATCACCCATGTGCCAAACATTTGGTGAGATCGCTCTATTTGACAGAAGCTAATTGCAGTGAAAGTACCATGTGAGGGATCGCCAGACAGTGGGTACTCGCTTTCACCTCAAGAACCGTAGTAAAAAAAGTTCTCCACGCGTAGCATAACTAATTTCATCATTTGTGTGGCAGTTTATGCACTTTTATGGGCATACAAGGTGTATTTTGTTTCGTAGTTTATGATGGCACACAGCTTTCAAATGTAAGAAATTTTTTTTCTTTTACTGTCAACCAAATTCTGCCAGAAAAAAGGCTGGAGGTACACCTAAGCACTTCTTATGAGTTGTGAATACGAAAGCATGCATGTCATTATTTTGCTTCCTTATTTAGTCTGCAACATACTCGAATATGAATGGTAAAATGAATATGAATGGTAAAGAGAAAAAAAAAAACACCAGTGTGGTAGTGAGTTTAACGTAAATTCTGAACGCAGTGCAAGTCACTGTCACTATAAATGTGGACTTGTAAGTCTCAAAGCAGTTTTGTGTACAAAAACACTTTATTTGTAAAAGCAATACAGTGGTCCGAAATACCTTTTCCAGATCATCAAAATGAGACTCGTACAGGTAGCATTTCAATTTTCCTTTTGACATGTTTTCTGCTGTTACACTTTCATTAGTGCAATAAATGCGACATGCTGTGTTTCATAAACATTGGAAACCTCATTTGCAAATAATTGGGAAAAAATAGGTAAAGTAAAAATGTTCTAGTTTTGGGATGGTCTCTGCAAGAAATCCATCCTCTCTTTTCACAAGGATGGACTCTGAGCCTTTCGGGCTATAGACATAAAATACTGCCTTCTGCAGGTTCACCACATACAGCTGAACTTGCACTTGGGTGTAGTACGGGTGAGGTGGCTCAAGTGATAGATCACCTTCTCTGTATGCAAGGTAGGGAACATTGCACCGACTTTCGGCACGATCCAGAATCGGGCAGTCCTGGCAGGTTTCTGGGCATTTCATTTCTACCAGCACCGTCTCACCGTCTACCATCATGAGGCCGTCTGGGCTGCAGCAGAGCCAGGGCTGCTGGGACATCAGGACGAGACCTGTCTGATATTGCACACAGTTTGAATACCTTATCGCACTATTGATGCAGGATGATGAATATCATAAAAAACATCTACCTGGAAAATTGGCGTGCCTAGCTTGTTCTGTAGCTCTTCTCTTGCGGTACCTTCGTTCTGGATACCTGCACGCATATTACAGAAAGAAGGGCAACACAATGCAAAATCATGCCTGCATAGGTTACTCCAAAGGTAACATGCCGTTACAGTGTATACTACCTTGCTTAACAAGATCAACCAGAACAATATCCATGTCAGAACATTTACACATAACTTTTCTTCTATAGACCAGAATTTGTTATGTTCCATGCGGGCCGCCATTTTTGTCGATGCTGGAACACCGACGATAATAGGGCTGGGCAGGTATTCAGGATGAGAGTTTTAAAGCTTTGTTCAGATTGTAGTGCAGGAACGACAGAAATGCATAAGCATGAAACACCAAGAACACCGATGCCAATGTTGCCGCAAAAATGCAAAAACAATTGTAACCGCAGTCCCCTAAATCATTCGCATGCCACCAGCACGAGCCGATGTAAAGAAAACTTAACCTTGGCGATAAAAGCATTACCTGAGGCTATATGCTCGTACCGAGAACCTCCAGAGTTTGTGCACTATTAATATAACAAAAAAGGTGGGCAGAAACATGGATGAGATCGCTGGGAGCGAGGGTTTCGGACAATGGTCTATGCATTTGTTGCCACCTGGTCATGTCATGCGGGGCTGGGGCCGAAACTTGAATATATGTGCATATTACCATACTGCACAGCTTTGTTTGAGAAACGTTGTGGCCGGCCCATGCTTTTGGCTAAGGCTTCTTGATCGCCTCCTCTGGTGCGGATGGGGTTGGCCGTGGTGCTACTAATGCGCATGCGGCGCTCTTCATGCCACCTGGACGTGTTAATCAGGCAGGAAGCAAACAGCCAAGCAGATAGCATCACATTAAAGCTTTCTTAATGCACTGTAAATAATGTCATTTGCAGCAAACATGCATTATGAATTTTCCAAATTGCAACTTCAACAGCAGATATTTTCAGCCAGAAATTTTGCATTTGATGGAGAATAGACCAATTGCTCTATTACCCAATCACTAAGGAGAATGCAGAGATTGGTGTTTCATGCGCCACACGCGCACGCCTTCCCCTTATAAAAGATTCAAAGTAAATAACCAAAATAAAGCGTTGACGAACGTGCGTGCAAGATGCCATTTGTTTTAGGCTTTTCCTTTAGAAAAGTTACTACTGCTGACGCCAGCACGTGCGGCGCGTGGAACACCAATTCCTGCATTCTCCTTGATGCTTGGGTAATATAGCAATAGGTCTATTGTACCATGAGCCAGTGGCACCAGTATATTTGAATGATCAATATATCATCCTCCGTTTGTATTGGCATGATTCATGAAACTTTAGTTGCCACAGACGTCATTCACAGTATGGCATGCATGCATCACAGTGGAACTCTGAAGGCTCCGTTTGCAGGCATGCAAGTGAGCAGGCAAGAGGAAGAATGTTTTGAACATATTCATGCCACATAAATACTTTGCATGCAATGGGGAGACTAAATGTTGAAGAGCAATAGAGTACAATCAGAAACACTGCAAGAAATCAACTTCCAAATGGTATAATAGGGGTTGAAGAACCCATTCCCGTAAAGATTTGTAGATTTGGCTGTAACATGCTTGAAAGACAGATAGTCGTCAACATGCCGTGGGTTCTGGGATTGGCCTTCGGTATCCAGGGCCATATCTTCCACGTCGCACAAAAACAGGATATGTGCGACGTACTGCTCTTGGAGCCTGTCACTGAGTGCAGCTAAAATGTCAAATGCTTTCAGAGAGATCCTCAGGCCCACAAAGGAAGCTGCCATGTGGTGGAACACCTGGCGAGGTTCCTTCATGGCTGCGAGGAGCCCCACAAGCCTTTCTTTGTCCACAGCCCGGGAGACCTGGGTGACCATGCAGTTGAGGACATCTCTGCATATGGTGTCATCAACACTCCTGGCAGAAAGTTTAAGAATTTTGACCAGGGGGCCTTCCACCTCTGGAAAATGCTCCAAAATAATTGAAGGTGAAGCAGGTCGAGCATCTGGACATGTGCTTCTTGGACCTAAAGCAAAAATAAAGGCTTGATATTGGCATCAAGCTGAACATCACACAATAGTGCCCTGAAATGGGTGCTGTATTTAATTGTATGAACAAACGAAATGATATTCCACGTGAGTAAGGCACGGCCTAGGCAATTGTGAACCAATTGTAGAGAATTGACCTAGGCTGATCTGTTACCACATACCAAGTTTACTACCTACTTATGCTCTAACCTCACTGGAGATTACTACTCATTCTCACGGAACGAGAGGCTGCCTCCTTGAAATTTAAATCTATTTGCACCACTGAGTAAGCTACTGAGTGAAGTACGAGAAAAATAACCTGGGAACAAACCCACGAGGGGTTTTTTCGTGGCATACACTGGTTTGTGGTTTGGTCTGCCCCACTGTTGAGGCCGGCTGGTGCATGAGGCGTCTTCGGCAGTATTAATAAAAAAAAAACATACTGCAGCGCAGTGCTTGCACCGGCCCTCGACACCAGCCCGGAAGGTGCAGGTGGCAGTCAAAACAGCCCGCGGGGACGTTGAAAGCTAGAGGAGAACAACGGAAGGTCCTTGTAGTTTCATTATAGCGCACCCAAATGTCATCCGCAACGTGTAAACACTACGAGAGCCGAACTAGAGCTCAAGCAGGGACCGTACTGTCTGCAGCACGTTTTTTGCACTGGAGGCTGACCTATTACCTGACAAAAAGAAAAATGGACCACTGTGACTACAAATCGCCCTCGTAACGAGTAGAAAATAAAATGTTATGCTTACGCAAAATGTAAACAAACACCGCTCAAAGGCAAAGTGATGTCGTAAACGACGTTCTGTCGCACTTGGGACACACATTTGGCCTTCACTTCGTTGGTAGAGCCGTCGATTATTTCTTCAACGGAGAACACGTGCTGCCGTAGCTTTTCGCCCTTCTTTTGATTTGACCCCCGAAAGAATTCGACAAGATTTTCTAGTTTTTTTCAAACCCGCACCCCAACCGATGCATGAAACTGCGCACTACTACTCTGTTTACCGATGCTGACTGACGCGACTAACGCGATCCATTTTCGTTTTTTTCTCCATAGACGGCGCCACCGTCGCAATTTCGGAGCGCCATCTAGTTGGGGGCTTCGTTTCTATCTTGTTGGGTGGGCAGCCAGTCAGATCTGTCATCATGCTTGCTATGTCCAACTGCAATCAGAAACATGGAACACCTCGAAAAACATTTTGTTGAAGAACAAGAAATACTCGCATGCGAAAATGACACCGCCTTGCGACTTAGCTCGTCACCGAGCTGGTAACATCAGCCGTGCCTTCGACACACATTGCACTGATATATTGCACCAACCAAGAGTTCAGCTGAAGGCGCACTTGAGGCCGCTGATCGACGCTCGAAACAAAGGCACGATGTGCGAGGATTGCCTGGACATGAACGTTGACAAGCACTTGAATGTACTTTTGAACTGCTTCGCTGAGCGAGAAAACGAAAAACCTGACAAAGTCACTGGGAAAAGAAATGCGAAAGCGCAAAAGGTCACACACTGCTAGCACGTAGCAGATCGCAACGTGCGGCGTGCGACTCTTATTTACCGGGCAGTGTGAGCTTCCTTTCCTCTGTTTTGTTTTTAGTTATTACCATAACGCCGAGAAAGCAAAAAAAAAAAAGTGTACCATGCAATTAAAAAAAAAAAAAAAAAAAAAGTGAAGCTTTTTTTTTTAGTAGTTTCTTCGTGTTTTTGCTTTGTTTGTTTTGGACTCAAAACCGACGGCAAGCACCACTTGCTCATTTTCAATGCTCCTACCGACGTCCCGCGCGATCGCCGTCGTTGGAGGAGGTCTTTGCTGGGTGATTTGCATCTTTGTATCGCCTGCTAACTTCTTCATTTCATTCGCCGTTGTTCGCGTCTATTCCCCATTTTTTTATTTTCGTTCTGGGATGGGGACCCCATCTTTCCGGCAAAGTTCGGAAAGTGTTTGCACGGTCATTTTTACCGTTACTTTTTGTCTTGTTTTTATGCTGCAGTGGCTGGTGCGCTTGCTCTGGTAATATTAACATGTTGTTTGCGCACGTTTTAATAATCACCTATTCAAGTAAGAAATTGTGACAATTCCGTTTGAAACGGATCAACAACAACCTCTTACGACGTAGTTCGCCTTTTTTGTGCTTCCCAGACGCGCTTCAAACACGTGTGATCCCCTGAGTGGCGTTTGAGACCTCTAAATAAACTGCTCTATCTTTGTTTCTGCGCGCGTTGTTATTTGATTGTCGTTGCAGTTGCGATCAGTGGATTACGCTTTGCAAGCGGACTGACCGTAATGAATTGTTTCAGCTGTTGAAGTGACGAAACGGGGCACGCAAAGCTCAAGGACGACGCGGAGCCTACACTTTTTCTATTGCGCCGTCTGCTGCCGCTAGAGGCGCCACAGTCACGTTCGCCGCTGCTCCCATGGGTTTTCGAAGGAGTTTCCAGTACTGGCGAAGATATATCGTATTTGGTTGCATTAACGCGCATTGATGGACGGGGCACGTTTGAAACTGAGTAACTAAAACCATAAGATTAGGATAATTCTAATATTTTTTAGAAACAAACTATGGGTACAGCTTGGTTGTAACATATAGTAATAATATTTATTTACATCATATATTTTTTTCTAAAAATTGCCAAACATGCCTGTTCGAACGATAAATGGCCAAATGTGGAGGCCTGTATCCCATGAAATAATTTAATCACAATCACATACTTTTCAGACAGTATTCTACTTATCAATGACTATTATTTAATATATGTATTAGAGATTTTAGTGATACGGTAGTCGTGATATATTTGGGCAAACATTAGAAAAAAATCAAACAACAAAAAGTTTTAATGACAAAAAAAATTTTTTGTAAATTTGGGTACCGAGTTATACTTAATTTCGGCATTTCTTTCTATGTAAAACATGCTGCATTATATGATTGAAAAAGAAGAGATAACTCTCCAAAGTAGGGTCCTTTTTCAAAGCCTACACTTAGCAGTGCCCTATACGGGAAGTTCCAGTTTCATGAAGCTAACACACATCTTTCATATATTTTTATTCAGATGAGGCCATTGATAACTATAGCAATCGTTCATACAGTAAACGTGACAAGAAACTACTGTGTACAAAGAGGTATCATATTACAGATTAGTGATCCGAGAAAATATCACGCAGCCATCGGCCACTGGGAAGTTTAATAATAATAATAAATAATAATAATAATAAATATTTATTCATGAGAAAATAATTACCAAGTTCAGCTTCGGACCTGGTCAAAGCCGGCAAGGGCTTGTGGGACCAGATCCAGCAAGAGAAGAATCAAAGGGCGAGCTCGCATATTGACACACAGTAAAATAAAAGAAGAGAAGAAAATTACACACAAAATTGTCATTGCTCCCGCAGGACGAACAACGGAGTTAGCCGCGGGGCCAGCAAATCAGTCGGAGCACTAAATAAAAGAAACGGCACTCATCGTTGCGCACACACAAACACGCACTCACTTGTACGTCCGTATTGAAGAAGGGCGAAGCAGAACGTCGGGACGAACAGACCAAGACTGTAGTTACAATTAGTGTAGGGCACTAAAAAGAAAAAGAGCACAAACGAGAAAAAAAATAAAAACAAAAAATCACTGGGCAAAACTCGCATAGGTCTTAGGGCCTCACGATGATGCAGATAAAACAACAATCTACTTCAGGACAAAATTGAGAAATGAAAAGGAAAATAATATCGCAAACAGAATAGTCAACGTTTCGCCGATATCATATAAAGCTCACAGTCACTGTCGCGATACGTCAGAAAAAGTTGTTTCTAGAATTTTCTTTAATTTCTTGTTTGAGGTAATGGAAAACATTGAGTCTGGTAAATCATTGAACACTTTTGGCACATAAAAAGCGCGCGTACTTTCACCATATCGCGTTCTCACTCGTGGTATGTCGAAACGAGAGGTGGCCCTAAGTTCACGCGACGAATCTGAAGTGACATTAAATTCGCTCTCCCAGAAGTGGCGCCATATCACAGTTTGGAGAAAGAGGGAGTGGAATGAGGGCAGTTCAAGCGAACCAAATAAGTTATCGCTTGACGAAAATGTTGTGTTATACGTGACGTTCTTGAGGAGTGCGTTTAGAATTCGGTCAATTCTGGAATGCCAGAAGAGTGGACAGTTAAAAAAAATTGAACGCTTTACCGTTGCAGACCGCATAGCCTCTCTCCTGCAGAGAGTGTTGTCGGCGTGATCCCGTACCTTAGTATACCGTAGGCCAGAGCGTGCACAACCTTTTTCCTGACGGAGAAAGGTAGAAATCTTTTTATGTTGTATAGCATACAAGACACTGACCTCAGCCGTTGACAAAGATGCGTCATATGAGTAGTCCAAGAAAGATCGCAATCAAAGTAAATGCCTAGGTATTTGATCGAACTAACATATTCTATAGGATCACAGTGAGTACACAAGCAACCGGAGTTGTGGAGAAATAGCGGATAGGTCGACCTTATATTCTTTAAGGGATTGCAGAAACATATAAGTTTTGTTTTAGAGGCATTAACTCGAAGCTTATTTACCGAAAACCAGTCCATGACGCTAATTACATCCAGTTGGAGCATTTCCACTGCACGCTGGTACAATAGATGGCGAGAAAGCAAAACAGTGTCATCAGCGTACTGAAACATTAGTGAATCGGTAATAGATGATGAAATGTCGTTCACAAATATGTTAAATAACAGTGGTGACAAAATCGAACCCTGAGGGACTCCAGATCTTAGGAGGGCCTTTGCACTATGGACATTGCCTACCGCTACAACCTGTGTGCGATTTGTAAGAAAACATTTTAGCAGTGCGTGAAATGGGCCACGAAAGCCCAATCTATACCGCTTGTCTAGGAGGATGCCATGGTCTACTGTATCAAACGCTTTAGCGACATCGATAAAAAGTGCACACACATACAAGTTGTGTTCGAAAGAAGAGTGAAGGAAGTCTGATAAGGTTTCGAGAAGATTGGTGGTACCACGACGAGCGACAAAACCGTATTGGTTTGGCGATATTACTGCGTGTTTCTCAAGAAAACTTGACATAACGACAAAAAGATGTTTCTCCAGAATCTGTGAAATACAGGACAGTATAGAGATAGGCCTATACGAGGAAATCTCGTTTGGTACACCACCCCTAAAAAGTAGAACTACCAGAGCTTGCTTTAAGTCGTTGTAGACAATGCCAGAATCCAGAATGTTATTTATCAGAACGAGAAGTACGTTCTTTAACGAGTCATAATTCCGGCATAGGTCACCGACTGTAATGCCATCCACACCGGCCGACCGGAAACGTTTAAACCCAAAAAGATAAGAACGCAAGTCTGGCTCCGTTAAAAAAGGGAGAAATGCAGATTCCGAGATTGACAAGGCTGCGGGCAATCGATGCCCAGCACAGTGAGATGCGACAACGCATGCGCCTGCGAAGAAGCGATTGAACTTGTTCACAGTAAGAGTGAGATCAGTGCCGAAATGTTTAATTAGACTATCGGCTACGTTCGTTTTCAGGCAGCCACGAAATTCGTTGATGATGGACCAAGTTTTCCTGACATCAGAACCAGCGTCAGAGATCTTTTTAGCAAAGTAGGACCGCTTCGCTGAACGAATGAGAGCATTTACACGGTTCCTGTGGATCTTACAATCCAGCTTGAAATCGGCATTGTTGGGAGAACGCCGACTCTTTCTCCACAGTTGCTCTTTGAGTGCTATGGCCTCAAGTATTTCAGAAGTCACCCAGGGCAGTGTGAGCCTGCGTTTCTTGACATACACAACCTTCTTTGATTGGCCTCGAAATTTTTGTATAACACTAGTAAAATTTGTATATAAATTTTCGTCGTTTACAGATGACAACGAAGCTGCCCAGTCATAACCGGTAATGAGCCGATCAAACATTTTCAAGTCAAGCTTCTCAAAGCGGTACCTTGCCTCAGTCACAGGAACTGCCTTAGTAAAGATACATTGACAAGCCACAAAGTAGTGGTCAGCTAGTTTTTGAAGAATTACAGCGGACTGAATGGAATCATCAGAAGCGCGGACATTAAAATGGTCAAGGCATGCAGAAACAAGATTCCCATTTAGCACTTCCTCTCGCGTTGGGCTTTGAATGGTGTATGTTATACCATGATCCGAAAGAAGAGATAAATATTCGCAGACGTGGGATTTGGAACCCTTAAGCGTGTCAATATTGATATCGCCTACTTACCATACATTCACTTCATTAGTTAGTCCCCCCAAGTGTTCTCTCAGCTCATCTAAGAAGCTATTACAGTTTGAGGAAGGAGGTCTGTAAACTGCTAGCAATGATATTTCATGGTTGAAGTTAGAAATCTTAAGAGCACCTCCTCTAGTATTGTCGCGAGTGTAAAAGAAGCTATGAAACCCTGGTATTGTGAATTGTGGTAGCCAGTCAACGCTTACATTTATCTCGGTCAAAATGAATGCATCAACTTGGTCGCAGATTTTAGTACTAATTACCTTGAATTCGTCCCAGTATTTACGAATGCTACGAATGTTAACGTGCACAACTGCGAAACGATCTGTAGAAGACGAAGCAAACGTGTCACTAAACGAAGTAAAGTCGGCATACTGGGAAAAACTTGTCATGACGGTTAAGTGATAAGATCGAGATCACGTTTTCGAGAGATTCTCACGGGAGGGGCGCCCTCTTCTTTTCGAGCGAAAATTCTCCCGTTCTTTACCCAGACGAATTTATATCCACGTTCCCTTCCGCGCGAGCGAGCGAGCCAGAAAAGTTCCCTGTTAGATGGTGTGAGGTTCTCATTGAAATATACTTTGCTCGGTGTGCCCTCGCTGGCCAAAAGCCTAAGTTTGCCACGTGCCTGCATCCATCGGTCTTTGATGGAAACTGATGCGAATTTCACCAGAATGGTTGGATTAATAATAATAATAATAATAATAATAATAATAATAATAATAATAATAATAATAATAATAATAATAAGAATAATAAGAATTATAAGAATAATAATAAGAATAATAAGAATAATAATAATAATAAGAAGAAGAAGAAGAAGAAGAATACGAATAATAAGAATAAGAATAATAATAAGAAGAATAAGAAGAATAAGAATAATAAGAAGAATAAGAAGGTGAGAATAAGAATAATAATAATAAGAAGAAGAAGAGGAAGAGGAAGGAGAAGAAGAAGAAGAAGAAGAGGAATATTGTTTATTTAATGTGCCCCAAAACAACCACGCGGGTCTTCACACTGGCGCACACAAGATAAAAACAACACGCGCATAGCTTCAATGGTACAAATTAGCATGACTACAAATAGGTCAAACAAACTTCACACAAAATGTAATACAGTTTCAACTTTCAACTAGACCTGCCAAGTTCCGGCGAAAAACTGGGAGATCTGTGAAAATGTCCAAGCTAGAGGATGCGATTCTATTAAATGAAATTTGCATACGGGGCAGTGGTGAGAGTTTAGACATAAATTCAACATAAAAGACAGTAAAATTTCTGGTAACGTGACAAGGAACATGAAATTGATAGCATTCAGAAGTAGGTTAGCATCAGTCCAACCATTTACCACCCTGTGCAAGAAAAAAATCAGATCACGCTCGAATCTTCTATTTGACAAAGACCTAAGTAAAACACTATTAAGAAGAAATTCATAATCATAATAAAAGCGACGCTGAAAGTGTATATCATATAAAATGCGCATCATTCTTTTGCACTGATTCAATACTTAAAGACTGTGTACGTGTTAGAGAATAGACCATTTGCAGTATTCCCAAGCGCCCCGGCACGCACTCAAGGAATCATGGGAACGGTGTTCCATCAGCTCCCTAGTGATCACTAATTTTTGACCAACTCCATAATTACACAGTTTTAGAGCGTAATTCGAGGTCGCCCTGAACAAGCGCCTGATATACCCCAAGGACCTGTCATATCACTTTTAAAATTGCTCGTCAACATCAGCATTTTTTATACTGCGCATGCAGTCCATCTTTCAACCTGCCTGAGCTGCAGAAATCTCTTACAATATTATGATTCTCGTGATTGTTGTTTACGCAGGAATAGCTTAAAACGCCGATAATTCACAAAAACAAAAACCAGGATTTAGCTCGAAGTCCACGGGGTGTTTATAGCATTTTTATCGTTTCTAACTTAATATCAGCATGATAATAATGTAAGAGATTTCTGCAGCCCATCCAGGTTGAAGGGTGGACAGCATGCACAGTATCAAAAACGCTGACATAGAGGAGAAATTTTAAAAGCGACATGACAGGTCATTGGGTATATCAGACGCTTGTTCAGGGTGACTCCGAATTACGCTCAAAACCTGTGTAACCAAGAATAGGGTTGAAATTACCGATCACTAAGGAGCTGAAGGCACACCGTTCCCATGATTCTTTTAGCGCGGGCCGGGGCACTTGGGGGATATAGCAAATGGTCTATTCCCAACAACAGAGGCAAATTCAAGCCGTGAACGAACTAAAGCACAAAATAAACGAATCATACAAGCAGGGCGCCTGAACTTTTGAGTTATGCGGAGGGCAAGTTCGTTCGCTTCTTGCGCAGGGGGTAGCGGTGACGTCAGAACGCCGAGCCGTGATTGGCTGATGGCGACCCCCCTATCTGAGGGTCGTCTGCTCCTTTCCAACGTCGTCTGCTCGCAACGTCGTCTGCGTCTGTCTTACCTTTCCTGCTACTTTCGAAAGTGCAGAGGCACGGCCGCTTGATAAGGGACTCCCCTTGGGAGCGGCCTGCCGTATGTCTCGCGCCGCCGGTGAGAGCGATAGTTCTACTTTACCCCGCAGCGCCAGCCGTGGCGCTCGTTATCGGCGAGAGAGGCGCAGTCCGCCCGGCGCGGCCCGGTGTGGCTAGGGTGGCTAGGGTGCCTACATGTTTCCGCCCCGCTTCCGGAGCGGCGGAAACATGTAGGCACCCTAGGTGTGGCTATTTAGATTGTTTTTCGTGAAGAGGCAAGTCTCATTTGAAACGAGTGCCAGATTGCATGAATTATGTGACAAATCTGTGTCGAATAGATGCACATAATTCTTTCTGCGAGGAGCTCACTCAGTTGCAGGCTGCGCGTTAGAGCCGCATTCAGCTGGCAGTATGAGCGAATTGTCGTTTTCTTGTTCCCGTCCCCGTTTCTATTACCACTGTAATGAGTTATAGTTGGATATAGCTAGGCCGTATGATTTCCGATTTTAACCGATGCTCGAGCACGCTCGAGCTGTGCCTTTTATTTATCTGTGAGGGACAATAAGGAAGGGATTCCTCGTGCATAACTTCTGCAATATAAACTTCATTGTTCACGAACAGATCAAGGGAGTCATATAGTTTGCAAGCGGAATACCTTTCGGGAAAGAGGCTTCCGCGAAAGTCTCAATATATTCTCTAGAGGGCTGTTTAGGTCACCAGCCGAGTTAGCCAGAAGAGGTCTGACGAGCTTCCCGAGAAAAAGCTCGCAGAGTTCTTAGCTGTGGTACCGGTCTCTGCAGTTAGTACACTACATCAGCGGGCAGTCCCTAAGGTGTGGAAGCTCAGCGCTCAAGAGAACCTTGCCAATCCGTCCAGAACGACGAATCTCTGCCAACTGTAGAGCACTCTCGACAAAGGTGCAGACGGGCTTGCACGGACAGACAGCTTCAGGTCGTGGATAGCTGAGTCCTCTTTGGTCAAGGCTAAACACGAACAGATTTTTTCCGTCACGAGATTCATTTCCCTTAAGTTACAGCTTGCATTCAGGACACGTCACCTGCAAAGTTGAGCGGGTTCTACACATTAGCCTTCCTTGCTTAAATCTGTCTTGAAATTCGTCGCAGGTTTGTCGCAGTTTTTTAATTCGCTCGTTCAGTCGTTTGGCTTGCATTTGAAGGCGGTGCGCGTTTTTCTTGGCATCTTCCATGAAGCCTATAGCTGTCAAATTGAATGACGTCTGACATTCTTCTACTTCAAACTTTTTTGGCAGGCAAGGTTCAATAGCCACGCACTCATCAACAGCTCGTCTTCTTTCTGCAGGGGACTGCATTTTGCGTTCTCGGCTTCTACCGCTCGCATGCGACGTGGACGCGTTAGGTGGCACACGAACAAGCGATCTGCGTTTCTTTGAACCTGCTGGTTGCATGTACAACGAATACAATGGGAATTGAGTCGGCACCGCTGTCGGTGTACCTTCCGCTTCATCCCTACCTTGTAGTCCTCCGCCTTAAATGCCTATATGTACAGCCTCGGCTTTCTGCAGGGAAGATAATCCACATAGCGCTCCCCTCTCCCAAGCTGCGATGGGGAGCCAGGTTGGGGCAAGGTAAAATGTGAAGAGGATATAGGAAAGGAGGTGATGGGCAAAAGTGGAAAGCGCGAAGTGTACGTCGGCCTTTAAAATGAAGAGAGCGCACGACGCTCCTGGAGCTTGGTTGCCACTGGCTGCCCTTCTCGCTGCCTTCTCGCGAAATGTTCTTCAACCAGGCATCCCAAAATTTCTCTCTAGACGGAAGCTCGTGACAGCAGAGTTCCGGATCTCTCGCAGCATTTGACTTACAACGCGGCACGCAACAGTTTTTAGGCATCGCGTGCTCCGTAACCCATCTGCACACTTTAAAACTGTGCAGAGACAGACAAAAGGCGGCTGTCTACGTCTCTTCTTTCTCATCCATCAGTGGTTATCGCCATGAAACTATAGAAACGAGCAAAAAAAACGATCGAAAACACAAACCACGCATGCGAGCACAGGGTAAAACTGCGATATTTTCTCCGCGAAAAGTGGTGCAAAGGTGGGGGACAAGCGATTTTTGCGGCCTTCTGCAACCGCGACAGCGCCTCGGTATCGGCGAAGCCAATGACGGGCAGATATTTTCTCTGGGTCGCGAAGCAAGAGCGCGTTGGGCGCCTTTTCTATACTCTTTTTCACCTTATGATGTACCACAGGAAAGGCTACAAGCGCGAGCTCCTTGCTCTATAAGGCACATCTCGGCGGCACAAGCTCTCGTGCGTTAAGAGTAGCGCCCAACGCTATGAGCTCGCTCTTCTAGCCTTGTCTGCGGTACAACATAAGGTGAAGCGGAGTATAGCTTTCAGCTCACGAGACCACTCGCCGATGTGCAGCGCCTCCACGGCAGATGGGAGAAGTTCTCCTCTCACGCGCGCTCTTTTGTTTTCGGAAAAAATCGGCAGGCCGCACCAACAGGGGGGATCGAGAGGCCGTGGCAGAGGCCAGATTCACGAAACGATCTTACGCCAAAAATGTGCGTAAAGGTCGGTTCTCACATGCAGCGAAGCGCTGATGTAGCGCTCCTCACGTGCCGTCAGCTGCTTATCGTCTGCCATGAGCAACAGTTTTGACGGTGCGATACAAAGCTGGTGAACGCTCCCGTCAGCACGCGCTTAGCGCGAGGTAAGCGTTACGCTTGTAGCGCTCCGCTGCATGTGTGAACAGGCCTTAAGAGGCAAACGTAAGAACAAATTCGTATTCACGAAACGAAATTATCGTAAGTTTTGCGCAGGTTACGACGGAATCCTACGACAGCTCCGGAGCTGTCTTACGCACTTCTTACGACCAAATCAGCATGGCCGACAGCGTCGCCCAGTTACTTGGTCGCGACGACCAACGGACGTTTATTTTTGTACGTGCTCTTCTCACGCGTCCCGACTACAAGCAGCAAGAAAAAAAGTAAAAAGTACTTGAAATAAACCAGGACGAACAAGAACGCTGGATCCACAAACACCCGGGAGATGCTCCAACGGCCACGATTCCAGGGATCCCGACCAAGCGAGCTCGGCAGATAGGCCTATACTTCGTTTCACCTTATGTGCGAGCGAAGGCAAAACTGGAAGCGCGAGCACGGAAGCTCCGTGCGTTCAGGTTTTGCTCGAGCGCGCGAGCTGGGGAGAAATGCAAAAAGCGCTGGTCTCGCGCTTCTAGCTTTAGCTTCGCTCGCAGATAAAGTGAAACGAAGTATAGCAGGCACTCCGACTCACGCGCAGCGGTGCTCCGACGGTCCTTGGCCAAGATCGTCTGCCCACGACCGGCTGGCGTTCTGAATGTAATATGGCCGCGCGACCCCTGTGAACCCTTCCCGTATTAGACTTTGATCGCTGACCTCCATTTTAGATTAAGAGGTCAATCTCTTCCTCTTGTCATCTCCTTGTTTTCCGAGGCAGCGGTGACTCGCCGGTGAAAAAGCGGTGATTCTACGACAGACGCAGGAAAGGTAAAGCAGCCATAGCTTTGACTAGCAGACGTAAAGCAGACGACGTTAACTGCGCCAACCCGCCGACGTGAGGAGTGAGGAGTCTCGCCGCACACGCAAGGAGGGAAAACGTATTTGGGAGGGAACTTGCGGACACTCTCGGTTCTTAGCAGACAAACCTCGGCGCCTCGGGACACCTCGCCAGTGAGTCCTTTGACTTCCCTCCTTGATGCGCGTCTGCTAGTTGTCAGACAAAAAGAACGTACCGCTCAGGGTTGGGCAGTATCGCGATACAAATGTATCGCGATAGTATTTCAGAAATACATTTCGTATCTGTTTTTCTGTATCGCGATACATTTTTTTCACCAGTATCTGTATTCCTGTATCGAAATACAGTTGGAATGTTTCTTTGTATCGCGATATAATCAGGGTGAAGTGTATTTCGTTACATTTCGTGAGAAATACTCACCCCCCACCAAAAAAAACAAACAAAAAGAAAAAAAAAAATCGAGTCCGAACGCTTTTTTGTTTTACTTCTGAGGACACCAGGGTCAAGGAGATGTAGGGGCATTGTTGCCATGCTGACCAGGGTTCCTCCCAATTCTCCGAACTATTTTTCTATGCCTCCTCTTCTCTCTTCTGAGAAGTGTTGCCTTGTCGGGGACTCGAACCAGGTGGCGTGCCAGGAGTGGAGTCAGAGCATCTGCTGCCGCAGGTCCTTAGGTAAGGATTTATTAAGTCATTGTTTGCTGGCATCCAATGCCCACGGCTAACCGTCTATCTTGCCTTAGCGTACACAGTGCACCCAGCCGGCAAAGCTGAATCACAGTCCGTTGCAGCACGAGCCTGGCGGTGGTTGACTTGAAATGGTAGCATGATTCACGCAGTCAAGTCCAACACATTTCGGATGCGTCTGCGGCTGCGCCCGTAATATTGCACGGCTCAAGGGTACGTCATCAGCCGACGTGAATGTGACCCGTTGCTTTGGTGATCGAAACCCAGGAAGGAAGCCAGACGTGGCCTCGCTGTGCCGACCCAGACTTCATACACCTGCGACTCGTTTCGAGCGCGCTGTTTCTCGGAGAGCTCGCACCTGTGCCGGCAATATCAGGTCGCAATCAACGCGGTCTCTGTTTGGATGATTCTAAGCGAAACTTGAGGACTGCAATTCATGCGTCGGTGGCGGAGGGTCGGCAGGAAGGACCTTCACAACAGGGATGCCACCGTATCGTTTTTTCAACCGTAACATAAGATAAGACACTTGTTCCAGAATGCTTCAGGTGGCCCACTATTCTCGAAAATTCCAAATGACACTGCCTGCACGATCTTCAACGAGGTAACCTACAACGAAAGTCCGTATTGTCCTTTCATACAGCAGCGTGATAAAGTTTCATGTTCAAGGCCACACCTACAGATCAAGAATACCAGTTCATTCCACCGTGACGTCATGTGATCAATGTTGACAGGGGCTTCCTTATTGGTCAGGGGCGTGGTGACGTTTTGATGAGATTTAGGATGACATAGAATTTATTTAGAGGTCTAAGTCTTTTCGCATCCCTCGTAAAACAGACAGGATGTCCGGGAAGGGACCGCGGTCAGTCCTTGATGGAACGTTCTTTTTTGAGCCCCTTGGAGACACCTCGTCGTCTGAAACCACTACATTCAAGGCAAAGTGCCAAGCCTACGGGAAGGTAATTTTGGGATAAAAAACTTCCACTTCCAACTTCAAGCTTCATCTCATTTGGTGTCTCAAACAAATTCGAAAAATGTATTGCAGTATCAGTATTTCTGTATTTGTATTTCTGCCCTTCCTAAAATGTATTCCTGTATTTGTATTTCCAAATACATTTTGCCGCTATCTAAAATGTATTTCCGATACGTATCGCGATACACTTTTACAGATATATTTCAGTATCAGTATTTTAGCTACTATTTTAATGTATCCCAGTATTTGTATTTCCAAATACATTTCTGAGTATTTCTGCCCAACCCTGGTACCGCTCGAGTTTTTTCGTCTGCCCCCTCTGAAAGGCGAAGTCGAGCTCGCTCGTAAAACCTGCACTTCCGAAAGTCGCATGAAAGTTAAGACAGAAGCAGACGACGTTGCGAGCAGACGACGTTGCAAAGGAGCAGACGACGTTGCAAAGGAGCAGGCGACGCTCAGTAGGGGGTCGCGATCAGCCAATCAGGGCTCGGCGTTCTGACGTCACCGCTACCTCCTTTCTCATGCGCAGAAGACGAAAATGAGCCCACTTGCGAGGCGTATACGAGATATAATACCAAGAGTTTTCATCTCACAGCAAGGGAGGAAGTGGCCAAGTGGGCTAACGCGTCTCAGCTCGGAGCGTGGAGCGAAAGCTTGCGCTGGGAACCTCCTGGGTTCGATCCCCGCCGCCCCCGCCCGTTTCGATCTGGATGAGTTTCGTACCGGCACGCGTTCGTGTGATCACTACTGCGTGATGCACGTTAAAAACCCCAGGTTAGCGGTTGTACCGCACTGGCTAAATTTCTCATCTACAGCTAAGAGACCGATTACCCGTTGAGGCGCATCACCATCAAGGCTGTATAAACATAAAGAGCAAACCAACCATCTCACAGCCAACAATAAAAGAAACATGAGCACTGAATGACAACGCTCTATCAAGGCACACACCGAGATCTTTCATTACGGTCACTCGTTCGATTGGAGTTTCTCCCAAAGAGTAAGTAAAATGCATAACAGTGTGTCGTCTGCTCAAAGAAAGAACCTTAGTTTTGGTAGGATTTAGGAGCAAATTATTCGCCAAAGACCATTGCAGTATGTTATTCACTTCGTACTGAAGAGCATTACAATAAAGAGGAGTAGCAACGCCAAGCGTCGTAAGAAGTCGGGACAGGCCTGCCTATGTCAAAAGAAAGCAGACAGAACTGGAGCAGGTTGCGGTCAAGAATGTACGCTCAAGGCTATCGTATTGCGTGCGACAGAGATGCACCATCGGGTTCGTCTGAACCAACATGCTCCACATGCACTGAGTGGGTGGACAACTTTCTGCAGGCCTTTGAAACCGCCACCTCTCTCCGGGAACGTTGTCAACTGCTTACGCTCCTGCCGTCAACACTGACGAAGAATGAGGTTCAAAAGATTATTCCACAGGCATCAATGTACCTCATCAGTAAATCCCGGAAACTCAAGGAAAAGCATGGCGTGTGGTATGAGCCGGATCCTTACACGAGGCGCAAGGTGAGCCCTGAGAACGTGTCTGCTGCCCTAGAGTACTTCACGAAAGGCGAACTACAATGTTCGCGATAAAGTCCCGACCAGAAGGATGTCATCTCTTTCATACTCGACGGGGAGAAAATGTTCGTGCCAAAGCGCTTCATGACACGCTCAATGCGAGACGCCTTTCGCGTATACAAAGACAAGCATTCTGATTCCGGCGTTGGGCTAACGAAGTTTGTTGCGCCCTAGATGCGTCCAATGTATTCCACACCAGGAAGTGTGCGTTTGTATGTGTTGCGCCAATCATTACCTTTGTATTGCCGCTCTAGAGAACGCTGCAGGCTTAGCCTTAAAAACGAGTGGAATGAACTCAGCATTTCTGTACCACCCACTAACAGGTCTGCGTCTTCAAGGAGACTGTGATCACTGCCCAAAAGGCAAGTCTCTTACACTCGAGGAACCTCATATCCCAGAGGATGAAGAGATTGTAATTGCAACATGTGAATCTAGCGACCTTCTGAAAAAAAAAAAACAAAAAAAAAACATTGGATCCTGAGACTTTCCTAAAAGTCATTCAAGTGACGGTTGGAAGTTTGATATTTCACAACCATATCGGGCAAACGCAAGTTAAATCGTTTTACGATGAAAAGCAGTGCATGTAACACGGGAGCATTGTCTTTAATTTTGACTTCGTTGAAAACTGGGCCATCGTGCTTCCTGACGAAGTTAAAACATACCACTGCAAAAAGAAAAAAAAAACATATGTTTTGATATTTACATGTGTAGTGACGACAAGAAAATTTACAAACAGATTTGCCATCATCTGTGAAGACCTGTGTCACGACGCCTCTCAAGCTTGCTTGGCTCTATATAAAGTTAAAGATTGGGTTGAAGACAACGTTGCGGTATACTCGCACGTGACGTACACATCGCGACACTGTTAGCGCGAACACGACATCGGCGCCTTTTCGCATTTTATTAGGAAAGAGTATTAGTGGGCACGGAATTTTACCCCTTATATTAGAGCCCTATATGAGCTCTTTCTAAAACAATGATATATTTGATGACAGCCTTTCGGTTCAGAGAGAAAAACACAGAAAACTGGCGATCGCTTGTTCGCGCTAACAGTGTCGCGCTCTGTACGTATGTGACGGGGCCGCCAGTCATCTCAAGAATCGCTACCAGCTTCACCAGTTTGCACAGAACGATTGTCCACAAGCCCAGTGGCAATTTTCTGCATCTGGACATGAGAAAAATGCATGTGACGGAGTTGGCAGACTCGTGAACCACCAGGCCACGCTGAACAACCTGAGAGAATGTTCAACAAACGCAATTCAGACGGCCAGGACAATGATGAGCGTTCCATCCGAGAAACTGAAAGATGTGCATCTTGTGTATCTAAACGAAAATGAGGTTGTTCAATATCGTGAAAAAAAAAGAAGAAAAAGAGTTGCTGACGGTACGCGCCTTCCATGCAGGGGCGAATCCCGAACTCCGTTTGGGGGGGTGGGGGGGGCGGAAAATTTGTAAGTATACTATTATCCCATTCTTTCGTGTGCACTGAAGGGTCCACCCATGTCAAATTTCCCTCCGAGAAGGGGGGAGGAGGGGTCGACTTTGTTTGGGGGGGGGGGGCGCCACGGTCGCCCCCCCCCCCCCCCCTTGGATCCGCCCCTGCTTCCATGGCATTAAGTCTTGGCAAGCATTGCGGCTGTGCAAGTCATCAACAGAAGGGACCTGTGACGTATATGTAGCACGGACAGTTAGATCTGTTTGGAAGAAAATTAAATGGGTACAGCGACAAAAGCCTTAGCCTAAAGCGCCGAATTTGATTCCCCAAGGACTGCTCATTTTGAATTCAGGGACATCTTATTTATCACACTTTTTTTCGCGGGGTATTTAACCTACAGTTTTAGTTGATGAATGCTTCTAATATTTATCTGATCACGATACGAGAATCACGAGACGTTATCCTCGCGCGGGATAAAATATCTCGGCTTGCCACGATTCATTTGTACACTGAGCGCATCGAAGCAGCTCCAGATAAAGTTACTGGATCTGGGAAAGTAGCGCCATCGCCTTCCCACCTGCCAACCGAACACAAACAAACACCAACATACAGACGACAAAACCTCTCAAGGTGATTGGCTCATCGCTGTCGATTGCCATGGTGATCGCCATTTTGAACCCTTTCAAAGCTTCGTAGCTTCGAAAGGGTCGTTAAAACCAGTCGCACCAAGATCTTTATGGAGCATCATCCTACTGAAAGCGTTCCTCGGCCTTTGTCACTGTGCATTCAATAAACGTATCACTCATGCTTATTTCCCTAGATCTCTTACAATTATGTAGCTCTTCTTGCGTGTTTTAAGACAGTAAAATTATTTTTTAATGCCCCCAAACACCGATGCCGCGTGTGATGCCGTACATCTTCGTACCGCGGGTCCTCTGACCTGAGGCGACGCTTCCGTTTGCCCCAAAGGAGCGACACTTGCTTCTACGAATTTTCCTTTTTCCGCACAAATAAGGGAGCACCTCGGACTATCTGAGATGAAATGTCAGGATTACTAGTCAAAACAATTGAAGTTCGTTATTTTCCCGACGTCCCCGCCTTAACGTCACGTATTTTCTGCCTTTCTTTTATGTTGGGACCCACCTCCAAAAATAAAAGAAAGGCAGAAAAGACGTAAAATTACTTGCAAAACGTATTTAGGTTATTGTACTAAATACAGACTTATGAAGGTATGTGTAAGATACCAAGTCACTCCCAAAAGATTTTAAGATTGAGTATCTTGAGTCGAATATTATTTATGTTAGGTACATGTTTGGTTCTCACTTTCGTGGTACCCGCGCTGGTCGGATCCGGCGCTAAGGTCATCCGTCGTAACTTCCCGAGTCAGTTACGCGGCATACGCCTCCTTAACTCTCCGGATTAGAAGACCTGAAATAACCCCGGGGTTAATAACAGTTAATATTATTGTTATATCATCGATCAACAAGTCCCTTCTTCATGTTCTCGCAACGTTTTTCCCACTGGTATGTGTGGTCTTCAACGAAAATTCTTTGAGTACCTTCAGAGATGGCCGTAATGACATTACTGTGATTCAATGAGAGTAATTAAATTACTTTATGTGGTAATCAGTAATGTAATAAATTGCTTTTCAAGGCTGGTAATTTAGTAATGTAATAAATTACTTTCAGGCATTAATTTCTGGAAAATTACTCATTACTTTCGAAGCACCCTAGAAAATAAACAAGGGCCATCTGAGGGCAAAGCCTCGTACGAGGAACACGAATGACGCACAAAGGCGGGCTCAAGATGCGAAGGAGACGGAGAAAAGTTTTCGTGTGAAGACATCGCTGGAAGGCCACAGCTAAAAACTCCACACAAGATAGGTCCACAGCGCCACGTCATCACGACGGTACGATACTTCGTTCATCCCTAAGCTGACAGTGCGGCGGGAGCTACGAGCTCCACACAGCCAATCAACCACCTTCCTTTCTTCCGCTGACTCCTTCTCTGCGCGTGGTTTCAAACGAGAGCGTGGTTACGTGGCGAAATGTAGACGCGTAACTGAACCAACGGGCGCGTAGCTTCCACCGCACTGTCAGGTTGCGAAGGGCACATCACCGGTGAGGTCAACACATTTTACTACCTGGAAGGAGAGCTAATTAAGACCCGCAGATCCCCAGGCCTTCTTACTCTTTAGTCAAGCAAGGTCAAACCGTAAGCTCCGAAATAAATAGTTTATCCCAAATGCCTCGTCAAAGCCCCAGAACGTTTCGTGCCCGTTGACAACGTGTAATAATTGCGGTTCTTCGAGTGTCTTGGAACAATATTCCTCAAAAGGATGTGCTTGTATGCGTCCACCAAAGCTCTTGGGAGAAAAGGAAGAGACTGCGTCCGAGTCGGAAGGGAGACGTTTCACATGACGACGTCTCGTAAGAGCGAGTTCCCATGGCCCCACTGGAGTTACCGACTCTAACTTGCTCAAAACCAGAAAGACGGAATCTTATCACCCTTTAACGAAAGACCCTCGCCATTGACTTAAGAGCGAAGCAGGTGATCTGATGTCTTTGAGTCACATCTAAAGAAGAAGCTATTCATCGTGTTGAACACTTCCGTCGTGTGCGCCAGCGGAACGACTGTTCAGTCTGGTCCACTCTGAGGCACTTGAAGCGGTTATGGTGTAAACAGAAAGATCAGAGGTCTAGTACATACACTGTAAATAAAATAGGCACAAATTGCCGTCTCAAGGTATTGAAAAGTAATGTCAAAGTAATTTCATTACTTATGGAAAGTAATTGTAATGTAATGTTATTACTCTTATTCTGTTGTAATTTTAATGTAATTTAATTACATTTTCGCAGTTTTCAGAAAGTAATTAGAAATGTAATTTTAATTGCTTTGTGAAATTAATTTTCCCATCTCTAGACCTTTTAAAATGTCTAGGTGAAGTTCTTTACTTGGTCTGAATTTGTTTCGTATTATAAAAATATGTGCTGGTGTGGTGCGAAAATGAGTCCTTTTACATTGTTGTTAATCTGCTCGAACGTGTTCAGAAGAACTGACGCAAAAAGAAAAAGTGAATTAGCTGTCGGTGTTTAGAAAACAGTAAGATGAGACTGCCTTTGAGGTAATGCGATACTGGTTTACGCTGTAGATGAGAAATGTAGTCAGTACAGTATGACTTATAGCCTGGGTATTTCAGATGCATAATGCAGTAGTGATACACGAACTCACGCCGGTACGACGCTCATCATCCAAATCGAAACTGTCAGTGGTGGGGATCGAACCCAGGATCACTGGGTTCTGCCAGTCTTGCACGCATTACACAAAACGTAAACGATCACAATTACAATTACTCTTGGTTAAAAAGTATTGGATTAGTTACTTTATTTATTTATTTACTTATTTATTTGTTTATTTATTTTCTCATTTATTTGCTCATTTATTTACCCAAAAACCGTTTCGGGTATTTAAATACGGGGAAAATGAAAGTACAACGTGTCAAAAACATTATGGTCAAGCGAAAACAAAACAAAAAATAATTACGTTGTTGACATAAACCAATCTAAACAAACTATAAACAAACAAAACAAAATAAAATGCAGGAAAAAAAAAACACTTAGTGGGACTCACAATGCAAAACAGCCCTTCATATGTCGCTATATATGTATTATTTAGAACGCTAATGAACATCTCGGGTGAGGTGATCAATGCGACTTCTCTGGACAGGCGGTTCCATTCGGAAATGGCAAGAACGAGAGGGTAGTGTTTAAATGAGTGGGTACGTGCAAAGATGGGCGACACTTTAAAGTGATTATCAACTCCAGACAAAATACGAGGATCCGGCTGTATGAACGAGGTCCTAAAGAGAAATGATCCATGATAGAGCTTGTGAAAAAATGTCATCCAAACTTTATGCCTTCTTCACTGTAGTGGGGTTAGGTAGAGGAAATGTTTTTTTTGTACACAATTTAGATGAAAAGTAAGGGTCCCTTAATTTAATTATTAGTTTAAAAATGCCAGATTTTTCTGCCGGTTTGAAAACAGGGTCTTTGTACTGTTCTCATTATTAGATTAGAATCACCGGGTTACAAACTATCCATATTTAAGAAGTGCAGGCACTTGAGGCATGCGGTGGGACAGTGATAGTCACGTGCGAATAGTGGATTTGGAGTTCAAATCGAATAGACCATATGCAAAATTGTTCGAACGTCCGACTACACTCTGTGCACTGCTATCTTTGTTGCGTCGAGATTTTCCTGCTGTTTGTCAATTTTGTACGTTGTCGCTAACAATCGAGGCCTACTGCTCACCGCCATCGATCCTCACCCACACCTGCATGCAAAGGGTTAGTATTGTTTTACACTCTTCTTGTGCATGTACGTGCTCGTCGCCCCGCCGGTCGCTGGTTTCTCGCCGCAATCAACATGGCGGGCGTACACTTCAGCTCGAAATTTGGCTTTGAGTGCCGGCAAAGGCACGGGCGCGGGCGCCCGTGCCTTTGCCGGCACTCGAAAATCAGGCACGGGCGCCTCATTTTCGAAAGCGCTTTCTCTGCGCGAGTGCTTGTGCGAGCGAAGGATTCTTCAGAACCACGCTTTCGCGCCCTGGCCTTTGTCAGTGCCGAAGCCAACTGGTGAGACGGGGCATGTTCTTCAGCGCCCCACTAGATGGCGCTGTGCATTTCGCATATCTAAACGCATACCGTCTATTCAAAGCGAATAGTGGTTTTGGCCGACTATTTTCGAATCGAATATCGAATTGTTTCTTAAAGTCTTTCACTACCGTGCACCATGCTTGAACGAAACTTCAGCTAGACTTGTGAAATTGTTCCCAACCTCCCGCGTGTCCACTTCTAAGCTCAGTTACTTTTTAATATTGCCGCGTGCATGACCGAGAAGGAACGCTTCTCCGTACTTCTGGAAGATTCGAGTTTACTCTTACTCCGAGTGTAAAAGATAAGCAGGCCGGTATGGAACTTGCCTATAGTCAGTCTCGCCCTAGCTCACTCCCGAACATTCTAGGTGGAATTTTGGAGATACCGAGTGTGTGTAACAGATAAGGAGCCGAACGCGGCCTTGCCGACTCACTCTCGCTCCAGCCAGCTGTTATGCCGACGCCGCAACTTTCTTTTGTTACTGGCACGAGTCCGCCAATTAAACCTTTATTTTTTCTTTCAGGCTGGTCGAGCCTTTTCCATCCGCGATAATTTGAAGTGGCATGCAAACGAAAAATTTGTCCCAGCTATCCTAATCGAGGGGATTTATAAATATGATTGCGACATGCAGATATTTTTACTTCTATTTCAAAAAAAAAAAAAAAAATGTTGAACGCGTGTCAAGAGATCGCTGCCTACACTCTAAAAAAAAGATGGAGGAAAAAGGTAGCAACGGCGCATTTTCCTCCCTTCTACTGACGCGTCCCCAAGCGGACACGAGAAGAAGGGTGGAACAAGACGTTTTTCTCCTTCTCCAAACAGACGGGAGAAAGCTTTCGCCCTCCCGACTCATCGTATTTCGGTTTCGTTTTTCGAGCAGGTCGCGCACGTTGTTTAATAAATGTTGTTGAGTTGATTGAGCTTCAGCGGCAGCGAAGGCCGTCTGTAATTCCGTCTCCCAGTCCAAACGTGCAGAACATTTTGGTTGCATCGACGTTTTTACCACTAATTTTATCAAACAAGCAGAGGAAGCCGCTAGAAACAGCGAAGTTCCGAAGAAGTTCCAGCAGCGCGCTGGGTAAGATGGCCGTGCGGGACCCACGTGGAACCACGCGGAACTGTGACGACGTTTTCGACGTTATGGAAATCGCAGAAACTGCGTCCAAGACAGGCACGCTTTGCTGCCGGGTGCCTGAGTGCCTTTGTGTTCAGTTCGGTTCTGTTTTCCGATGCCGAGTGCCAACCGGCAATCAACGTGGTTCTGTATTTTTGCGTGTCAGCAACATAGCAGCAACATCGTGATGGCAGTGTTGTGCGTTGCGAACGGAAGACTGGAATTATCGCCGATGTGACCGTGTGTTCGCGTATCAGTGGTGTAACAACAAGGTGAGATGACGTAAACTCTCGGGCATTGCTGCTGCTGGTCGGGCCGTGATCGGAGGGGGCGGGGTGTAGCAGGTTGACATTCCGCTTCACATTAAAGAGTTTAAGACCACGTGAGAGAGTAGGGGAAATCGATCGACGTGCGGATGGTCGTGTTGGAACGCTGGCCTGAACCGTAAGCTCCTATCGTACAGTGGCCAATGTGAGTGTCGGTTGTCTCGTCACCGAGAGCGATTGCGCTCTGGGGAAAGGACTGAACAGTACGAAAATATGGCGGAAAGTACGTATATTTACAGTTTGGAATTATAGCTTTAAGAAAAAAAAATAGGTAAAATCTAAAAAAAAGAAGAAAAGCTATCCTTTATTTTGCTGTTTAAATATACTACGGTTCCTGGAGAAACTGCCCTCCAAGTGGCGCGCTGGGATGAGCGCTATAGGTTTTCGAGCTCGCCACGGCGTAGCTCCGTACACTTAACAATAACACCTGCCTCAAGTCGTGGCTTTCACTGCATTCAAGTTGATCGAAAAGCGATTTCTCTGCCCGTGAAGCATCGCTTCCAGCTGAGTGGATATCCGCTCTACAGAGATTAATTCAAGACGACAATTGCAGCCGTGCGCGAACATCACAAATAGAAAAACAAACACTACAATAGAAATACTGGCTACGACGTGCCGTGCGGGGAAGCTAACACATGGCTTGAAACCGCAATTGGAGTGGCTTGATTTATTGGCTTTCAAATAATTACGGCATGATCGAGCGTTTACTTTTTACTAAGAGATTCATCCCCTGAGCCATTCAAAATACTCTTAGAGGTATGACATTGCTGGAAAAAGGTCAACATGCTGGGAATATTTTTTATTGCTTAGGCAGTCACCGATCCGAGAAATTCTGTACGTTCAAAACGACCAGTATAAAAGACGGAAACGCAGAGTTCGGGAGTAGCGGGTTAGTGTGCTGTTGTATTGATGTTTGTATGTGCCATGTATGTGTATGCGCTCAATGTAAGTTCAGCTGATGCTTGTAGTATGCGTAATGTGTCTACATGTGTGTATAATAAAGGTTGCCGAAGATCCCGAAGCGCAATGGTGGCGTGAGGAAATTAAAAAAAATTGTTGTAGAACACGAATTGGGCGGTACCTAGCGCCACCTAGCCTAGCTACTTGCAATTACTCTGCTTGACCCTGCCATCTGGTGGCAAGCAATTTAACCTTCTTTCACGCTACGCGATAAACAGCGGCTTCGAGTTTGTTCTTTTGAGAGCGGCTTTTGGTTTCGCGGATTGGTTTGCGATTCCTCCGTTATGTACGGTTGACGAAGGAATTGGGAGTAGAGGAATAGCAAAGGTAAGACGTAAAGTGCGCGAAGTAACTGGGTATCGGTTGTCTCCGTTTAACATCGCAGTGCTGACGACGAGCAGACTGAGTAACTGCTTTTGAAACGCAAGTTTCTTTACCTGCGGGGGAATCTGGCTTCGGAAATAAACACAGTTCTCGGAAAGCTCGTGTTACGCTTTTATTTGCTGCTCCTGTCATCCCGTACAAGAGACGTAGCGTCATCGTTAAGCCTTATTGAGCTCGATTTGCTCGATTCGGGGCCGCCATAATGAGATGCAGGCGACGGAGGAACTTTGCTCCCCTGGTTCAGGGACGAAAGTTTCTCCCTTTCTAAAAGAACATAGGTTACAAGACCGTTTCTCCACTTAGGGAGGACTATCGATACCCTTTTTTTTAAGAGTGTAACATATACTCTTGCCATGGTGCGCTACTCAGGCCGTTGCATTCGTCGGTAGAGACTGTTAGTGTGGGGCGCTTGGTGGCGCTGGCAACGAAACCAAACAATACAGAGAAATAGCCACGAGTTATCCATAATCACCATTATCACCAGTCTACAGAACTTAGGAACAGCGCTAGTCGTGTCTACTTCTTCTACCTGTCTTTCGCTGTCCTTCGTTAATTTCTCGCGTTGTTTTTCGTTAGTAATGCATCACCAACTGGCCCAAGTTACCACTCTTATACAGGAACTTTGGATTAGCGCAAAATGTGCTCTTCGCCTCTCGCCGCAACACACAAACTTTTGGAATGGACGGAGTTGATCGAAATTCGAAGCTTCATCTTTGCAAAGCGCAAAAGGTGTAGAACAAATATCCGTGCACGTAAGTGAAGTCCAGAAAGCTGTCCTCATGCATGACGACAAAAATATTTCTATGCCTGTCCCGCCAGCACCGACAGTATCCCCGGAATACAAATATACTTTCGCACAAAATCTTGCATTCTGTAGTATCATCCAGCGAAACAACGCAAAGACCGGAGCAGCGAATAAAAATTACGAATCAACAAAGATCGACTTACCTGTCTCTATTCTGATGGTGAGAACAATATAATTGCAAGCTTCATGCCACGAGCTCACACCTGATAGCGTGCTTTGAGGCGATTCTCTTTCCGTTTCCGGTTTGGTTATAAGCGTCGCATGCGGAGATCCAGAGAACTGGCACAGATCGCGTTTTTCTGCTGGGCAGCCGAGCGTTTGGACAGCCCGGAGCAGAGCGCGCGAAAAATCTCGAGGCCATGCTCTTGCATAATCGTGGCGGGTTAGCACCGTTGAGTGTGTTTCTCACCGACCTCCTGTGCACTGCTGGGAAGCAATTCCCACGGAGCCCGCGGGCCCCGAAGGGACTGCTTTCCTGCTATGCACGAACGCTCGGTGAGAAGCACACTCAACGGGGCGAACCCGCCGCGATCAACACTTCGAAACCATTATTGCAGTTCATATAGAAGCGAATATCGAATAACGTAATATTCAAAACTACTATTCGAAAATTAGAATATTCGCGCAACGCTACAAACCAGTCATCTTATCAATACTCCAATTTGGGTATACCATCCTCGTGTCGGAGACTTCTGTACGAAGATTTCTTGGTAGGAGCTTGTGGAAACAAAGGGTGCCATTAGGAAGCAGAGGAGAAAAACTTGTTTGTACAAAGTTGGAGGCAAAATATATGCCATAATGGGAAAAAAAAAACTATATTTCAGAAGCTCAATCTAAGTCACATAAGCTAAATAGAACAAATAGGTTCAAGCGGTTCTAGCTTTGTTGCTCAAAGGAACATTCACACTTGCTTCTACCAAGCCCACGCAACAGTAACGCAGAAAAGTACTCGAATTCAGAAAATGGTGCATTCTTGTGAATGCCGACCGCTTACCTTACATGCGACAACGAGATTGCGTTTTTTGTCACAATTTAGCTTTGACATAATGTAGTATTTTAATACCTTGGGGACACCAGAGTTTAGAGGGGCTTTGAAACGGATATTGACATTTTTTTTTTTAGAGGGGAGGGGAGTGTTTTGAGTGGTGAATAAAGGTGCAGATGCTAAATTAACCATAAACGTATTTACTGAAATGCTTTTGTAGAGAACTCAGACTTCACACTCCTAGCTTGAAACTCAACAAACCACCATAAACTGAACAAAGAGCCTGACCTCTTCCGCACAGCTCAATAACAGTAGTTTTTTTGTTTTTTTTTTTGTTCGCAAGTTTTAGAAACTAAAAAAGTAGACATCACGCAGCATTTTAGCTCGAACTGTGTGACTAAGTTGTCTAAACTCGGAAACCGAGGAGGGGACTGAAAAAAAAAAAAATGGTAACGGTTGCCATTAATTTTGTTACTTCCAAAATTATTCAATTTGCTATCGTGATTGGTACCGAACGGAAGTACAAGTAATCAAATGATTACCAAATTACCCTAAAAGTAATCTATTACAAGTAATCTGATTACTTGTCATAAGTGCCGTACAAATTGTGTTCTGCAAAGAGAGCTTTCGCTCCGCGTGCTCCGAGCGTTTCTAGCCTACGTTCACTAAACGACATGATTACGCATCAAACAACAGCGCATTTCTTGTGTATCTTGTGATGTTTGTCTTGCTCAATATCCGGCTAGGAAACGCCGTATATTCTTTTTTTTTTAATGCCGTGTCAAAGCACGTGTCGCGCAGGTTCGTAAAACACATCCTCTTCCACAATCTGGACATTTAAGATAAACCACCCTTTTCATTTTTTAATGGGCCTTCCTGTTTTGTTCGCCGTGTGCTTCCTTTGCTCCAAGGTCTACAAAACAAGGTCGTCTGTTCTGCGTAGTTAAAAAAAAAATTAAAACAATTGCGCAGTTAACCTGAAGAGAAAGCGAAACCTTGAAGTGGTGGTGGAACATTTCTCTTACTTTGCTGTATATACCGTTCAGAATGACCATACTTGCCGTTAATAACATACAGAGTATTGATTGCTTCATTCAAATTAGAAACCGCAAAAAAAAAAGATGATATATATATATATAGAGAGAGAGAGAAAAAAACGTAGCGCAGGATGACGAAAAGAATATACGGCAGAAAACGCACTTGAGATGGTTGTTGGAGTTTTTAAAACATATTATTCGTAAAGTTCGTGGACGTTTCGGCCTGAGACAGACCCGAAACGTCGACGAACTTTACGAATAATATATTTTAAAAACTCCAACAACCGTCCGAAGTGCGTTTTCTGCCATATATATATATATATGGCAGAAAACGCACTTCAGACGGTTATATATATATATATATATATATATATATATATATATATATATATATATATATATATATATATATATATATATATATATATATATATATATAAGACTAGAAGCGCTCACTCCATTATTTCTCAGCAAGAACAAGAAGAACAAGAAGGCGGCATGTTGTGATGCTGATTATGTTCCGCCAATGTTCATCATAGCTATGCACTGATGTTGGCAATACACGGGGCTCGTGCGGCACTCCGGACATTGTTAAAGTGTGTTTATTCCTTCCCTTTAGTGCAGCGCTTGGATACAAGCCTCAACTCGGAGGACCGCCAACGCGTCGGTCGTTACCACACAAAGCCAAGTCGAGTGCTTACGCATTCCTGTCGCTAATTCAGGACTGCAATCGACTATCAATACCATAGGGTGATAACATCCTGGTTGTAATGACTAAATTATCATGAATTGTGACAAAAGAGACTAAGTGAAATAATCGACTTTTATTTCCGAAATCACACCGCTACAAACAGAAGGGTTGCGCAACAGTTTGCACAAAAAGAACATTGTTCCTAAAGGTCATTCTTCGTTGCCCGTGGAGGCGTGTCCTCTGGTGGCATTAGGTAGTAGGGACGCTATCCACCCATACCTGCTCGCGTGCAGGCAACAGAGAAGAAATGCGAAGAAGATTCTGGTTCTGTGACGTATTGCGTGCGACTACACTTGCGTGACACTTGTGTCAGATGATGCTTGCGTAAGTAACTAAAGTTGTAGTGCTCAAACAGAACGCGTGCAGCATTTTCCCAGGATTTGTATCTTAACTAAGCCGCCTCGGTGGCTCCGAGGCGAGAGCGCTGGCCTACGGATCCCCATGTGGCGGTTTCAAATCCCGGCCGAGGTGCCCGCAATCTGACGGAGGCTTATTGCGGAGAAGGCGCCGTGTAACCGAGCTTTCGGTTGCACGTCAGAAGATCACCAGGTGGTCCAAATTAATCCTCAGTACTCCGCTGGGGCGTGCCAGATGCCCGTCGTTGGTTTGGCACGTAAAACTCCCAAATTTGACTTTGTATCTTAACTATAGAAGCTACTTCCGCACTCCCAACTCCCTTTAATGACGAGTAGTTAGTGAATTAAAGCTTTACCAAATTCTCTTCGCGAGTCAATGACAATAGATGAAATTGTAGAGACAGTGCCAACAGTTCGAGATAGGTTCACAGTTCAATACATACGAATAGCGGCGAAACTAACCTGCCGTAGCGCTACACACGTTGTGTTGCTTGAACACTGCAGTTGAGAAAAGAGCAGAGGCAGTTTGTACTCAGAACCGGTTCAGATATACGTTTTTGTTCATCTAAATTCTCGTTCATGAAAATAACATCCTAATCTCAAATGTTTGGCAAGGATCAGGATGGATCGATCGAGGGGTATACCAGCAGCTCAGGGTGGAGAATAGAAATCACCGGTTTTACTGTGATGATATATATCGAAACTTTTCCGAAAAAATAATCCTCAAATATTTCTATTAATTTAGCGCTTGTCTATCATCTGATGCTTAAGGATGTGCATTTGTTTCGTATATAAATCGAGGAATATATACATATATATATATATATATAACTTTTTCACTAACTAAAAAATATCAAGTTTGTTTTTTTCTGCTATGGTGAGGTCTACTCGATAAAAAGTGTTTAAGTAAACTGTACTTTATATTTACAGTTTTTTTTCTCATTGTTTTCAGTGATCGAACGGATTGATGAATCAATCTCTCATGTTTAAAAATGACATCTAGTGATTTAAGGTGTATTCACATGGCGGACAAATTAAGGGAACCAGGTCCGCAGACCAGAGAAATATGCGTATCACGTGACGTTGACGTCATTATGGACAAATCCGCAGAACCGCGGTACGTCCGCGGACCCGGCTCTAATTCCCATCGTTACCGTGGACCGACGTGAGGACTGCGAGTCCCGAACTCGTATTGGGCAGGAGATTGAACTATAGGGGGCGCTTTATCGAGCTTGTTGTCCCCACAGCCCGGTGTTTACCAACACAGCATAACAAAGAAATTGAACCTGGCCGAGCACGGTCTGGGCACGAGCGCTTCGCTCTGATCAGTGCTTTGGTCGCACGAGGAGCGGCCTTCGAATCGTCATCTTCGATTTCTCGGATCAAAAACAAACAAGAAAATACGGTTTGTTGTCCCCACAGCTGAAGCGCACCGCTAGAGGCGTGACTGTTCGATCTCCTCCCCAATAGCTTTGGTTGCTGCTTTCGCTGCACGTGCCACCAAAAGAGATCAGCACCTCTCAAAGTTGTGACCTTGCGCCCTTAGCGTTCGCTGCACTCCAAGAAAGAACCATCACGCAGCGCGCGTGACGCTCGATTGGCACCTAGTCAGCGTCTGGCCATATCTGCCAGTGAAGGAGACGAAGAGGAATGGCCCCAGCGACGGAACGGCCTTCTTTCTAATTTGACTCGCGGAAGAATTCCTACAACTGTAGTGCCTCCAATACGATCAGTACCGAAACAACGATATAAAATGCCAACTCTGGCCTCAACGAAGAAATGCAGCGGCGCTTCTGCCGGTATGGGTCTTACATGGCAGGTGAGATCATTGAACGCTGATTGATTCATGTGAACCGCGCAGTTCTATTTGCCCACTTATATTTCCAGAAAAAAGTAGAACGTTGTTTTGAAGGGAAAAAAAGCGACGAATCTTTAAACTAGAAAATGAAAAGGCAAAAAAAAGAAAAATGGCCAAGTTGCTGAGGATGAGTACGGTATGCGGAAGTTCTACCGCAGCCTCCAGTTCGTAGGCCGGAACAAGCCTGTACTTCCTCGGGTGTGCACAGAAATCTACCGAGAAGATGAGGATCCTTATGCCGTAAATAACCCAAAGGCAATTTGCTGACTCCTTGTTTTTCGTTGAAAAGTGTTAACGCTTCCTTTATATTGATGGAACCTATTCACTCATGTGCGAAACAAGGTTGCCGATGGCTAGCATAGAGATAGCGTTGCGCAGCTAGTACCGCTGGCGTTGAGCCTGGCTATGACGACGCTCTGCATATGTTGGCATTTGTTCGCTCGGGTAGGTCATGTTTTACTGAAATGCGAACTAGACAGAGAGTGAAGCCGTGGCCCAATTGTCGGCCACGTCTTGCACCGGAGTCACTCTCCATCAAGGCGACAAAATTGGGAAGAGCATGTACGATCATAAACGTTGCCTCGGGGAATGTAAAACCTTAAAGACGAGTCGGTAACTCATATAGCGGCTGGTTTGGTGAAATACGTTATGAGAAAGGGCTCATGATAGTTAAGAAACACGGCAATAACACATAAATTTATTTTTAATTTACAGCTATCCTGCGAATCAAGGTTGGGATTTATGGAGGCTGCTACGACAGCGTCCTGCATTGACACGCCTCTCACACATCGTGCGCAGCAACAGGCCCGAGTGTGGAACCATCAGGCTTACCTGGAAAGTGCCCAAATAGAAAGAAAAGTGGAGACAAATACTCAGCCTCTGGATAGAAATTGCGCACCGATTCGTTCAATAAAATTACCAAAAGCTTCGCGGCAAAGATTTTTGATAATGTGGTTGGTAATTTTGGAAGGATAGTGAGGAACCACATCTGAAAATTAAGCGAAAGACGTTTTATTCCGTGTCACATACATGTGTGGACCTAACTGAACGTCCTCCAAAACATCCGAGAATAAATAGCTATTCCGCATAAATCCTATGCTAAGCAAGCGATAAACATGTTTAGGAACAAACAATATCGATCTACAAAGTCAATCAGCATTCACAGTATTTTATTCTTGAACAGAATGAACATTTCTCCCAGTTAGCATTTGCCTGTTTAATTTATAATTGATTTAAATCAAAATAAAGATCATTTCCAGGACGTGAGATAAATAATCCTCTGATAAATCGAAATAGGAAAATAAATCTAAGCACATTAACCTTTTTACCGAAATAAAATGTACATTCCACGTTTCACTACTACTTTTGATAGCCGAAAATGAGCACACGATTTTGCCTCGTGGTATTTACGCCCATAGTATTATACGTATAACGTATTAAGTTTGATGAAATCGTTTGGTGCTTTTAGATAACTATTTTTGCCTTCACATTGAATGCATTTTGAATTGGTGTTTGTTTTCGTCGAAGTGTGTTCCTGCATTGAAATGTAAGAACTATATCGGCATTTTGCAATCAAAGAGGCCGTAAAACATCGTCGCGTTTTAGTATTTTCACATGTGGCAAGGACGAAGAAAGTAATTACAAGAAATAGCATATAAACACATTCAGTTCATTGAGGTGTCGATTAGTGTCAACCATTACATAAAACACAGTCAAGCAAGAGCCATATATAAACAAACGCTAAAAATACTTCGTAGAAAAAAAAAGGAAAAAAAAAAAGACAGCTTCTGCATTTAGTATTTGCGCGAGCAGTTTGGCGCGATTTGTTCCTTCCGAGTTAGCCGAGTCCGCCGACTCGGCACAGACCTCACCGGACCAGGAAAAAGCGACAATTTATAGGACGGGTTTAAAATCTCGATAACCGTGGTACGACAGGCCCGCGGACCTATTTCATGACGTTTACCCAGGGTGATACACAACATTCCACAGGTTCGCGGACTTGTCCCCGGACACGTTCCTGTGGTCCGCGGACCAGGTATTGAGTTTTGCATGCTCTTTTCACTTGGAACGTGGCAGATTTCGAACCACACAAAAAGGAGACGTCATAGATTTCGTAGGAACTTGTCCGGTGACATGTCCGCCGTGTGAATACACCTTGAGAAACACTATTTTATGGCTACAGCGATTCAGATAAAAATAATCTGATTTAAGTCAAACAAATGTGATTTGAATAAAAAATATATGATTTTCTTAATTAAAAAAAAAAAAAAAACATTGTTTTTCAACCAAGTACAGCTGAACCACTTGAATCGGGATGGGTGGATAGATGTATACGGTGAAATCATTTGAATGGGGCGACGGCTTGCGTTTTCTAGCCAGAGTTCTTAATCCTATCTGCTCATGTACATATTACAGTTAAGCTTCTTGGTGGCGCCATTTCTTATAACTTCCGGTTCGTGTGAGTGAAGTGCCTCCTCGAAACTGAGAGCGTGTACCTTCCGCCTTAGAGATAGTCAGGAACAGAAGAAAAAAATATTCCCCCTTCTTTCGATTTAAGCCACCAGTCGGAGAACCCTTGTTTGGTTATCTCCCTTTTATCAACGTCTGTTCTTTCCTCGCTGTCCTTAAAAACGATGGTCTTCACCAAGTGAGTCTTTCCATAGGCAACTGCAGGGTGAAGCCCTTTAGAATTGGGTATCAAGGGTTCAGCTGTCTCATTTTTCCCTCCACATGCTCTAGATACTGCGTCCGTTTCCTGATCTCTAGCTCCGTTCTACATACTATAGAGCGCAAAACTTCCATTCTGGCCTCGAACAACAAAAGCTCCCCCTAGAATTGCCACAAATTTTCTATGAATGTCCGTCTTGAACGATCTGTACAGAGGCGGCGCAAGGACACTCGGCAGCTGACTTCCAAGCCGCAAGGTCACATTTTTGCTCACTTCGTCCATGTGCAATTAAATGTAGCTTCTTGTTTTTGCAGCCGTGGGCATTATGTGATTCCTTGGGGTCGGGTATGCAGCAAGACCAAATAAGCACAAATAAACTAAAAAAAAAAAAAGCTTCCTTCGTGTTGCTTCCCATTCCATCCATTCTCTAGCTCACGGAGCATCTTCTGATTATGTACGCATGGGTGGAGCAGGTACTATATGAATCGCATGGTTATCATGTAGACAAATGCTATCACCGTTATAAAGCGGAAATTGTTGATATCCGCTTTATTGTCCTTTACCTCATATATATTAAACTTATTCTGCTAAACCTCCACTCATTTGGGACACTCCCGATCATAATATTTTGCACCCTACTCCTCTCAATGTTGCCTTAGATTTGAGGCCTAACATTTTAGAGCGCAGCTCTTAGGCGCCCGTTCCGGGTTTCGCGGAGTCGGCGTCGGCGTCGGCGTCGGCGTCGGAGTAACCGCGCTAAATTTAGCGGGAAAATTGACGTCACGTGACCTCAACACGAATTCAATTCCCCTCTAAATTTAGCGGGGAAAATGACGTCACATGACTTGGTATCACGTCACCTATGAACAAATTCAATTTCTCCGCTAGATTTAGCGGGAAAATTGACGTCACGTGACCTCAACAGCAATTCGATTCCCGGTTATATTTAGTGGGAAAATTGACGTCACGTGACCTCAACACCAATTCAGTTTCCCCGCTAAATTTAGCGAGGAAAATTTCGTTCCGTGACCTCAACAGCAATTCAATCCCCCCTAAATTTAGCGGGAAAATTGACGTCACGTGACCTCAACACGAATTCAATTCCCCACTAAATTTAGCGGGGAAAATGACGTGCCTTGATTTGGTGTCACGTCACCTATGAACAAATTCAGTTTCTCCGCTAGATTTAACGGGAAAATTGACGTCACGTGACCTCAACAGCAATTCAATTCCCCGCTATATTTAGTGGGAAAATCGACGTCACGTGGCCTCAACACCGATTCAGTTTCCCCGAAAAATTTAGCGAGGAAAATTTCGTTCCGTGACCTCAACAGCAATTCAATCCCCCCTAAATTTAGCGGGAAAATTGACGTCACGTGACCTCAACACGAATTCAATTCCCCACTAAATTTAGCGGGGAAAATGACGTGCCTTGATTTGGTGTCACGTCACCTATGAACAAATTAATTTCTCCGCTAGATTTAGCGGGAAAATTGACGTCACGTGACCTCAACAGCAATTCGATTCCCGGTTATATTTAGTGGGAAAATTGACGTCACGTGACCTCAACACCAATTCAGTTTCCCCGCTAAATTTAGCGGGGAAAATGACGTGCCTTGATTTGGGTGTCACGTCACCTATAAACAAATTCAGTTTCTCCGCTAGATTTAACGGGAAAATTGACGTCACGTGACCTCAACAGCAATTCAATTCCCCGCTATATTTAGTGGGAAAATCGACGTCACGTGGCCTCAACACCGATTCAGTTTCCCCGAAAAATTTAGCGAGGAAAATTTCGTTCCGTGACCTCAACAGCAATTCAATTCCCCGCTAAATTTAGCGGGAAAATTGACGTCACGTGACCCCAAACCCAATTCAGATTCCCCGCTAAATTTAGCGGGGAGAATAACGTCACATGATTTGGTGTCATGTCACGTCACCTATGATAAAAATTTAATTTCTCCGCTAGGTTTAGAGGGGAAACTGTGGTAGAAGGGGAGGGTATGGAGGAGGAGAGTGGAGGGTACGAAAGAGGAGGATAGGAGGGTACGCAGGAGGAGGAGGGGAGGGTACGGAGGAGGAGGGGAAGTTACGAAGGAGGAGGGGGAGAAGGAGGAGGAAAGAGGAGTAGGAGGAAAAGAGGGGAGGACGAGGAGGAGGGGAGGAGGAAGAGAGGAGGAGGAGAGGGTACGAAAGAGGAGGAGGGGCATACCCTCCCTTCCTCCTCCTCAGGACTGCGCTCTAATTTCACATTACAGGGATTTGTAAACGTCTCTCATTTTTTAGTAATATAATCGTAATACCACCTGGGCCCGTTGCTGTACTTAGAGGAACTCTGTTCTGCTCTTTCCTATCTTTCTGTGCGACAGCAGCGAAATCACTAATTAAACTGCAGCCCTCACCTGCTATGTCCTTTTTTTTAGATATCTTGGCTCGTTCAGTTTTTCTTCCATCACAGTCCCTTTATTCTGTATGTCTCTCATCCCCTTCCAGCTAATTACCTTAAGGTGGGGTGACGAATTGCTGCTCCATCTATGTTTTATGATTCAGTGAGTTCAGGTGCTTCCAAAAGTTCTTAGCTGATTTTTTATCCTTTTTGTTTACTTTGCTCAACAATTGTGACCCCTTTCTCTTAACCTTTTTCTTCGTCAAACAGAGTGACTCGTTTCTACTCTTAAAAGTACATAATTTCCTACCTATTTCATTTTGTGGTCCCCGCTACGCTTAGAATACCTGTATGCTCTGGATACTTCCTGGCGTTTATCTATGGTCTCTTTACTTCACCACCCAATCAGTTCTTCGGTTGGCGCCTTCGCTTTCCCATTTGTTTACTTCACATCATGGCTAGCTCTAGCTCAAATAGCCTAGTTAGACTAATATGAGTCCACACTGTTTGAGTGTCTCCTGAAATTACTTGATCTTTTTGTTTAACAGTAAATTCCAACTGGCGGCTAGCTCATTTGGTGAAGCGCTCCGCCAGTCTTGAAGAGGTCCCGAGATTGAAGCCCGAACAAGGCGAGTTGTTTTAACGGTACACCAGTCGTCTAGAGGGCATGACCTGCGCTCCATCTCACGTGGAGGGTAATTTATTCTTGCGTAAGTCTTCTCAACCCTGACGATTTTTTCTAACTCATTAACATGCAAAATGTGTGATCTGATAGTGCATACCGCTCTGCTTCTATATCTGAATATTTTGCAAAACTCAACTCCACACATTTTCGATCACTGCTTAGGCTTTGAAGTCATCTTCATCTATATGCATACTTTATAATTTACTTTAAATTCTATGCGACATCAGTGCAAAATTTATTGTTTAGCATAAACTTTCTGTATTTTGTTGATATCAGACTATCGCACTTCTCGCTGGTATTGCATATTAAAACGAAGTCATATCTCTGATACAGTTTCAACAGTACGAACTCGACATGAAACTCCGTTCGACTGTGGCAATACTCAACACCTTCCTCGAAAATCTCAAGGTAGCGTCGGAGCTACCTCGAGATTTTCCGCAAGACTCAAGTTGGTTTCTGGGTGTCATGGCGGCCGACACATCGCTCATCAAGTTTGTAGCCTTTGTGCTCAAAACAGCCGAGCTCCTGCACAACAGTCAAGGCAAGAGCTTTCCAGGGCCACGGCGTCGTTTCAGGAACCAGCTGGACCCGATGGACGTGTTCAACGACCGCGAATTTCTTGTGGGATTCCCCTTTACGAAAGCGACCATGGTGCGCCTCCTGAACCTGAAGTCCCTCTCACTTGGAGAGTGCGAAAACACTCGTGGTCTGCTAAGTCCTCCAAAACCTCAGCTCTCAATAGCGCTGCAGTTTTATGGCGCTGGGACATATTCAGGTGCACGGTAACCGGCGACCTGTTAAATGTGTCGCAGCCCGCAGTGTGCCGGGTCGTTGGGCGTATGTCACGGCTGATCGCTAGCGGGGAGACCTCATGAAGCTGAAGCTCCTCCCCCCTCCCCCTCTCCCCCCGAAAGGAATTCCTGAATACTCCACTGTCGCCTGCATGTTCCTCCATCTCGTCCAGTTCCCGGCGAGCGCGAAGGACTTTGACCTTGCGATGTGAGACTTCTGTGAACCCAACTTGTGTAGTAAAATTACTTGTTCGACACTGCATGAATAAAAATGCCGAAAAAGGGGAATTCGCAATCATGCTGAAGGCCCAATCACACAGTAGCATTTGACTACACTTGACTATCTCGGGCAAGAGTGATAGTCTTGTCAGACATGCATAAGTATAGGTATTTCCAATCAACGTTATTCACATAGCTACGCCGGCTGTGTTCACGGCAACCAAAACTAAAGCAGCGACAGAGACACCCGTATAACCGCGGCTCATGATTGCTTCACGAAGGTATTGTATATATACTCATTACCTTGCTTATACACGCAACCAACACAACTGTCTGGACCAGGCTTTACGTTGAGTTGCAATCACGAACCACCGGGACGTCCATGTTTCGGGGGGTGGCAACCAATACAAGGAGTAGCTTTGCAGGCGACATACGAAGCACGGATGTCCATGTTGAATCACGGTCGTATCAGGACGTAATGTTAAGAAAACGTAGTTGAACTCTAATGTGTGAATTGGCCTTAATTTTTTCAGACTGTGTTCCTACATGCAGCAGTGAAAACAGAGACTTTTGCTAGAGAATTTAGTGCGTCAATCAACAACAACTGTGCTATGGACAGGCGTAAACTTCCTAGCCCACACATACAAAGTACACAAATGAGATTTCTAGCTCGCACTGAAATTAGCATGTTCAGTGTGTGGGTTCCCCTGACACTGGCACATCGACTGTGACTTTAATGCCAGATGACGATGGTTTCATATTAACACAAGTCCATAAAATATGTGAGCCATCGTCAAGTGGGCACCAGTACTTGCTATGTATTTATGTAACGGCTGCACCTTGGAGGATGCAAAAGATGAAAACGAGGCTAGTTAGCAATCCCCAAATAAAACAACACAGCGAAGAACACACCTCTGAAAAAAAAAAGTGAAAGCCGTTTACAATTCCCTGTAACGCCGAATTAGAGCGCAGCTCTTGAGGAGGAGGATGGAAGGGTACTGAGGGGAGGATAGTCCCCTCCTCCTCCTTCTCCTCCTCCCCTCATTCATCAATCTCCTCCGGGGGGGGGGGGGGAAGGAGGGGAGGAGGGGGGTCACGTGACATGGGGGAGGGGGTCACGTGTCCTCGGGGGTCACCTGACCTGGGGAGCACGTGACCTGGGGGTCACGTGACATCGGGGGAGGTCACGTGACCCCGGGGGGGGGGGGGGGGCTCGCGCGGTGCATTATGGGACATTTCCCATAATGCACCGCGCGGTTACGCCGACGGCGACGCTGACGCCGCTCAAGCCGGAAACGGGCGCCTAAGAGCTGCGCTCTGAAAGGCCAGTACAGAAAAAGGCTAGGTTCTTAGTCGAATTCAGGCACTGACCGCTGCATTTTTGCCCACCGTTGCCAGACTGGAGATCGCTTCGGTTTGATCTAACTGGTTCTAACGAGAAAACGCATAAACCTTTCGCGCTGCATAGAGCAAATCTTGAAATTCACCAATTCAGTGCTGATTAATTTTATTATCTTAAAGGTAGCGAACAAATATATTACTATGTTGCACCAAAACGTGTTGTTATAATCTCGTCTCCAGACTTTCTCGTGGACGCTGGAATGGAGTACGAAAACTCGAGGAATTCCTCCATGGAGGAATCCCTGAGGAGCGTCTGTTGAGCCAATTGGCTCTTGAGTAGAGGTGTGCTTTTTTCCTTCACTCCAGATTCAACATGGACAGGATAGTAGCGTCATGAAATCGTGTGCTCAGAGCTGCCTGATGAAGGTCAAAGGCTTCGTGTTGGGAGTAGGACTCAGCGAACCATACTTCCCCTCCACACTGAATTAGAATTAAACCATCACAAAAAAGACAATGAGAGCTTCAAAGTGGACACAAAGCACTGGTTTTCGTCCACTGGATCAAACTTGTGCCTTTCTTTCCGGGGTTGTTTTAGATGCGGAGCATCTCTTGCTCGGGTCTATGTCCCGCGGCGTCGTAGTCCGCACTCACACTACGCATGCGCAACTCTCCTCCTTCCCTCTCTCCAACAGCTGCGCGTTACTCTCTCCGCTCTCTCTCTCTACCAGCTGCGTGCACTTCGCGTGCGTTCGCTTCTACTCACACCGCGCGCTTATGCACAACTTTCCTCCTCTAGTCTCCTCTCCTTCAAGTGTGAATATAAGCAGCGGTAGCGCGCTGCGCGCGTTCAGTTCAGCGCTGTTGACTCCACTTCACTCCGTTCTTCCGATGAAGTGTGATGGAAGCAACAGTCCCGTCAGTTAGTGGGTTGGCGCAAGCAAGCGTCAGCACCACCCCACAAACTAACAGCAACGCTACGTACTATCGTGAGCAATATGAGAGGGAACAGCGGAGCGCGTGCCAAATAGCCTCGAACCCAACCCGTGGCGATACGCTGCGGCAGCTCTTGGAAAGAAGGTGGAGAGAGCGGTGCGCTTTCGTCTGCTGCCGGCACCCCCGCCACTGGCAGCTTACTTTTCACGCAGTATAGTTCATCGCCGACTACTAACGGCGATAACGTCTTGATACCACTTGATACCACCGTGATCAAAAATGCGGTTTCATCTCGTTGCCGTGAGCTTTCTTTTTCAAGCTCGCAAAGCTATTAATGATACGACGTATAAAAGCGCCTCGCAATGTTCATCGTTATCAGGTGCCGCGCGAGAGGAAAGCCAGCATGGCGGGGGTGCCGGCAGCAGACGAAAGCACACCGCTCTCTCCATCTTCTTTCCAAGAGCTGCCGCAGCGTATCGCCACGGGTAGGGTTCGAGGCTATTTGGCACGCGCTCCGCTGTTCCCTCTCATATTGCTCACGATAGTACACTGAAGACAAAGCTGCGCAGCGAAGGGCACGTGACGCTGAGCGCAAACGCTTGAAGCGAGCGGCAGACCCTGAACTACGGCAACGAGAAGCGGCGTCCATTCGTCAACGTCGAGCGGCGGATGCTGAACTACGACAACGTGAAGCAGCGGCGGTTCGAGAACGTCGAGCAGCAGAACCTGAGGTTCCGGACCGTGAAGTTCAACGTAAACGTACGAAGCGAGCGGCAGAACCCGACCTTCGAGAACGGGAAGCCGCGTTGGTTCGTGAACGTCGAGCAGCAGAACCTGAGGTTCGGGACCGTGAAGTTCAACGTAAACGTACGAAACAACACTCTAAGAAAAAAAGGGTGTAGCTGGGTGCATCGGGCGCACATGCACCCTTTTCCTGAAAGATGCACCCTGCGTTACCCAACCAGTGCACTTGTACACCGACAATGAGCATCCTCCTCTCCCTTAAAAACCTCTAGGTGTATCAGTGCACCCCCACGCTAGCCACGGGACCCCATCAGCTTGTGCTTGGATTCCCTCTTGGAGGTCACTTTTTGGGTTGGGCAGTTTCTTAGGAAGTATGGAGCTATCCTGTACATTCGGTATTGACAGTAGAGTAGACGCTATGCTTGTTTTAGGCCAATCGGGTCTCCGGGTAGGATCACGTGACTACAGTCTCCAAGCTAGAGATAAGGCAGAGCACGGCACCTGCCTGAAGGCCAAGGCCACGGGTAGCGTCCGCTGCACTATTAACTTTTGGTCGAACTTTCAAGAGGATATAAGTGACAAATGGTTTCGTTGTGTTCATTGTTGGGTTGCCCCTGAAGATAATCCTTTGCGAGCGCGCCCCCCTTTTGGCCTTGAAGGAGTTGCTATTTTTCTTTTTCTTTCTCTCGCTAAGCTGAAAGCATGGAAGAAGGTGCGCAGTTGCCGGACCAATGAACCGGAGGTTTTTCATCCCTCGACTCCGCTGTCTGGGCGCGGGTGACGGTAGGAGCGTGATCATGTGGTAAAGGTTTCACGGATGACGTAGTAGCTTTTCCCGACCTCGGAATGTCTGATTCTCGGCCTAGTTTCTTGTGTGCTGTGCTGCGACCAGCGGGGCTGCCGTAGATTTCGTCCGCGACAACGTATTCGAGTGTACCAAGATTTCCAGTTTTTTTTTAAAAGTCCTACGCGTATATCGGCAACAAGCGATTTCTTCAAAAAAGCCCAAGGAATTCATGTGATGCGTTTTGTGTTCGGTTCGGCAAATTACTGTTTTTGCCACATCGTGTTGAATCTTCACGGACCCCTATCCTTTCGTTTTTGTGTTTGTGTTGTGCTGCAGTGCCCGTGTCGACATATATTTCGGATTACATGTTTCGAGTCCGGTATTTTCATCGTAAGTGCTCTGCAACCTACTCCTTTGCAACAATTGACCATTCCGTTCCGGATTACCTCTAGAATTAGGCAGTGTCTATTTTCTAGCAGCCGGGAGAATAATTTCCCCGAAATTCTATCGGCAGTCGCCTTGCATTAGCTGACTACAATCATGTGACAACTGCATGTAGAATACTGACTTTCTTAATCTCCTGGCGTTCTGTGAAAACACGTTTTCGCTGATACACGTTCTGTATACACGTTTCATCGTCACTCGTTACGCGAAATGCACGCTGTAGGGACATTTTGTCGCGCGTGTATCTCTGAGGCACGTGCTCACCGAACTCAGCCCACCCGTTCACGCCGCTTCGTCCCGACAGTCTGCGGCGGCTCATTACAAAAATGTTAACCAACCTGTCCCCCCCGTACACGTCACTTCGCGGGTACAGCCGTCGATGAAACGTCGTTCGATGAATGAATGGCGACTGCGGGTGGAATTTCGTGGAAATAATTCTGCCGGCTGCTTGGAGAATAGACACTGCCTAAGACTCACTTCCGTTTCTTGTTTGCTTAGTAATCTTCTCAGTTGTGTAAGAGCTTCTTCGTACCTCTTCACATATCACGGATTGCTTGCAAGTTTGTACTTGTTTACGGAATAAGCTGTCTAATAAACTTCTATGAGATTTGAAAACAATCCCGTGTGTCCGTTTACCTGCCTTTTTGCTATCACCGGGGCGCACACATTTTTTAAGGGTTTCCTTGATGGGTTTATGAAGTTAGTTATGAAGTGACGTTGATAGGTTTATGAAGTTAGTTATGAAGCGGGTGCATAAAGTGGTCTGACCATGCACCTTTGAATCGGGTGCATCTGTGTTCTCTTCGAATTCAGTGGATGTAGAAAGAGGTGCAACAGTACACTATTGAACGGGGTGCTCCTGTGTTCCCTTTGAGAGCAGTAGGTGTAGAAAGGGGAGTAATGGTACACTATTGAGTGGGGTGCATCTGTGTTCCCATTGAGTGAGACGAGTTTTTGAAGAGGTGCAATGGTACACCTACGAACGGGGTGCATCTGTGTTCCCTTTCATTTCATTGGGTGTAGAAAGAGGTGTAGCCGTATACCATTGAATGGGGTGCACCTGTGTTCCCTTCGTGTGAGATTTCTGTGGAAAAAGGTGTACATGTGCACCACACCAACGGGTGTACACGTACTCCCATATTTGGGGTGTGCAAGTGTTCCCCCAAAGGGTGTAGTATATGTGACAAGCACTTACACCCCCTATGGGTGTACCCCATGACACCCTTTTTTTTAGAGTGAACGTTCACGCGATGTGTGGTAACCAACGCAAGTTAACAACGTAATAACACGCAAGTTAACAACGTTACTAACAACGTTACTAACACCGTTAATAACACCGTAATAACGATCCGCGATGCTCCGCATCACCCCATGGTTCCCCTCGGGAAGATTGTGTAATTTTAGTTCTTGTTCGTGTCGCTAGTCGAAGGTGCACGTCCTATTGTAGCGATATGCAAAAGGACGTACACATATATGACATAATCAGGAAAGCTGCTGGTAAACTTTGATCGCCTAGGAAGTAAAAAGAGCAGCACTTGAAACCAAGCTGTTAACTTTCGAAATGTTGATACGACCAAAGTTAGACCACACAAAGTAGTTCATATTAAAAAGCTGCATGTATTCAAAGGCATTCTGAGTTTTGACAACGATAGCGACTCCATTGACGTCTTGGAAGATGGATGAATGAACATAGCTCACTCACCCTTTGTCTTTTAAATAGCGAAATGCTGGCGGTGTGACTTAAGGCTGGTAATCTAAGCTTCAGTGGGTGACGAACCAAGAGGGGCATTTTTTTAGCGTTTTTTGGGTCATATATCGATATTTTGCTCAATTCCCTTTTCCACCCTAGTAGAAATAATTTTATGGCAGCCCTTATTCGTGGATGTCCCACTTCCTGCTGTAGAAACGTCCATACAATCAGTTTGACTTGGCACCATAGAGCATTATTTTGGCGCCACACGAACTAATCATGACAATTAATCAAACGTGTCAAACCCCAATTAAAAAATACAAACAAAACCATGAAAATTGATATCTGACTATTACTTCCAAATTTCCATACCATATTTACTGTGACAATGGATACGTAAACAATTTTTTAATTCAAGCACAGTAAAATATGACTGTTATACGAGAACTTTATCACATTTTAGTGTGTAAACAGCTACGGTGCCTGGATGCCTCGATGCGACAAGAACGAGAGCCCGAAATATGAGCACCGTATCGAAGTGCTAGCCAGAACAGCCAGGGCACATCTTTAAACCTCGACCTCCGTCCTGTTGCTGCGGCCCCCTGGGCTCCCGATATCTTGCCACGCTGGCGCTCAGGGTGGAAGGTTAGTAGAGCCCCGGAATGGAAGCGGACGCATCACCTTTGACGACCCGCGGGACTGTCGCCGTCTTCAGGAAACGGGGCGCTCGGTCCAGAAAGACCGTGTTCGTGTCCGTAAACTGGTCCGAGATAAGGCCCTTGGTCCGGTCGTGACGCTGTCGTGGACGGGAATTATGACTTCCGCGTCATCGTCACTGCATGCTTGCGCGTTGCCCCTTTGGAAGAAGGGGTGAGAGGAAGCGTATGTTACACGATAAACAGCACGCAGACGACGAGACAACTAACCAACCCAAGTTCCCACCCAACTTTCGGTGCACTGGTGCGTAGGCCTCCTCGGGTGCAGCTGGAGTCCCCACTACCTACGGTTCTGTTTGTGCCAAGCTCGTTTATGCTAGATTTCAGCCTCGTTCAACTGAAAAAAACGTTTGCGTTGAAAGAACGCACTCACGTCGCATATGCTTCGGGGTTAATGTAATGGCCTAAAATATGACCTTAAACAGAGACAGCCCTCTTGGACTGGTCCTATACCATCGCAGAGGCATCGGGAATCAAAACAAAGGCTGCCCACCCCCTTCTGCATCCTCCGGACACGTGCCGTTCTTTCGCTGTACATAAATGTACTATGCAAAGCAAAAAAAAAATCATAATTTGTTTTAGAAAGCTTAAATTAATCAGATATATTTTATTTAAATATTTTTTTTTAATATTTCAATATTAATTTGATCGAAATCAGTGTAGCTGAAAAAATAGTGCTTCTTTACCAGTCGATGTATCTAAACATGGCAGATTGATTGATCAATCTGTTTTATCGCTAAAAACGCGGAAGAATGACTGTAAATCTAACAGGTGAATTAACTACTTACTCATACAAACCCTTTCATACTAGAACAAAAGCATCTTAATTTGTGGAATAATGAGAAAAGCTGTACTTGTTTTCTTTTGCGTTTTGATTTGATTGAGATAGGAAATTGCTTTTTTGTTTTCATTTTTTATGTCGCCTTCTGATTTGCTTGCGACATGACGTTACGTAACTGACAAACAAAGTGGAAGGTACGAGGAAACTTCAACGCTCTGAATTGCTAAGAAGAGCACAGCTTTTTGCTTGTGTTCAGCTTAATATAAAATATTTCATGCTTGATAATTTTTTTTAAACTTTAAACGTAAAACAATTGCACATAGAAATCATCATATCAAAGAAAAAACAATAAATATAAAGATAGTTCTTTAATTAGTTTTCGCATATCATCAAATATTCATTCTCCAACCTGCTGCTATGACAAGCACATTGATGGCAGCCATGCCACACTTCATGTCAGTACTGTGATATTGTCACGGAATTCACCTTTTGGTCCTTGGGGCCCGTGTTGTTGGGAGCGTGCTGCGCTCAGCTATAGGGTCGTGTGAGCTTTGCGCGTGTTCGTTTTTTACGTTCTCGTTCTAGTAGAAGCGTTGGCGCAAGCAGAGATTGCGGTTTGAACGTGAATCGCCGCCTTGGGAAGGTCATTCGTGTTCTGAGGAATTAGTTATGCCAAGGTTTGTGGGTAAGCTTAGATGAACGGCTGTTTACGGAAACCCCGGCCGGGCCGGGGCTCTGCTGGACGCGTCACTCCTGTCATCTAGCTGTCCCTCCCGAGAGTTTATCTTTTAGGGTAGGTTACCCGAGTTTTTGCCTTTTCGGTGTGTTTACCTCCGGGTGTGTTTTTCCTCTTTTCGGGCGTGTGTGTGCGTGAGTGCCGTGTTACGTCGCCCGTCGAGCAACCAGTCGACGACTTGAGCCTGGACATCGTTTGGATCGTCCTACACCTTTTGGGACGTCGGACAGTCTTCGGACTTTGTCTGGACTTGCCGTCGGACAGACTTTTGCTTCCCTTTTATATTTTACGCCGCGAACTCTTGCTACCGGCTGCATATGTGTCGGATGTAACCGAGTGATTTAGAGTAGCTTTTTTCCTTTTTTTTTTTTATACAGTGGTGTTTTATGGGTTGTTACTAGGGCTGGGCACTTGATCGATTGACCTACGGATTAATTGATAATGGTTTAATCGCAATTAATTTTCTTAACATGTTAATCGCTTAAATGCTCAGAAACAAAAAAAAATAATACTTCCACTACGTGGGCGTGAACGAGTACACCTGTAGGAAGGCCAACTTTACGTGAGATATTTGACCTAAAGTAAATTGTAGGAGAGAGATTTTTAACTCCAAACAAGTGGAGAAGGTTATACGTGTCCCAGCCACTTCAAAAACATCCGAGGGTTCGTTTAGCGCAGCAAAGACTATTCTGAAGAATCAGAGAAGGTCGCTCTTGCTGGAGAATATCAACCAACCTCTTTGCCTCGCTGGCTGAAGTAATTATTTGTTAGTGTCGGTGTTTTTTGACTGACCTCAATTTCAATTACACATCAAGGTTGATTTGATAACCGAAATTGCACATTGCGCCGTTTATCACAAAATTTAGAAAAGGCAAAAAATGTCATTTTGATTTTTTTTTAATGCTGTTATGCATGCGAATGACTGAAACCACCGATTTATTAATTAATTAATCGACTAAGGGATGGCGATTAATCGTGTTAATTTTTTTAATCGATGCCCAGCCGTAATTGTACTATATATATATATATATATATATATATATATATATATATATATATATATATATATATATATATATATATATATAAAACTTGGTTTTATTCTAAGTTTTGATGCAGCCGACGCTACGAGCGGATGTGCCGAATCAGACACCGTCAAAAGGGCACCATCATGGTGTTCGTCATGTTTCTGTACCGGTTCTATCATCGCTGAACCGATCATAAATAGAAAAGGTGTAGTGACTTGCGTTTTTGACGCTGTTTGACTGGTCCCATTAGCTCGCAGCATCGGCTGCGTCTGGACTTAAGATGAAACGAGAGAGAGAGAGAGAGAAAAAACTTTATTGACTGAGGAAATGGGTCAAGGAGAGTAGAGGTCATGGTGGTGGTGGTGGGCGAGGGGCCGAAGGCCCATCCCCTCCTGGACGTCTTCTCCTTAGACTGCTTGTTAGTAGGATGCGGGTTAGATTCCCGTCGAATTGAATGTTGTTCTTTGTGGCCGCGCTGCCCGAACGTTCGTCGGAATTTAATTTTTAACATGGAGCGCTTCCTAGCTTTTCATTTCGGTTTCTTGTCGCCGTGCGCGGCCTTTCATCGCTGCAACATTTTTGTTTTTGTTTTTATTAATGCGTTATACTTTGTCTCATCCTACGATGGACTAAGGGCCAAAGCCACAGGCCGCCAGGTCCAATCACGTTCCACGCTACACTATGACATGCATAGCATTGATTAGGAGTGGACGAATAATGCTCCGAACCCAAAAATGCTGCATCATTTCTATAGCTTCGTCACTGCAAACAGCCTCTTTTTTGCAGGGTAAAATTGTTGAGTCACTCAGTGCTATTTCGATTCCAACCACTGTCCGCCCATCCCCATCAGTGATTTGAGACGCGGGCACTGATACGCGCATCAAAGCGCAAGACGCGATTTCTAAGTGGCTCATGATTGGATCTGGCGGTCCGTAGCTTTTGCCTTTAGTCCATCGTAGGGTGAGACGAAGTATAGTATTCGTACATCGATTAGAGGGAAGAGCTGACGGCGTCCATCTAGGAGGACAAAACAGTGGAAAGGGAAGCGCGCCGCTTAGAGAAGAGGAAAGTAGGGAAGGACAAAGGCGAGAAGGAGGCGACGTCACGGGGGAAAGCCAATGAGTGCGTGGTTGCTGGGGCGAGTCTGAACATGCAGGTGTGCGGAGCGCGTATGCCTTAGTTTGTGCTACAGAATAGAGTGTGAATCAAGTACTAGCGCTGGTCCAAGTAGGTGGCAAAAACATTAAAGGAAGATCCATTGGTGGATCCTTAGGGTATGCGTTAGCATGACCCTTGTGAAACGTCACAAACGTCCCCGTTTGGGAAACGCTAACGCTGACCCCATAAAGCAGTCAAAAAGAGGCAACAAAAATAGAGGAAGCATAAGCGACATTCCTACAGTGTTTAACGAATATTTTTCTTCCATATTTACTAGCGAGTGTTTGAACACTGTTTCCACTCTCCCCGAGCAACCTTACGAAACCATGCCTCCAATCAGTGTAAGCGCAACCGGTATTCAAAATCGCATTGTTAAACTAAAACTCTCGTCGTCCGCCGGTTCCGACAATATCAATTCAAAAATTCTAAAAAAATACTACCAGTATCTTGAGTGAGTTCTTAAAATTAATCTTTGACCAGTCATTATCTGAGAGCTCCCTCCCTTCTAACTGGAAGGTTGACAGGATTGTCCCAGTCTTCAAGCTGGGAAGTGGCTGTATGGTCTCTAACTACCGTCGAATATTTTTAACTGCAATCGCATCTAAACTTCTTGAGCGTATACTATATTCGTAAATCATGAGTCATCTAACAACTGATGATTTTTTTTTTTTTTTAAAAGCAGTATGGATTTAGAAAAAGACTCTCCTGTGAGGCGCAGCTTTGCGAATTCATCCATGAACTACATACTAATGTGTTCAGCGAGTGTCGGGCTCAGACTGACGCCATCATTTTGAATGTTTCGAAAGCTTTTGATCATGTTCCCCATCAATGACTACTTTGTAAACTGGCAACCCTTCGTCTTGACCCGCTGATGTTCTCATGGATACGTGACGTTTTCTTGCCGCGTGGAATACGTGGTTACAAATTATCATGAGTTTGCCTTAACAAATGTTTCATCTGGTGTTCCTCAGGGGTCCGTACTGGGACCCCTACTTTTTTTTAATATTCATAAATGACCTTCCGGCCACCATCTCATCTAAAATTCGTCTGTTTGCAGATGACTGTGCCGTATATAACAAAGTAACAAGTGTGCGTGACAAAATTAAACTTCAAGATGATTTAGTAAAAATTAACAAATGGTGCCAACAGTGGCCGATTCCGTTAAACAAATCTAGATGTAAACTAATCTGTTTCACTAGAAAAAAAAAAACACGTTTTGACCTACCAATATTACTTAGGCTCCGATTTCATTGAGACCGTTCCTTCGTACAAATATCTCGGTGTAAAATTAACATCAGACCTTTCATGGGATAATCACATTGAAGCCATCTCCGCAGACACCTCCAGGACCCTGGGAGAACTCCGACGTAACCTTCGATCTGCTCCACCAACTGTCCGCAAACTGGCCTACGACACACTTATCCAACCTAAATTATAATATGCTGCCTCCATCTGGAACCCTCATCAAGGCTACCTTCTCAATCATCTGGAAGCTATTCAAAGCAGGGCCACTCGGTTCATCCTCTCCACGTACGATAACTCCATCAATGTCTCTGCCATAAAAAGTCAACTAACCTTTTCTTCTTTGCAGCTTTGTAGGAACGTCTCTTAGCTCTGCCTTCTTCACAAAATCTATTATGACTGTCTTGACCTTAAAACAGCATTATTATCACCTTCCGATCGAACATAATCTCGCTTAAACAATGCCTGTACCATCAAAAGGATCTCTGGCTCAACAAACGCTTTCAACCAATCTTTCCTCCCACAAGCCATCAATGACTGGAACAGCCTCCCATCCTCCATCGTCACCATCGTAGACCCAGACGCCTTTAAATCACGTCTTCAATCGTACTTTTCATGTTGTTAAACCATTTACCGACCTCTTCCTGAATGTATTTATTTTTGTGTCTGTTTTTCCTATGTATAATATGAATGATTCCCTCCCCCCCCCCCCTTATGTAGTGCCCTCACGGGCCCCTAAGGTACAATGAATGAGATGAAATGAAAACAGAAAGCCGAAACAGTAAGTGTAGTAAGTGAAGGGGTCAGCGTTAGCGTTTCCCAAAGGGGGATGTGTGTGGCGTTTCTATGGGTCATGCTAACGCATTTCCTGAGAATCCACCATGGGATCTTCCTTTATTTGTCCCAACTGATTGTCTAGGGCCCTACTCACGATCTTATAATGCTGCATTTAACAGTTTTTGAATGGCAACTCGAGCGCGGAAGGATAGGTTTCGGCCTCAGCTTTTCGTATTCCAGCAAAATCCATCTATGGCATGGACATGTAGGTCTAGAAACTGTAAGTTCCCATCTTTTGCCCTTTCGACCGTTAACTCTATAGCTCTGGAGCGGCATTCCTGACTGTTAGCTCCAGATCTTTTCTTAACTCTTCCTGAGTGATGCAAACCAAAATGTCATCAACGTAATGCCGAACAAAGTCCACCGTTTCAGCCATCCCCCAAGAAAATTCAAAACCCTGTAATCTAGAACGTTCAAATAGATCTCCGATAAAATCAGCGCCACAGCTGAGCCAATACATACACCATCTTTTTGCAGGAACTTGCGTTTACTATACTCAACTACCGTCGATTGAAAATAGAGGTCTAGAATATTCAAAAAACTGTCAACCGAAATTCCTGCCCCGGACTGGAACTTGACAAGATTTTGCTTCAGATGCTCTTTGACTCGTTTCATTAGGATTTTCTTCTCCAAGGAGTAGTTCAGGTCCTTGATATCCATAGAAAACACAGACCGATTCCCGCCGTGGTGTGCCCTCGAAGGTTCGATCAGTTCCTACGCGTATGCCTGAACGACAAAGTGTTCTCCAAACGCACAACCAAAAAACAGTTCTGAATAATCCCCGACACGACATTTTGCCAAGTTCCGCTCTCGTCGATCACGGCTGGTAAAGGCATCAACAGTTTGTAATCTTTTTTTTTTTTTTTTTTTTAAGAAAAGAAAAAAGGTACTTAATTCCGAACGACGAGCGCCTTTGATTCTGCCTACCAGTTGGTTAAATTCAGCCTCTTTTGAGTTCTTTGCAAATCATTCCCTTCACCCTTGTAACGTTTTGATGGGTTTCAGTGAAAAGGCCTTCCATTGTGCACTTTGCTTTCTCTCTGAAGTGGGGGACCAGAAGAACAGCAAAACTTCCGGTCTTCTCCGTCTGCAGCAGCCAAAAGAACTTCTCTTTCAACTTTCTTTCAACCCTATGCACATCCAGAAAGTTCCTTTTCTCAAGTGGGTAATCATTTTTCATTAGATTTCCCATGCGTTCCAGTGCCTGATCGACAAAAGCAGGTCGATCTCAAGATCAATCACCCTCGCAATAGTCTGGACACTGAGGCAGGCAGATTCCTATGGCTTTCTGGTCTAAAGGAGCCGGTTTGACTCTCGCTGTCTGAGCGTTAGCATGTTGACGCGTGGGTCTGTCTCGTTCCTTGTTGAAGAGGCGGTGGTATTTCCAGTCTTTAGGCCAACTTAGATCATACGGGGCTTGAAGAAAGAAGGGGACAAGGAAGAGGCCAGGTGGGGGAGGGAGCAAAACCGTAGGTGGCCGGTGGCCTATATATCTCTCTGTGAAATAGTGTTTTAGTTGCATTTCGAGACTTGCCCATATCGGTTGTGTTTCCGTCCTTGTCCTTCTTTCACCAGTCTTGGGCGTACCAAAATGTTCAATATTCTCCAGCTAGCCTGCACCCTAACCATTGTTTAATTTCTTATCAGGCTTCACAAAAATGCTGAGCACTTAGCCAAAGAACGTTTCATGTTAAAAGTAGTGATTCACATGCTGATGAACCCGCGATGTCCGAGCGTTCCATGGTAGCGTCATGAAGTGGAAGCCGTGGCGGTTTGCGCGCGTCATCTTGCACGGTTGGTTCACAAAGCGCGCACGCCATGACGGCCGCCGTTTCATGACGCTGACAGTACAGAGCGGATCGCGGCTGTACACTGTAATCAAACGGCATTGAGATCTAACTGTGTTTCGTTCGAGCTTAAGTCTAGACGCAGCCGAAGCGAAGATGTAATGGGAACAATCAAGCCGCGTCCAACCGCGAGTTACTAGGCTTTGCCTTTTTATGATTGGCTCAGCAATGATAGAATACGTACAGGAACATAACGAACACCATAATGGTGCGCTTTTGACGCTGTCCTATTGACCCCATTAGCTCGTGGCGTTGGCTGCGTCTCGACTTAAAGTGAAACGAAGTCTAGAAAGGTTTTACATGACAAAACCGCGACCGTGTATATATACCTTTCCTACGCTGCCGCCTCCATCTTAAATGTCAGAACTTCTGGTATGCAAGAAAACACAGTTCTCCTATCGTCACTCCACTGGAAGCTGTACATGTTCCAATCGAAACGGTAACTCATTCTTTAATTGTTCCAGGTTGTCATGTCTTGTCTTTTTGTTGTTGTTTTTTCATCCCGCATACCAAACATTGCCGGTGCGTGGCGAAGTTGGCAACGCACACGACTGCCACGCGGAGGAACGGAGTTCGAAACCCACTTGGCACGTTGTTTGTTTTTGTTTTTTTTTTCGTTTTTCTTATATTTGTACTTTTATAGAAAGTTCTCGGCTGTGATCGAGGGTTCTATACCAGTTTTTACCTAAAAAACCGCAGTAAAAAGTAGTCCGACTCCTCGCGGAGCATTACTTATTCCCCCCTTTATGACAATAATTAAGATACATGTAGGTGAATTTTAGATTAGATATATGTTATCTTATCAAAGCGTACACGTTCTAAACGCCAAAACCATCGCTTTTTAAACCGACAACCAAATCTCGTAAAACTACTTCGCGCTGCGTATGAACAATGCGCAAAACTTGTTCTTTTCTTGAAGTGAAAATGGGTATAGTTTAGAGCATTCCTGAACACACCGCGTGCAGAAAAAAGCACCGCGTCTCCACGTGCTGAATGACGTTGATTGGGGCGAAGCTCTGGTGGTGCTGATGATACTGATTTTATTGTTCAGAGGTATTGCTGAGGGTGCTGATTTTTTTTTTTTTTTATTGCTTATAGGTAGTGCTGAGTTCCGGTTTGCGTTTCGACTTCATTACCACTGCTTTATGGTCGGTGAAATGCAGAGCCATGCATGCAAAGTTTAACGCGATTAGATACACGTTTGACAGCAGCGCCCTCTCCTGTATAGACATTGAGCGGCTACATGCAACGTTTCATCCATGACATTCCCAGCTCTTGAGTTACTACCACATCTCAGAGCCCCCTACTCGTCCCGCAGTCGTGGCCGAGTGGTTAAGGCGATGGACTAGAAATCCATTGGGGTCTCCCCGCAAAGGTTCGAATCTTGTCGACTGCGCAAACATTTTTTTCTTTTTTTGTGAGCACGGACGCCGGACGGACGGACGGACAAGGCTAGACCCTAAGGAGCTTCGCCCCTAAAACAGAGGCAACATGTTTTCTTTAGGGCAGCCGCTTTTTTGTCACCGTCGCACAATGTACGCCGTTCCACTTTAAGTTTGTAGGCACAAGTTCTCCTTATAAACACCCACTTCCAGTTTTACATTCGTTTATCATTTTCCACCCTTGAGTAAACAACGTGGTTGTGGAGGAGGGTAAAATGAAAAGGTGCATACTACGCAGTGTTGTACACGTTCCTCAAAAAGAGGAACGAAAGCTCGTTCCTCTTTCCTTCTCATTTTTGGAACGCGTTCCTGTTACTAGTTCCATATGTGAGAAAGGAACTCGTTCCCGTTACCATTTAAAAAAAATGGAACGTATCGTTACATATACGTTACATTTGCGTTGTGCTAATTACCATATTTTGTTACTTCAACCGAAGTTTATATATATATATATATATATATATATATATGTGTGTGTGTGTGTGTGTGGAGAGTTTCAGAAAACGCAGGCCAAATCACTCCTGCGAAAACTAAGCATCGCACAGACAAAAGGTTTTTGCCGTGTTGGTGTCTGCCCAAAAGCCCATTTAGAAAAAATAATTTTTTTTTAAAGTTTTTTTAGAAAGTAACTTTTTATTTGTATATTTGAACGCCATAGTTTCAATTGGAAACTTTCTGGGCATCATCAATAACTCCTATAACAACCCTTTTTAGACAAGTATAAAGCACGCCGAGCATTTTACCATGTTTTGAAAAGTCCTTAAATTCTGACGCGCACTCTGGTTTCGGATTCTTATCCAAGCGCATCTTGGCGGCAGCTGTCCTGCCTTCCGACGGCTGAAGCCGTCGGAGGGCAGGCAAACCGGCGTGGAAAAACCGAGTGCGCTACCCTGAAAATGATGGAATGTCTCGGGATGTCATATAGAGCTTCCCGAAAAAGGTCGGAGTACATGGTGGTTTCGACGCGAAGCCAACTGCGCTCAGCGCAGTAGGTTCCTCTACAAGTTAGGATCATTACAATATTGTCAATTTATGAGAAATAAATTTGTAGCCCGTTCAAACGAGTTGCCACCACTCCCGTCTTGCACAAACTGCTAGCTCATTCCAACTTTTTTTTTTTTTTTTTTTGTAAAGAACGTTTTAAAACATTTTTTATATCACACAAGTATCCCTATCCCACAGCTTGATATTAGTGTATAGACCGTTTTACTGAAAGAGGGCGAGAAAGAAGATGGGAAAGGATTACCGGCACTTTTCCCCTTGCGGGTGTGCTAGAAGGAGTGAAAGCCCCGGATGAGAGGCTTCGCCGGTGTTGGGTGTATGCATTGCCCGAACTTCGTTCGCGCTTTCTTCTCTGTTTTAAACTCCCAAACTTCATGAGAGCCACTGGCTTGGATGGCGACAGTCTTTCGGTCATCGGGACACCATTGCTCGGTTATAGGGTGCACGAATAACGACAGATAGCGTCGAATACTGTCCGAGGACCTATGTAGCTTGCACGGAATCCGGCAAGCACGGCTGCAATATCTTTAAGCTCCATCGCTTTCCACATGACCCCGATCACCGGCGGCCAGTGGATTGCGTCCGTAAACCGAAAAGACTTTTCCGCCATCCTCTCGACGGTGCTCTGAATATTTTGTGAATGAAGCGCTCACCGAACGCTGTACCGCCGATGAACGTGGGATACGCTGGCAAGGTGCGTGCAAGTTTTTTCGTGATAATTGCTGTTTCAGCTTGTAACTTTTTGAAACGAATTTTTATTAATATTAATGTTTTGAAGTGGTGACACTGACTCGATTTTATCATCTACAACACTTAGTTTCCGCCGTTGGAAGAAGCTGGAATTTGTCGAAAAGTTAGTTCTATCGGTTTTCCTGAATCGCGATCTCCTGCGCGATACCAGAGAGCCGTGAACCTATGTTGAGTGTCGCAACGCGACTAGATTCTTCTTATTTTTAAAATTAGTACATAATGTACTAATTTTGTTGCTGAAAGTTGAAACATGTTCGTGCATCAATTTTGAATCGTTGAATCATTGATCGGCTCGCTCCAGCAATAGGCCCATCTCGACTTTGTTGTTTTCAATTCTCGACAAAGGACACACTCGTCGACATGGGATCCTCATATAAAATGTTTATAAACACCTTCAAGCCGGAGTGAGCTGCCTTCGATCGTTCCCTGCAATGCTCTTATTTTATGCGTCCTTGTTCCCATTATAGCTCACTGTTGTGGACGACACGAAACGCCAAAAACCTTCTGGGTGTACTGCATCTAAAACGACAAAAAAACCTGAAGGGAAATTCAATCGCTGACAAATGATACACTATTTGGAGTACTCGCCTCCGATTTCTATCGGTGGCGTGTTCAGTGCCGAACTTCTGGCGTCGCCGCACTGGCGGATGCCATAATACGGGGCAGCAGACGTTCTCAATGAGTTGAGAAACGCCATCCGCGGCACACAAGAACACAAGACGCGCCCAAAGTCAGATAACCAGTCTATACAAACGCTTTGAACCCACTTATAGACGGTCCGCAAAAATCGTTTTCTTAACATATCGCGCTGCGATTTACTACAGATCTGCGGCTAGGTGGTGAAAGCTTGGAGTGAAAATATAAGCTGATAAATTTGCCTCGTTTATAAAAGGGAAAAAAATAAAACCTGTTTCAGGCTATCTGCAGCGGCAGTTATTATCTGCTACACAAACGTCATGACCGCGCTCGCCTATAGTTTTATCTTCCACCGACTGATGTCAGAGCGTTGAGGGCGCGCCGGTGCCGGGTTAGCAGACGATCTTCGGAACTTTTCACTGTGCCGGCGCGCGTCTCTCTAATGTACAATGCCGAAAGCGCAATAATTTGTTCACCTAAACAAAAAGAAACTGAATAAGAAAACGAAATTAAATTCTTTATGACTCCTCATATTTGGTACGGAAATGATCGATTGAAGCGTCGCATATTCGTGCATCTCTCGTAGAGAATCTCTCGTAACAAATTCGCCCCGAGCGAGTACACGATTGACTCTCCTCCACATTTCTACCTTTACACCGCTAACAACAACACCTTGTGTGTCACGTTGCGCTATCACTGGGCGGCAGATACAACCGTGCAAGCACGGTCATGGCCTCTGAGATTTTCGGCGCACATGGCTCTCCTCAGGCCGTTCCATTTGCCGGCAGAGAATAAAAAAAATAGGTGGCCATGCGCGTCGCGCCCCCGTGCGGCGGAAATAGCCGCGAGCTGCTTTTTACAACGGAGCTGTTTATGGCTAGGGTTGTGTGGATTTTTCATGTGCGTCAACAAAAACTCAGGTCCCAAATTTGAGGCAAAATCGCTTCATTTTATGCAAAAGCTTATACGTCTCATCAATTGGATACGCATGTTCTGCAGATTAGTTATCAATAGGCACCATTTTCAAGATCAGTAGACTCTCAGGTAGATAATAAATGTTTCTCAAAGATTTGCCGCTGTACGACCCGCGTCGGCCATGTCTATGCTCGCACCGCCCTTTCTTTGTCGTCGTTCCAAGCGCTTGCGTGCCTAGTTTCCTTTCCTTCCGCTCTCCCGGGGTGGCGGTCCCGTCGCGCGTGTCCCTCACCGGCTCTTCGGGGCGGCGATAGTCGTCCAAGCGAATGTATATAAAAAAACAAAAAAAAAAACAGAAAGACAAGTTGCCGTTCTCCATTTTCAATTTCACTTCTCTTCTCTCGTCGTGATGGGGAGGCCGCGTAGTCAATACCACCTAGAAGACAAGGCCTGCGCATGCCGTCATCGTTAGTAGATCCCCGACCCGCCCCAAGCGCCAAACAGGCTGAACCTTGACGAGAGTACGGGACACGTCACAACTACGTCGCATTCACTGGCGGCCACAGCTGTGTGCGCGACTGCTGAGCATGAGCTGATAGCGAGCTTGCACAGTTCATTTGCAACGTGCACGCGACACCATCGAGATTGCCGGTCCTATAGCAGCCAAGTAATGTGAGCTGGTTCTGAGCATGCGCTCTATACTCCGCTCACCCTTAAAGGGGCCCTGCAATCATATTTAAGCGTCTACCTTTTTTGCGGTTTCCACGTCTCTTGTGGTTCGGGCAAGTCAGCGGGTACGGAGAGAGTAACTAAATATCAGTGCGTCATATTTTAACCGGACGATGCGGAAACCTCCTCCACCTACGGGGGCGACCCGCGGCGCCGAAAGTGCGCGATATGTGACGACATCGTGACGATTTTGGTCCTGCCCTTACTACTGGTCAGAGCCGCTAAAAGCTTTTTTTTTTTTTTTTTGTCGAAATACAAAATATAAGCGGCGCGAACCGTTTCAAATATTTCTGAAAGTAGTTTTTTTCAGTATTTTAGATCAGAAAAGAAACAAATGCAGTTTATAAAGTACGGAAACAGGAAATGGCCCGTCGCCATACCCGCCACCAAGCGGTGGAAAAGGCGGCGCATACAAGAAAGGGGAAGTGGGATCAGGCACCGACGAGCGGCGAGCATAGAAAGGTCTCTGATGCACGCGGCGGTGCTGCGGTCGTATGGGCTCGAGGATCCGACTGGTTCCGAGCGTTCCGAAGGCCTTCGGCGAGAAGGTTTAGCTTGTGGTTTGGCCGTTTGGCGGTATGGCAGCGCGAAGTGGCTCCCGTTCTGAACGGCGGGAAAGGCAACGAGAATGTCAGCGGCGGCGGCGGGTGGCATACACCACCGATGAAGATCGGGCACAAAACGCCAATCACATGCGGCAAACCAGACAAGACGACGAATGTCGCTGGGCGGAGAACGCATCACAAAGACGCAGGCACCAAGCTGCTAAATTCGACAACTTTAATGGGGCATACGCTAAATTCAAAAGGAACTTTCTGGACAGACAGTTTGGAAAGGAAGAAAGAGAAGGCCAACAACAACCCACCGATCCAGACAAATAATGACCCACCAATCAAGACAAATAATGATCACCGATCAAGACAACAAATGTGTGTGCGTACCTTTCGTCACGACAACCACCGATCAAGACAGTAAATGTGTTCGTACCTTTGTTTAAAATTTTGTGTCACGTCTGTGTCGTGTGCTAAACAGCTTCGATGGACATCCAACTTCACAGAGTTGAATGGCTCATGATTTATTTCTTAATGGAACCCTCTCACGTACTTGGGTAGCTTGGGCCTCCTAGCACGTAAGTAGTATGTTTGCTGGGTGGACAGTAAAAATGCGCTCGTTCGCGGGAATTACACTCGTTGCTTTTCATCATAACGCATATTACTTTTCCGAGAAAGCGGTAGATTGAAATCATAGGGTTGCTCTCTTACAACCGGGAAAGATGTAAAATAAATGCACACCAAGTTAACTTCAGACAAACTGCCCGTACACTCAGTTTGAATAAAAGGCGAAGGCGAGTCGGTTATGAGCATCGGTAAAGTTTCTGAGCCAAAAATACCATTGTCTTTGTGAGACTGAGCAGGCGAAACTCAGCGTCATGCCCGTTATCCCCATGCAGATCACGTTACTGGGTAGGAGGCAGGTTTTTTTGGTCTCGTCATTCGCTTGGGACTTGAAGCTTCATCGTTTCTTTCGTGATATAGTTACATTTGTTTATTTTCCCTATCGGCTCCGTTTTGCCTTCAGTCGCTGCTCTCGCCAGGGGGGCTATGTTGCGCTTTTTGGACTCCCAGGAGACTAGGGAGAAGGAAGTGACGTCAACAACGCAGCAATGCAGATTGGATGTTGATTTTGTTTTCTTCTGTCAACATCCAATCTGCGTTTGCTCTAGTCGTTGACGTCACTTCCTTCTTCCAAGTCTCCTGGGAGTCCAAAAAGCGCAACATAGCCCCCCAGTTCTCGGATGCCGTCTCGCAACGGCTTTGCTATTGACAGGGCTTTGTCGGCTTCCGGCCTCTTCGCAGCTGTGAAACTTTCAGCAACCAGCTTTCCCGCGCGACAACAGTCAAAATAGGCGCAGAATGAGTGAGCCTTTTTTTTTTTTTTGTGACGGTATATCACAAACCAGATAACATTTTTTGCCCCTTACACAACTCATGTTTTCTATGTGGCCATTTTGTACACATTCATAATGTATTTTTGCTTTGCTTAAGCATTTCTATACTTATTTTTCTAGTCGTTTTTTTCTTTTACCCTAGAACATGGCTTTCAATTTTTTAAAGAACTACACTGCACCTCAAACTAAAAAGACGAAACTTAGTTTATTAAAACTGAGGTAATTTTATTTTCTTCAAATCACCTTGCGGTATACCTGCGCTATGTATAGAAGCAAAAAAAAAAAGTCACTTTTATTCGGTGACTGTTCGTTGTGCACATATCAGCAAAGTGTAAATCTGTAAATTAGCAAAGCAAAGCATATGTAAATATCAGCAAAGCAAAGGCTAAGCAAAGTCATAGGCGCAGAGCGAAAAAACAAAAGCTCGCACCACGCGTCTACTGCAGATTTTCGACTGCCAGCCCATCCCAGTCTACGGGACAGGCCAGGCTCTAGCCTTTCGTTCACCTCGACATTGCTATTTTGCCGTTCCACGGCAAAAGAGCTTGCTGATAATTATAACGAGAAGCGTACTTAACCATGTACTGATTATGTTGAAATATGTAAATGAGGTTAAATAAGGTTTTCTCATGACGACACGATAAGCTGTATGTGTGTCCTGCTGACCCAAGCAGTACCCGCCGAAAGCAAATTTAATGATTTGCATAATCTTGCAAACTGAAATCTTGCATGCCAAAACAACGCAAAAAAAAAGGAAACAACAGTAAAAATAACGTATCACCGGAGTTGCACCTACCTCGCTGTAGATGACCAGGGCCGCCTTGCTAGAAACTAAAACAAAAGCCTGCCAAGAGGGGGCGCGCCAGCGCTTTAGACTCGAGTTCAGATGCCACACCGCTCGTGTGATCCTTTGAAAATAATAATAATAATAATAATAGTAATAATAATAATAATAATAATAATAATAATAATAATAATAATAATAATAATAATAATAATAATAATAATAATAATAATAATAATAATAATAATAATAATTAATGTTGTGTTTTGGTGCGTCCACAAATTTTATCCTTGTGATGTTGGTGTCCCCCTGTACACGCGTTTTCCTCCTTTCCATCGCGGGCGATCCTCCTCGCCCTCCTTCCGCGTCCCGCCTCCCACCGCCATTTTCGTGCGAGGCCCACAATGCCCGCGCCTATGCGTGCCGGGCCATACTTGTTTACTATCGCATACGCAAACTAGGTTTTTTTGTTGTTTTTTTTGAAAAATGAAGACAGTTTTGTTTTTTAACGTGACGAAACTACCGTTTGTGCACCTTTATTGCCGTTCTAAAGCACGGGAAGACGTCTCGATCGGCAAATGTAATAACGCGAGCAGAGTTGGAGTCCCTCGGGTGTGAAGACAAGCTTTCTCCAACTGCTCTGAACGCAGCTGATTGAAAAAAAAAAATATATATATATATATATATATATATATATATATATATATATAGGGTGTCACAAAAGAAAATTTACACGTACTGCAAAAATAAACTAGGCATCGCCGAGCGCTCATTCTCCGCCCAAAGGTAGCGCTAGAGGTCACAACCAGGTGCCAAAGTTTCAGCCCGATCCGATAGCTTAATCAAAAGTTATAACTGATTTTCTGAAAATTTCAATGGGAAAATGGCGGCTGACGGAGTTTTCGAACACAAGGGACGAGACATATAAGCTTCTGTACATTACGGATTTGAGGATGTCATCTAAATTCTTGCAATGCTCATCTTCGGCACGCTCTCCAGACGGCTCAAAACAAAATGATAGACGAAACCACTTGAGCAAAAACACCCCCACTACAGTTATTTCAAATAAATATAATGGCACATATATTCAATCGCAGTGGTCGGGGAACAGTTGTTCAGGATGGCTCAGGCGGTGTTGGTCATGGAAGGATGGTCGCATCCCCAGGCATCTAACGAAGTCTCATTGCTCCTAGGCGAGAGTGAAGGCCACAGTGAAAACCGCTCTTTGGCCCGGCCATACGAAAACATGGCAGGGCATCACTGAAAATCTCGCTTGATTTTATTTCACAGCACTGATTGCGGAGCACTTGCAAAAACGAAAGAGAAGCGCGAGAAAATTTCACGAGTTCTGATCCTGGGCAGGCTTGCTAGAACAGCGTCTCAGCTGAGAATGGGTGAAAGAAAGCACTGCAAAGGAGTGGGCGCGTAAGTTGGGATCTTCACACCCAAGAAAATAAAAATAAATGAGAGGACATGCAAAGAAAGGCAGTTCGGTTTATTTATAACTCTCACAGCTGGTCGGTGTCGACCAGCCAGCTCTTAAGAATGCCAACTTTGAGTGCCTCGACACTAGACGTCGGAAAGATCGACTAAAATTCTTATACCTGATAGTTAAGGACAACCTAACAATTAGCAAGAACAAATACATTTCTTTCTTCCAGCAAAGGGTAACAAGATCACATCAATTGTCAATTAGAGAGTTTACTGCTCTATTTGATTGGTTGTCGTTTTGCTGGGCTATTTCTATTTTTTTCGATGGTGCTAATGGCACAGCGCCATAGCCTCATTAAAAATCTTTTGTGCGCATTGCGTTGTAGCAGAGCACTGCCGGGATTCGCTTGTGTGATAGCACTTTATAAAGTTTTTTTCGTGTGTGTTTGCATTGCTCCTACTACAGCATCGACGAGCCTAGCAGTATCAGTAAATAAATAAATAACCCAAGCTTTATTTGTGTGTGCGTTTTTCTAATGCGATAGAATTTAGGAGCGAACCCTACGCACTTTCGTCTCCGTCCTTCTGCGTGTAACTAACGAAACGAATGCGCATGCGTTGAAGAGCGACGAGGAAACAAATTGAGAAGAAACATCAAAATTCCGCACGTCCCCCAAGGGCAATCAAATCCGAAACTGTGAGTTTGACGGTCAACGAGCTCAACCACTGCGCTAAGGCGGAGACATGTGAAGTGATGGTTATTAAATCTGATAACAATTATTTCTTCAACTGACAATGCGCAATGTGGTGAAAGCGCGAACAGGTAGCTTCGACTTTTACGTCTATATACACATAGTAAAAGAGAAGCATTTCAATTGCAGAAATGCTAAAACAAAATCATTGGTGGGTCGCGGGTGGCTCGTCCGCAGAATGTAGACAGTTAAACCAGAAAAGTTGGTGAATTAGGTTTTAATGTGATGGGAAGACTTCATAGACATTGAAGAAATATATCCCTCGAATTTCCAGAGCAGTTCATAAACAGTTTAATAACGAAACGTTACGTGATACAAAACGATGCTAAATGCTATTGCATTCCAACGACAATCTGCGCAGTGATTTCGTCAACATTTTTTTTTTTTTTTTTTCCGAGATGGGTTAGGAGGTTGAGGAGAAAAGTGTTAAGGCCCGTTCACACTCTTGCGACCTCTTAAACCTGGGTTCCTTAAAACTTCTCAAACCAGAGGACACACTTGCGCCATCTATTGGGTAGCAGTGTAAACTCGGCGGTCCGGCATATTTTTTTATTTCTCTCGCGCATTATCCTTTCTTTCTTGGCTCGAAAAACTTTTGTCAATGTTATAAACGAGCCTTTCTATGGGTATTACGCACATTTGACCTCGGAAATCCCGCAGAACCTTCGCTCTTGTGAAATGCAGTTCCAGGGTCACCGCATAGATGGCGCCACAATGCCAGCGTGTTCTCTTGTTCTAAAAATATTTAAGAAGTTTTAAGAGATCTCGTCTCTCTCAGTCGTACTCGGTCGCAAGAGTGTGAACGGGCCTTTACCTATACGCCGGAAGCGCGCGTAAGCGTCGACTTTAACCAGTGTTTTATACGTTCCTCAAAAAAAGAAACGAAAGGTCGTTCCTCGTTCCTTCTGATTTTTGGAACGCGTTCCCGTTACAAGTTCCATTTGGGAAAAAGCAACTCGTTCCCGTTACAGTTAAAAAAATGGAACGTATCGTTACATATACGTTACATTTGCATTTTGCTGATTACCATATTTAATTTGAACGAGCAAAGGTTTCTTTTTTATCTTATCAAGTGGTAACATACAAATTTGAATGCCGTGATGGAAGGGCACCAGGAGAAGAAAACAACCGGAAGCAGGGTTTCATTTGTTGATATATTCAAGTTTAAAAATCTCAGCTTTTAACCATATTCACGTTTGTGGTGGACGATTCAGACGAGCCAAATGTGCTGTTACCCCACATTGCACGAGCGTTTTACAACCACCTCAAACTTTTCAATCTAACAAAGTCCCTTGTTCGAACTTAACAACAGCTGCTTCTCGATGTTGCTGTCCGCAAGACGAGCAAGTGAAGGAGAGGGTAGGGCTTTTGGAAAGTCAGTCTTGAAAACTACAAGTCCTTCTTCGTGAAGGTTGGATTCGTTGTTCAGTTTGAAGGTGGGAGACAAGGGGAGAGGGACTAAAGGTTAATTTTTGTGTATCTTTTAAGTGACCAATGCTCGAGATACAAGGGCGCTTTCGATCTCTGGTAACCTGTTCTTTTGTTGTAACTGCAGGTGTCTTTGTGGAAGTTCAGTGATGGCTGTAGTCGGCCTTAGATTTCTGGGTGTATGAGGATTCGTGGAAGCGGAAAGTAGCTGAGTTTGAAACGTCCCTCTTTCTGTATCTCTCCCTTCGAATAAAAGTTTTGCTTTCTGTACCGCAATCTTGGCCACTTTAAAAAGAATCAATGTCCACTAGCTCTCATGCACCCGACTTTACCAAGCGAGGACCACGCAAAATAAACCCCAAGGTAAGCAACCAAAAAGTAACGAGATCCGGCTTTTCGTAAAGATATTGTGTTTATACTTTTAGAATTTTCCTCTTAGAAATACAACAAAAATTACCCCAGTGGATAAAAAAAAGGAACGCCGTTCCTTTTTTCGTTCCAGTAAAAATATAGCGAGTTCCCGTTCCAGTTCTCCCGATGCAAAATGGAACGGCGGTGTTCCTTCATTCCTCCTTGAAGGAACGCGTTCCAGGAACGCCGTTCCTTGGAACGCCGTTCCAAACAACACTGACTTTAACACTACACAATCTTACCAGGGGTATACACCTCCCAAGATTCTTTTGCTACAATTATACGTGTCATATTAGTCTTCCTAATACAACAGCGAGATAAGATTTTCAGATCAGATAGACGAAGTAGCGTTAAGATTTCTAGCTCTAACCAACTCATTTCACTTCGAAGGAAACGCGAACATTCGTACCCTTCGCACGCAACAGTAAAAACAGTACGCACCAGTAATAGCTTGAACTTGAGCGCAGACAAGCAACACGCAAAACAAGATGTGCGATGTTTGAGGCAGCAAACTCTCAAAAAGCCAACAACATTACAAACGACCTCACATAGCGTGCTCCGATTAACAGCGGCAGTTGTTGCGTTGTTGAGAGATGTGCTTGAGGAGATTTGGTTTCATACTTCGTTTCACCTCAAGTCCAGACGCAGCCCCCGCTACGAGTTGCATGGGACCAATCGAACAGCGTGAAGAGCCAAGTCACTGGGTCTCTCCTGTACGTGATCGGTTCAGCGATGTTAGAACACGGACGACGCTTGTTGTTGTAGGCGATGTAGTTGAGAAATGAAATAGAGACACTCGTAAAATATAGCGTTGCACTTTTGATGCTATTTGATTGGTCCCATCGGCTCGTAGCGTCGACTAAAGTCAATGTGCATTAGGGTATTTGTTTTGCGAGCTGTGCTTTTATTAGCATAATTGAAGCAGACGTGCTTCACCAGATATGTGAAAGGCGCTTACGCGTTGCCTCTCGTGCGTGATAGTCAGGCTTCTGCGCCCTTTTCCTGTCCCCGTGCCACTATACGGTCCCGTCTACTTTGCTAAGCGCGGCGCGCTTGCCACTCCCGTCCTTCGGACGACGAGGTGCGAGGAAGGGCTCAACACCTTCTAGATAAGAAAGCCAAAGTGCTGAATTCACCTGCGTCACCAAAAGAGCCGACCGTAAGGTGCAGATTGAACACGAATGCAGCGTCATCGTTCGGTTGGGGGTTCTCGCCGAGTGGACACGAGTTTCAATCAAACGCTGACGAAGCACCCGTGCCCAGTCAGCGGTGGCCTTTTGCAGGTGACGCAGGAAAGCACTTGGCGTTTCTTATCTATTACAGACGCCGCCGGATTTTACCGGAAAGGGGCACTAACAGCTACCGTTGCACAAGTTGTCGACGATGTAAACAGAAACGACATATTGTTAATAAAGTTTGACACCACCACCTACCTCGAAGCCGCGGCTACGTGCCGCCGCTCGGGTGGATGCGTATGTTCTCTTCTAGGACGTCCAGGTTTATTATTGCGAAGTGTGGATATACGGTGCCACAGCCAAGAATAAATACCCGTTCACGCACTTGTGTTTGCTTAAAGGGACACTGACAGGGAATTTATGGTAGTCAAGGTTTTTATTTGTACATGACATATGAGAGCCCAACTGCCCAGAACACAATTTGCGGCTCGAAATTCGTTTCCTGTCTGCCCGAAAACCGCCGATCGAGAACTGGCCGGTTTTAGTCTTCTCCGTGGCCACGTGCCATTTTTTATGGTTTAGACATAACCACCAAAGATAATCAAAGTCATGGGTCATCAAAGACGCACACTCAATACTAAAAATAAACAAAAAATATTATACCCATTTTTTGTGACTTCTAAAAAACTGCAAATACGTCGACTGAAAAAAAAAAAAAAAGAAAGTTCCACAGTTATCTGCAACATACCTCCGGTGACTTTCTCCTCCACTATATTTCTTCTTCCTCCTTAGTACAGTTTCGGTTTCTGTTTCGAGCAGTTGCATATTTTGACTTTATTAAAAATATACGTGACGCTGTAGAAATATATTAATTTGGTATTCTTCTGATGCCATGATAAATCGCCTGACAAAAAAAAATTCGGCAGAGACACTTAAGACTGCTTACGTGTAGTCCTACACGCAGCGCATTCCTACAACAGCGCGCCACAACTTCCTTTTCACACGGCGCTCCAGCGATGACATCAGGCTCCCCCACTGCGCAGGCCCGGCGAACCCCGCCGGCTTCACGGCGGCTTCCGTGACGAAGCATCTGCGTTGCTGTGCTTTTCTTTGTGTTTTACTTCTGAGACGCGTCCGCTTTGACCTAGAGCGGCGCGTGCTTGGTCACGTATTTTGATGCGAAAGCAATAACTGTCCCATGGAGCAACGCCGGCGTTGTCTGTAACCGTCTGTAGCAGCGAAACGGCATTTAAATTCCCATTGGCCAAAAGCACAGCAACGCAGATGCATCGTCACGGAAGCCGTGGAGCTAGCGGGGTTCGCAGTGCCTGCGCAGTGGGGGAGCGTGATGTCACCGCCGGAGCTCTGTATGAAAAGGGAGCGAGCGAGGGAAGACGTGGCGCGCTGCTAGTACGAATGGTCTTTAGCGTACGCTATACTTTTTTTATGACCATCTTTCGGGCACAACGCCCACGCCTTTTCGCGTGATGGGACACATAAGGACATTAACCTTAAAATTAAAAAAAAAAAAAAAAAAAAAAAATTTGGGGGGGGGGGGGGGGGTGGGGAGTCAGTGTACTCTTAAGGGGTATTATTCACACAGGGGATAAATTCCTCTCTTTGCTCCCCGGGATGCGCATCACGTGGTAACAACGTCACGCCTTTGCGCGGAGCCGCGTTGACGTAGACATTTCAGGGGGATGCGGGAGCTTTTGCACGGGCTGCACAAACAGTCCCGCACTTTGGCGTGGGGTCTCTTCGCAATTGGCAGCATTTTGTTCGTGGGTCTGGCAGCTTTGCAGATTTTACTCAGCAGGATATCGGCGGTGTCATCGGGATCGCCGAACTCATTGTGACTCGCGCTGTTGCGCATGTCGTCCGAGGCAGCCGAAGGAGTTGTCGAGATTCATCAATGCCGCCCTGAACCCACTCTTCTTATAACTGTCTTGGATTCCCCGTTCTTTAGGTTGCATCGACCTTTCTTTTTAGCAGGAAGCAGTTCGTAGTCTTCTGCGTCTATGCTTGGTTTCAGCTTAGGTCCAGAGGCAGCCGACGCTACGATGTAGCGGGACTTATCGAGCAGCGTCAAAAGCGCAAGTCACTATAGGCCTTTTCTGTTTACGATTGGTTCAGCGATGACAGAACACGTACTACATATGCATGAAGAACACCATGATGGTGGGCTTTTGACGCTGTCTGATTGGTCCCATCAGCTCGTAGCGTCGACTCGAAATATAGAGTATAGGTTTCGCTACCTGCGAGAGAAAATATGGGTATCTATGAGAAAAAGTCGATTATAACACTGTCGAAAGCTTTTAGAGCCAAGAAATACATATTGATGCTCCAGGAACTATTCTTTTGACGCTGTCTGATTGGTCCCATCAGCTCGTAGCGTCGACTGCGTCTGGACTTAAGGTAAAACGAAATATAGAGTATAGGTTTCGCTACCTGCGAGAGAAAATATGGGTATCTATGAGAAAAAGTCGATTATAACACTGTCGAAAGCTTTTAGAGCCAAGAAATACATATTGATGCTCCAGGAACTATTCTTTTGACGCTGTCTGATTGGTCCCATCAGCTCGTAGCGTCGACTGCGTCTGGACTTAAGGTAAAACGAAATATAGAGTATAGGTTTCGCTACCTGCGAGAGAAAATATGGGTATCTATGAGAAAAAGTCGATTATAACACTGTCGAAAGCTTTTAGAGCCAAGAAATACATATTGATGCTCCAGGAACTATTCTTTTGACGCTGTCTGATTGGTCCCATCAGCTCGTAGCGTCGACTGCGTCTGGACTTAAGGTAAAACGAAATATAGAGTATAGGTTTCGCTACCTGCGAGAGAAAATATGGGTATCTATGAGAAAAAGTCGATTATAACACTGTCGAAAGCTTTTAGAGCCAAGAAATACATATTGATGCTCCAGGAACTATTCTTTTGACGCTGTCTGATTGGTCCCATCAGCTCGTAGCGTCGACTGCGTCTGGACTTAAGGTAAAACGAAATATAGAGTATAGGTTTCGCTACCTGCGAGAGAAAATATGGGTATCTATGAGAAAAAGTCGATTATAACACTGTCGAAAGCTTTTAGAGCCAAGAAATACATATTGATGCTCCAGGAACTATTCTTTTGACGCTGTCTGATTGGTCCCATCAGCTCGTAGCGTCGACTGCGTCTGGACTTAAGGTAAAACGAAATATAGAGTATAGGTTTCGCTACCTGCGAGAGAAAATATGGGTATCTATGAGAAAAAGTCGATTATAACACTGTCGAAAGCTTTTAGAGCCAAGAAATACATATTGATGCTCCAGGAACTATTCTTTTGACGCTGTCTGATTGGTCCCATCAGCTCGTAGCGTCGACTGCGTCTGGACTTAAGGTAAAACGAAATATAGAGTATAGGTTTCGCTACCTGCGAGAGAAAATATGGGTATCTATGAGAAAAAGTCGATTATAACACTGTCGAAAGCTTTTAGAGCCAAGAAATACATATTGATGCTCCAGGAACTATTCTTTTGACGCTGTCTGATTGGTCCCATCAGCTCGTAGCGTCGACTGCGTCTGGACTTAAGGTAAAACGAAATATAGAGTATAGGTTTCGCTACCTGCGAGAGAAAATATGGGTATCTATGAGAAAAAGTCGATTATAACACTGTCGAAAGCTTTTAGAGCCAAGAAATACATATTGATGCTCCAGGAACTATTCTTTTGACGCTGTCTGATTGGTCCCATCAGCTCGTAGCGTCGACTGCGTCTGGACTTAAGGTAAAACGAAATATAGAGTATAGGTTTCGCTACCTGCGAGAGAAAATATGGGTATCTATGAGAAAAAGTCGATTATAACACTGTCGAAAGCTTTTAGAGCCAAGAAATACATATTGATGCTCCAGGAACTATTCTTTTGACGCTGTCTGATTGGTCCCATCAGCTCGTAGCGTCGACTGCGTCTGGACTTAAGGTAAAACGAAATAGAGTATAGGTTTCGCTACCTGCGAGAGAAAATATGGGTATCTATGAGAAAAAGTCGATTATAACACTGTCGAAAGCTTTTAGAGCCAAGAAATACATATTGATGCTCCAGGAACTATTCTTTTGACGCTGTCTGATTGGTCCCATCAGCTCGTAGCGTCGACTGCGTCTGGACTTAAGGTAAAACGAAATATAGAGTATAGGTTTCGCTACCTGCGAGAGAAAATATGGGTATCTATGAGAAAAAGTCGATTATAACACTGTCGAAAGCTTTTAGAGCCAAGAAATACATATTGATGCTCCAGGAACTATTCTTTTGACGCTGTCTGATTGGTCCCATCAGCTCGTAGCGTCGACTGCGTCTGGACTTAAGGTAAAACGAAATATAGAGTATAGGTTTCGCTACCTGCGAGAGAAAATATGGGTATCTATGAGAAAAAGTCGATTATAACACTGTCGAAAGCTTTTAGAGCCAAGAAATACATATTGATGCTCCAGGAACTATTCTTTTGACGCTGTCTGATTGGTCCCATCAGCTCGTAGCGTCGACTGCGTCTGGACTTAAGGTAAAACGAAATATAGAGTATAGGTTTCGCTACCTGCGAGAGAAAATATGGGTATCTATGAGAAAAAGTCGATTATAACACTGTCGAAAGCTTTTAGAGCCAAGAAATACATATTGATGCTCCAGGAACTATTCTTTTGACGCTGTCCGATTGGTCCCATCAGCTCCAGGCTCGTCGCAGGATTTTTAATTTTTTAGATAACTCTGGGAACTTTTTCAAGGCCGTACGCGGTCGCGTGGCCTTTATATCTTCGACTGTATGTACCCGTACGATTATTACGTAACCATGCAAATAAGCGAGGTAAGTGTCGTAGCTTACTACTCTCTCAGTACTTGCAGAAAAGTACTAAAACCTAGAGCTCTGCACCGGACCGGCCCAACCCGAGCCGAACCCGGCCTGGCCCGCGGGTCGGGAGGGGCGGGATAGCACGCACTGTTCGCTGGCCCGAAATGTGCTTGATCTCCCATTGTCGAAGCACATGCAGCAGGGCCAGGCTCGATCAGGGAGGGATCTTATCGAGGCCGGGTCTCGAAGGGCAGACCCGTGCTGTGGTCCACTAGGCCTAACCGTACAGAAAACAAAATTAGATGAAGGAAGTGTAAATGGTGGTTCATACGATAGGGTCATGTGGCAAGACTAAAATCAACTTTATTGGTCTCAAAACCTCCGTGAAACGCCGACCGGCGTTGAGTAAGTTGCTATGGCAATCATGAGCGTTCTCCGCGAATTCTTCGAGCGAGTTGCATGTCTTTGGGCATGATAGTGACGCGCTTGGCATGGATCGCACATAGATTACAGTCCTCGAAGAGCGAAACGAGGTAAGCCTCACAGGCTTCTTGCATGGCCATGACTGCGGAGCTCTGGAACCGCAGGTCAGTCTTGAAGTCCTGGGCAATCTCGCGGACGAGCCGCTGGAAGGGGAGCTTGCGTATGAGCAACTCCGTACTCTTCTGGTACCGGCGGATTTCCCGGAGGGCTACGGTTCCTGCAAAAATGAAAAGTCAAGGATCAGAGAAAAAGGTTGGAGCAGCGAAGGGGTAGATATGCCTCGGAAGTGAGCGGGAGTGACAGACTGGGAGATCCGCTGAGGGCACCGCATACTAAGCGAAGACAGGTACAGGGGCCAGCGAAACGAGCTGGAATGCGCGACCAGGCAGTACAGACCACGCCAAGTCTAGCTGACCGAGAGTCAGAGCAGCAGGGGCGGTGTTTAGAATGCATGACAACGCATGATAACGAACGGTATCATACGCAGCGGTAAACACCGCCGCTACCGCTTTGACGCTATTCGTCGCTTTCGCATTTCAGCTCGTACTACGGGCCACTACAGGGGACAGGTAATGCGACATTGAATAGATGGGCACGACGACAGACGTGCCGACCCACTGGTTTTCGACACCCTTCTCACCCCACTGGATCGAATAGCCGAGACGTGCTTGCACTGACTGGACCGCAGCAAGCACGTCCATTGATTACTGGTCGCGCTGCTCCAGGCGAACACGCTTAGCGACAGTCACACTGGTGTTTCAACAGCGTTCTCAACTGCTTGGCGAACGCTGTTCAACAGCCAGGGTTAATACGGCATATGAGTCGACCATTTGCCCTAAGGCAAATAGCCCTACCGAAACCACAGGATGAAGCGGGAACGGACAAAGTACGTATAGTGGCCAGCGATACGAGCTATAAAACGTGCAAAGCGCGACCAGGCAGTACAAAACACGCAGTCGCACGGCCACCGTGCGTGCACCGGGGGTTGGGGAGGTATATCACGCTCGGCAGGAGACTTGAACGTGTGCTAAGAAAAAAGACGATATTCAGGAATACTGCAGACGAGATAAGCTGTCAATATAAAACGAATTAGCCCACAACGACTACGGCAAAATCGAGTTTTGCTACGAAGTGCTGGAAACTCGTAGAAATGTAAAGCCCAATGAATATGCGCTACTAACCTGGCCTGTAGCGGTGCGGCTTCTTTATTCCTCCCGTGGCCGGTGCAGATTTCCTCGCAGCTTTCGTGGCGAGCTGCTTGCGTGGCGCCTTGCCACCGGTTGATTTCCGGGCCGTCTGCTTCGTACGGGCCATTGCGCGTAGCTGTGATGTCAGTTCGAGTGAAATCGCCAAAGTGATGCCGAAGAGGCACCACTTTTAAAGACTCTCATATTCGACACGGGCGCGCTATCATCCGCCGTGCGCGAATCTGATTGGCGCGTCGTTGGGCCTACGTCGACAGAGTCTGCACATTTCAGAATGCAAGCCTAATTTTGACTCAAGGACATGCTTGAGTGATACACCCGATAGACTTCTTCAATTCATGCACCTGAAGCTGCATCACATCAAGCTGCATCACATCAAGTGGCAATGACAGAAACAAATGGAAGATAAGAGGATGCTAATCACTACAAAGAACGACGGTTCTCCGTCAGGGCATGACAGTGCACGAGTATAATTTTCGGCACTTGTTCGGCAGGCCGACGCTTCAAGGGAGGGCATGGGACACGCGGTACGGCAGTAATGCTGCGTTTGCGTTTGCGGATTTGCTGGCGGATCCGCGCCGGCGAAGAGCGGATTTTGGAGCCGGGTGTCGAAATTGACTCGTCGTTGTCGGAAAATCTCGATATGGGTCCCGGACCGATCCAGATATTCGGCCAGCGAAGAACGGATTTGACAATCCGGCTCCAAAATCCACTCACCGCCGACGCGGATCCGCCCTCGAATTCGCAAGTGTAAACACACCATAAAACGGGAATGTAATTGTCCAGCCCTCGATTCTGTTTTCTTTTAACATCACACCTGTACTTGAAGCGTTCTATTCGAAGCTCAAAATAAAGACTTCTACGGCCCGAAAATTAGCGTATTTATAATTTAGGGGTGTAAGCTGACGCGAAGCAGCGTTTTTCCCAGGGGCAGATCCAGAACTCCGTTGTTTTTGTTTTTGTTTTTCTTTGGGGGGGGGGGGGGCGGAAATTTGTAAGGATACTATTCCCCCATCCTTTCTCGTGCACCGGGGGTCCACCCAGGCGCGTAGCCAGGATTTTGTTTCGGGGAGGGGGGGGGGGGGCACCCATGACAAAATGCTGTATGAGGGGGAGGGGGGGAGAGGAGGTCTAAGCCAAATGGAAGATTTTGGGGGAAGGGGGGGCCCGGGCCCCATGCCCCCCCCCCCCCCCTGGCTACGTGCCTGGGTCCACCCATGTCAAATTGCCCTCCGAGAAGGGGTGAGGGGGGGGGGGGGGGGCTCGACTTGGTTTGGGGGGGGGGGCGGCCGCCCCCGTCGCACCCCCTTGGATCCGCCCCTGGTTTTTCCTAGCTCGTGCGCAATTGAATAGTCCTCATTGCCCAGTGGTCATATAGGGTGCTTTTAGTCAAGTAGTTTCGTCTATGCTTTTGTTTTGAACCGCCTGGAGAGCGTGCCGAAGATGAGCATTGCAAGAATTTAGATGACATCCTCAAATGCGTAATGTACAGAAGCTTATATGTCTCGTCCCTTCAAAATATAATACGTTTTTCTCACCCACACTACCGCTAAATTAGCCAAGTACCACAATGCATGCTGGGAGTGCAGTAACACGCGCTACACGTGCTGGCGTCTACAGCAGTTAATAATTGTCCTAAAGCAAAAATATAAAACAAATTTTGCGCGCTTTCATTGTTTCCAACGCACCTCTTGTTTTTAAATACGACAGCATTTGTTTTTAGGCATACAGAAAGGATTTCACTCTTGCAAGCATAAAGAAACGAAGACATCCCTCTTGGGGTAAAAAATTATTAAATTATTAACATAAAAGGAATGCCCGCTCGTAATGCATTCTGCCAATTATACTACTTGCCAGATGTCAGTTCAATATGCACAAAAATGAAGTAGCTGAGACGCGATATTCAGCCTCGGTGAGTTCGGACATCGAAGAAAAGCTGAAATTCAAGACTGATGAAGGAGTGCGGCTGAGTGCGCTGTACAAGGTGTAATCACTGGGCTTAACATGAGATGCAGCTTAACATTCGCAGAAATCCCCCGGACAGGGAATAATTATCGCCGTAATATAGCAACAAATTCCGTGTTGGCGCTTTTTTTTTTGCCCTTTTATTTATTTGTTTTCGAGTTAAGTATAATCTTTCTCTCTCTCAACGTTACATTAGCAAAATGATTGCGGCTGAGTTGCGTGCGCTTCTCATTCCAGCGTCTTTACACTTTGCCAAGAACCGTCACAAGCATAAAACGATGAACGTGTTTTCTCTCTTTAGTTCCTTGCTTCAGAGTCGTTAGAACCGAAAGGATCCCGAGCTTCACTTGTCTTCTTTTTTTTTTTTTCTAGAGATTATTAGTAAAGACTTTTTTTTCGTTTTCTCGCTTATTCTTATTTTTTAACCTCATGAAGATTTGTATTTATGTTAGTTTCTCAGGAAGGGCCCTTCACGCTTGTTATTGTAGAAAAAATATGCTAAAAAGACGAAAAAAAGATTAAAGAAAGCTAAACTTTATGCCCTTTTTAATGATTCTCGCGTCCGCACAAATCATTAAGCTTCCGTTAAGTGAGCCACCCAACTCAGCCCAATTTTCGAGCCCGAGTTGGAGGGGGGAGAGAAGGCTGAACGAAGAAGAAAAAAAGTATAAGAACTGGAAGGGCCACATCAGAACGGGGAGGAAAGTTGCCCAAACTGCTCTGAACCAATCGATCCCGACGGCAGAAATCGAAGGCAGCCGATGAAAAACATTATCATAAAGCTTGTTCGATTCAGTGCCAATCGAAGCGGGCTGAGTAGCACAGGGCGTCCATGGGTACGCGCACTCCTCCGCACTCGAACACATTGTTCGCCAGGCGCGCGCTGTCGGCACGCACGCGGCCGACACTTTCATCGCCAGCGCTTCCATTTTTGCTTCCCTTTAGCGAGGTTCGTATTCTCCGCTTCTTTCTTTGCCCTTTACGCGAGCGTTGTCCTTTGGTAAAACGTTTTTTATTTGTTTTTTTTTTGTCGCCAGGGCAGCGCGTGTTTTAAGGTTGACGGGGCAAAACTGAAGGCGCTCATTTCCTCCTCTCCTAATGAACTGCGTCATCATCAAGCGCGGGTAATTAATTATTTCCTGGCGTCCGTAATTAGGATGAGATTAATTAGCCGGCGCGACACACCCTTGGTCTTTCCGGAGAGGTCCTTCTTACCGTTCTCCTTTGAATACTGCCGCAAAATGAATATTGACTGAGGTTTGCCGCCGTCCGAAAGCGCCACTTGTCTATGTACGGAAGAGAGCGTCCAGGTCCGGCGCTCAATGGAGCTCGCTGAGTGGGGCGCGCCAGTCGTCCTCGCTTGTCGCGGTGTTTGCTTACACGCATTTGTTTGCCTCGTCGGCTCACGAACGCAGGGCTGCGGCGCCGAGCCGTTCGTTTCTCCGAGGGCATACAATACCGGAGGTCTGGCGACGCTTCGCCGCCACGCGCTCTGCTGTTGCGAGGGTCTGTACGTAGCGGTATTTATGATCGGGAACGGCTTCTCCGCTCGGAGCAGCACAAATGCCGGAGCATGTTCATCGATACTTCATCATGGCCGGTGTTGCTCGTAAAAGCGTGTTTGTTCTGAATAGAAAAGGGATTCGCTTCCTTGTGTGTTTTAATTTTAATATGGAAAAACATAATTTTATATTTTAAGAATTTGTTTACATCCAACGCAAATCAAATTAGTTACATTGTCATTCTCATAAAAGGAACTAGTACGGGTTATTTACTATATTAAAGTGCAACAAGGGGAGTTTGGCGGAGTGCCTAATACTGTGGACGTTACGCTTATGATCTTCCAAGTAGCGTCAGGATGAGAGGGTCAAGGGTGTGTTTTTCCCTTCTCGTTTCTCTCACTGATAGTGATTTTAAACCACCGTCAACCCACAATCGAGTCGGTCGGTCCCGTTGAGCATAATGTTTCGATAAGCTGGTCCGGATACTGCAAAAACACTTGGGTACATTTAGTATTTGTTTTCATTTTTCCTTACAAATAGCTTTTTTCAAATAATTCGATATTACCTACGGAGGTGAAATGAAGCAAGAAAGAGTGACAAAGTGCTCCGGTATGCCAGTATGATAAGCGAAAAGGAGTTAATGGATCACCGATGGTCCGTAACTTCGAGAACATCGACTCGTCTTCGATCAGCGCATAATCAATGCCAAGCCTGGCGGCAGATGACCGAAAGACGGGTCGTACTGCGTCAGAGTGCTTCTCGCCTGTTCCCAGCGTTCGCTTTCCTTTCTTGTCAAAAAGCACGTATCGGAGGAAGCTAAGCGTGAAGCTTAAAATTAGAAATTCTTCTCGCGTCAGGCTCTAATTGCAGGGAGCGAGAGGTGCGCAGGAGTTTGCAAAGGCCGTGAAGGGACAGGCGTCCGGGGAAGGCACACAAGGACGTCTCTCCTGCAGATGCGGGAGCGTTGGCTGGATCGATAAAATCTTCGATCGCTCTACGTTATCGATTGCCATTGTGTTGTTCTGTTTTACCTATACCACTGGTACTGAATGTAGGAGGTTAAATGAATTCTATAGAACTTTCGGAAAAGCCTTATTGTTGTTGTTTAGATTTAACGCATAATTTAAGCCGAAAATGTTAGGATCTAATACCCCACTCAGGAATTTGGTTTTTCTCAGCCTGAAGTTGGCGTAACTCAAAGGACACTAAAAGACCATAAAAAGACATTTTTTTAATTTTTGTGACGTAATATAAAGCACAAATAGACAGACAAGCACCTTGCAGCCAATGGCTGGTCGCTGGGGCAACTCGTCTATGGCACATTCTCCATAGTGCGTGGTTCCAACATCTCAAAACTGGTTCAGTCATTTGCGTTTGAGTCGGACTGACTGAACTACAACTCCTTTGTGTTCCAGTGCGACACGTTTGACGGACGACCTGTGTTGTGCGGGCTTCTAACTCCGATTCCCTCAGACCCTGTCCCCGGATGAACATGACACAGCAATACCTCGCTCTCGGCAAAAGGGTTTATTCACTCACTTATTGCCTGGGGGGTTTCGGGATCGGGAAACGCTCATCAACGAGGGCGGGGAAAGTCCGCTGCCACTGCAGCTGCTCCATGTCCCAGCGGTGGTCGTCCACACCGCGTCACGGGGACGCCGTCGTCCAGGATCGCTGTCCGACCCGTCCGTCGCAGCTCGACGTCGCGCCCGCGCTTTCCCGCGCCAGCGTCCGTCTCCTCGCCGATTCTTGCGCCAGCGTCCTCCTCTCTTGTCACCGCTGCATGCTCCTTCGTGTCCGCCGCCCGAGGGAGCCTCCCTTTGTGCTTTGTCCCGCGTCCCCTTTCAAGCCTTGGTCCCTTTGTTCTGAGAAGCCAGACGCGTGACGTCAGTTGGCTTAGGGGAGCGGTGCAGCCAGATCTTGTGGTGCGCGAGGCCATCGAAGCTCCCCCGAGGGTCAGCGCGGAGGGGGGCAGACAGATCTCCACAGTTGCCATAGCAACCAAGGTCGTAGGCAATCACAAGCAGTCGTAACACAGTGTGAGTCTTCCACGGGGTATGTGTCCCGTGTTGGACAATCGAAATGCCCCAGTGTAAAGTCGAACTCGAGATGAGGAAGAGCGAAGAGGGTTTCCAGTGATCTGTAATAGCGAGAAAAATAAATAAAGAAGAGAAAGAGGTACTATCGGGTTCGAATGAAATGAGAACCGCAGAGCGCGTGGCCGTCGACACATGCTACGCCTCCTGGAGGCCTCTGGAAACTGCTAAAACTGCGGGGTGGAGAGTAGGGCGCTGCGAGGGTGTGCGTCCTCCAACACCGCCTAGAAGACATTTTTGCGTCACTAGCGAAGGCTAACACTGGACACAGATTGGAAACGAGTGCAGCGTCAGCGCTCGGCTTCGAGTCAAGTTGGAGCCGAACGTTGACGCAATCGTCGTGTCCAATCTGTGCCCAGCGTTGGCCTTCGCTGATGACACCATCTCGTCCAGCACTACATCTTTGCGATCCAGGAGGTGTTGAGGGCAAACCATTCTCTGAAATGGGCAAGAGAAATTCCTCCTCGCCCCATGCCCTTTCGTCTCGTTTCAATTGGATCGGGCGCGACAAGGGACCTTTATCTTCCCATGATTCCCGCGCGATTCGGACGTCTGCTCTGAACCGGCGCCATTTTCGCGCGAAGCATGGCGGTCCAAAATATGGACAGTCTGAAGAACCTCTGGGTTCTTCGGCTTGTTAATATTTTTCACCCTTAAAAAGTCACTTTAAGTATACCCTAAAAAAGTTATTTGTGAAAAACCTACAAGGGGTCCTTTTAAGCTCTTTTTTCGATTCCAAGGTCTTCTTCATCGCTTAGTTGCCGTTTTAGTGCGCTAGGGGGCGATAGTGCTTGAGGGGAAACTGTTCACCAAGAGCTGAAAGCGTTCTTGGAGCGTCAAAAAACTGTTCAAAAACGGATTATTATTGTTTTTTTTTTTTTTTAGTGTAACAGCAGGAGTTTAGGCGTGTTTTCTTTAGGAAGCAAACAAGAGCTGTGGTGGCTGTTGCTCCTTTGTGTGGCTCGCCGCAGGTGCACCAAGCACCTTTCACTCACCCTGAATGGGGAAGACGCGCACACGCATACGCGCAGCCGACGCACACCCATATAGACAGAGTCACAGAGGGAAGGTTCGAGGGGAGAAAATTTGTATTTCTCGCGGACCTCAGCGAAACGATGCCGCCTCACTCCTGATTACAGTGTATGTAAAGGGCTGTCCAAACAAAACACAACGAAAGCCACGCTCAAAAAAAAAAAAGTAATAAATTATACTGCTTTTAGAAGACGTGGAAATCGCTGTGCGCGTGTCTGTTTTTAGTTTGGACATCAACCACTCAAACAGCACGGCTCTCCTCGTCCCCTCCTAGCTACCTTCTTTTTTTTGATAAATTTGGTACCAATAGCAACAGCGGAGGCCTTGACGCAAGCCAGCAAAGGGTGTGAATGGCTGTCCACACCCAGGCGATGAGCACGCTCAGAGCCTCTGACCCAGGACGCAAGCGGAGTGAAGCTCCCCCCCCCCCCCCCCAAAAAAAAAAGAAGAAAAAAAAAAAGAAAAGAAATTACGAGTACGGCAGATGCCGTGAATTTAGAAGTCTTTTGAATGTCGGAAGAAGGTTTAGAAGAATTCAAACTCCGCGGTGTCCTCTTTGGACAGCCCTTACGACGCATGTTGCGCCATTTTCGGGAACGAATCTTCACCGGGACGCGGTCTGGTCACCGCTACCGTCATTCCGCCCTCTGCGTTATAGACCCATTAAACAATTATGCCCATACGGTCTATCTGAAAATACTGCGAAGTGGCGTGCGCAAAGAATACCAACAAGCTGGCAAGTCTATAGCTGATATAACATTCACTTCCAAGAAACAGTAAACAATCAATAGACTAGTCACTTTAGGATATTGCGCACGACATCTTGGAGGATTTTCAGATCGACCGTAAGAGCGTAATTACTGAAGGGGTCTATTGTTGCAATACACTGAACGTGTATTTGAAGCACAAACGTGTATATTATGTAATATATATGCGTTTCCTCTCTCCACTCCACCGTGCACCGGCAGTGGCTCTATGTCCCGAAGCATTAGATGGAACATAGCTGGCACCCAGCCGCCGCTCTAGAACGGATAGCCAAAATCTTCTACAGGTTTCGGTGGCAAGTCGAAGCGAAGCCAATTCAACCTCCTTTGAGGCGGTTAAAACGCACGTCCAAGGCTCATTCGTCATTGTGTTCTAATCTCGAGATTTTAGTTCAATCATGGCTATCTTGATTTGGTATGGGCTCTATATTAATGGGATCCTGCACAGTGCACAGCGATCAAAAAGAATGCAAATAATCGTCGTCGTCTTTTAATTCTTGTGACATGCATAAACCCCCATCGGGCAAATACGGGCGTCTAGCAAGTGGTCGACCAGGTATCTATTAGATGGCTGATAAAACTCGTCGCCAGCATGCTCTGTCGCCTATACATTTCTAACGTTCCAGTGCATACGCAGCAAGAAATTGAGCCAAGGACTGGCCGACTCTCCCATACGCTGTACTTTGTTTGCTGTAACACACGAGTTGTGGACTCTCCGTATTGCCAACGGCACATAGGCGCTTCCCAAAACACTGCCTTTCCTGAGCAACAGAAAATTATTTTCCACATTGATATAGGGGATTTCAAGGGGAAGTTGTGATGATCGATCACTTTGCCTAATGGCCTAGAGCGGTCGAGAGGTTCAGCCGGCAGAGCGGAGTTCACCTAGCAAGAGTAGCCTCCGCGATCGCAGGTTACTCTTGCTCTTCCACTTATAAACCGCACACCCTCGTCCGCTTAGTACGAATGCAAGCTGGTGCTGCGCAGCACAATAAAGATTCTTAGTTGTTTTCCTTTTGCTCTAGAGGTCGGAAGGTGCGCGCACATGGTTGCGAAGGGGCGCGCTTGTAGAGGTTATCTGTTGAGGTTAAAAACGCAGGCTAGGTGGATCAAACTGCCGTTCAATTAAAATTGTTCAGCCGCATGAATGCATTCATCCATCCAGATTACACTACCCCGTGTAAGCTGAATTGCTGGGCCGCGCTCGTCTGCGCGATCGTGACGCCTCCCATTTTTATTGTTCAAGATCACCGCAACATTGGGAGCACAGCGTCACCCTTGCTCGGTGTTTGTGGAAGGGCCTGCTATAGGTGCCGTTGGCAGTGCGGAGCGGTCAACGTCTGTATAATGCATAACCACATCTGGCACAGCACCTGCCACTTGTCGCACAATCATTCATGATTCCCCAGTATAATGCTCAATGTGAAGAGGAAGAAGATAATGAGGCATTTAGTGACCACACTCATTCGTAACATACGGCACAAAAGTGCCTCTTTAGTGCTGCCTGGTTTACGCATAATTGTCGTTAGTTGTGAGCGCGTACGTTACTCAACCCAAGACTAACAAAAATGTCCATTTCGTGCCACTTCAACTTCAACTTCAACTTGTTTCTCTCTCGGGGAGACGGGAAGGGAGAAAAAAAAAAGCAGTCTGTTGACGCTTGACAGAGTTTTTCCTCCCCACCAGCAAACAAGAGACATTATATACCAGTGATCCGTACAACGAAGTTTCCATAAAAGCAAAACGCACAACATTAAACCAAAGAAAATCTGAGATACCTTACAAATATTTCTTACAGGTCGAAGGTCCTATCAAAAATATGCACAAATAAACTAGAGAAATAAAGAACGAATATCCTTTCTGCTCAAACTCATCAAATTCGTGCCAAACCCATGTGTACTATTTATAAAATTAGGCACCGAGGACTGCAGCACTTGGAGGCCGTATAGCTTGTTCTCGAGCGAGGCGTTGACCATGTGTCAACACAACGGCTTACATAGGCAGGCACCCTCCACTTCATATTGGCGATTGATAGAAAAATAAGTTGATTTTGCCTTGCAGACGTTTGATATGTTAAAAGAAGGTTATAATTGTAATGCTCTGTAATTGGAAGTATGTGAAGGGTTTTTGAAAAGTTGTAATGTGTGAGCGTTAAACTCCGAATTGCACATGATTCGGATGATTCTCTCCTGAAGAACATGCAAGTGATGCATATTTGTAGCTGTTGTGCAACCCCAAACAAGGAGGCAGTAATTATAGCAAGAGTAAAAGAAGGAGTTATAAAGAAGGACTAAGACCGAAAGGGGTAATATATGTCGGCATTTATAAATAATGCCCAGAATACAATGAACCAGCTATTCATTGTACTTCGGCGTCCCAGCTCATGTGCTCATTAAATATCACATTGAGAGAACCTTCCCATTTTGTACAAAGTCAATATTTCGTCCTTGGAGAGACAGTCATTGAGTAGATAAAAACACTATTTTTGAATCGAAAAAGAATTGCTTTCGTCTTATCTGTAATAATTACTAAAGAGTTTGAGATTGTCCAGTCCCTTACCTTCTGCAGAACGCTATTTGCCGCACATAAAGCCTGGTGGACAACTTCACCCAAAAATAATAAACTGGTGTCGCCTGCGTAAATTATAAAATCTGCACTGTCGTCTATATTTACTATATCATTTATGTACTCGTTAAACAGGAGTCCAAGGATGCACCCCTGCGACACCCCTGACGCCAGTTTCTTTAAGCTAAATCGCTGACTATGTATCACGAAATACTAATGCCAATATTTAAAAAAAAAACTCTCGATTATCGTTGAGGCTACTCCTCGCACCCCGTATGCATTTAATTTTAGAAGTAGATTCTTATGGTTTAGGCGGTCGAAAGAAAGCCTTTGAAAAATCAACGAAGATCCCCAAGGTAACCAATTTGTCTTCTCGATAACGTTTAACTTTCTTATTTGTGTTTTATTAGCGCGAGTTCTGTCGAATGCCCTTTCCCAAAACCAAACTAGCAGGATGTTAGGACAGAGTATTTTTCACAAAAGGTATATAATTTGGCCTATATTATTTTCTCTAGCCCCTTTGAAAACACTGGGAGCACAGAAACGGGTCTATAATTTCCGAGGTTGTTTTTATCCCCAGACTTTAAAATAAGCGTAACCTTAGCGACCTGCATTGTTTTAGGAAAACGACCATTTTGAAGTACCAAATTTAAAAAAAAAAAAAAAATGTGTTAAAAGAGGAGCAATTGATTTAATTGCATGTTTCAGAGGTTTGATTTGAACACCATCTATGTCAGTACTTTTGCTGTTTCCAAGGTTCCTAAAAACCGCGGCCACTTCCTCTGCGTCAGTGGGGGCAAAATATAGGGTGTCAGAGACGCCTTTCACAAATGTCAATTTTCGGCAGCTTTACCATTCATTACAATATTTACAAAAGAGTCATTAAATGTTTCAGCTAACGCCAAACCACCTCTCTCTCACCCTCAATGTTAATCTTTATGACCATAAATAACAAGTTTCATGGGTAACAAGGTTTATGGGTAATATTACTAATATGATGCACGCGCAACTTTGAAGGCCCTGCTTGCAGCGCTTCCTGCGGGCGTTTTGACGGTGCCCGTGAGCTGCGCTTGTTCAGAGAAGAACGATTCACGCGCTCTTCCATTCAGGTCCCTCTTATCACAGACTGCACAGGCACACGCTAAAGGCCCGTTCACACAAGAAACGCAGCGCTAATCCAGTGTTAGTTCAGCACTGCCAAACAGCACTAATATTGGCGTTGATGCAGCAGCTACCAATGTATGTGCTGATATAGCAGATGTGAGGAGGTTTAGTGGCGCCGTCTCACGGTTTGTACCTGCAGTCGTTGCAAGCATGTGTCTCAGTGCTTATAATTCCGGTGACTTATTCCTGTGTGAGATCAACGTATTCTATAACGTGCCAAAGAAGAAAAATGAAAAAAAAGTCGAAGCATTGAGTTTGTTCCAATATCGTAAATATCTTTCTCAGAACGAATTGTTATCTCACTGCGACAGTAAGGGGAATCAGTTTCGGCACCAAGAGGCCAAGAGTGCTTCTATTGCCAACATAGAATCTCATGAAATTAATCTCGCTCTGGCGAGCTACGTTACTGTAGTTCATGTTTTGACGAGGAAACCCCCGCGGTAAGAGAAGGAAATACAGTGCTCAAATATGGTTTTCAATACAGCGATGATTCGGCGCTGCGCTGCGTATCGAATAGGCCTTAAAGTGCCCGCTAAAAAACTGCGAAATACACAACTTGGTTCAAAGTAAAAATGTTGAAAGCCTGTTGAGGCTCTGAACTTTTTAAATGCGAAATAGAATTTATTTCGGCCGATGAGCACATCAACTCTAAAACGTTGTTCCGAACGATTTTGACTTGCTTTTTCCGGGCTTTTTCTCCATTGCACCGCAAAATCATCCCCGAAAGATGCCACAAGGTTGTTTCGTGACGTTTGTTTACTATTGTTCCCCCTCTGGGGAGCGTCACAATATTGCGCGCACAAAAGGAACGCGCGCTAAACTTTCGGGAAAAAATAACATCGCTCCGATAAGGCGCGAATATTTTCTCGGAACGATCTTGGCGAAGAGCGCCTCCTTTGTCGATTTCCAAGACCCTCACGCCACGTGACCAGCTCTGTTTGCGCAACGCCGTATGAGCGCCTCGATGGGAGTTTCTCCAGGGGCCTGAAGGCGGCGACCCATCTCCGAGAGATCTCACGCGGCGCGCGGAATATAGACCCAGATGCCTCGTGTTTACGCCACGCATCCGCGCGGGCCGCCTTTATCACGAAGGCACTTCTTGCGGACGTCGCCTACGAGAGCGAGAAAAATCCAAGATGTAGAGGAAATTAAAAAAAAAAGGAGGAAGATCGAGAGGAGGCCACTTATCCGCTCGCATTTTTCCGCGCAGACTCAACTCCGGCCGAGATAAGCCATGTATAGTGCGGCGCCTCGACGTGTTATCTCTCGCGCGTACGAGTGAACGCGAGCCGAACTGAAGAAACGGGCTGTCACGCTCCGAAAGCAACTGGCGAGTTTTGGTTCGCGGCTTTCTAGACTGCTCCAACCGCAGCCTTGGCTAGGGCCCATGGCCGGAGCCGGCAGCTCGAACCGGGAGGTCTCAAGCGTGAGGGCGCACGCGTGGGTTCGGCTGCGGGAAGTCGTGGCCGACACCCGCGTGGTTCGCTGTAGCTGCCGCCGTCGCCGGAGAGAAACATAGCGCAGGTCCCAGCCGTCGCCTTTTTGTCAGTCCTGGAAATAGACGCGCCGAAAGAAAACGACGAACGGCGCGTCGTTGTTGAAGAGGCACGAGAGTGGCCACTCCCGGGTGTTTCCCCCTTGGAATCGTTGTGGCTATGCCGCTATGCCTCGGGAAACTTGGCCTTCAGAGACTCCTGGGACCGGTGGGGCATCGGTTACTTTCTACTGTTTCGTTGTGTTTCAGGATTCGGCACATAAGGGAGTTTTCGTAGACCGCGTTTCTTCCTCCGCTAAGCCCTCCGCAACGAAGAAGCCGCTACTGCGCCTGCGCGCGGATGGCTTTGACTCAGGCACGTAGCCAGGGGGGGGGGGGGGGGGGGGGGGCATGGGGCCCGGCCCCCCCCCCCCCCGAAATCTTCCACTTTGCTGGGACCTCCTCTCCCCCCTCCCCCTCATACAGCATTTTGCGATGGGCGCCCCCCCCCCCCCCCCCCCCCCCCCCCCCCGAAACAAAATCCTGGCTACGTGCCTGCTTTGACTGTAGAGTTGCGGGTATCGTAGCGGGTTGCGGAGAGCGTTGCGGGACGGCGAAAAGCATCTACGAAAACTCCATATTGCGGGATTGGGAGAGAATAGGGAGAAGAGACGGGAGGGCGTCTAGATTGTGTATGATTGTGAGTGCGTCTTTTGAGCTGGAGTCGCCCTTTTCTACGTTGGGCACCGTCAGCCCGCGGTGAAGCGAGGGTATAGATAAATGACATATAAATAGCGGCGAAGTATGAACTATGGTTACAAAATCCCAATTAAAAAAAAAGCGAGTGTTAAGAAAAGAACGCATAAATAAATGACAAAACAGCCTAGCTTGAGGCTATCACCCTAAAAGAATAAAGCTTTGGATCAGGTATCGACCAACGGATGTCGAAAAACATGATCCTTCCTCATCATCAAATATGCTGCTACCAGCTGAAAAGGATATGACTGCGCTCAGAAGACCCAAACTTTAGTTTTCCCGTCAAAGTCACACGTACCACGTGAGGTAAGGCCACCGAAAGTTTTCGCCACCAGTACTCATGCAGACAGGCTCGGCGTCGACATTGTCGCGTGCTAATATTTCGACCGAACAAAATCAGCTTGAACAATTTAAAAATCGTTTGTTTTCCTCCGTCAAAGCACAATCATTTTCTAAAAACAAAGTACTGTTTTCAATGAGGGACGGGGTGGGGATAGAGCGTTTTATTTCAGGCACTGCATTCGCTTTTCGTTGCGGATGAAGACGCGCATATGGCTTCGTTGCTAATTTCTCGCGCCATTTTTGCCATTGTTTTATCAGGTGCTGGCGCCGCTCGGTGTGTGAAAATATGCATCGAGCAGACGTATAGAGGCAACCCTAGCCAACTAATATTAATGTTTTCGTTGTTCAAGAAGCGTTTTACAAGAAAATTAGGTCATTCGATGCGTTGAACACGGAAGACTCTCGGGAATAGATGACATATTATAAGAAATGAGTCCCAGTCATGTGTTCTAAACCGCACCAGATGTTCGACCATTCGCGCGAAACGTTCCTGTCGTGTTATGTTCTCTCAACCTATTCGGCTGCACCGAAAAAGTTCACGAGAAACGGCCTTAAACGACAACGGCAGCCTAAGCGTGTGGCATTCCTGAGATGGCGCAGGATCTACAATTTACTTATTTTTTCCCAGACGGCGCAATTCGCCCGCGCAAACTCCTTGGGCCCATTGGAGAGATCCCGGCCGTCTTGCCGTCCCGAATGATTTCGCCCCCTTTACGCGCCCATTCTGCCTCGCCGACGACCGTTCAAAACGGGCGCTTTTGCTCCTCGTGATTTACGAGCGACGGTCCGCCGATCCCTTGCGAAGCACTGGGACACTTTGGAGCCGGACCGAGCGCTCAGGTAGGCGCACCCAGCACGGAGCCTGGGGCTCCCGTCCCCACACGCAGGCCTCAAAGTAAAACAGAGGAAGGACAGCCGGGGAGGCGCGCAGCGGGGGCGTGGAGCCGGCGGAGACAGCGCGGCGGAAGCGACGCTAATGATTAAATAAAAACAGCCGCATGGGAGGAGCCCGCGTCGGGGGAGACGAAGAAAAAGCGGCCAAGAAAGAGCCATTGTTGCGGGAAAGACGACAGGGCTCCTGGGAATGCTGGCAGGTGACGGGGAAGCCGGAGAAAAATGGCTCCGACAAGATAGTGCGGGGAACCTGGGAGAGACCGGCGCTCTGGCGTCGGCGCTACTGGGACGCAGGCAGCGCTGGCGCACCCTGAACCCTCGTCAGCCCGGCTGCCAAACACCCCCGCTGTGCAAATTCCCTCGGCGCGCCGGCCGACCGTCTTGCGGGCTCGGCTGGAGGCACGCTGGCCGCCGTTCCGCTCGATTGCGCCGACGGGGGCTCGGCTTGGTCGATTGCGTCGAGCAACCGAAGAATTACTTGACGCGCTCGCCTTTCCAAAGGTTTACTTTGCCGTGTGTCGCCATCCGCTCAGTCGATCGTGTTTCAGGCCACAGAGTGATTGCGGTGATTTCTCCCCTTCGACGCTGAACGTACACTGGCCGGGTGATTTCTATTTAAACCACGAAATGGAGCACAACGTTTGTTTTACATGGCAGCTGTTAGACATCCGTCGGCGTTTGTACGCAGAAACTCACGTGGTTGTGGGACTCGTGCCGCCCCCCCCCCCCCTCCCCCCGGCGAGCTGCCGCTCTCTCCCTATCGCCGTCGCCCGGCCCTCGCACTACCACGTCATCTATAACAAGACGCGCTATCACTCACTCTCTCCCCCTTCCCGCCCCCTGGGTCGCCGGCGTCTACGAAGGGCAAATAACAACAATCACATTTTATAAGAGCATTTCAAATGAAAAGCACGCCTCAGTGTCATTTTCTCGCCAAAAGCACATCTCGTACAAACATTCCGCAAAAAGCACGCATCTCCTAAAGCACACCCCCTACAACTATTCGACTAAACGCAAAGCTCCTAAAGCATATCGGCTAAAAGCAAATCTCGTAAGCGCAACACGTTTTAACGCGAAAGCTTTTAGGAGCTCGTGTTGCAAAAAATCCGGCGTCGGCGTCGGTGGGACCAAAATATCCCATAATGGAACGCGCGCAGTCACGTGTGTCACACGTGACGTCACACGTGGCTGCCCGTGTTGCATTATGGAAGTTACCCGCTAAATTTGGCGGGAAACGTTTCCCGCCAAAATTAGCCGAACATTTTTCTGCCAAATTTAGCGGAACATATTCCCACCAAATCATCTAGTATGGGGAATTACGACCCTCCAAAATTTGCAGAAGGTATATTTACTGCAGAAGAAAATGCTAAGAAATATAGATAACGTTCCGTATGATCACCCTTCTGCACCGCTTTTTCAAAAACATGGCATAATGAACATTCATAACATGTATGCATTTCGTTTAAGTATAACCTATAAACAGGAAGCAAAAAACAACACAAATCTTCTTACCCAGTTAGCTCATTTATGTAAAAGAACAATCACATATCCCACACGTAGCATTGACATATGGAACATTTATTCGTGTAAAACAAGTTATGGGGAGCAAATGATGCAACGCAAACTCCCAGAATTACTCAATTTCTGTAATAATTGCGACATACAACTAGAATCTACACCAAAAAAAGATTTGAAGTTTTTCTTTTCTAACACGAGTATGAAGTTATGATTATAGAAGTGTTATTGTTGTAAAATGTTTATAGCCAATCTCAAGCTTGTTGGTATGATTTATACAGAGTGTTTCTGCTCGATGTGCTGTACTGTCTGCCTTTTTGTTTTCTACGTTGTATAATTTCTGGGGAGGAGGGAGCTTGTCAAGCTGATTTATTCAGCTTTTGTTCCCCAACCTCCCACATCGCCCGGATGGAAAATAAAGGCATTGTTATTATTATTATCTAGCAGAACATTTTCCCGCCAAATTTAGCGGAAAAAGTTTCTCCCCAATTTTTTCGGGTCGATAGGGTCATGACGTCACAGCCACGTGTGACGTCCCGTGACACTGCCGCTACCAACTAGACCACGCATACACGCTTGTAAGGCTTGGCAACGAGCACGCATTTATATGAAAAGGCTTTGCAAACGGGACCCGATAACGCTATCGCGTTCCATTCTTAAAGGCGAAGCTTAAGCGTCTCCCAAGTTTTTGAGTAATCGTTTCCAATTTTTTTTTATTTATCTATGTTTTACGAGACTGTTTCGCAGGTATCTTGTGAAGTGATGAAAAACCCAAGGTCAACCCCTTCACAGATTTTCCTAGTTCAAAACAAGACACGTAAAGTACCAGACTCGTACGAACTAAAGATCGGTGTCTTCAGAAGTTGGCTTTTGTGTGACACATACCTGTAACGCTGTGAAGCCTAGTATGCGTTGTGCAGGCCGTTTTCATGGAGTGCAAACGGCCTGCGTGTGAGGGCTACTTCTTTATCTTGCTTTTAAGCTGCAACTTAAATGCCTATGGCAGAAAAAAAAAAAAAACTACTTTCTCGCCTCTGAACTGAAGGCGCACCTGGGGAATGAGCACTGTAATTCCTTTAAATGTATTCAATACTCAATCTGCCCAAAACAAAAGTGTTGAGGTTTTTTTTTAATGGTTTTTTTACTTTTTTTTAAATGATGTTTTTATATTATCAGAGGCATTGTATTCTGACGCAAGCGACGTTTTCGAATTTTCTATGTATAACAGCTATGTTGAATTAACCTGAGACTGGGGTAGAGAAGAAACATCAAAACGTAGAAGGGACAGAAAATAGAGGGTACCGCGTCTCAAACTCAGCTAACTCGTTTATTTAGTCTCAATCTCAAGGTCATCTCCACCAACACAAAAGGACGAAGTCTATAGACCATTCCATTTAGCGCCCTCTGGGCGGCACCATTTTGTTCGACAGCAGCGCCCTCTCCATACATCCGGGAAATTCAGCGGGTTCGGCGGGGTAAAACGAGAGAGAGGGCACGCGCCCGACTCCGCTAGCAGACGACAAACCGGGAGGTTGCCGTGCTCCATCCTTGAGCTGTATCGGCGGGCTGTACGGAACATCGAACTCTCGCTCATGGCTGCCGTTGTGAAGTGGTTCGCGTTCTTAAAATAGTTATGGCTACTCCAAAATCAGCCTATAGCTCTCTGTTGATCTATTTTGGTAAATGATCAACTAGCATATCTTTTTTCCGTTACTTAAATAGCAGTTGAGTCAGCCGGCAGTACTACCCTCAACTACTGCGTGTATTGCGGCAGGAGAACACGTTTTTATTTATTATTTCAGACTTCCACTCATGGTCGCTAAAGGCCTACACCAGTACGAACTTTGTACAGTAAAAGAGGTACAGCAACCGGGTTCACTTTTCGCCGGAGAGACCGGCCGATCTGACACAGTTTTCCCTATTTTTTTTATTTGCACGCAGGTAACAGCGCATTTGGACCCGGTTAGTCTTTTTATCGAGCACAGCATTACACGATAACTTGCATATCAAAATTCGCGCATCTGCACTTGAAATTTCCAAAACGACGCGATTTTAAACACAGTTTGCACGCCAGCCGGATGCTAGGTATACAGCCCACTCGGCGGAGTAGACGACATGCGGGTGAGAGGGGGAGGGCATTTTTTGTCTCTCTATTACCCTCTCTGCTATGACCCTAATGGAACGGTTTTACAGTTCAAGCGCCACAGTCTCCATCACACAATGCAAGGACGTTGACAACCTTTACAGGTCACACAATGCAAGAACGTTGACCAAACAAAGCAAAACGTTTTACAGTTTTTTTGGAAAATCACAAGCAGGGCCGCACTTCAAACCACTAAAATCGCAAAAAAAAGAGAAGATTATTACATTTTTAGAAAGTGTTTCCAATTGCTACCAAACTGTAGTGAAGCCTGACTTATGCAGTTGCCTAGAGACTTTATCCGCACGGACTCCCTTACTACTCTCTCTACATCGCTCCTCTCTTTGTGTACTATTTCCGTCTCCGACCAGAGCGCCGCGTGCAGTCGTTACATTCATAAATATGTTGTTTTTTTTTCGATTTGCGAGTTTTATGCATTGTTCTTTAAATTTCTTTTATGTTCGTTTAATCTATCATTTATGCAGCGTGACGTCTGTCCTACATACTTAAATCCACACTCCAATGGTATTTGGACATAAGCACAATGACCTCGCTTTGTCATTGTGCTTATGTCACGCTAAACGCGCACATAAAGGTTAGGCACCGGGTCCCAGAATTTGTCGGCCACGCCTATCCAAGCGTCTGGAAGCTGATTGAAGGCCTACAAGAAAATCAGGCGCTCGTTGCCACGGCATTGACACAAGCCCGGAGAGGTGAACCCCCAGAGAAGCGGGTGCGCAAAAACCACTCTGCGCCTGCAGAATTGTCTGAAAAATATTTTCGAGGGGTTCCAGGTACACTCAGATCTGCCAAGACTGCTGGAGCTAGTAAGAGACTGCATTCGCTTTTAACCAATCAATAAATAAACTTGTTTCTACTCTAATCAACAAACCATGGACCTGTGAGATTTAATTTATTGTTGCATTTTCGTGTCACACGCATGCACCTCAGTTGGGGCGGCGGAGAAAAGCTCACCGGAGAAAAGCTCACCGGAGATAAGCTCACCGGAAAAGAAGCTCACCGCAAAACCGGCAAATGCGGAGAAAAGCTCACCGGCCTTTGAGCGGATGCGGAGAAAAGTTCACCGATTTTTGTTTAACTTAGCGGATTCTGCGTCAAACGTGGCAATTTATCACAATTCGCATTCGCCACTTCATTAAACATATGTCCTTGTTTTTGTAATATTCTTGAAGTTCATTGGGCATATTTACTAATTCCTCAAAAATCTGTAATCACCCATTCTGTATTTAAATGAAGTCACAAGTATAAAATCAGAACATCGTACACCGGTAAACAAGACAGCAATTTATTGACAGCTGACAGTGCGCCGTCGGTAGCTCTGTCAGATAAAGAGGTTAGTTCTTTGCGAGCTAATATGAAGAGCGGTGTGTGAACCGTTTCAGCTCCGAATATTGTGTACTGCCTAATAGATAAGTAGGTGTTTGTTGATGTAATCAGTGTCCGCTACGCTGTTTTCTTTCTGTTAATTTTACTAACAAAACTTTAGTTGCGAGATCAGATTCGTCCTGTCGTGTTTGTAGTCTTCACTCTGTCGTCGTTATTTGAGCGGTTTTCATCATGTATAACGTTTACCAACTCGCCCTATCCGCTCCCTTACAGAAGTCTACTTCTTATATAGGTCACGAGTAACAACGGTGCCAGTGTGCAGCTCTGAAGGTCATCGGTGGCTCACCGTAGAAGGGGCACTATCACACAAAGGCAACGTGTGGAAGCACCAGCACGAACGGCTAGAAAACGTGCATGTCCGTGGAAGAAAGAAGCCTCGATAGCCTACTGACTGTTTTATCATGTTTTCAAAAGTTAACAAAAGCTTCAAAGAGAATTTCAGGCACCACGTTGTCGCGCATACACTTTCGAATATTCGGCATTTACAGTATTGATTTTTAGGTTTTAGGCAGACATTATTGAGTTTTCAACTTTTTCCTGTTCTTCAAGTTCATAAAGTTTTCAGTTAGGCTTTCGTTCCCTAGAGAGTAAGCCACAGAAAACATTCGCCGGCAATTATTATTTTGTGAGCAGTATACCCAATAAGCTTAACAAATATTACAAGAAAGGAGATTTTCTTTTTTACAAAGCTGACGAAGTTTAATAATAATAAATTGATATGTTAGCATGATCCAACAGCCTACATATAAATAGAAGAAAAAAAATCGGTGAGCTTTTCTCCGCATACGCTCAATGGCCGGTGAGCTTTTCTCCGCATCCGCCGGTTTTGCGGTGAGCTTTTCTCCGGTGAGCTTTGCTCCGGTGAGCTTTTCTCCGGGATTCCCTAAGTTGTCCGCACTCCTGTTAAGACCAACATAAAATTTTCTCCTGGTGAGCTTTTGTCCGGATCTGTGAAAAAATGGGTGAGCTTTTGTCCGGTGAGCTTTTGTCTGGTGAGCTTCTGTCCGGTGAGCTTTTGTCCGGTGAGCTTTTGTCCGGGATTCCTGCCTGAATCGCACATGTCCTCAGGTTGTGAGAAATGTCATGAAAATATGGGATTACAGCAAAGCGGTTCCTTGATTTCTGTTCCGTTTCTCTCCTGCAATTCTGATTTTTTTGTATAACAGCAATTTTTAAATAAAACAGCTGGTCGTGAAGGTGGTGTGTCACTAATGCTCAGGAAAAACATCCTTTTGGAAATAATAGAAGAATACTCATGCGGTAATAAAGACTCAAGTGCTATCTCTGCTCGTAGATAAGAACACTGTCTCGGTCGTTTTGATATATATATATATATATATATATATATATATATATATATATATATATATATATATATATAGATATAGATATATTATTTTAGATTTGTTACTGAAAATAGCTATAACATTATTTTAGGCACTTTCAATATCCACATGTTTTCAAATACCCCAAGCAAAAGACAAATTAATCTACTAATTAATAGAAATGGCTGCACAAATTTGATTAGGTCGCCTACGAGATTCGAGTTTGAAACATCAAAACTGCTCGATTTGTTAATAAGATTTTTTTTTTTTTATGCTTGCATAAAATCTGGTACATCATAAGAACAGACATCAGTGACCCTTTAGGTGCGTTCATGTGTATAAAAAATAAATTTCCTAAGTCAAAAACTCTAGATTGCCTGCCTGTGTTCAGAACATTTGAATGAATGGCCTCTCTGCATTTCGACTGAAAATCTCGGAGATAGATTAGAGCGAAGTATACCAAAATGATGACGGCGGACATTGCATATAAGCTGTCTCTAAATAAATTCTTAGAGGTATATAAAAAATTGTTTTCATATCAATCAGTTTGGGTGTCAACTAAAAGTCGTAAACCATGGGTTACATGAAAGCTTTTAATCAAGGTAAATAACAAAAAATGTATAAAATATTGTTCAAACGAGGGCCCCTGTAAATTTAAAGGCATTCAAATCACACCGAAACAGACTTACAAAGAAACGTAATAGTGCTAGAGCAAAGTACTTTACTAACTACTTTATGTTACAGCAAAGCAAACACACTTCACTTGGAAAAAAACTTTCTCATGTTTTAAATCGTTAAAAAAACAAATCGAAAAGGTCTAGATTGGTAACGTAGAGCTAAAAGAACAACAGCTAGCAAACGCGTTTAATAGTTTTTTTTTTTTTTTTTTAACTTGGTCAGAGATAGTTTTGGTGATAACGCCTGTGCACATAGGCGTTTTCTGTTTCCTGTCGTTCTCAGTCATGTGGGTTCCGTATCTGTAGGGTTCCGTGTTTTCGGTGTGTATTTTTTTTCTCGAATTTGGGGGTATTCTTTTTTCGGTGTTTATTTTCCCCATAGATTTGGTGTTTTTGTGTATATTGGTTTAAGTCATTACCAATTTACACGAAAACACCGAATCTGTAGGAAACAATTAACCCGTAAAAAAAATGAATCCCGGAGAAAAGCTCACCGGAGAAAAGCTCACCGGAGAAAAGCTCACCGCAAAACCGGCGTATGCGGAAAAAAGCTCACCGTTTTTTTTTTCTTTTTGTATGGAGGTTGTTGGATCATGCGTAATATATATCAATTTATTATCATTAGAATTCGTCAACTTTATAAAAAAATCAAATGTCCTTTGTATCATTTGTTAAGCTTATTGGGTATATTGCTCCCAAATTAATAATTGCGGGCGTGTGTTTTCTGTGGCTTACTCTGTAGGCAACGAAAGCCAAACTGAAAATATTATGAGCTTGAAAAACAGGGAAAAGTTCGAAAACTTAACAATGTCTGCCTAAAACCTAAAATCAAAACTGTAAATGCCGAAAATCCGAAAGTGCATGCGCAACAACGTGGTGCCTGGAATTCTCTTTGAAGCTTTTGTTAACCTTTGAAAACATGTAGGATAAAACAGTCAGTAGGATATCGAGGTTTCTTTCTTCCACAGACATGCACGTTTTCTAGCCGTTAGTGCTGGTGTTTCGACACGTTGCCTTTGTGTGATAGTGCCCTTCTACGGTGAGCCACCCATGACCTTCAGAGCTGCACACTGTCACCGTTGTTACTCGTGACCTATATAATAAGTAGTCTTCTGTAGCGCAGCGAATAGGGCGAGTTGCTAAACAAAATACATGATGAAAACCGCTCAAACGACGAAGACGGAGTGAAGACAACAAACACGACAGAACGAAGCTGCTCTCGCAACTAAAGTTTTGTTAGTGAAATTAACAGAAAGAAAACAGTGTAGCCGACACTGATTACATCAACAAACACCTACTTGTCTATTAGGCACTACACAATATTTGGAGCTGAAGCGGTTCACACACCGCTTCAGAATCCGCTAAATTAAAAAAAAATCGGTGAGCTTTTCTCCGCACCCTTGAAAGGCCGGTGAGCTTTTCTCCGCATCTGCCGGTTTTGCGGTGAGTTTTTCTCCGGTGAGCTTATCTCCGGTGAGCTTTTCTCCGGTGAGCTTTTCTCCGCCGCCCCCCCCCCCCCCCAAAAAAAAAAAATTAAAAAAAAAAACACCTCCGAAAACACGGAATCTGGTATCTGGTATACAGGAGAAAAAAAAAATAAAACATTGCAACCTGGAATATGCGAGAAAATATAAGTTAGGCAAAACGTGACAATCACGCATTTTTCGTAAACACCTTAAAGTGGCGTGGAGAGATCAAAACGGTGTTTTACCGCATACCAGAAGTGACGACATCCAAGATGGCTGCACCCTTGTGGAAAAAGTGTATAGAACTTTCCAGCGCTCATCACCCAGGCGAAAAATGCTCAGTCACTGGGCTGTGGACGCATGCGCGGCGTCTCCTATTTTGTGGAAGAGTCAACTGCGCACGCACAGAACGCGTTTCACAGCCCAGGAGACAAAGATGGCAGCGCCCGGAAGGCGATTACTGGAAAGGTCTATATGCTGAAGATTAGAACGTGGATTTGATCTTTTTGCCGTCAGCTGTAGACACAGACTCGTCGCAAACGTTTTTGTCATCGAAAAATAGTACAAGCTGTGACGTAGATGATATGCAGACAAAGCCGATAAAGTGTGTCTTAGACGTTATATCCTCCCCTGCTTGACGTAAATTTTTTTATGTTTGTTTGCAGCACGGGGTGTTTCCAAAACAAATGCAGCTTGCTAAAACCACTGTCCTGTAAAAAAAAAAAAAGTACCAAAAACGACATGGGGAACTATAGGCCTATTTCAGCTTTGTTCGGTGTTTTCAAAAGTTTTCGAAAACATCTTTGCTTTCAGGATTGGCAAAGTTTTCAAATAAGGACGCTCTTATCACTTTGTCACAGTTTGGCTTTTGTAAATGCCGATACACGAAGCTTGCTCTTATGGAACAAAAGAAATACATTTTTTGAAGCTCAGAAGATAAAAAGAAAAAACCTTGGCATTTTTAATTGATTTTAATAAAGCATTTGACCTTTTGCAATATAGCGTTTTAATTAAAAAAGCTAGAAACATGCTGATTTCGTGGACTAGCGTCCAACCTCATTGTGTCTTTTTGCACATCGTAAGCAATATGTTAATAAAGACAGTTATTCTGACATTAAACACATTCTATCTGGCGTCCCTCAAGGAAGCATTCTGGACACTTTTTCGGTTAATTTGTATATTAACGATATTGTCAACATAAATAAAAATGCTAGTGTTGTCTATGCCGCCGGTACCAGTTTACATTTTACAGGAAACTGCTGCCCCGATCTAGAAAATGGGGTCAGTCAAACTCTGCAAACGTTAGCTATCTGGAGTCGCTCTAATGCTCTAAAAATCAATGTAAGGCTGTTCTATTCCATCCAAAGAATAGGAATATTAAGATTAACAATGATGTGGTTTTAAATTCAACAAAAAATAGACATTGTGCCTAGTTTTAAGACACTTGGCGTTACATTTACAGAAGGAATGACGTGGGACTATTATGGGAATTCTATTTTGATAAAAGTGCCACGGGGTCGTTGGCTTAATGCATCGTCATCACCACACTTTACAAAAAATGCGAAATTAGTCGTTTATATTCCCTTTTTTAATTATAAACTATTGTGAGTTTTTTTTTTTTTTTTTTGACACAGGGGACATACTTCAAGCTCAAATTTAAACAAAATATTTAATACGAATAATCTGTAGCGTATCATATGATCATCGTAGTGGCCCTCTTTTTTTAAGTTTAAATTTGCTACACTGACTTATGTGCCTTATAAATATCGTTTATGCATGAGTTATAAATCCGAAGTAAAGAAACATTTTTGCAACTTTATTGAATCCATAACAATCAAACGGCCGATAGAGCACAACAATTTGGATGGTTCCTATTTACAAAACAACGCGTGGTGAACAGATATGATGTTATCATATAAAGTTCCTAACGTGGTAAATTATCTTGATACTCAAAATATGCAACGTTCGATGTCATCAAGACTAGATATCCAAGCATTTTTTATGAGACAATTGTTTTGAAAATGTGACGATCGTATTTAGATTCAAAACTTAGTCCTTATTTTTAGCCTTACATGCGTTACTTTTTTGTATAATTAGCTTCAATTAGTTGCATATGTATGTGGGGCTCCCAATTCAATGTTACATAGTTCTTTGTAGAGCAATGCTCTGAATGCCTTTGATTGTGCAGTGCTATTTCTAGACGGTTTAAACCACTAAAAGTGCTCCTAAATGACTTGCTAAACGTACTCGTTTTGTTCCCACAATTAGTATTTTTGTATTTTTTTTCCCCTGCAATTATAAGGATGGGGGCTGAGGGCTCGTTAGGCTGCGTCTGTGCAGCTTATTTCCTCGGTCTCACACCGAGATACACTTTGACAGAAATAAACATTATAAATAACTGGAAAGAGTCTGAGGACGACTGGATAACATTCATATCAGTACGAGCGCGCTTTTTTAATGTTGCTATTCCCGCGCTTGTGCTTTTGTCGTGAATGTGCAGTTTGAGCACCAAGTTCATCTTGCCGCGAAAAAGTTGCCCCTTGCCCGTAGCAAGCAGGAAAGCCCCGCGTTTGCGCGGCGCCGACACTGCCCTCCCTTGCTGCAGCAACAGCCGCCGCAGGGCAGCAACCCCACCGGGATCCCCTGACCGGCAAAGAAAAGGCGGCGCATTGCACGCTGCGCTGCCTGCCGCAGATAGACGCCCTTTTTTTTTTTCTATTTTCTGGGAAGCACGCCGTTTCGAGATCACCTTTTAGCGCTCGAATTCGAAGAGATGGCGCGAGATGCGAGCGGATGGCGCTCGATGGGTCCTCCCGGGTCTCTTGGGCTTCCTAAGGTGTGGGATCCAGAGTAGCGTTCGGAGAACGTGTGTGCTGTCTACACGCACACACGTTCTCTTTCCCCTCCCTCCTTCCCCCCTCTCTCTCTCTCTCTCTCTCGCACATACAAACTGTGCGTGTATCTCTCTCTCTCTCTCTTTCTCTCTCTCTCTCTCACCCTCGTTTTCTCCAAAGAAAAAGGTCAGGTAAAAAGAATAAAAACAGGGAGCGGCGGTGATGGAAAAGTGTCCCTGGATTGAATTTGGTGGTGTTCCTTCCTGTTGGGAGTCCCAGACCGAGGCAACTTGCTGCCGACTCTGGGAGTGGAAGGGACACAGCACTCGGGATTTTTTCAGATCTTATGTTTTATGTTGCCATAATTTATTTTTTTTTCTTTCTTTTTTTTTTTTCGGGGGGGGGGGGGAGCCCATGGTTTTCTCAGTTTTCCTTCTTTCTTTTTTTTCTTTTTTTTTGTATTAAAGGGGCTTTGCGCTTTTCGGGTGTCGAAATTGAATTCCAGGTGGGTCGCTTTTCGCGCATCGGCCGTGCGGCGGTCATGGTGCGACGAGTGTTCTGGAGTCTTCGGCACTGTAATGGTGGGCCGTCGTCAAAGAAGCGTCAAACGCGATTCTTTTGGAGACTAGAGAACAGGTTTTTAAGCACCTCGGGCGGATTGCTCGCTTTCCCGAAGAAAGCGTCGTCGTGTCGTCACAGGGACATCGAGGCCGCGGCAGCGTACGTAAAATATCGTCCCCACCTGTGGAGAAAAAAAAAAAGAGTAACCTTACGTTTATTTCACGTTGTAAATGCAATAGCTTGCACAAGGTATTTCTTTAGCGGCTCTCGGAACAAAACACCTCGTGGGGCACCACGCTCCTTTCGTATTGCAAAAACGCATACGACCTTTGTTTTATTATTTAAGCAGCACATTTTGTCTAGACCCATGTAGAACGTTTTATGAGGTCTTTCTTTGCATACCGAGACGGCAGGTTACGAGCTTCCTTCGCCTTAATAGAAATGTATAGTTTCCTTGTTTTTATTTTCTAAAAAAATTCAATCGTTTTTGCTAAAGATGTGCTCATTTTACTCCGCATTAAAAAAAAAAATTCCTTCCGTGTCCATGAAACTACATTTAGCATTACTCCCATGTCGTGCTGTTTGCATACACATACACAAAAAAAAACGGAATGTTCACGTCCCAATTCAATTTAACGCTTCCAATAAGTCGCACCGACATCCGAGTCTAGAGTGACCCGCGAGGCGAGCAATCCCCATCTCTCACGCGTTTTCCGTATGCGCAGAAAGGCGCTTCCTCGCGTCAGGGTGAGCGACGACAGCCATGGAGGAGAACGGCACCGCTGCTTAGCATCCCCGCGACCGGAAGAAAGCCGCCGGGTAACTCCGTATACTGCGCGCACTCCGCCGGAGACGGAGCCAAGCCATGGCGGTAAACCGAGCCTTAAAGCCAATATCCAAATGGGAGCCGACGAACCCATGGCGGCCGACCACTGCTGGGGGCTCCTTGGTATTCGCGACGCGGTGTGCCTCAGGGAGGCCCCGAGACAGCCGTTCTTCGGACACAACGAGAAAGCAACACTGGTCAGGCCGGACAACACGAATCCACTTTCGAGACACGAGGATGCTCCACTCGCAAGATTACTTCCCGGTAACGCGAGTCAAAGCCGGCCCTCGCTGCCTCGGTGGCCTCGGGTCAACCGCACAACGGCTCCGCTTCGGCTCAGTGGCGGACACCGAGAGGCCGGACCGTGGGCCGGACCTTCCAATTTCCCTCAAAGCGACGCTGGGCCGTCGCCTCGGGCGCCTCAGCGGCAGTCGGCTCCCCTGCTTCGCCGGACGGGCGCCGCTCTCCTCGGTGCCCGTCTGGGCTTCGGAACGCGTGCGGCTGGAGGCCGCGCAACCATTGCCGTTGTCGAATGGGAAACGCGATGCGGCGTCATTTGGTAGCCTCACCGATTCGTACAAATGACCTTCCAGCCTGTGTAGGAGTGTTTTGGATCACATATCGCTAACTGACGAGCGTTCAGAAGGAAAAGAAGCCGTTTCTGACGCTCGTGAATGGATTTCCTGCAATCCATCTTGATTTCTTCTCGAGTCATTCACTCCATCCGTCGACGCTGTGGCGGAAGTCGCACGCGTGGATGTACACCGAGTCGTTTGCATCGAATATAACGATTCCGCACGATCGCTTTTTTGTTGTTGTTGATATTGATTTTTAAAGGTTTAATGTCGTAGGCGCTTACGAAACATTAGCGAGGAATGGCGCCTGGCAAACTCGCTTCAGCTATCAAAATACGGGGTCGATCTAAAGTTGTGAAGTGGGCACACCTCCCGCCTGGCCACCACTCATCGAATCGGCTGCCGCATTCACTATCGACAAGGCCGTTCTTTCCGACAATACCTTGGCGCCTAGCCGTATTTTTGACGTCCACTTCGCTTTGAGGATCGAGCACGTCTACGGGGGTCAGCGTCCGGTGGAGGGCAGGCTCCGCGGGAGTCGCGCGCGCTCGAGACCGGTGGGCGTTGTGGAAGCGAGCCGTCAACCCACTTGAACGCCATCGGCGAGGAACACGTCGCCGCCACAGAACTCTCGGCAGGCCGAATCAACAGGCCGCCTTGAGGGGCTTTGAATCCACTTCTGCGGACAAGGCGTTTGCCGCGAACAGTTCGAGGAGGAGCTGCTCGACTGAGGTCCCTTTTCTCGCTGTTCTTCGTGGAGCTATTCCTGCTTGCATCTGTTCACGCCTGTTTATTTATTTATCTTTTTTCTTTCTTTCTTTTTTTTTTTTTTTTTGGGGGGGGGGGGGGGGCGGTAAGGGAAAGGCAGGAAACAGCCCGTGTGTTTGCGCATTTTTATTCCCATGGAAGTTGAATTTTTGTTTTCCACGTCGTTGGATATTTGTGCGGCATTGCAAGAGCACCGAAGAGAGAAAGAAAAAAAAAAAAAGAGTGTGTGGTGGCTGTAGGGTCCAATTCAGTTAGTGTCAATCACGGCGGAGGAGGGTCGTCGAAAAAGATGAAGAGACTGACAGGAAAGAGCCATGAGAAGCGAAACAGCCTCAGCCAGGAAAAGCGGTCGGCCCTGCTCCCCATCGAGACGCGGAATTTGAAGAGGGCCTGCCCGCGGGGCCCGAACAGCCCTTTTAATTGGGGCCCTCTTGCCGTGCCGTGACACCTCGGCGCACTCTTCGTCGTGCGAACGAACGCTCTCGAGCTCTGAGAGGCCACGCTGCGTTCTGCCTATCGATTGGGTCCTCCCCCACACGCTCCAACAACTCCCTTCTTTCTTTTCCTGGCTCCCCCACAAAATTACTGTTTTCCCCTATTTCGATTTTTACGGAATGGACTTTCGCTCAGCGGACCCTCGATAAAGCATGCTCCTTCCGTTTTTGAACCGCCATTTCTTTTTCTGCTTTTGCTCGGAATAAAAGTAATTAAATAGCTCGAGCGCGCGTAGCTCTCTTCGTACCTCTTTTTTTTTTTTTTCGTTTTTCCTGCAACTAGTGTAAAATATCACGCGGCGCTTGCACCCACCAATAAGGGTAATACCTTCACGTAGAAGATATTAGGAAACACCGAACTCGAAGTTAGCTTGCTTCCTCATTGTTCCACATTGACACGAGTAACTAGAGCGGCCGGTCACACATTCTCACTGCGGACTCAACAACTGTCAAGTTACAAATCTCTTCCATGCTCCCCCCTCCTTTGATCCTTCTCTCCTTTCGTTTCTAATTTTCTCATGTGGTCCCTTTTACCGCCCTTTTTCCCTGCCCCGATATTGGCTTGCCATTATCAAAAAAGAAAAAAAAAAAAAGGTCCTTATGCATCCGAGCGTCAGTTTACCCTCCCAACATTGCTCCCGCTATTATCCATCTATACGTGCTATCGGCCGGCGTTTAATAGGCACTTTTCGAAAGTGGGCGCCATCTAGTAGATGCTCCGCCAACTACCCGAGCCCGCCATTGTTTTGGCACGAACTCTGTACATGTATTGGACGCGAGGGCTACGTCAGCGTTGGGTGAAGACTCGGATCCAATCACACACTTCGTGCCCAAGAAATGGCAACCGCCAGTGTTGCTTGATGGAGTTCTGTAAAGGACATATTCGTTGTTAATTAAACCTTCAAAGAAATTCACGCCTTTGCTCAGTCAACTCTTAAAAACGACTATACCCCTTGTCACATCAAAAAAAAAAAAAATATTACGTCTTGTGCGCTGCGCGAAGTAGTTCTTAGAGGATTCGGTTGTCGACGAAAGAAGCGAATATTTTGGCGTATAAAACGTATGCATCTTAATACAATAACATAAAGCTAACCTAAGATGCACCTACATAGTATACGTTAATTCAACGCAGGAAGGGGGAAATTAGTAACGTTCCGCGAGAAGCCGGACTTTTTTTTTTTTTTTTTTTACTGCGGTTCTTGAGGTGAATACGAGTGTAGTCTGCTTTTCCATAAAACATTTTTTCATGCTGTCAATCGCCTATGCTCCTGCTTTGTCTGTAGACGACCAGATACATTTAAGCAATACATTTTCTCTTGTATCATCATGGTGTGCAAAAAAACCACACATGATAATTAACTCTAATTAACTCGTGTTAACTAGTGTTAAGATAATTAACTCTAATTAACTCGTGTTAACTAGTGTTAAGATAATTAGCTCTAATTAACTCGTATTATGTATCGTACGCATATTTCTGTCTAAAAGCAGTCTGAGTCGCTCCTTTCGTGGAATTTTGTTGCACTACCCTGTTGTAGTATCCTGTAGTTAGACATGCCCACTAACATGGAGCTTGCTGCCGAAATTAAATCTCTACGCGAGGAAGTGGCTCGGGAAAATAGAGCCTTAGTAGCTGAGTTGAAGAAAGAACTTACAGAGATTAATGCGATTGGTTTCTCTTCCCTGTCCAACGATTTTGCAGCTGTACAGCAGAGTACGACGTTTATAAATAAGACTCTTGAAGAACTGAAATATAAATTCGAAAAGGCTCTCAACGATAAAACAAAGTTAAGCAGACGCAACGAGGAATTAACAAAGGCCAATGAACAAAGGATGAAACAAATTTACCAGCTGGTTCAGTACTCTCGACTAATCAACCTCGAATCCGAGGTTTACCGAACAATCCGAACGAGAATCTGATTACGCTTCTGAGCACCATGGGATATAAGGTGGACTGCCCCCATCACTAGGCATGACACTGACATAGTGCGAGCACCTACCCCAAGTAATCATAGTGCATAAGGCGTCATTGTACGTTTTGTAGTACGAGATCTCGAAAACGTCATTCTGAAGGAAATGTGCAGAGCGAGACTGACGACAAAAGATTTTGGGCTGACTAAGGACCAACGTCAGATTTGTTTTTAATGATCCCCTCAGTCCACTGAACAAAGGCCTCTTTTCGGATGCGCTGAAACAAAAAAAAAAAAAAAGAGTGGCAGTCCCTCTGGTCTGAGAATTGCGTCATTAAGGCAAAACAAACAGATACAAGTCCGGTGTTCAGGAATGCGATCCATCATCATTGACCTAAAAGTGTCTGTGTAAAAATTCTCCTTTTCTTTAAGTAGGTATATTTCATTTTAAACCGCTATGAATCTTTCTTTGATCCCATCACATTTATTCCCGTCACATGTCCCATCATTTTCAAACTTATCAGTTTTACATCTTAACATAAGAAGCCTCCGTATTCATTTCGATGACCTTCAATCCCTGGTGATCACGTTAAAATATGAGTTTCATTTCATAGGCTATCAGATATATGGCAGACGAATATTACAGATAGCTCTTTTAACAGCCCAGGTTATCAAGTTTTATTCAATCATAAACAACAGTCACAAACAAACGGATTAGCTGCACCTTCTAGATCCCATGGGGAGGTGCCTAATATCGCGTTTAACATTATAATAAGATAATATCGCGTTTAACGTTAGGAGCGACATCATTGTTCCAAATGATCTATGCGAATCATTGTTTATCGAAATTCCTCCTTCTGCTGACGCAATCATTGTTTATCAAAATTCCTCCTTCTGCTGACGCAATCATTGTTTATCGAAATTCCTCCTTATGCTGACGCAATTCAGTAGCCCCCATTCCGGACGAACACTGCAACACTTTAATTGGTGTAATTTACCGTTCCCCTCAAAATAATTCTAATAAATTTTTGTGTGAAATTGATAAGGTACGTGAAGGGTACTCTACCAAAAAGACCAACATTTTTCTTATGGGAGATATTAACATTCACACATCAAGTAGCGCATCAATGACATACTCATACCTTAACACACTTACCACCCATGCACATTGGATCATATATTAATCAACCATGATAGCTCCGACTGTACCATAGGTACTATTGCCGCAGTCATAACTGATCATGACCCTATTTTCCTATTTTCAAGTATGAAGGATTAAATTGTAACTAAAAGAATACAAGTCTTACGAGTTTGCACTAATAAAACGAGTTGTTAAGTCATACAAACTGGCAAAATGTATATGACGAAACAGTGGCGTAGCGAGGATTTTATTTTCCCTTCAGTCCGCCTCGCCTTAGCCTCCCGTCCTTTGAAGCGCCATCTAGATTTCCGTTTCAAAGCTGTGCTTTCCAAAGGGTTTCTCCGGCCGTCCCATTAGAGTTGCTCCCCAGCAGTACGAGTTCAATTGATCTAACTCCGTCACTCGCCGCGAGGTGGCACTGTCTGACCAGTCATAATAGAGTTCCTGTATTGGCGACTCCAGCGAAACCAACGCCGCGTAGCGGCAATCCCGAAAAGCTCAGGAGAGGAGGTCGTTTCGACTCTGTTGTCTGCTATCGCTGCTTGGTTCTCGTAGGCAGCAGAAACAAAGATCGTTTCCAGTATTTATTTTTATGCTTCCGACGTGTCATTCCTACGCACTGACTTGAACAAGGTTTCTACCGTCGAAAAATCGCATTGCTTTGACATGTAACACCGCTTTTACGCTGCAGTGCAAGAAATTTATGGTGGTCCGCGTGCTGAACGACGAAAACGACCTCCTTTCGTCCGCCATTTTGCCTGACCAGAGCGCCCCCTATAGTTCACTGGAGCCGCGAATAGGCTCCTTACGGGAGCCAGAGTTGCGCGTCTGTTTTCCACGTGCCGCCGCGCCGCTATTCGCCGAGATCCGAACACGTGAGGAGCCGGATCAAGTGCCGTGCAGGAAAGACGGCGCTACTGAACGCGCAACTCTAACGACGCGCTCCGCGACTTTTCCACGGATCGGTTGGAGTCGCTCAGCGAGCGCCCCACTGGCTCCAGATCTACAGGCGGCACACGGAGAGATTGCTCGCATTTCGCGAGGGGAACAAGAATCCGTTTGGCGAGCGAGCGCCGAGCGCTCGCTATTTGCCAGGGGAAGGGGCTATAAGTCATAACAGAGGGGCGAGTCGTCAACGTCGCAGGTAGAGGTCTGCACTGGTAAGGGCCAGACCGCGGGCCACGGGCTGGCCCGGCCCGCGGGCCGGGCTCGGGCTTCACGGCTACATTCATGAAGGACCCGGGCCGGGTACGGGCCTTGCATTCAAGTCTACAAGGCGGGCCAAAGCGGGCCAAACCAGTCATTATTATTATTTTTTTAGCAACATGTTCTTTGGAAGCGTGTTTGGGGGTTTGGGAGAGGAACCACAGTGGGGGAGAAACAAATGCTGAACCATGTGGGTGTGCGTGTATGTTTTTGTACGTTTCGGTGGGTGTGCAGCGAATGCTGTTCCAGAGGACTAGCGGCGCGGCGTTCCTTTTCGACCATCAACACGCTCACATACGCGCCTACACAATGCGCACCCTCGCCGGTGTAAACCCTATGTACGTACGAGTGCTTGCATCCCTTATATGGGTGAAGAGGTTCCCCTGCGGGGTGTTTTTCCTGAACAATTTCTCGCAGACCACCGCAAAAGATGGCGATATTGTTTTTAATTGTTTTAGGTTGTTTGCAGCGAGAGTGGGCAACTTAGAACTTTGTGTTTTGTCCAAACCCGTCGCGACTTTTCCCTTTCTTTTCAACTGTGACAAATGGTTTTGTTTACTGCTGCTTGTCATTTTTGTTTTTTCGTCCTTTTCGCGCGTGTTGTAACAAAACAAACGGCAAAAAAACGATGCTTGCAGTTTTTAATGTTTGGCATCTGTATATAATACAGGTTGAAAGTTGTAATAACGAAGAAACCAGGTTGGAACAGGGTTAGAATTTATAAATAAACCAGAATTATTTTTTTTTTTTCAGATCTCACTGTCTCTTCGCATAACAAGTAATATCACAAAGTGCTAGCTACATAACGGGATGTGATGGGTTATGCTACATGTGCCAAAAACTAGACTGTCACCAGAAAACTACCTACCGGTTGAATCAAAACCGACAAATATCACGAACTCTATAAAAAAAATGCTAAATCATTGCGAGGCGGTCGTATCTTACCGCCATAATTGTTTCCCTTAACGTGCTTACAGTAAAAGCAAACAATATCACCTGCATAATTTACGTAATAAATAATAATAAAATATGAAAGGAAGGATGACACGAGGACTGCACTTTTGTAGTATCAAGCCTTGTGCTTAGGATCGAAAAGCTACGTGAATCAACGAGCGTCGATTAAAAAAAAAAAAAAAAAGAAGTGTGGCATTTAGGGAAATCTGAATTTTTTATACACAGAGCTAATTTTTTTCTGAAGCTGTATACGCGCTACAGATCGCAGTCAAAAATACCAAAAGGCGCGCTTGTAGCGCTAGCCGTCAGATGTCCGGATGAATATCTCAAATTAAATAAGCATCACAACTTGTCTATCGACTTCCCAGGGCAGCTGTTCGCCGTTCTACCACAATACACAAAAATCTGTAAGTAGAAGTGCCAGTAACTGGACGTAACAATACTTTTTCTTGATCTCTTCTGCCTCGCGCCATGCTGTCGATGACTGGGTTGGGAGCGCCTCCCCGCGGAGAGACGCCGCCTCCTTCTCTTTTTCCGATTCCGTCCTCTCCGCACGAATGAGACGGCCGGAGAAGCGTTCGCGCGCTTCGGGATCTCGGACGCCATGTCCAAAGGGTACGATGAAGCGTCATCTAGACGCTGTGCTCCGAAACATCTGTATTCCATAGAATGCACTGCAGTTACCACAGCAGCAGTCCCCAAAACGATGACGCGTCGAACGACGGGAGGTGGGCTGTGGGGGGAGAGGGGAGTACTGCTCGTGCAAGTCTGCTCGTCTATGGGCAGTTCCGTAACTGAGCTCACCAAGTAACGTTGATTTTCACCAACTTGCCTTTGCCAAAAGTGCATTCTGCGTTTAAAACCCTACAAATAGCAACAACCTTAGTGAATATGCCCACAAACAGTAACATAAAAAAGTGTGCGTGGCGACAATGCATTGATTACCACACGCTTCAGACAATGATTTCGGACACGTCTTTCTTACAGCTTTCCAGATTAATAAATAAGGAGACAGCACCAGCGGAACACAGCAGGAAAACGAAGTCCTTCCGTCTAGTAAGATTTCGTTCGCCTGGAAGTTTTTTTTGTTTTTTTTCTTGTTTTTTGCCTTTCCGGAGGCGAAACTCGTCCCTGGAAGTGAATTTGGGCAATGAAGCCTTTCACGACGAGGTCCCTCGCGGAGTTTGCCGCTCTTGACACCACGGTTCCCGGGCGGGGCCGCGTGTTAGCCGGACACCTGAGCTGGCCCAGATCGGGGGAGTCCCGGTCGGCGTCCAGGGCCGGAGCCCAGTGCGGGGCACGGCGGCCAAGTTTCCCCAAGTCCGGCCTGCCAGGAGGGCCACCATTCGTCAAGCTTTGGCACGATCGAGGCCCGGCTTAGGGGGGCCTTTCTCCGGGACACAACGCCCGGCTGCGTCCGAATCAATTTCCAACTTGGCGCGAAAATTATGTGACTCCGTGTTGCGGCCGAGCACGAGCGTCGGGGGCGGCAGCCGCGGCGACCGGTGTAATCCGAGGCTCTCCCCGGTCGAAACTTTGTGAGGCTTCCTCCCCTCGCCGAGGGATCCCCTCCGGATGAATGCCCGAGGATCGCAGTCTTGTTGTCCATCTAATCATTATGGATTCCGGCGGACACGGCGCTGTCGCGGAGTGAAGAATAAAAGCGTCCTATCGGCTTTGCTGCCCATCGCCGCGCTCTATTAATTTCGATTTGTGGGAGCGGCGCCCGGTGGGGACAGCCGCCGCCTCCGGCTTCCAGGAACCGCAGTGGCCTGGGGATTCCGGCTAGAGCTCCGATGGGGGCTTCCGCGAGTCCGGCAGGAATGTGGATGGCCCGACGGAGAAACGCTTTGTCTCGGGCTTCCTCCGCACGTGCTCCGCCGAACAAAATTCGGCGGCTGAACTAAGTGCAGGTCCAACTAGGCTTCGTTTATTTACACCACGTGTTGATGTGAAAGCAACAAATGATAAGACGCGTTGTACATCGCCGGTGTCGAAAAAAAGTCTGGGAGTCATTTTTAAATAATAATAATAATAATAATAATAATAACTTTTTTATTGTTCTTTTTTACAATAGAGAAAATCGGGTCCGTCTAAGCCTAGAGGCTTGTACGACGTGGCCCGGCAGCCGCGAATCGTTATTTATACAACGCTGCCATTTGCGTTGAAAAACTAACAAAACACAAACAAAACAACAACAATACATCAATGACAAGTTCACTCACTTTGGAAATATACATAAAAATAAAGAAAAAAAATTGATATCTTGTTTTCTCATTATCAGAACCAAATAATTGACATACAAAATATCCCGCCCACCGAAAAAACGGGAACGTTCTCTTTTTATAAGAACCGAACAATAAAACGACAACTTTTAACCGTAAGCATTTAAAACAAAACAATTCTGCCTCGCAATACAACAGATTTAGACTACACAGATAAGGTGAAGTAATCCATAAAGAGAACATCTATGTATATCAAAATGTTTGCATCTGATTTTCCAAACACCATGTTCTAAATTTGTTTTTAACTTCTTTTAAAGAGTCTAAACTTATGAGTTCTTCTGGTATCTTATTGAACATATAAGGGACATAAAAACTTGTCATTCTCCGTAATGCGTGCTTATTCTTGGCAAATAATATCTGTCTATATTTGTGAGAGGCCTTTTCTGTACCGGATGTTTGTATTCTGTTCTAGAGAAGTAATTTGTTATTATAGCTATATATTTGAATAAAATACTCAACGGCATTATATTAAATGCTTTAAGTTTGTTGATGAGGTCTAGGTGTTGAACCTGTGTACCATATGAAATATTGTTTACTATTCTATATACGTATTAGTTTATCTACGGTTCGTAATCTGTTATTTGAGCTGGATCCATAAATCAAAATGCCATATCTCAGTATAGACTCTCCTAACGCACAATACATATTTTTCTTTACATGAGCACATGCTGAAGTACCAATGCGATATATGATTGGCATACAGTTCTTAATCTTTTTTTAATGCAGTCAATGTGACATTCCCAAGTCATGTTTTCATCGAAATTTAATCCAAGATATTTTGTGCTAGCCTCATATTTCAATTCAGTATCCTGCACCGCTTTGTTTCCAGGGAGGAATAAAAAGCGATTCAATAAAACACGTTTGTGGGGATTTTTAAAGCACAGTAATTTTGTCTTTTCTAAAATTTACAAATATATGATTTTCAGTAAACCAATTCGATAATCCATTAATTGTCGCTTTGGAATATTGTCACCGCCACATCATAGTTTTCATGTGGGAAAATTAAAGCCGTATCATCTGCATACTGAAATAGCGTTGACTGAAATTTTAGGTTTCCCAAGTCGTTTACGAAAATATTAAATAACAAGGGGGCCAATGAAGACCCTTGAGGTATTCAATAATTTATATGTACTTCCTTGCTAATATTTGGTTTTACTCCAACACATTGCGTTCCATTTGAAAAATAATTAAAAAAAAAACTAAAAAAATGGTCCTCTAAAACCGAACGTGTACAACTTCTCAAACATTTTCGAATGATCTATTGTGTCAAAAGCTTTCGATAAATCTACAATAAATGCTAAACAAATGTTATTCTGATCTAGAGCTTCATTCGCGATATCAGTGAAATCTTCGAGGAGCATCGTTGTACTTTTTCCTTTTCTAAAACCATACGGCGATTTATTAATTAAATCAAATTTATCACAAAAGTAATTCATTATATTGGCGATGTATTTTTACATAATATGAGAAATTACTGGCATAATAGATAACGGTCTGCAGTTTCCTACATCTTTTTTTCACCACTTTTAAACAATGGCCTCTCTATAGCAGTTTTTAGTTCATCCGGGATAACTCCCGTAATGAATATACCGTTTAAAAGTGCTAGTAGAACGTCTTTCATTTTATCAAAATTGCATAGAATGTCTCTTGAACGAAACTTTTTTTTTCCTGCCGTTTTTTTTTTTTTTTCTTTTTTTTTTATCGACATAGTGCTTATAATTTCGCGTAAATCTGCTTCCGTCATCAAAGGAAGATATGCAGATTCCAAATTTTTCATCTGCTGTGACCTTCCGGTTTGCATCTGATAGTTAATATTAGACCGCAGGTCCGACACATTGTTCACAAATATTGTACTAAATAATTGACATAGTGAGATGAGATCGGCTGATTCACCAAAATGTCTTGTGATTGTGTCATCAATACTTGGTTTTGTTTCTCTACCTGTTAGCTCATTTACTAAGTTCCACGTTTCTTTCGTACTATCTTTCATGGTTTAAAATTTCGCTACATAATAATTGCGTTTTCCCATTCTGAGCTTGGCTGTTAGTTTGTTTCTTATTGATCGAAAATCTCCTTTTAATGCTTCATTCCCCGGATTTTGTTTACACCTAGTCCGTAGTTTATCTGTGATATAACATAGCTTTAATATTTCTGAGTCGACTCATTTCTTTTCCAGATTTCTTTGTTTGACCATAATGTTTTGTTGGATTTTTTATATATACACCAACTCATGTTTGCAAACAAACCGGAGCGCCCCTAGCGGACGCCACCGGCGCTGCGCATGCGCGATGGGGGTGTGGGCAAGAAGCCCGCCGTCGCCCACAAATAAACCATTGAAATGCGATGGTGTCGACGTCGGTGTGAGTCCCTTTGCCCTTTTTCGCGTTCGAATTGTTGATTCTACGTCTTCCTGGCGATGTCTGACTACTTGAGCGGCGTCAGCGAAATTACCGAGGCTCGTTACACCGCAAAACTTCGCGTGAATAATGTGACATGTGGCGATTCATTCCGCGTGGACGCCGCAGTATGTACGCTGAAGAGTTGATTCGCATGATGAGATTTCGCTCGCAATTTTCAGTCGCGACGCCGCTCGGGCTGCAAAAGCGTGAACCGTAGCTGAGATGGTCGACGTAGGTACTGAAAATCGCAAGCAGAATCGGACCAAGTGAATTAGGCATAACAAGTCGGTGATGGTCACTGGTAACAATGATCAACATGTTGTATCTACTGTTTACATCCAGCCTGCTTACCAACCTTCAAGCTTTAGCTTTTGAGGCCTGCACTTATTATCGCAAGTACCAGGCCAACATTTGGTCTACGGGCCGGCGTCGTCTAAGAAAGCAAGCGACAAGCAGAAACGTTCGAAAGCGCAGACGACAGTTCGAACGATATCAGGCGGCCGTTTGAACTTGAAGACGCACTGAACGTAGTCCGCAGGTGGTCCGCACAACTTGACGGTTTTCTGGCGTTCATGTTGGAGCAAAACAAATAAATCTGATGACCACAAGTATCCCTGAATTCAACCCAAAATGCTTCCCGCCCAAGCAATCGTTGTCCGACGGCGTCTGCTTTTCCCTTTTTACGGCACATATCCAGATTCTCGGACGAACCGAGCACGTGAAAACTGACCTTCAAACCTTTCTCGACACTTTTGGTACGGCCCCAGTCGCGGCGTTTTGACGTGAAGGCAGGTTTTTGTCTGGTTTCTTTCAAAACAACACAGGAATACAGGTCTGGCATGGGGACTTCTGCTCACAGCCCCAGACCGGAAGTGCACCCGAAGCGCCACCACCGCGCCGTGACGTCATAGAGTTGAGTTCGTGTATATTATTAAATTTTGTTACCATATATTCATACAAGGAGGAATGGGAATAGTGCGCCAAAGAACTCCAATCAAACTCCGAGATTAATATGTAGACCATCTTATTGTCGATTATGGTTATTTCTTTGCCCTCGTTTTTATTTTTACCTGCAACTGGAATTTCCTGTAGTGCGACAAAGAACATCAACATTAAGCCGCTGTCACACTGCTCATAATAATTCTAGTATGCTGACACTGTCTGAGGCGTTTCTCGTAGGACGGCCACATTGGTCATACAAACACTGTCCGCAAACACGTGCGAAGCATGCATGAAGTAAGCATGATTAGAACATGCCTGGGGAGCAGATAGTTCTGTCGTCATGCCTGCAGCGAACGACGGGATGCATGCGCAGTGGGACTACGGCTCTAGTCTGTTGAATGGACTCGATACTCCATTCGCACTAACAGGACAGGATCCATGTTGATTGCTCTTCCAAGAATTGGTTTCGACGGTGTTAGGGCTTCCCGTGATCCTTGTTTCTGCTCAACTCTATAGGTTCTGCTTCTGTACCCGCTCATTCTGGTGAATAGAGACTCGAGTGACGACCCTAACCACCATAGCCCTTCTCTGTAAGAAGCTGCAAACGTTTCTGACCCCGAATTTTGTATCCAAGTTGCGTTGGAATATGCCTGAATGACGGTCGGCATTTCGCCTTTACGGCATGCTTATAAAGCTAGACGAGTAAAACGAATGTATAGTTCAAATTTAGCATTTGTTTGACCCACCTCAACCGTACCAACACCTCAAGGGCGGCCGCCAAAATTACTTTTAGTTGGTTCAATTCAACGTGTTTCAACATACGTAGCGTTGTTAGAAATTAAACATAGTTATCCAGGCAACGGGCGTTTATTACGAAAACGTATAAACACGTCAAATTGGGTTGAGCTAAGGGAGATTAACTTACACGTCCAACGACCGCCCACCTTAATGAGGTTGCTTTCCGTCTTAACACCTGTGCGTTATGCGAAAGCAGCGATCAGGGCACATGCACCCTCGCCTACAACAAGCGAGGCGGATAGAAGGCGAGCCCGCTGCGGCCATTTCTCCACCGTTCCAACAAACATACTCGTGGCGGCACTGCCCCCGAAACATGGGCGGCTTACTGCTTTATCGAGGTACATCAGGCGCCCCGCCGCAGGCGCCCAGCGTGTCAAAACGTCAGGGCGTTTCGCGCCTGGAAATGACCAGAGCAGCGCGCTCGAGCGCCTGCGGCATTCACGGCGAACCTCCTCTCCCCCCCCCCTCCCCCCCCCCCTCCCAACCCTCCGCCCCGCTCCGAAATAAGACAACAAAATAATCATAACAATAATAATAATAAATAAATGACGCGAACCTATAAAGCGCGCCGTACAAGCTTTGCTGTCGTCCTGCGGCCTCAGAGGCGATGGCTCTTGATTTCTGTCTCATTTTGTTCTTTCCTACGTTCTTACACTCACTAGCTGTTTCCTTTCGGTCCTTCGTCTAAACCCTGGAGACATCTCGCTTATCTATTATTTGTTCATTTATTCTTTTAGTTCGTTCGTATTTCTTGGCAGCTCGTCGCGTAGTACGATTTCCCGCCCAGCTCCCCATCGCGAAGACGTTTTACGGCCACATATGTCGACGGCGATCCAGCGCCGTGTCGAATGTCGCGTTGCCCCCTTTGTCCGGGGGTCATCTCGACGCTGTATCTTTACTGGGTTCAAGCACGGGCAGAGCTCTGAGTAGCGCAGATACGCCGCGCGCAGGCAACTTTCTCGTTTCGGGGTCCTCCTGCGAAGCATCAGTTGTCGTCGGTGGGTCTTGACAAAAGCTGCTGGTGGTTCTTTTGATGGGCCACCGGACGATTACCGTGAATAGCCGCGGTCTCGGATACTTCAGGTGGCCGTTGAGCCAGAGTTTCCACAAAGAACAGTCTGTGTGCGAATTGCCTGAGTCGGAAATCAGAGGCCGCATAAAGTAGACAAGTGAGATAATCCTTATTTTCTCTCTCCCGCCTCAGTTTTGTGTGGACTCAAATTTTAAAGCATCTGAGGCTTTTCTGTCCAAACTCTCTAATCCTAGAAATTTGTCCGTGCTTCGGTTCATGCATTTCCCCGCTAAATTTAGCGGGTAAACTGATGTCATGTGACCTCAGGTCAGATGACACCACGCCTTGACACTGTGATGTCAATTTCCCCGTTAAATTTAGCGGCATATTTGACGTCACGTGGCCTGACGTTATGTGACCTCAGGTCACGCGACACCGTGACGTCAAATTTAGTGGCAAATAAATTTCACGGTGAGGTCACGTAACGTGACCAGGTCATGTGAACTCAGTACACGTGACACCAATTACTTGACATCATGAAGTCAATTTTCCCGATAAATTTAGTGGGGATATTAACAAGCAAAAATATTTGTCTGCACTCCCCGAAACGACTGTTTAATGCCTCCTGAATAAATTTACCTCTCGTACTTTTCATTGACACTGACTTCATTCAAGATCTTGAACGCCTTGCTGCCTAGCGTAGTGACTTTTTTTAATGAATATTTTGCGCGTCCATACTACCTCTCCCCTACAGGTTGCGGAAACTTTATGCGTTTATATCATGTTGCTTTCATGTGTTTGATGGAGCCTTGTGCTGATTGATGGTTGAATTTGTTGCCTGTATACAGTATGCTGGTTTGCTGATTTGTGTCCCTTTTTTCCCTTCAACTTGAAGTGTGTAGCCGTGTCTTTGTTTCTGTATATCAGGTTCTGTTCTCGTTTATTTTTTGTACACCACTCCTATTTGGGTCTTAAATGGTCTTAAGTATCCTCTAAAAAATACAAAAACAAAACAACGCGATCCATGCATTATTGAACTTTGAATATAAAGGTGACTAATAAAAGACTAGAATTACTTTAGATTAGTGATTTGGAATTTTGATTGTCGAAACACACTTTCACTCCGACAAGTCGATCATGAGCATTAACTCGGTTCTTTTCAAGTTTGCGTGAGGCTATAGTGAAAGTGATGCATTGGAAATCGAAACACATTAGGAAGTATTCAATCCGCTCAAGATATCCGTCCAGACTCAGATAAAATAAAACTTTTCGGCCCAGGAGCTAAAAATAAATCGAATAAATAAAACAGTGATTCGCGTGCTGATCAGGGTTTGGAATTGGGCAGCGTTCGTCTGCTGCAGCCGTAGAAGGACGGAGGGGAGGCGGTCTTTATCGACTCCGAGGATGAGGGAGCGAGCGTCGATTGAAACGCGGAGCAGCTTGGAATAGCTTTCCCGAATTCGCTCGAGCAGAACACGATGGATGCGTCGCGTTAGGCGCACCTGCCGAGCTCCGCCAGCTTCGGCGCCTACGCTAGCTCGGCGGAGGGCCAACCGGCGCACTAATGGCGCGCGCATACGGTCTTCCCCGCCGCAGGTGATGCACTGCGCTGTTTTGGAAACTCCCTTCGGCAAAGTTCCTCGGGGTCTCCCGCGAAAGGCGCACATCCGTGCGGCGCGAGCCGGAGCGGCAACGCGCGATCTCGCTTCCGTCGTTTGAGCCCATCCCACGTACGCCGCGGCGAGCTGCCGGGTTCCGCCGGTTTGGAGGCATAACCGGCAGCGTGTGCCCGGGGAGCACTGGCACATCCGTTTCAAAATTGGGAGTATGACCATTACCGTATCAGTGGGCTCTTCCTTGCTCGAGGATGTGTCATAAGAACGGGAGCCGGGCAGGCTTGGCCTATCTTCGCCGAATGGAACCCAGCGGCGAGGCGGCAGGCTAGACACTCGGCTCGCCCGAACCTCTTTCACTTTAAAGGAGGGAGAGAGTCTAAAAGACGTCTATCCTTATCAGCTGAAAGCAGTGATATTGGCGAATCGATCCCGGAGACCGCACGTTGCGCGCGGCGTTTTGCTGAGTCTTGTCCAGGACCGCAAGGTGATTCCCGTCGTGGAGGAGCCAGGGGAGGCTCGGCCCGACATCAAGTTTCCGATTTGTGCGAGAGACACGGAGGGGAGAAACCTCGCCGGAGGCGGCTGAACTGCCGGAGCTAATCGGACGTGCTCATGGAGCTTCCTGCCAGAAACAAATGGAGGCTCCCTGGGCCCCCCCCCCCCCCCCCTCCCCTGCCAGAAACAAATGGAGGCTCCCTGGGCCCCCCCCCCCCCCCCCCTCCCCACCCTTCTCTCGTTGAGGCCGTTTTTCCCGCAATACTGAGAGGAAGTGAACGCCTCGAAGCGACAAAAACGGTTATGCTCAACTTATATATATAGGGTGTTTTTTTTAGGCTTAACAGATTTGTTCAAAACAAGGTGTGAAAGCTACACTTATGCGGTTTGTTCAGGGGAGTTATACGGCCAAGGGGACATAGTATATGGGCCTAATCATAACGAAAAGTCGGCTGATTAATTAAAATTTGTTAATTAACTTTTTAATTAGTGAAGATAGTCTCATGGTTCCAATTAGAAACTTGCTGAGCGTCATCGAAAACCACTAAATCATTCATTTTAAGAAAGACTTTCAGCGCGTGGGAAGCGTAGTAGTGCACTAAAGTTACCACTCGTGGAGCAGGTACAAGGCTAGCGGTTGCCGTAAGGCGCCCGCGCGATTTTTCCGTCTCTTATCTAGTCCCAGCCTTGTACCTGCTCCACGAGTGGTAACTTTAGTGCACTACTGCGCTTCTCACGCGCTCAAAGCCTTTCTAAAAATGACATTTTTAGTGGTTTTCGATAACGCTCAGCAAGTTTCTAATTGGAGCTATATGTCTATTTTCACTAATTAAAAGGTTAATTAAATAATTTTAGTTAATTAGCCGACTGATCGTTACAATTAGCCCCGTATACTATGTCCCCCTGGCCGTATAATCACCTGAACAAACCACATAAGTGTAGCTTTCACAGCTTTTTTTTAAACAAGTCTGTTAACCTTTAAAAAACACCCTATATATATCTATATATATATATATATATATATATATATATATATATATAACTTAATTATATATATATATATATATATATATATATATATATATATATATATATATAATTAAGTTTAAAAAAAGGAGAAGTCAATCCAATAGAGCGGACGTTTGTGCCAAGTTCTGCACGTCAGAGCTCATTCCCTCTTTTTATACCTGGAGCGAAAATTATGAAATTGAATATTTGATTTCATTGTTTTCAGATAATGAACCGGCGTGCGAAATCCACTGCCTGAGCCGCATAAGCTCGTCTTCTCGACATGCAAACAAGCAGGCCCGAATCTAAATAACGCGGTCTACAACTCGATGGCAATCCCTGCCGATAGAGAGAGCGTATTTTGCGGTCACCAACTCTATCCTAACGCGAGCACTGGGTTTCAATGATTCCCCTGAGGGCGGCACTTGTGAGCACAGCACACCAGTCATTTTGAAGCTAAATATTTAAACGTACGTATGTATTCTGCTTGCGGGAACCCCTTAGCTTTTTTCTAAGCCCTTGAGACGTTCACAATACATGCGCTACCGCCAAATCTATTGGCGACGTGAGCGAACGAAAGCGTCGCTGTGGTGGGCCCACCACAATTGGCCGAATGCTTACTATGACGTCAGCAAAGGATGTCTCATCGACGGAAATAAGAGGAATGTAAGAACTTCAATTTTGACAGTGTTAGCAGTGTTGCTTTGAGAGCGCTATGATTTCAGGCTTCCACCATGCCCATTACAAACACCATCGAATTTGCTGTTCACAAGGTAATGACTTCACGAAAGGTAACCGAATGAGGGCGCCACCGAAACATCTCGCCGCTAATAGGGAGTATTCACTAGCGGCCATAGCTGTGTGCGCGACTGCTGAGCGCGTGCTGACGGCGAGCTTCCACAGTTCTTCTGCAACGTGACTTTTGCACCATCAAGGTTGCCGTTCTTAGCAGCATATTAATGTGAACTCGTTGTGAGCATGCGCTCTAAAATTGCCCTCCACACACACACACTGGACAACATATTTGAGGGCGATGTTTAGAGCGCATGCTCAGAAGGAGCTCACATTGATAGGGTGCGAAGACCTACAATTTTGATGGTGCGGAATGCACGTTGCAAAAGAACTGCGGAAGGTCGCCGTCAGCCCGCACTCAGCATTCGCGCACGCAGCTACGGCCGCCAGTAAATACTCCTTATGCGGCGAGCAAGTCGTCCGTTTCTTTTGCAGGGGTTGCAGTGACGTCATAACGACGCCGAGTTCTGATTGGCTTTGATTTGAAGGAAGGCAGCAAGGCAGCTTGCTTTAAGGTATACCCACTATCCTTAAAACAGCCAATCAGAGCTTGGCGTTCTGACGTCACCACAACCCCTGCAAAAAGAAGCAGACGAACTTGCGCTCCGCATAATGGTGGCACGAGGGGATCTTCTGCTCTAAAATGGAGCCAGAAAAATCGGCGCTTGCGCATAGAAAGACTCGAAATTTCACCGAATGCGCACTCAGCAGGTCAGTTTTGCCGTGTGAAATTTCAGGGTGTAGTTCGTTTTCTGTAAAAAAATAAGAGAAACAAACTTGTCAAAGTCAACGTTGGGCGCGTTTGCAGACGACCGAGATATAGCGACGCTATTTACGACGACGCACTCTGTTGTCTGCTCGCTGCGTCTATCTGGAGATGGCGCCACAAGTAAATATTTTCGCTAACTTTCGCGATGGAATTGTCGCGTCGGAATTGTTGATTTTACGTCTTCCTGGTAGTGTCCGACTACTTAGCAGCCTCAGCGAAATTAACAAGGCCCGTTACACCGCAAAACGTCGCCTGAATAATGTGACATGCGGCGATTCATTCCGCGTGGACGCCGCAGAATGAACGCTACAGCCTGATTCGCGTTATAAGATTCTGCTCGCTATTTTCAGTCACGACATAGCTCGGGCTGCAATATGGTGAACCGTAGCTGAGATGGTCGACGTTGATGCTAAAAATCGCAAGCAGAATCGGATCAAGTGAATCAGGCCTAACAAGTCGGTGATGGCCACGGGTAACAATGATAAACATCTCCTGGTATCTACTGTTTACACCGAGTCTACTTACACCAACCAACCTTCAAACCTAAACGTCTTTTGACTGACTTACGTCTGACTGGAATGACCGGGTCAACGTTCCGTCTACGCGACGCTGTCGTTTGAACGAGCAGACGACAGTTCGAACGATCAGGTGGCCGTTTGAACTTGAAGATGCACTGAACGTAGTACGGCAGGTGGTCTGTACAACTTGGTGGTTTTCCCTCCTTCATGTTGGAAAAAAATAAATAAATCTGATGGCCACAAGTATCCGTGAATTCAACCCAAAGTGCTTCCCGCACAAGCAATCGCTTGTGCGGGAAGCACTTTGCCAGAATCCCCATACCAGTGCATCTGGCAAGCAGCATCATCATCATGCATCTGCATCTGCAGCAGCATCTGCATCTGGCAAAGTGCGGGACGCACTTTGCCAGATTTACCAGAATCAGAGCCCATACGGGCTCTAATTCTGGTAAATTTAAGTTGTGTGTGGGCTGGTTACCGTCTGAAAAGGAACGCTGAAGCATTTCAGAAGAAAAGGGAACCGAAAACAATTCAGTCATCGCCGCAGGGAGCGCATACGAGCAAGAGATGGGTCGACAACGTTAAGCCTTTCGTCCCACACTGCTTCCGCTGCTCTCATGTGTGGTTCTTTTGACAGGTCTTTCCCTCTTCCCGTCGTTTTTCCGTCGTCACCGCAGTCTTGGGTAGTTTTTTTCTGTGTTCGCTTGATACTACGGCATTTACGTGGATTCGCGGAACAAGTCCTGCTACGGTTTGAATGACATGTGTGGTATTAAGGCAATAGTATTATTGTATACAAAATAAGTTATATTTTGTTCTAAGGCAGCTCGAGCCCATAGGGAGAAGTAAATTAGTTGACTGTAAATAGTAACTTTAGTTACCCTGCCACACGGAAAAGTTAATATATTTTCATTAAATAATATGGGATTTAATCAGCTCGCGGTCTTGAGTGGTTATACGAGCGTCGCAAATTGATTTGTCGACCCCATGATGTCATTCGATCAAAATTACATTAATTTTGCAATGTGGCCGGGGAATAATGCAAGAATTCAGCGACTGCACGCGATAACATCGGTTACATGATCGTAAGTGACACTTGTCTATCCGTGTCCGCGTTGACTACGTTTACCTGATTTTTAATTGTGATCTGTCTTGCTGTGTCCAATCACTGCGTGTCGCGCCATTTTGTCGAAGTATTTCTGTATAAAATATGCATTCATACAGCAATAATTGCGTGACTTAATATTTTCTCTTATACGCATAACTCGTGCCATTTCTTACCGATTATTTAGCGGTATAATGTTTTGCCGGTGTAATAAAATGTTTTCTACAACCGTTGCAATGTGCAACTTTCATTTTAGCTAATAAGACACGCGTGTGTAACTAAAAGCGCGTTACGACGGTCGATTCGCGCGCGTTGCCTGGCTTCGACGCGCGTCCCCGATCGTCTTCCTTTGCGACGTCACGAGAACAGCACTACGGCCTTGTCTTTTAGGAGGTGTTGGTTCGTGTATACGGAGATAAACGGAGGGAGAGGAGGAGATGAGAGCGTGCGGTGACGTCAGAGCGCCAAGCTCTGATTGGAAGGATAGTGGGTAGGCGCAAAGGCTAGCTGCCTTTGTCTCTGCCCACTGCCTCCCTTTAATCAGAGAGAACAAGAGTGTCGTCTGCTCCAAAACACCATATCTTATGGTGAATTCCACTCGTAGATCCGGAGCGCTTTCCAAAATCCGCGAGGGAGGCGAAATTCCGCTCCGTGGGACCCGCTCCAAATCAACGAGGGGAAATTAAACTCGCATTTTTGGAGCGACCCCCCCTCCCTCCCCCCCGCTTCCCCCTCCGCCGTGCAAAATGGCCGCTGCTCGAACTTGACAAGCCCACCAACGCCTCAGCCGACTGATCTGGTCGGCTGAGACAACTGTCACTCCTGCTGCAGAAATAACACGCGACACATAACACGCGACACAGGCCGGACGAAATTATACGTACCGCGGCGCCCATGTCACAAATAACGAAGACGTCCGCGTTCGGCACCGTCACATACCTTTCGGCCGCTTCGAAGCGGCGGGGCACGGACAGCGATTGCCATCGGTGGAGTTCAGATTTCTGGTACGACTTTAATGAACAGAGAGGTAACGAACCATCACTTGCACAGTCGTTGCCTAATCTCTTCTTGCTTTATTGCACGGGAAAACGCCGGCGGAATGCAGTGTAAAAAGGTAAACAATCATTGACTGCAGAATGAACAGGCCTAACCTTGCGTCTGCCTCCGGCTTTTCTGTCGTTCTTCCTCTCACGGTCGCAGAAGTCAGCTCAGCGCTTACGATTTACCACGCTCCACAGTCCCGGCTTTGTATACCTGATCTACGCGAGATATACTTCGTTTCAGCTTCCGTCCGAGCGCAGCCAAAGCTACATGTGGCCGGAGCCAATTACACGCCGGCAATAGGTCACGCGATCTCGCCTGCACTTTTGTATCACTCCGCTGCACCGCTGGTCGTCCGCGCCAACCGCGCTCGCCGAGTATTTCGTCTGCTACGGGTGTATCAAAGGTATCGTCTGCTACAGGTTTAAAAAGTGCCCTTTCACCTTCTGAAATTTAGTCACAGGGGATGTCAGTACGTAGGCTGGCCGCTGGTGTCTGTGTCCGAGTTTTCCACCTGTTCGGCATTTCGGCATAGTTTCGAGATGTAAGTACACACTGCAAGGTGCCCGATGACCCGGCCGTTGATGTTTCCTTGTAATGTCTGGATATACCACGGCTCGAGGCGCAGTCCTTTCCACCAGCTTCTCGAGGCGCAGTCCTTTCCGCCAGCCGTCACAATCCCACGTAAACAACCCACGCACCCGAACAGATCCAACTCGACGACCCGACCGTGGCCCCACCGGCCCGCCGACCCCGCCAACCTCGCCGCGCATGCGCTCTGCCGATTTAGGAGGAAATGACGTAGAGCGCTCTGTATTTCCGGAAAGATCTGTGAAATCCCGCAGAGCAAGTTTGGCGGGGTTTGAGGCGCTCCGTGGAGCGGGCGCAGCTAGAGATCTGCGAGCGGAAGATGACCAACTCGAGAGATCTGCCAGCGGAATATGCGCGCTCCAAATGGAGCGCTTTTGGAGCGCTCGAGATCTGCGAGCGGAATTCACCATTATACTTCCTCTCACCTTAGCATGGACTATTGTTAGCCGCGCGTGCTAAAAGCGCGAGGTAGTTGCTTTCGATGAAGCCTCGGCGGCTGCATGAGCGCTCGTCCAGCGAGTGGTCGAGTCAAGGCAGTCGAAGCTAGCCGCTCGCGCTTGCACAGCCTTCGCAGTTAGTCCATGCTAAGGTGAGACGAAGTATAGTGCGCTGCTTACGCGCGTGCTCAGAACGAGAGCACAGGCATAGTCTGCTAAGATCGCCGATCCTGATGGTCTGGAATGCACGTTGCAAAAACACTTTAGAAACTCTTCGTCAGCTCGCGCCCAGCACTCACGGACTCATTGATGGCCGTCAGTGAATTTTCTTCGTTTACGGCCATAATTCAGAGTATTCAGTTCGCTTCTTTTCTATATAAAAAAAAAAAAAAAAAAATTCTCGTGATATGAGAGGCATAAAGCCATTCGGTTTAAAGAAAAATCGTTCCGAATATCTCAGCTGTAGCTTCGTTCAGGACATATTCGACTGCTTATAACCGTAAAATGTATGGGGGGGGGGGGGGGGGGGGGGGGTTCTTCTTAGACGGGAAATGTTCAAAACAAAAAGGAATCCGGAAATAAAAATAAAGAATTATTCCTGCAGAATAACGTTATCGATCGCGGCGGACGTCAGGGCATGAGTATGCAAAAACAATTAGAGTTTTAATTATCTAAAATTAGCTCACTAACTTTTTAACTATTCTTTTTGAGCTGACATATTTCAAGTGAAGATTTTCTGCCGGACGTTAATAATCGCCCTTTTTAGGGGCGAAGCTCCTTAGAGTCTAGCATTGTCCGTCGGTCCGTCCGGCGTCCGTGCTCACAAAAAAAGAAAAAATGTTTGCGCAGTCGACAGGTTTCGAACCTGTGCGGGGATGACCCCAATGGATTTCTAGTCCATCGCCTTAACCACACGGTCACGACTGCGGGACGAGTAGGGGACTCTGAGATGAGGTAGTAACTCAAGAGCTGGGGATGTCATGGGTGAAACGTGGCATGTAGCCGCTCAAGGTCTATACAGGAGAGGGCGCTGCGGTCAAATGCGTATATAATCGCGTTAAACTTTGCATGCATGGCTCTGCATTTCACCGACAATAAAGCAGTAATAATGAAGTCGAAACGCAACCCGGAACTCAGCACTACCTATGAGCAATAAAAAAAAATCAGCACCATCAGCACTACCTATGAACAATAAAATCAGTATCATCAGCACCACCAGAGCTTCGCCCCAATCAACATCATTCACCACGTGGAGATGCGGTGATTTTTTATTTGGCGACAAACTCAGTGGCGCCATCTATTAGTAGCCCCGGCACACTTCCGGTTCACGCATATTTTCTAATTTTTTGCTCATCATTCTTTTACCATAAGAGTGAATTAAGTCTGAAAGTGCTATAAGTGGCCATTTCCAGAAGATAGTGTGTATATATGATTTCGCAAATACTGCTGAACCCGCCGTTTAGTAGAGAACCGGTGGTTGGGGGCTATTGGCACACTGGCGCCACCACGTTTCAACTGACGCGAGAAAGAACGAATAGGCCAGATGAGTTGTAAGATTAAACTAATAATAATAATAATAATAATAATAATAATAATAATAATAATAATAATAATAATAATATTCGCGTTATCACATGGCAAATTACCGAAATTCGCGACGTGACTATACTGTAGAGATATATAGTGACGACGAAATTGAAACGATTACGCCACGCTTCTACACGTCAATAGGGGCAGGGCCTGCGGCGCTCTTTTTACGAGCAATTTTGGAATCAGGCGAAGAAAAAACAACAAAAAAAACCTGATCGATAAATATCTAAACAGTAATTTAAAAAAAAAAAAAAAAAAACATTACGTGCTTTTTGTAAATTCTTTAAATTTGCCCGGCATCGAGCCTGATGAACACATGGTGAAGACGGCAACCGTGTGACTCTCAGTTACTTTTTTTTTTTTAAGAAAATCTGTTTGAATTAAAATCAAACACACTATATAAACGAAAGCATGTCGCCATGCTTTCCTTATCTAAAAGAGCACAGTTCTTTCGAAGATTGTTTTAGATACTTGGGTGAACTTCTTTGTTTCCTTCGTCTGTTTCTCTTGCTCTTTATTTTTATAAGCATCGCAAATTTGTAAGCTCCAACCACACAGGGATCGGTGGCCGAAGCTTGGACCACGTGAAGCGAAAGATTGCGCTGCGGAAACCAGCGATGCTGGGCTCAATCCTCATGCACCCCTGTCCAGTTCGATCTGGTTGAGCATCGTACCGGCGTGCGGTCGTGCATCACAACTGCGCGACGCACGTTAAAAACCCCAGGGAAGCAGTTGTACTGCATTGGCTAAATTTCTTACCTTCAACAATGACGCCATAGTCTGGCAGCCCATATATAACTTCACGCTGTCTAAACATTTAACGACTAATTAGATTTTTTTTTTTCCCGCCACATGTCGTGATTGTCAAAAGCCGAAAAGAGTTTTCTACCTTGATCTCAGGCATCTCCAGAGTAGCCCCTAGAGTTGAGTCATCGAATTGTATTAGAGATATTGTATTGATATTTGTAATCTGTTGGCCTTTTGGTATTAGAATTTCTACTTTTATATTGACCCTGCGTTGACTGATAGTATTATTAAAATAAATAATAAATAAATAAATGATGACATTAAAGGCTTCGCGGGTACACAAGAGAGCATTGCACAACCTCGCGACGACTCGCGCACAACTGCTTCATGTGGGATTTAGTCCAAGTTGTAGGCTATATAGATTCCAGAGCGGCTGGATGAGAGTAGCCAGGAGACGTGGGCGGTTCGGAAACCCGCATTAGCCAATCCTTTCTTTGTTTCTGGTCTGGCAGTAAAACATTCCGTATGCTTACACAGGAGCCAGGCTTTGGACGCATGCTAACGCGATTTACGCCGTAATCTCGGTTGGCCCTAATAAGATTCGAACAAATTCTGCAGTCTTGGCTGGATACTCGCTCGTGCGGCAAACGGAGCTGCGCCTGAACAGCTAGAGGCAGAGGCAAAAGAAACAGAGCCCAGACTGTCTAGGTTCGTTAAAACGTGGCGCGCAAATTTGTTCCGACGAGGTGTGCACACATGCAGGCAGAACGCGCGCGAGGCTCTTCCCCGGGCATGCTCACTCGGCGCTGCTCGCTGTGTTCCGTTGGTTCTCGTTTAACTTCCTCTAATCTGTTTACCGTCAGTTCTTGTTGACTCCGTTATTTTCGCGGTGTTTTGAACGGTTATAAGGCTCGCTTTTGGCCTCGGTATTCGTATGCATTCCGGAAAAGTCCTCTTTCCTTTTACTGTTTCTCTTTTTTATGTTTTGTTCGGGGAGAGGGGAAAGGGGTGAATGGGGAATAAGGGAGTAGCAACTTCATTTTGAGGTGCGGCGAATCTCAATGCTTGACTAGTTTCCCGTCTTGTGCGTGTGTATTTTTTTTTCGTTTTTTTTTTTTTTTTTTGAAATGCCAAAGATGAATCGTAACTCAATTTGTGCGAAAATGCAATTACGTCTGTCACAGCTTCTTTCCGCTACCTCCTTTCTTGGTACTTGATGTTTGTTACTTTTATTTCGATTGTGCTTTTTTAGCACTTCGTTTCGGCCAGTACCCTTTCGTTTCTACTCTTTACTCTCCTTCCACTTCTTCATTTCGCCCCCCCCCCCCCCCCCCCTTTGTTTCTCAAGGAATGGCTCTTGCGAATCCTTGGTCCCTATGGGCATCTCTGTTTTTATTGCCTGTTTATGGGGAAACTAAAGCAAAGTTTGTGTCACCGTTGTATCTTTTTTTTTTTTTGCTATTCGTTTTTCTTTTTACATTTGTGGCATAATCTTGATTTGGGCTTGATCTGGTTCCCGCAAAACAAGACCCGCTGGAATGTTATTGCTTCACAGCTAGTGGTGTCGCACGCTGCTTGAAGAGTCTGGGTATGGAAGTAGGCGCGATGTCCTCTTCGCTTTTCCCATAATAATGCTCTGCTTTGGGAAGCAGAAAGAACCCCCGGGGCCGCGTATACCTCTGCGCAATACGCCCGTCGATACCTCGATATAATATGAATCCAGTTAATAGGAACAATCATTTCCTGGTCCTTTTTTTTTTTTTTGCGACTTCCTTTCCTTCTGACGAAGCGAGTGGTTCGTAAACCCAACCCGGAAGAAATGCAAGCTTGAGCATACCGAACATTATGCACGTGTTCTTTGTGTGTAACGTTTATTTTTTCTTCTTTTTTAACATTTGTTTGTTTTTATGGTTGTTCCGAATTATTAAAAAAATGAATTACGTGTGATTTATACTTTAGCGATGAAAGATGTGTTTAAAATCCCGCTGTTTCGAGGATTCGGAAAGTGCCGGAGGGAAAAATGAGTAATGGCAGTAAATTTGGTGCATATCTAACAGTGTTGTACGCGTTACCGATAAAAAAAGTAACGAAATACGTTACTCGTTACTTGCAAATAAAAGTAACGCGTTACAGTCCTACTTTGCTTCAAAATAAAAAAGAACGCGTTACCGTTACCGATAAAAAGTAACGAAATACGTTACTCGTTACTTGCAAATAAAAGTAACGCGTTACAGTCCTACTTTGCTTCAAAATAAAAAAGAACGCGTTACCGTTACCGATAAAAAGTAACGAAATACGTTACTCGTTACTTGCAAATAAAAGTAACGCGTTACAGTCCTACTTTGCTTCAAAATAAAAAAGAACGCGTTACCGTTACCGATAAAAGTAACGAAATACGTTACTCGTTACTTGCAAATAAAAGTAACGCGTTACAGTCCTACTTTGCTTCAAAATAAAAAAGAACGCGTTACCGTTACCGATAAAAAGTAACGAAATACGTTACTCGTTACTTGCAAATAAAAGTAACGCGTTACAGTCCTACTTTGCTTCAAAATAAAAAAGAACGCGTTACCGTTACCGATAAAAAGTAACGCACGTTACATTTGCGTTACTTTTTTAAATTATGAATTTACACGTTTTACTCTTTTGAAGTTACAAATATAAATAAGCGCCATATTTTATGAAACACTATGTCCAAGCAGAAACTGAAGGTAATTACTCTATCTCAGGGATGGGCAAAATACATGCAAATATGTATCGAAATACAAACACAAAATACTTCGTCAAAAATGTATTTAATTACAAATCTAATTACATTTTCAAAAAAGCATTTAAGTACAAGATACAAATACAACCAAATGTTTTTGGTCTCCTCCAAATACTTTTCCAAATACATTCCTCAAAATTTACGTCAGCGACTTCAGGGCACCTGTGACGGGTTTCTGGGTATCTCATTTTAATTTTGTATCGCACACTCGGGAGTTAGTGTGCGAGGCTCTAGTAACGTAATAGAAATATAATCACAAAAAAAAAATGCAATCAGCTTGGACGTAATAGGTGAAGAAATTACAGAGCTTCAAGCAGCTTTTTTTGTCGATTACATTTTGGTATAGACCAAAAAAGAACCGAGGCGACCAAGACGCGCAGCACTAGCTAGAGAATTTTTTATTGTTGCAACTCGCACCAGTTACGAAAATCTGGACGACCCGCACATTTAGAATGTCCCAGGCAAAAATATGGATGGAAATCGGGCTGGAAAGCATCTCAAGTTGTCACAGGCACTGAGTGAAAATGAGTCGCGACAATAAATTTGAGGAATGTATTTTCGCTCACAAAATTGTATTTAATTACAATTGTATTTGAAATACCCATGTTTTAGTATTTAAATACACACGTCAAATACATTACCCAATTTGTAATTAGATACAAATGCAAAATACACAAAGTATTTGAAATACGTATTTCAAATACTTGTATTTGAAATACTGCCCATCTCTGCTCTATCTATTTTACGGTTTCACCTAACACTCAAAAGAAAAACGCAAAAAAAACCTACAAAGTGCACATGGCTTGGGGCCTAGAAACACAAAACAAAATTGGTGTAGCTTTTTTTTTTTAATGTTTTGGGAAGAATATGTAACGAGTAACGTAACTATATGCTACTCTTTACTCGAAATAAGTAACTAAGTACGTTGCTCGTTACCGTTTTCCAAAAGTAACGAGTACGTTACGCGTTACCGAAGAAAAAGTTACGCGTTACCGCCAACACTGATATCTACGCGCTTCTGCGTCCGTATCCACTAGATATAACCGTATAGACCTTTTCATCCCCCGCCGCATGGGCGCTGCCATCTTGGAATCACGTGATGCGGCCGCCGCCATTAGGTTGCTTGAACTCATCACTCCGCTCCCTCCTCCTCGCCTTGGCGGATGCGTTGTAGTATTCAAGTTTTTCGTCGCGTTTCGCCGCATTTCTGGCCTTACTCCCAAAGTGCTGACTCGTCCTTATATTTAGAACTGAATTGTACGTATTGCATAATTATGTTCACAACCTCTTCAGATAGTGTTGTAGCACGTTTTGACTATTTTAATTTACATTTGGCAGGCCGGATAAATCAGCGCTAGCATTGATGCACATTATGCATGTTCAGAGACCAATTACAATTATGACAGTGCAGATTTCCTAAATAGAAGCGGCAGAAAATTCGCAATAAAAAGCGCCAGGTATATTTATGAATGTTTCCTGAAATCATCGTGTTTTGCCTTCATAACAATTTGAAAAGGGTTGCTTTTGATTATAAGGGATACATAAAATAGGCAACGAACCATTAACTCTAATTTTTTTTTTTTTTGTATGATCAGAATAATGATGACGTCCACATCAAACGATTTGTTTCTTAATGATATTACACCTAAATGTGTTTGACGTTCTCAATCGTTTTTTGTTTTTTTTTTTGCAACATAAACATTCGCACAGTATTTATTCCGTTTCAAGAAACAGAATACTGTGCTTGGTTTCATGTCTGCAATTTTTTCCAGTGCGCGCTTTCATTTTTTTTTTTTTTAAGATAACCAGTTTAAGCTTAATTTATTTAAACCAGGTTGGAACGTTCCGCGTAACAAACTGTCCCAAACAACTTCCGAGTGCCTAAAATCATCAATTTTCGACAGAAACGAAAACCCAAAAACAAAGACGCCTGCATGAAAGTCAACCCTAGTGCAGCGCTGACTGCGCCAAAATATTCAAAACGCATCTGTTCAAGCAAATAAAAATCTATCTACACAGGTCAAACGCCAGGCTCCACATGAAGTAGCGTCTGGAATTTGACTTCAGCCAAGCTTGCCGAGGTCACTTCTTATGAAACTTTTAATTTCATCTGGCACATTTTACGAAAGACAGGTGTTCGACTTAATTTGATGGGCCTGTAACTTATATCATGCGTACGCCATACATAACCAAAAGTCTATACAAAAAATATTTATTTCATAAGGCGAATATTCTGAAGCACTGTAGAATGAATACTTTAGCAGGGACACTAATTAAAGCAATTTTCTACCCCTACGTCGGGCTACGGAAATATCTCTCATATAATTAATTTCCCCGAAGAAAAGCAGACCGAGACATTTTACTTTGTTTTATAGATTTTCTGCATCATTAATTATACTTTTCCAGTTTCCAAAGTCCACAAAAAGTTGGTGTCCGACAACACCAAACAGTGCGCAGTATACTTGCGAGCTCATATGTTCTTAGCGATCCAGCACATTGCCAATCAGGTGGGCGGCCTGATTCTTCACTGTGTATTCATGCACGGTGAAAAAGTCTTTTTATTGGCTTTTTGTTTTTTCTGTTTTTAGGTAGTGTCATCAGGTAAAGCCGTAGACGATGGTCATCATCCCTGTTCATCAGTTCAGGTGTTTCGCCGCCGAACCCAGCCGAAATTAACGATGAACGTAATCAGATGCATTAAAGGTGTTCGTAAAAAACCCGCAACTGAGGCTCGAGACCCCTTTCTGGTTCTCAAAGTGGCTCAGTGCCACTGTTTAATTGGCTTAATACTACAATATACACATTTGTCTGGGAACACTAAGTGAAAACAACATAATACAGCAACGCAGCCGCCTGCACATGGAAACCAAAAACAACCAAATTGAAGCAGCCTAATGGCGGCGAGTGCGTCAGGGTCCCCTATCCGCTGGTCAGGTGACTACTGATGTGAAAAGGTCTATACATCTTTTCTACGTGGGTGCCGCCATCTTCAATTCTGGAACTTCCAGTAATGCGTGAAAACATCGCTTTCTTCTCGCCTCGACAGTAGAACGTGTTAACATTTAAATTGCAACCGTCAGTCGTTCTTGTTACGACCCTTCTATATTTTTTTACTTGTTCGGGGTTGTAATCTCTTGCTTTTTGTTCGGAACGCATACCGGATACGGGGACAACGTGGCTGGGTGCGAGGCTAAACGAAAAAGGTGTATACACACGGTGGTTAGAAAATGCATTCTGAGACCGTACATCTGCATACAATTACAATAAACTCGAAGTTTTATTGTTTTAGATTAAAATCAATACTTTTTGTTTGCTTGTTCGAGCGTATCTGGCACGATTCCATTTTTTTTTTTTTGGTGTGTGTGCGTGCTTGTATTAACATATTTGGATAATTTTGCCCCTGACCATCGCAATTATTCCTCGGATACACTTCGTATCACAATACGAAGTGTATGCGACGTGCTGCTCCTGCATCTACAGACACAAGTGTCTGTAGATGCAGGAGCAGCACGGTTTGGAGCCCACCAGATCCTGCAAGCATTGACATCCCAGGCGGAAGAGCCACGAAAATAGCATGGCCCTTTTACCTCACCATCGTGGCAAAGGCAGTGGTAACACGCAAAGTATTGCATGGTGCATCGCGGTGATCTTGCACAGATGAACTTGGTGCGCATTTTGTGCCTCGACGGCACGAACAGTGTCATGCATAGTACCTGGGCAAAACCGAGGAAACAGCACCCTATATTTCGTGATAGTGTGATATTTGGGCATTCTAAATAAGCAATTCTCACAATCTCACCCCTGTTAAAAGGTGCGTTCACATTGAACGCAATTATATCGGAAGTCCGGGTTAACATCTGAATGCTCCTTCCTGATCAAGGCGCGGACACCATTTCAAATTCAGACGTCCTTGAAATGAACGCTAGAAATTATATAGCGTGAAATTAAAAGGATTCAAAATGTGAACGAGGTTCCAGTTTGACCAGGTCCACTTTTGCGAACTTTTTAAGACGAAGTTCAACAACAGTTTGCCTGAAGCTTGTCTACTGTTCTCATGGTACGCCAAATTGCTAAATAAATTAAGTGCATTGGACTGCACTGTGATACGCTAAACCTCTTCAATGGGGAACCATGACAGAACAGCACACGACAAAACAGCACGCGACAAAACAGCACGGTCAAAACAGCACGCGTCAAAACAGCACAGCGTCAAAACAGCACGGCGACAAAACAGCACGCGTCAAAATAGCACGCGACAAAACAGCACAGCGTCAAAACGGCACAGCGACAGAAGAGCACGTGCCAAAACAGCACGGCGTCGAAACAGCTCAGCGTCAAAATAGCAAAACGACAAGACAGCACAGTGGCCAAAAAATTGTGTTTCGAAAATTATTGCGGTAAATATTTGTAGACTCATAAACTTCTCGGATCTTTTCGGTTTATTGACGAAAATCAGTATACTGACGAAAATGTAATATTTAAAAGCGTTTGTTTAAAATGTATAGTGAGTTAACCAGGTACTGATATTTGTATTTGTTGTGGCAGCCGACGCTACTTGCTCTGCAAGGCGCACTGGGGCCCTATCGTGATCTGACATTATTTTCGCGTGCTCGTATTTGTACACAGGACGAACATGAGCTTCACTACCGCTTCGGTCAGAAAGGCAAATGTCAAAATCCAGAAATTTTCAAGCATTGTACTCAGTGCGATTTTCCCCCATTTTCACGACTGCGAGAGATTGTAAATTCGCGACAATCACAGAAACGGCTATAAAATAATCGTATTAATTTTATTCCCTTCTCTAGTAGACGGAAGCTAGGGTTGTTAAAAAGGTGCGGCATTTACGGGCGCGCTTGATTTGCATTGTGCAGTTCACGATTAGATTTTCTTCTTCCCTATCGCTATCCCTATCAGGTCCCTATCAGGTCAAAAACCCAGTTTTCAGCCTGAAGACCCCTGTGCCCCCGGAGCTTTTGTTGAAAGTTGAACCGACCTCTGAGACAAGCTGAAAACTGCGAAAGGATGTGGTCATATATAGTCAGGAATCAATCACATCCCCCCACCCCTTCAAACGCCCTCGAAAATACTGACCTTTTTCAATTAATACTGACCTTTTCTTTTTCTGCTGACTATAAACGACACGGAAAAATCCAACAAACGCACCAACAAGAGCTTCGCTGAAGGAGGTTCGAACAATTGCACTCCTTTGTTTAAAGCTTTCCTCTTGTCACCTTACGGGAATGCTTAACGCTGGATGCCGATCGGTAACTCCTGTTGTGATAAAAATAGTTGTCCACTACCAACTGCCGTGCCTTCTAAACTCTGGGTCCGACAGATCCAGTTTTTTTTTTTTTTTTTTTTTTTTTTTGTGGTTATAAGTTAAGTCATTTTCAGCATACATTTTATTATGTGGACTGCTACTAGTATTCATCATTGTAACTGACTCTCGTAGCCTCGTGAAAAACCCGAGGGAGGGTCGTGACGCGATTTTTCTTTTTTTTTTTTAAGGGGGGGGGGGGGGGGGGTTCCGGGTTGCGGAGTTTGGTAAGCTCTGAAATAGGCAATAAATTCCTTTATAACCTAGGGACAATAAATGAAAAGGTCAGGGAGGTTCGATATTATTCGCGCAGAGATAGGTGAAGAACGCGCTTGAAGTTGCTATATGCGTGCTGTTTTGTCGCCGTGCTGTTTTGACGCCGTGCTGTTTTGGCACGTGCTCTTTTGTCGCTGTGCCGTTTTGACGCTATGCTGTTTTGTCGCGTGCTATTTTGACTCGTGCTGTTTTGTCGCCGTGCTGTTTTGACGCGTGCTGTTTTGACCGTGCTGTTTTGTCGCGTGCTGTTTTGTCGTGTGCTGTTCTGTCGCGTTCCCCTTCAATGGGATGATCACAGTTTTGTAAAGTGGATCTAACAAAAAAAAAAAAACGAAAAAAATGTATGGCTAATTGCTGGGCAATTCTGTTGCATGCGTGAAAGGTTCTAGCATCGCAAACGTTTAGCGGTACTCTAAGTTTCCAGACGCCAGTCGCCAACTTTCACGGCGCTCTTCGTCAGAGAGTTAAACACGTACCATGTGTACATTTGATGGTTGTTCCTAAAATGAAGCGATACTTCCACTAATCTGACCTGGCGATCTTCAAAAGCCTTCCATACTCGCGAGCTCCTCTCCTTCTGTGCGCGCAGGTGGTCGAACTCCTCCTCGCCTTCCCTTCTGGTCACATGACCTCCCCGTCAACTGATCAGCATAGAGCACCTCATTCCTCGCCTCCCACCCGTCAACCCATCAGTGTCGAGCCTCGCGGCAAAGCTTTTATCCAGGATTCACGAAATGCCGAAAACCTAGCCAAAGAACGTTTCACATTAAATCGTGTGACAGGGTGTCAAGTTGCAATCTGCCGGACGCAGAGCGTATGCCCCGCATGGCTTTCCCGCCATATAACGGCGATTTGTCGTCACATGTTGTTCTGTACGCGGTTATCTAAAAGAAGTCGTTGGCGCTTATCAGTTTTTAACGACGCATTTTTCTTTTAAATACTTGTGCGGTGTCTCGCGGAGACGGTTGGCAAAAGACGCTATTGATTTAATTTTCCCCACACCTTTGTACCGTAGGTTTATCAGTGAAGGCCCAGGGCAGGACGTGTTAAAACGTGTCAAAAGTATACTCATGCCCGCCTCAACCAAAACGTTTTTTTTTTTTTTTTTTTTTTTTTTTTTTAAGTCGCATAGTCATATCTTACCTGTTGAAACGGGGGCTTGGGCGAGTTGGTTGGTTATCCATGTCTCAAAATAACAGCGCAGGTATGGAGTTACACCAAACACAAGTCACCACAGGCCACAAAAACAATCGCACATAGTGACACAATCACAGCAGACAAAACACTTACGCAGCACTCACTCACAACTCAATCTATATTTGCAGTTCTTTTTCTTCTTCGCCTTTTCGATACATTCGTGAAAATTGGCTTCTTTTTCTTCGAGGTCCCATCGAATGGCGATCATGTGCTAATTCTTTTCCTGATAAAGTGAGCGATGGAGTGCTAACACATTTATCGCCATACTGGCAATATGTTCCGCTTGCACTATCTCTCTTGTTGGTTGGCTACCGCTTCTGCCCAACACCTATCTAGATGTGCCGCACGTCCGCAATCATGGCAATGTATAGACCTAAATGTCCTGAGTTGGCTCTAGTTAGGTTTTTTTCCGTGCTCACGGAGTCGATCGTTTAAACATCTCCCAGTCTGGCCGATATATCGTTTCCCACAGGGGAGGGGAAGGAATATACTACCCCTTCTGTGCACGGAACGAAACTGGTCTGGTGCTTTTTTGTGCAGCTCGCTGAATGTTGTGAAAGATAGTTCACTTTCTTGCGTAAGCTGGAAAGCTTGTTTGGAGCCGGGAAAATGACGTCGATGTTGACCCTGTTCGCAATTTTTTTTAAGACCATGGGATACGTCGTGGATGTAAGGCACAACAATGGGTCTAGTTGACCTGTCTCTTGGTTTTCGTCTGATGACATATTTTCTGTTCTCCGAGAAGGTTGTCCGCCACTGATGTTAATAAGGAAGTGGGATACCCTGCTGATGACAGACGAGAAATTTGTGCACAGAAGCTTGTTTTTATCATATGTTTCCATGATTTGCTAAGTGAGTTTTTAAGGCAAAGTTTGACGATGCCCCTCTTAACCAGCTTGGAGTGTGCAGAATTGAAGTTAAGGAGCGGCTTGTTTCCTAGTGGCTCGTATACAACCAGCTTTCACGTATGCTGGTTGTACTGGTCGTTTTGAACGTAAGGAATTTCTCGGTGACCGCCTAAGCAATAAAAAAAATATTCCCAGCATGTTGATTTTTTTCCAGAAATGTCATACCTCTGAGAGTATTTTGAACGGCTCAGGGGATGAATCTTTTAATAAAAAGTAAACGCTCATGCCGTAATTATTTGAAAGCCAATAAATCAAGCCGCTCCAATGCGGTTCCGACCCAAGCCACGTGTTTGCTTCCCCGCACGGCACGTCGTAGCCAGTATTTCTATTGTAGTTTTTGTTTTTCTATTTGGGCTGTTCGCGCACAGCTGCAATTGCCGTCTTGAATTATTCTCTGTAGAGCGGATATTCACTCAGCTGGAAGTGATGCTTCACGGGCAGAGAAATCGCTTTTCGATCAACTTGAATGCAAAGCTCCGACTTGCGGCAGGTGTGCGGAGCTACGCCGTGGTGAGCTCAAAAACGTCTAGCGTTCATCCCAGCGCGCCACTTGGAGGCAAGTTTCTCCAGGAACCGTAGTATATTTAAACAGCAAAATAAAGAGAAGCTTTTTTTTTTATTTTACCTACCATTCTTCCTTAATGCTAAAATTGCAAACTAAATATACGTACTTTCCGTCAAATTTTCATACTGTTCAGTCCTTTCCCCAGAGCGCAATTGCTCGCGGGGAGGAGGCAACCGACAGTCACATTGGCCACTGTACGATAAGAGCTACAGTTCAGACCAGCGTTCCAGCATGACTATCCGCACGTCAATCGATTGCATCTAATCCCTCAAATGGTCTTAAACTTTTGAATGTAAAGCGGAATGTCAACCTGCGACACCCCGCCCCCTCCGATCACGACCCGACCAGCGACATCAATGCCCGACAGCTTACGTCATCTCATCTTATTGTTACACCACTGATACGCAAACACACGGTCACATCAGCGAAAATTCCAGTCTTCTTTTCACAGCGCGCAACACTGCCATCGCGATGTTGCTGCTATGTTGCTGACACGCAGAAATACAGAACCACGTTGATTGCCGGTTGGCACTCGGCATCGGAAAACAGAATCGAACTCTGCACAGAAGGCACCCAGGCACCCGGCAGAAAAACCTGCCTGTCTTGGACGCAGTTTCAGCGATTTCCATAACGTCGTCAACGTCGACACATCCACTGTGGACACATCGTTCCGCGTGGTCCGCATGGTTCCGCGTGGGTTCCGCAATTCGGAGATGGCCATCCTCACAGTTTATCATATACAGTTTGCCCACTGTAGAATAAGCCTGTGGTAATCGGGAGACATGGTGTTGAGAGTATTTTTGCATGCAGCGCCCCTCACCACATATCGCGAACTAAACCACTTTTTATGCTTCGTTTTTGTTGTTTTGCTTTCAAAGATGGCGGCCCCCATGGTATTTTGGTTTCCGTTCCTCGCGTTCTCGCGTTGAATATTGCTTTAGTTTGAAGCGCCCGTCACAGGTGACAGGACACCATTTCCAGGCGATCACATTCAGACAAGGAAGCTTTTTTTCACGTAGGGGACTGTTTATTGGATCTCTGCATGGTATAATTCAATCAAAAAGAGTCACAAACATAGCACATAATACAGCCATAGAACAAAGTTTGCACGGAGGCCGGTCAATTTACAAACATAAAACAAAGCCGACAACTTTTTTTTTTTTTTTTTTGCGGAGTATTGGCATGTTATGACAGAAATATTGTGGATGGCAGCTTTTAGGGCAAGTGTGAAACGCGATGATCGAACATTTTGACAGGTCACAAGGACATCAAGAGGCATGAAAAATAGAGCACATCAAATCATATTTGTACTGCACAAGTAAACAATACAAACTCAAAACTGCATGCGCACAGCATTATCTACAGCAATTAAGAAATTCTACAGAATTGAAAGCGTCTGACTGTTCTCCGTGTCATAAGTTATGTTCCCAGACAACGCAAGGACATCCTGAGGACATACTAAGGTTGTCGACATGTGGACGTAAATACCTCCTCAGGATGTTTTTACGGGGTCCTCAAATGATCCCCGGCAGGTCCATTTGTCCGGCCCCACCACGTGGTGAGGATGTCCTGGAAACGTCCACACAGATGACATAAGCACACCCTGAGGATATCCCAAGGACGTCCCTATGTGGATGTAGAGACCTCCCCAGGACGTCTTTACAGGTCCTCAAGTGATCCTCAGAAGGCCCATTTGTCCGGCCTCACCACGTCCTGAGGGTGTCCTGGAAACATCCACACAGACAACACAAGGACATTCTGAGGACGTCTTAAAGGGCACCCCAGAGATTTCTGAGATGGCCTACTTATGGTCGTAACTCGATCTACGTGCTCTGAGCGCCCCAAAATTCCAACACTTACATTCATGTGCGGCCTATTTCCCTATTAAAAGTCTGATCAAGGATCGCAGATCTGACCTACAGATGGTGCCACCGAACCCAGCCGAATCTGGTCTGATGACGTATGGCGCTCACGATTGGCTCACGAGCGCCGTTCGACCAGATTCGGCCGGGTTCGATGGTGCCATCTGTAGGTCTGAGGTTCGCGATCCTTGATCACATTTTTAATAGGGAAATAGACCGCACATGACTGTAACTGTTGGATTTTTGGAGTGCTTAGAACACGTAGGTCGAGTTACGGCCACAAGTAGGCCATCTCAGAAATCTCTGTCCGGGACGGACTGTCTACTCAATAATAATAACCTCAGTGTTGTTCATAGATATAGTTTATTAATTGCCCAATGTATAACATCTGATACAGCCAGTATTTTTTGTAGTTGGAAGAAAAAATTGAGATATGTTTACATTTCTACACTAACAACTAACGACAATGGTGAGGAAGCGGAGCACCAGGAGGTTCATGGCGGCAGAGACAACAGAAAGGCCGAACAGGATAAAGACCAGACTGAAGGCGACATACTCCGGCTTCTGTTTGAGAGCGCCTTCCTTCTGGAGCGCCATGTAGTTGCCAAATCCTATGGTGGTGAGCGTGATGAAGCAGTAGTAGAAAGAGTCAAAGTAGTCCCAGCCCAGTTTGACTAGAAGTGTTCCACTGTAGCAACAAATCTTATTCATCAGGTTGCAGCTTCCGCTGCTCCTTCATCAGTTTTTCTGCAGCATGCTTCAGCCACGTTTTTACAACCTCCCGAACTTCGGCCTTGTCCGTTTCCAACCGCTTGTTTTTCTTTACGGCTCCTGAAATAAATTTGGGGATTTATTTTAATTGATTATATTGATATGTATAACCAAATTAGAAACTCAAATATGTGTAATGCCTGAACCTGTTTTAATTACAGGCTGTCTATACAACCTATAGACACCACTATAAACACTGGGATGAGGTTGCCATATATCTTGCGAGGGTCGAAAAGGTTCAATAGAAAAAGATAATATGCTAGTACTGCGAGTGACATCAAAGGACATGCGGGAGCACACGGTACATAGCCTCAAACATTACTTCTAGTAATAGTCGCTACCGTGTATCACCACAAGTAAGGTTTGAGTTTACCTGCCACATGATCCCGTGTTCCCTTTCGTATTGTTCACAGTAGTATGTTACACGGCAAAGCTGTTGTAGCACTGCAGCGTCGAAATGTATTTTTGCAATGCAAGAGCTTGCATTGCAAGTACACTTAAATTAGCACTGAAGAAGTTTCCGAGGTTGTCTGTTCTTGGTCATAACCCATTCCTGGAGCTCAAAGCACCCTAAAGATCCACATATCACAATCGTGTGCCGCCTATTTACATAATAAAAATGTTATTGAAGTTAATTTTTCTGCGATATATCGCAGACGCTGAACCATTTCCAAACGACGAACGGCACCTGCCAGCCAATCGGGAGCGGTAGTTTCCCACAAGGAGTGATTAATATGCGCGCTACTTTTCAGAGTGTTGGTTCCGTCCACAGTGGCTAGATCGGTTGTGCCCTCTTAGCCGCCTAATCTCTCATAGTCCGTTAGAAACTGCATTCCCCAAATGATAAGAATTATGATGATCCTTGGGGGTGAAGGAAAACGTCTTCCGCAAGCATCGCAAGCGAAAGCCCCGAGAAGCAGACGAGCTGGCACATCGCTCCCTCCGAAGAAGGCGAGGGGAAACCTCGTGTATTTCTATCGTCACAGGCTTAATAATCTGTTTTGTCACATGAAACTTCGAATACATATTAACTGGCATCACTTACTATGTTATATGAAAACAAAAACAAGCATCTTCAAAAACCTCTTTAGTGCCCTTATAGGTTTGAATGGAGTCTGTCATCAAAACTATTAGTGGAATGTCATAACCTTGATTGCTACATGAAATGCAGAAATGCCAATCTAGGGCCTATGGCTTTGTCAAGCTGTCCTTGTGACAGCTTTTTACACAAGCCTCCAGTATCCTGTACATTGTACTTGATGCAAATAAATAAACGTGCTACTAGTGACTTCTGCAAAACTGACAGGACTTCCCGGTTAGGGCACAAAGCTGTCAGGTCTGGTTCGCTTGACAGCTAGCTTGCACGAGTGAAGCAAATATGACAGCACCTGGCAGCCTAACGTGAATCCGTGAAAGTTGGTTAGAAAATGCAGCATGAAAATCGACAATATTGCGTTCACCTTTTATGATGGCAAAGCAGCAAACCTACAGCACGAACTAGCACGTGCACCTTCCATTGAGACCCATTGTTCCTAGATCAATCTACGAAAAAACAGCCCAACACTGCGGTTTCTTATTTATTTATACATTATATACCCAGAGCGAATTCTTGTAGTCTCCACTAAACTAACAGCTTAGGAGTAAACAGAATATATTCTGTGAACGGCTGTTAAGGCCCGTTCACACTCTTGCGACCGAGTACGACTGAGAGAGACGAGATCTCTTAAAACTTCTTAAATTTTTTTAGAACCAGGGAACACACTGGCATTGTGGCGCCATCTATGCGGTGACCCTGGAACTGCATATCACAAGAGTGAAGGTTTTGCGGGATTTCCGAGGTCAAATGTGCGTAATACCCATAGAAAGGCTCGTTTATAACATTGACAAAAGTTTCTCGAGCCAAGAAAGAAAGGATAATGCGCGAGAGAAATAAAAAAATATGCCGGACCGCCGAGTTTACACTGCTACCCAATAGATGGCGCCAGTGTGTCTTCTGGTTTAAGAAGTTTTAAGGAACCCAGGTTTAAGAGGTCGCAAGAGTGTGAACGGGCCTTTAGAACTGCATGCCGGTTCTATCTCCCTGTTTGGTTAAACGAGCGAATCACATTTTGTGTAGCATGGCATCTCATCCTGTGGCATGCAAGTTAGCATCATATATTTGAGTAGCATTTTTAAAGGGTCCTAATACCCTAAAAGCAGCTTTCCTCTTGGATTGTGGAGCTTGGCAACACAAGAAGCCACTAAAAATGCACCTTCCTGCCCCAAACATGCATTAAGACTTATTCATACTTACTAACTATAGATGACATCCGGGTACTCGAGGTCCTTAGACTTCATCTTCTCCCTTTGGCCCAGCCAGCTGAATTCCACCGCCACCTTCTGGGTCATCAACTGTTCTAACACGCCACGTGTGTTGTTGCCCACCGACGAACCTCCAACTGCTGCCAGCTGATTGACCTGCATTGCAGTCAGTGAGGTCAATTAACGCCTGCGATTTGAACAAAAACAAACAATAATGCCATAACACTCACAAGGCTTTCCTTTGTAGCTTTGCATGTCTTCAATTTTTTGTCAAACGCCAGAAAGTCATCCACGTTGTCAAAAGGTTCTTCAAGTATTTCGTCGTTTGGTACGTTCATTGTTCCACTGCTGTTTAGAATTCCCAGAATGGTATCCAGCTGCATAGAATGCTGTTCCACCCGGAACCGGATTGTGTGCAAAATACGAATTACTTGCTTGTCAAGACCTAGAGAGGGAGCAGATTAAATTTCCTGTAGCTACACCAAAACATCTTGACTGCAAATTTAGTACATAAAAATATCCTCACCACTAAAAGCTTGTTCATTCCTCTTGTGCCCCATTGCCCGATGCATCATGGTGCTTCCTTGACTTTCTGAATGTGAGAAAAGGGACAAATGTGTGACAAAATCATCATATCTAAGGTTTAGCATTTTTGGTTCACACCCCTAAAAGTATGCCTACCAAGAAAGAAGTGGATTAAATATTCTTTACCTACACCAAAACTGGTCTCCAGATTTACTACATAGACAACTGTGTGCGGAACAAAATTATTAATTGCCCATTCCTGGAGTTGCCTCCTGAAGCCCCTCAAGCGGTCCTCTGGGTTTTCACCATCGTTGGCGGTTTCTACGAGCAAGCGCTGCAGGCTCTCCAAAGCATGGGGCTCGGCGGTGCTGGCGTCATTTCGCCAGGAGGGCTGGCCAGGCTCGCACAAACCGGCGTCGCGATGCTCGTCCACGGCACTTTCTCCGCCAGCCCCATTGACGTGTAGATCGTCCTCTCGGTCGTCAACGAATTCCCCAACACCAGCCAGCAAAGAAATGGTTTCGCCGACACTTCGATTTAGCTGACGGCGAAAGCGCCGTGCTGCAGCTGCGTTTTCCGTCATGTTACTGTTGATTTCTGACATTTAGCGGAAGTCCGAAACTTTACCTTTACTCGCATAATTAAGCTGAGACAGGAAAATAACAATCTTAAGACCTGCTTACCATCATCAGAGTGTCCGTTCATTCCTCCGTCAATTTCCAGCATTTCCAGAGCACAAGCCATTTCCCTTTTCCCGCGCCAACGTGCTCCGCGCTTTTTGTTCGTACAAAATCGATAATGGCGTCAGACACCGATTCAGCCGCTTTTACAGCGCATAACTATAGTATGTGTTAAACTGAAATATAAGAAATACCTTAACCATTTATAGCAAACAATAATTAATTTTGTTTTAGATCAATTCGAAGACGTCGTAAAGACGTCTTCGATGGGACGACTATTTCCCGACTAGTTCAATACGTCCCCAGGACGTCTTCGACGGGACGAATATTTCCCGACTAGTTCAGTACGTCGCCAGGACGTCTTTGTCAGGACGAAGACGGGTCGACCAGTTGAGGACGTCCTCAGGAGTACCTGTGTTGTCTGGGTTACTTAAATAAAGCACAGGCTTTTTAGAGCGCTCGGAGCTCTTTTACTGATCAAGTAAATGGCGCATATGACGAGTCGTACAAGGTTTCTTAATAAAATTATCTTTTTTAGTTTTGTGCGGACTAATACCATGAACAGAACAGAACATGTGAGAGTTTAAACTGCAACATCCCCATGTGCTTTTTTTTTTCTTTTATTTCCGTTTTTTTTTTTTTTAGCTGATGTGAACAATAAATTTTTTCCGAACACCGATTGACAAGGAGACGTGGTGCCGTTTTCAACGCAGCAATTCACCGAGGAATTATTTTCTTTTTTCTAACACGATTTGAACTAGGGTTTGTACCTACCAGAACGATCGCATATGTTTGCACTAGTTGGGTGCCCTTATTTCAAGGGCACTACTTGAGAACACTAAAAATGAACGCGATCAGTAAATTCTAAATCGAAACTTGCGACGCCGGAGTACGCTCAGCGATTTCTTCAGCTTCGTTTGGGCTGCATCAGTTTCGAGCCTCTCTCTACATGTGCAAAGCCGCGGTTACTTTGTTGTTCATGATTCCGAATAGAAAGACAATTCGGCACTAGCTTCATTGATGCAAAGAGGAAAATCAGCTCCTCACAAAACTGAATATACACACGTTTATAATTCACCACTATATGAGTCTGTGTAACGGCGAGTTTCTCAGCGATATTTGCCACGGAAACGTCAACTTTCAGAGAAGCGAAGTATAAAATATAACACAATGCTATTTGCAATAACACAAATTTGAATATACAGCTTACCAGCTTCTCAGCGGGTGCTTTATTATCAGCTTCGAATGCTTCGAATTTAAACGCCAAAAACGCAAGTGTACTCCGCAATCTCCTCAGCAGCCTGGCAGCACCCCGTCGCCCGGCGCCATGATGGCCTCGACTCCTCTCTGTCCTCTAATTGGATAACCGTGTAACGGTTTTCGGTCAAGCATTCTTTTATTCCTTCCCGAAAAAAATTGGGTCTCTTATGTTTTTAAAAATTAGCATTACTGGTGTAATTCCTTTGTTTTATAACGATTACTTTTACACGGCGTTCTGTAACAAGAAATCAGAAACATAAAAAGTGTTTAGTTCGCGATATGTGGTGAGGGGCGCTGCCTAACAGCCGATTACCGGAAGGAGCCTTGAGTGGGACCACTGTATGCTTATTCACTGTGGCCATCCTAGCCCAGTGTACGTACCGCTGCTGGCACTGCTCCGGAACTTCGCTGTTTCTAGCGGCTTCATTTGCTCATTTGATAAAGTTAGTGGTAAAAACGTCAATGCAACCGAAATGTTCTGCACGTTTGGACTGGGAGACGGAATTACAGGCGGCCTTCACTGCCGCTGAAGCTCGATCAACTCAACAACTTTTATTAAACAACGTGTGCGACGTGCTCGAAAAACGAAACCGAAAGAAGATGAGTCGGGAGGGCGAAAGCTTTCTCCCGTCTGCCTGGAGAAGGAGAAAAACGTCTCGTTCCTCCCTTCTCGTGTCCGCTTGGGGACGTGTCAGTAGAAGGGAGGAAAATACGCCGTTGCTACCTTTTCCCTCCATTTTGTCTTAGAGTGTGGGGGCCGTGACCTTTAAGAGCCAAGAGGGCAAGAAGATCCTTGCTGCCGGTGACCTGACAGTCAAGGATGGCCGCTGCGTAGTGATCGACCCGAGCAACCAGGACAGATGTCTCAAGCTTCACTGGGTGCTCCACTTCGCCCATGACGACGAGGTACGAGCAGCTCTAGCGACTTACGGCAAGGTGCTAGAAGTCACCAGAGATAAGTGGCGTGTCCAAGGATGCCAGGACAAGGTGTCAAGAAGCGTTCGATGACCCTCGGGCTGAGGACTTTTATTTACGTTGAGTAATTAACGTGTCAATTCGTAAATTTAAAGGTATAGTTGAAAATATAAACTTTCTAGGCATCATGAAACACCACTATATAAGCGCATCTTATAAACATAGCAAATTGCTGGGCAATCGTGTTACACGTGTAACGTGAGGCTTCAGTCCGATTACTCTGGGATTGGCGCCTACGCTCTCGGCGCTCTTCATCGGTTAGTTTGGCGACTGGCTTAACGCGTGGCATGTACACTAGTAAATCCTGGAATGGAAATACCGGCACTAACCCTGGTTTTAAACCCATAACGCTCTTCCAGAACCTGAACCAGCCAAACAGCGTCGAGCTAGGGTGTGTGACGTCACCTCCTGGCTCAGTCAATCGGCATCGAGTTAATCGGCTGTTTACCTTTCGGCTTCACAAATTTCTAGACCCCCTCCGGACGTGACAAAGCACGTTTCACGTGAAAATATAAGGCATGGACAGCATTGTATGGTGTTCCGAAACCAAATACATAGAACGTATATATTGCACTCCTTTAGTTTGCATTAGGCAGCGTGCCTACTGCGCCAAATCTCCTTGCAATAGGCATGCATCTCGAGCGCCGACTGGCGCTCGAGATGCCCACGACGATAGATGAAGCAGTCACTTCTCCCAATAGATTACTTCCAAAAACACCTGCATGCGAGGAGTGGCAAGTGGCATGAAAATAAAGTCAGCGCTCGCTTGCATTCCACCCATCCATGCTCGTGAGAGCCCTCGTTGAAATACTGACCTTTAGCGGCCGTACGGGCCTGTTTCTGCTTAGCGAGGAGTAGGAATACGCCCTGCCGCGTCTCATACCTTTCTGGTGGCCTGGCCACAACTCCCGAGTGCAGCATGACCCTCGTGGCTCACGAATAATTTAAGAAGCCTAGGACTTTGAGGAGACGATAGAACAGGATGACCGGCCCAGTACACTTCTCATTCTTCCATGTGACATAGTCGTCCTGTCACCTGTGTTTGCCAGAGCACAAACTCCGGCACGTCGGGAGCCCGAAGAAAACGTGCCCCAGTATTCTATCCGTATCGGAAGGCAACACGTGCAGTATTATAAATTTAAGAAAAGCCGCGTATTCGAAAATGCGGGCACTGTATTTGGTCGTGACAGGATGTCGTGAGGTGAGGTAGATAGATAGAAACCGAAACTGATTGGCCAAACAGTACCCAAAATGCTTTGCGCGGCATTCCGCCGCTGTAGGATCGCTTTGATTTCGAAAGAGCTCTATTTTGGAAGGGAAATCCCTGAGGCTGAGGTGTCGTTCTAACTGCACAGAACCTGTCCGGCTGAGGCAATTGTATTTTCGCGGAATTCTTACGCAGAGTATTTGGTCAAAGCTGAACCTTCTATCCCACCCTATCAAAAGTCGAAGGTCCGCCGAAGCAGTCGAGCCTCTGGGTTCGACCTAAGACCACAGGATTGACCAAACGTTCGCTACATCCATGGACGTCCGGAGGGGCGTGCAAGGCCCCCCCCCCCCCCCCCCCCCCCCTTGAAATTCCGGAGGTATTGACGACGAGATGTTCCGGTGGCATACTCTTAGGTCGCGGTCACACTGCGAATACAACAGGCTGCGGACACTGTCTCAGGCCTTCCTTGTATGACATTGGTCATACAACAACTGTCTGCAGAGACGTTCAAGCACAATAACAAACATGCTTTGAAGATGCTTGAGGTGCACACTTTTGTCCTCATGTCTGCAGCGAATGCCGTGTCTTTTCCATGATGCATGAGCAGCACTGCGGCTTTACACCCAAGCCGCGTAATCACCAGGCTTGTATGATAACCTGCAGTTGTTTTTAATTAATACCAATTATATTTTAAGGAGATTCTATCGAACACTTCAAACAACCTTGTACTTCTTAAAGTCTGTCTAATATTATTCACCGGGGTGCATGCAGTTCCAGGGTAACACAAAACACTAGCACGTGGATAGCACGTCTTCACCAATAAAGGTAGTGCTTGCCTGACCCCATGATCCCATAGTCTTTTTTTTTTTTACACAAGTAGGGACACGCACGTGCGCGGATGCACGTGGCGTACGCGCGCCAATGTCTCCCCTTCCTCATGGGCGTATGGGCAACGCGAGTGTCGACAGCATAGTTACGGGGCCAATCAACTGGTGCTTGTATTTACATTAATGCCGTAAGGGAACTATGGAAGGCAATACTAGCATTGCACAAGGGCCTAGGAAGCGTATGAGTGGCAAAACGACCAACTACATCGACACATCTAACTATGCTGCGGTGTCTATATTTCACTTGGATTAGAGGCCGTGTGGGTAAGCATAATATAAATAATTGGAAGAACACAGAACATAAGGACGGACTAGACGAACGAGTCTTGTTAGTCCCTGTGTTTTGTGTTCTTTTCATTATTTATATTGTCTATATATCTCGCTCGATATTTCTGTGTGTAAGCCCGTATTTCAAAATAAAGCCCAAAAACCTCTTTTTTTTCTTTTTTTTTTTTTTTTGCACGTGCTTGACATAGCGGGGACCTCGCGGGCCCTCGGGGTAAGAGCGGTACCTCGTCGGAAGAATGAAACGAAATATTCACGCTCGATCATTCGGCTAATAAACTTCAGCCGATGCTGTCTCTCGCCCGTCGCTCTACTAATCCCGTCGGTGAGGCGAGCTGCGCAGAAAAAGCTCCAAAAGAACCTTTTTTTGTGGGTTTTAGAATGTTCGCCTTTGTTACTTTGCTGGGAACTTAAAATTAGCTCCGAATCTAGTGCTGCTGCACTCGCTTCGTCCCCCAAGGCGACGAAGTGAACTTGATTGAAATGCCTTAAGTTAGAATAAGGTTTTGTTCGCTTAATTGTTTTTACATGCCTCGTTATTCATTTTTTTCTATTTTTTCTCCGTCATTTATTAGTTGTGTAACGTGTACTGCTTGAATGTGATGCACCGGCACACTAAATACGTATAACCTATTTAAAAAAAAAAATTACGGGGCCATAATTTAAAAGTTGCTATTTTGGTATAACAAGGAAGGACCTTTTCTTACGCTAATAGCGTAATTAGTTTTAGCAAATTTTTCCTAGCGTCTCGTAAATGGGATTATAGTACATTAGCAGCCGTTTTCCAATGCTTGCTCCAAGAGAATGTTTTGAGTCAATTTCAGTCAACTCAATCTCATTAGATAGAGCAGATTGCTATCAAATTTGTACTACAAAAAAGTTATTGAATTTCCTGATTTTTTTAGTGTTTGACGAATTGTGGACATTTCGTCAAAATTCGGAGTTCAGACAATTCAGAATATAATTTTTCTTTCGCAAAAAAACAAAAAAAAAACTCAATTTCTGATTTTCATTCAATTGAAGCGAATCTGTCGACTTATTCCAAGCTGCGCGATTCGGAAATTTGAGGAAAAACGCATTCGGGTTTTTACGTCATTAAAAAAATACAAAAAAAACAACAACCTGTGTTTAGAATTTGCACAACGTGTGCCTATAACAAACAAACGCCCTTGATACGAAGTTATCACTTGTGACCCATGTTTCTCCGCACATTTAACGATGGAGAAAGTGCGCATCGATCTTCCTGAGACTTTTTTTCGTCTCTCATACCCTGCACCGATCCTGTATCCCTTTTTCATTTCTGTAACCTAAACGAAATCGTGCCAGGTTTACGTGCATCCAAGACAACACGAAATTCTTCCGCCTCTAACCGCACCCTCCGCAGCGTCTAATATACCCTACAACTGCAATCCAAAATGATTTATGTTTACTGTTTGTCCTTGCATTCGCGTGTGTTCTTTTTTCCGTACCAACAGTTTTGAGGTACATAATTGAGCGCAGAGTCAATTTTAGCATTCCGAAGCACCATGCCGTTATTTTTTGTTTTACTCAACTATGTTTTGCGGGAGTAAGGTTCTATTTGCGGTTTCCCTTTTGGGGACGTAGACGCGTAGACCACTCATTCTGGCGATCGTATAGTCAATATCAATATCTCGGGCAGTGAAGAACCCGCCATGGGTCCCGCTCGGCGGCTTTCGAAGCGCAGTGTGGAGGAGAAAATCCACAAATATAGATTCGTATACTTCTCGAAACGAAGCATGCGGGCACAGCAGCGCAGCGTCAAAATCACTAGGGGAGTGGAGGGACGCTGTTGGCGGAAGGGGAGGTGGCGGCTTGGTTACTGCGTCCCGGAAACATATCTCCCCGAAGCAGTTCGGGATCCAGTTTCCACTCCCCCGTCCGTTATGACGGCGGCTTCGAGCGTTATCGTTTCTCTGATATATATATAACGGTCAAGTCGGTACGCCGATTCGGCGCTTCCTCTGCGGGGCCTTCCGTCTATACACGGACCGCGAAGTGGTCTCTCCCGGCGTTCCTGAAAATGAAGAAGAAAAAATAAAAGTGGCACTGAAGATTGGTGGTGGCGGAGGCAACATGTAGTCGTCGAGCGAAAGCGAGTATAATACTACTCGTAACACGACCAAAGGCAAGCGGTTGCAGGAACGGCGTAAGTTCAAGTTCGAAATCGCAAAAGAGCCAGGCTGTTCTCCACCTTCGGGTCGATAACAGCCTCGAAGAAAGCTCCATCTGCGTCTGTGAATGGAAAACTCCCATCACTGGAAGCAGTTTATTAATACCAGCGTTGCTATTTTATACTTAGGAGCAGGAAGCTTTGCGACTTGCCGGCCCTGAAACGCGCAATGCACGACACTGTTAGCACGAAGGCGACATCGTTGCTAGGAGAGGGCCAGTTTGAACTGGACAGAGGAACACGTAAAAGTACGTTTTTCTCTCAAGTTCAAGCTGGCCCTATCCTAGTATCATGCACTAACTAGCTCAACCGCTCAAATCAAGCCCATTATGACATTGGTGCTTTTCCGCATTTTACTTCTGAACAAAAATGGTGGGCACCAAATTTTACCGCTTAGGTTAGCGTCTCAAATAGCACTTTCCAGAGTACTAGTAGTTTTGATAAAATCCTTTCAATGCGGAGCGCAGGTTCGTCTGCTTCCTGCGCAGAAGTTGCCGTAACGTCAGAACTACGGGCTGGGCGTAGGTTAAATATTTTACCCGATTAATTGCCACCTTTAAATCGATTAATTAATCGATTAATCGGTCTCCTTATTTCCAATTATAGTCCTTTTAAGATTTCTTTTTGTCTTTTGTAAATTATGTAATGAACGGCGCAATAGAATTTCGATTATAAATAACCTGGATGTGCAGTTGAGAACAGTTCAAAGACACTCACAGTCACAGATTATTACTTCAGGCGCATGAGCCAAAGAGGTTCGTTGATATTCTCCGGCATGAGGGACATTCTTTGATTTTTCACAAAAGTCTCTGCTGAACTAAACGGACGGTCACACGGCATTGAAGTGGCCGGGATATGTGTAACCTTTTGAACTTGTCTAGAGTTACAAATCTCGCCCTACAGTTCACTTTAGGTTAACATTTTACCGAAAATTTGCTCTTCATACAGGTGTACTCCTCCACGTCTGCGTGGTAAAAGCGTTTAATTTTTAAAATTTACCGAGTAACCGGTTAAACATATTAATCGCGATTAAATCATTCTTCGATTAATCGGTAGGTTAATCGATCAATTACCCAACCCTAGTCAGAGCACCGAGCTTTGATTGGCGGCTCCGATTGGAAGTATAGTGGGTAGACCTCAAGTCTTCCCACTATTTTTTCAATCAGAGCCAAACAGAGCTCTGCGTTTTAACGTCACTGCAACCCCTGCGCAGAAAGCAAACAAACTTGCGCACTGCACTGTAAAAAAAAAAAAAAAAAGAAAGAAAAACCATTGATAGTTTGTTTTTGCTACGAGTGACGCGTTATGGTATACTTCTGTAGAGGGCATGTGGGCTCTCGACAGTTAAAAGATGATTGGGTCATAATTTCGGGTGGTTCCCGTTTTGACCCATTCCCAATTCAACCTTCCCGTTTCGACCCGGCTCAAAACGACCTTCTTGTTTCATCCTTTCCCATTTCGCCCTATCCCGAAACAACCTTCCCGCTTCGGCCATCGTTTGTTACCAGTTGGGTCGGTTCGTTTGTATTGTTCGTTAACAGTTGATTAGATTCAAGTGTCCAATGTCTGTCCTCCTTGCCTACCTCACTTCTTCTTCTCCCGAAACAACCTTGGAGACATGGTACCGTAAGACAAGCGCTGTGTCAGGGAGGGCTCACTTGAACATTTACAGCTTCATCGATTTGATCAAACGGGATGAGGCTTTAACAAGGGTATCCTTGCAGCAGCTGCCAAATAGTGGTGCCGTGCGGGCCGGGGGGCACAAGTGGGTCAGCGAGGACCGCAAACTATTAGAACTGGAGTGTCGCCTGTCTGATGGCAAGATATCCGCGTTCTACTTTCTCAACAAGGCGAAGGCATTTTCTGGTCTATGATGTTTTCCCGTGTGCGCGAGTGTTCAGTGTTTGAAATTGTAAAAGAAAATAAAGTCGCAATCATATACCTGTCACCCTGTCTGATTTATCACTCTCCAAAATATCAAGATCACTAATATGAGGTTTTAGAATAACGTACGCAAGCACTTTGGGTACCCTAAATATAGCGTCGCGATGGCGACGCTAATTTTCAGCTTACCCAATGTGCTTGTGTACGCAAAACTTCATCATTGTACGTAGCGCGAACAAGCGATCGGCGGTGCTGCTGTTTATCTCTTCAAAATAAAAAGGCCACCATAAAAACTATTACTGTCTTTGCAAGTGCTCATCTGAGACAGTACCTTAAAGGGATACTGAACTGAAATTTCGAGCTCACAAAACAGGGCTGGATAGATAGGTGGGACGCTGCAAAACCCAAAAACATCACTCCTACAGCGATATCTTCAATGGATCGCCGTATTTTTGGAAAAGAAGTTTGCGATTGAACACGGCCGACGAGGCCGACGAGACAAGGCACGTCACGATTCCCGATCCCTCTCCTCCTCGCTTCATCCCGTCGAGCTGGTGAACCGAAGCGAGGAGGAGAGAAGCGAGGCCGCTTCCCCTCATTCTCAAATTCTCCCGGAGGACAGTGACGTCAGAGACCTCGCTTCATCGCGCCCTTCTTTTTCAAAAGTACGGCCATCCGTTTGAGATATCGATGTATGACTGATGTTTTGGAGTTCGTAGCGTCCCGTTCAACGCTTCTGCGGCCTTATTTTGCAAAATCCAAATTTCGGTTCAGTATCCCTTTAAGCCCCGCTTTAGCAGAGCTGAGCCACTCATTGGTGCAAAACTGTGGGCCAAACACTCCCCGTTAATCTGCATCGAAGTAAAATTTTAAAAAAGCGACAAGGTTGTCTTTGCAGTAACGGTTTCACAGAGTGTACATAGACCGTTTCGGGGTTGCACGTTATGGGGATCATCTTGAAATACAAAAAAAAAGAAAAGCAAAAACAGTTTAAGTGGTTGAAGTAAGAATAATATATTACTTCGAAGCTTGTCCTGAAAGAGGGGCATATTTTTAGAATACATTGGCATGCAATAATAATTCAGAACATATATTCTTAAGCAGAAAAGGTGCGCAGACCAGGGTTGGAACGATTAGACTTTTCGCGAAGTGGTTGTGATTCGCAGGGTCTTATACAAATGGGTTGAAAATGGACGGGTTCAAACGCAAAGGGTCTTCCGGGAATTGGACGAAACGGGAGGGGTTCAAACGAGAAGGTCTATTCGGGAATGGGTCGAAATGGGACGGGTTCAAACGGGAATGGTTGTTTCGGGCTACACCCATAATTTCCGAATGGCGTTAACTATGTGACTTTAAAGATTAACTCCATAAATATAAATAGGCAGTCGGCCAGTTCTCGTATTCGATGGCTAGCCCTTATCAATGAGGGCTGTGTAAGGGATGCGCACTAGCAGGCGTGAACATAATGTGTTGCACTGAATACCTGCTTACATGTATCGCCATGTGACCAGTGGCGTCTAAACAGAAAGAGGGGGAGGTGGAAAAATTCAGACATCTTTATTAAACAATTCAGAAGAAGGGAAGGGTACTTCCCCCCTCCTCCCCCCTCTCACAATCTCGCCCTTCTTTCCCGTCCCTCCCCTCACCGTCCTGCTACGGTGCACCGGTTCCCTCTCCTTCTCGTGCCGTCCGTTAAGCGCGAAACACATGCACGACGAAACCGTCCGATCCGACGTGCGGACTGCCGGAATGACCTTGGGAGGCGAGGGTTTTCGTAGCACCGGAGAGCGTTGAAAACCCTCGCCTCCGACCGTCGTATTGCCTGATCGGACGTCAGATCGGACGGTTTCGTCGTACATGTGTTTCGCGATTAAGTCATGTGCAAAAAGTGTTGAAGCGATAAAAAATAAAAAGTCCGCTACTTGCGGAAAATAGGTACTAACATCGTGGATCAAAACAGAAAAGGGAAAGAAGACGCGAAAAAGATCAAAACTACTCTGAGAAACCAGATTAATTCTAGAGGCCTATCTCAAAGTTTTCTCTAACCACGTTAGGAAGATACTGAAAGAAAAGCGTTCAAAATCAATCGCTGAGTGTATTCAGTTCTACGGCTGCGCATTTTGTGCGCGTCTTGTCCTGGAAATGTGGAAATATGGGCAGCACAGGGGGGGGGGGGGGGGGGGGGGGAGCGGAGAAGGCTACATTTGGATAGCGGACGGGGCCGAAGAGGGTGATGGAGCGGACCGCATCGCATATTTGATCGGGTCACGCAGCGGATAGCGGAGCGGGTAGCATTGGTTAGCAGAGCGGACCGCATCGCAGAGCTGAGCGGGACGAAGCGAATATCAGAGTGGGCAGCATTAGGCAGCATAAAATAGGAAGTTTTCGTAGATGGTTTTCGCCGTTCCGCAACACCCTCCGCAACCCGCTACGATACCCGGAACTCTACAGCCAAGGCCATCGGCGCGCAGGCGCAGCAGCGGCCTCTTCGTAGCCGAAGGCTTAGCGGAGGGGGAAACGCGGTTTACGAAAACTCCCTAATAGCTGCAAGGGTGCCATAGCGGATAGCGGAACAAGTCACAGCAGAGCGTGTCGCAGAGGGGTATTGGAGCAGACCGCATCGGAAGGGAACTGACTGTAACATCGTATTAGGGTGGCGACGGGGGTTAGTTGGTTCATGCTTAGTGGGTTCGACACAGCGCACAAGAAACGAAGACAAAGTAGAAGGCTGTACTCAGAACAAGTGCTTACTCTCAACTGAAATTTTTATTGAAAAGAAACACCGAATTAAACAACAGCATTATGGCCAATTCAGCACGTGTGAAATAACATATCTCTTTGCTATGTAGAATGACCGATGTTTGGCTTACACATTGCCCAGTCCCTTCTTTTTTTGATCGCGTAGGCCTCTAAAATTTTCCTAGTCATCTGATCTCTCCCCCTTCCAGCAATTGTGACGTGATGGAAGTCGGACTGGCACCCACAATCTGCACAGTGAAACGGCAAGTGCCTCCCCCCCCCCCCTTTCCCGCTGTCGACTACAGGGACAAAGCATGCTCACGCAACGTCACGGACGGTTACGCAACGCACGGTTACGGAGAGGAGCTCGTGGCAGAGACGGGTTAACCAGTACCTGCAGAAGCACCTTAGTGATTTGAAACCCTCCGACCGTTTTTAGGTGCGCAGTTCGGAGTGCATTGTGTATTTTGTTTTAGCGGGGTATCGTACGCGGATTTTTTAGGCTTCTCCACCGGTGTAGAGGACCTGTTTTACTCGATTCCCCGCGGCGCCATGTTTGTTTCGGTGCGTGAGTGCATAAAAAGCAGACTTGGACGTAGTTCAACTACTCTACTCAAGTCAAACTACTGTAGTTTAACTACTTTTCCGAGTAACTTGGTAACTTTCAATTACGACTTTATATAGGGTAATTAGTAGTTTAACTAAACTACATTTTTCAGGTAACTTCTACTCAAATTACTAACTACTTTCAAAATCTAGTGATAATTTTGCTCACCACAAAAGTTTGAGCGCAGAGATAAATAAGACGCCGGCAGATGAAGTGACATTTCCGAGCAAGGGGCCCCCTCACATTCCGTTCCCACGAACTTAAACTCGGCAGCCGTAGAAACAACATCACAGGCGTCCTTGGGCCAAGGTGGCGACGAGCAGCCAAAACATAACACCGGCGCGCACGAACGCAGGAAGAGATGCTTAACAAGCCTTGGTCGGGTATTGACCTAATCCGGTAATGCAGGCAGGCGCCGCGCCTCCAGTTGCAACCGTGAAAGACGGGGACACTCCGAGGGTTGTGGTTGTTTTCATGATGTCTGCCTTTAGTGAATTCTGACTCAAGTGGTTTGGGGGTTCCACGGGTAGGCGCCACTGGAATGACCTCGCAGCTGGGCGCCTTGTTCCCATGGTCGCCTCGTCGTCAGCGCATACTCCCTTGCAAAGCCGGACTTCCCCCGCGCACAAACGCAGACACGGATTATCCGTTCATGGGAGCACCTTCCCGCTTTCAGCTGCAACCTGTACTAGCGGCGATGCTTGTTCACGTAATCCTTCGCGTCCTTCCAATACCGTAGTCGCCGGAGAGGATTGCGAGTCACCCTTGGGAGATCATTTTGTTGGACCCGGCGTCAGCGGCGAAGTATAGACCATTCCATTTAGCGCTCTCTGGACGGCACCATTTTGTTCGACAGCAGCGCCCTCTCCATACATCTGGGAAATTTAGCGGGTTTGGTGGGGTCAAACGAGAGAGAGGGCACGCGCCCGACTCCGCTAGCGGACGACAAACCGGGAGGTTGCCGTTCTCCATCTTTGAGCTGTATCGGCGGGCTGTACGGAACATCGAACTCTCGCTCGTGGCTGCCGTTGTGAAGTGGTTCGCGTTCTTAGAATAGTTATGTCTACTCCAAAATCATCCTATAGCTCTCTGTTGTTCTATTTCTTTAAATGATCAACTAGCATATCTTTTTCCGTTACTTAAATAGCAGTTGAGTCAGCCGGCAGTACTACCCTCAACCACTGCGTGTATTGCGGCAGGAGAGCACGTTTTTATTTATTATTTCAGACTTCCACTCATGGTCGCTAAAGGCCTACACCAGTACGAACTTTGTATAGTAAAAAAAGGTACAGCAACCGGATTTACTTTTCGCCAGAGAAACCGGCCAATCTGACACAGTTTTCCCTATTTTGTTTTATTTGCACGCAGGTAACAGTGCAACTGGACCCTGTGAGTCTTTTTATCTAGCATAGTATTACACGATAACTGGCATACCAAAATCTGCGAATCTGCGCTTAAAAGTTCCAAAATGACGCGATTTTAAACACAGTTTGCACGCCAGCCGGACGCTAGGTACAGCCCACTCGGCGGAGCAGACGACATGCGGGGTGAGAGGGGGAGTGCTTTTTTTTTCTCTTTTACCCTCTCTGCTATGACCCTAATGGAACGGTCTATACTTCGTTTCATTTTTTGTTAAACCAAAACATTTTTTTTTTTCTTCAGTAGCGTAGCACTAGCACCACAACGAAACGCGCAGTCGTCCGGATGATATCATCGTCGTGGCGCGAGACTTGAACCCTTGACGGTCAGGTGCACTCGCTCAACCTACTCTCCGAACGTCGTGAGAATAAAGAGGGGCCAGTCATAACAATCTCAACTTGCCTAAGAAAAAAGAAAAAAGGAGGAGAGTTTTTTTTATATAAAAGACCCTCTAGCCGAGGCAAACCTCACATGTTTCGTCATGGACACCGAAGATGCTGACACTCGCTTTCCCGACCCTGCACAGCTTGTTTCTAAAAATTAGCGCTGCCGTCCCCCCCCCCCCCCCCCCCCCCCCCCCGCGCGTTGGTGGAACCTCTTTTTAGCTTGGCTGGGAACGTCTTTAGGAGGAAAAAGGGAAAACTCTCCGATAAGGACTTTGAAAGTCAATTGCTTCTGCGAGTGAACAAACTATTTTGGTGAAAACACAAGCCATAAAATGGCTGCATTTAGTTTAGGCTCGCAGGGGTTTTCACGGATGAAAACTGCTGTTCATTTTGCTACCACAAAAATATAAAAAGTAACTTCAAAGTAACTCGCTACTTTTTTTAAAGTAATTAGTAGTTTACTCAATTACTATTACAAATGCGTAATTTCTACTCTACTCCAATTACTTTTGGCGTCAATACTCAGTAACTTAACTACCTTTTTTGAGTAATTTGTACATGTCTGATAAAAAGGAATGACACGATAGCCATCCAGAACGCTTGCGGCGTTTCTGTTGGTGGGTTTTTGAAGCTATTGAAGGTTTACCTCGAATCCACTCTTATCATGCATGACGGTAGCCTTTACGTGCAAAAACAAGGCATTTCATTAGGTGTTGTGTGGCTCCCGTGATATGTGACATTTTCTTAGCCAAATGCGACTTGACCATCTGCGACCAACTTGATGAAGAACAACTATGCAGAGTCTTTCGATATGTAAACGACTAGCTGGTTGTTATAAGAGAGTCTGAGTGTGTTTTGGAGGAAAGAAATTGCCACGGCAGTTTTGGATGTTTTCGCACGGTGCTCAGAAGGTCTTAGATTCACGCACGAACTTCGGGATGGTCGCTTTTTACAATTTCTAGACCTCCGGTTAGAATTCACAGGCAGTCATGTCTGTTGGTCGTACAACCCACGATCGAAGGTGGGTCTCCTCCTCTTCGACTCCTCGGATTCTAAACTCGTAATAAGAAGCATTGCTTCATCTTGCCTACATGTGGCTTTGGAGAAATCGTGCCACCATGCAATGCATGCCAGTTTCGGCCGGCAGGTGGAGCGACTGGTTGCGGCCGGATTCCCCACGTCGTTGTTGGTACCTGTTGCAGAGTCGCTGCTTAAGAAAGTGAGGTGAGGGCCACAGAGCAAAAAAGATAGCCAAGCAAAGAACGATAGTCCTTCCCTACCTTCATAATATATCCCACAATCTCAAAAAAGTGGCGCAGAGATACGACGTGCCATATGGTGTTTTCTGCACCTAACAAACTCGCTCAATTTGCCCAAGAGTTGCCAACAAAAATGATCCAAGCGCATTTTCTCAGTAAAACATAAGAACAAATAGGTGGCATATACGCGCGGCGCGCAGAAGCTATATGTCAGCAAAAGCGGCCAGGCTCTCCGTGTTTTCGCCATTGCGTTGTGTGGCGTGCGCTCGTTGTTGACGTTGTTCTAGCTTTATTTGTGCGTCGTAATTCTTTTCAACGTATGTCGTATGTTATGCCCGACTATTTGAGCTCGCTACCGGAGCCTGAACGGCAGCGGTATCGAGACAAACTGTGCGTGAACGGCGTTGCCTTAGACGATCCATACGCCGCAAACAAGGGCTGCTCGAGTTCCGATATGAAGTTGTTGCTACCGACGTCGATGGCTCAAGTCGTCGTTTATTTAGTTTTTTCGCCAAGCCAGTTCACGTCCAACATGGTGCAGGCGTACAGGTCACTCGAGGCCTACAATTAGTTCCAGCCGCTTTCCGCGCTGCCGGCGAGATCAGCACAGTTGATCAGCAGACTGTGGGTCTGCGGAAGTGTATTTATTAATTGATTAAATACATACAGCGTCCTTCGAGTCAAGGTATGATGTTTTTCTTACCATTATGATCACAAGGCACGACAAGCGGTAAAGCTTTTTCCGTTCTGCCGCCGGTCTCCCTCCGCTTGGTAGCACGGGCGTAGCGAGCAGTGTTGTAAGCGTTACCGAAAAAAGTAACGAAATACGCTACTCGTTACTTGAAAATAAAAGGAACGCGTCACCGACCTATGTTACCTAAAAATATAAGCAAAGCGTTACTGTTAAAAAGTAACGCAGGTTACTTTTGCATTACTTTTTCTTTATAAATTGACGGTAACAGTGTTGTTTGTTGTTGTTGTTGTTGATGCACTTCGGAAGAAATATTGTCGCGACGCGCGTGGCAATATAGACTGGAACATCCACGGCATACGTCATCTACTTTTAAACCTTGTTGTAAAAAAATCCTGTGGTCCTGATGGCATCCCAAATGCTTTTCTGAAACGTTACGCAGAAATGATTTCACAATATTTATATGTCATGTTCAAAGCCTCTTTAGATCAGGGATGTCTTCCACCCGACTGGCTTTGTGGAAACGTTGTACAGCTGTACCTAAGGATGGGAGCAAACTGCTTGCTGAAAATTACAGACCAATATCATTATTAAGCACCTGCTGTAAGTTGCTAGAACATGTCATCGCCAGTCACATAAGCTTTTTTTTTAGATATCAAAACAGATTAGTCAACTTTCAACATAAATTTAGAAAAAAAGCTGTTTACCACTACTCAACTACTTTCTGCAGTGCACGATTTCGGCCATGCGGTTAATAACAGAGAACAAATTGATGCAATATTTCTAGACTTATCCAAGGCATTCGACTAGTACCTCATCACCTACTACGAATAAAATTGCAGCGGGTTGGCCTTGCTCCTCGCCTTGTGACATGGATCGCTGCTTATTTGAAAAATACAGTGCAATTTGTTGAAATCAACGGATGCCAATCAGTACATCTTGACGTGCTGTTTGGCGTACGACAGGGGTCGGCCTTAGGACCACTCGTATTTTTAATTTATGTCAACGACATATTATTGACACAAGTGTGACAATGAAAATGTTCGCTGATGATTGCGTCATTTATAGAACCGTCAGAAACACGTTGGATCAAGTATCGCTTAACGAAAACTTTTGCAAAGTTGCCGAATGGTGTGAGAGGTTGCAGATGATTATTAATTAGTCTAAGACATCCGCTCTCACAGTAAAGACCCGTTCACACTCTTGCGACCGAGTAAGACCGAGAGACACCAGACCGGTTTTTAAGCCTCTTGCGACTTTTTAGGACCGGATGCGATGCAGCGGAGCTGGTCCTAAGAGATCGCAAGAGGCTTAAAAACCGGTCTGGTCTCTCTCGGTCTTACTCGGTCGCAAAAGTGTGAACGGGCCTTAAAGGCCCATTCACACTCTTGCGACCGAGTACGACTGAGAGAGACGAGATCTCTTAAAACTTCTTAATTTTTTTTAGAACGGGGGAACACACTGGCATTGTGGCGCCATCTATGCGGTGACCCTGGAACTGCATTTCACAAGAGCGAAGGTTTTGCGTGATTTCCGAGGTCGAATGTGCGTAATACCCATAGAAAGGCTCGTTTATAACATTGACAAAAAATTTTCGAGCCAAGAAAGAAAGGATAATGCGCGAGAGAAATAAGAAAATATGCCGGACCGCTGAGTTTACACTGCTACCCAATAGATGGCGTTAGTGTGTCCTCTGGTTTAAGAAGTTTTAAGGAACTCAGGTTTAAGAGGTCGCAAGAGTGTGAACGGGCCTTTAGAGACAAATGTATCCAAACCGTAAACGAGGTAAAGTATCTTGGCCTAAATCTTAATTCAAAATTAAATTGGGAAACCCATATATAGATAATATAACTGCAAAGGCTTACAAAAAGTTGTGTTACCTAAGACGGGGCCATGTATCTCGTCGGTAAAACTTTCGGTGTACAAAAGTTTAATTCGGCCAGTGCTAGACTATGCGTCCATTGTGTGGGACCCGTACTTAATAAAAGATATTGAAAAAGTTTAGAGAATTCAGCGCCTCAGCGCACGATTTATTTATTTCGATTTTATGCGCCTGTCATCAGTGTCGGACATGATACGTTAATCCGGACTTGAGTCGCTCGAGTCTATACTTCGTCTCATCCTACGATGGACTAAAGGCCAAAGCCACGAGCCGCCAGGTACAATCACGTTCCACGCTAAACTATGACACGCTTAGCATTGATTAGGTTTGGACAAATAATGCTCCGAATCCAAAAACGCTGCGCCATTTTTATAGCTTCAACACTGCAAAGAGCCAGTACGTCGTGGCTTTCTTTGCAATGTAAAATTGTTGAGTCACTTATTGCTAGATTCGAACCACTGTCCGCCCATTCCCATCAGTGATCCGAGACGGGGGCACCAATACGTGCATCGAAGCGAAATACCACGCAATGTCTAAGTGGCTCGTGATTGGATCTGGCTGTTTGTAGCTTCTGCCTTTAGTCCATCGTAGGGTGAGACGAAGTATAGGCGAAGAATCGCTAGGCTGTTTTTTTTTTCTTTTAAAGAAAATTTACAATATTGAGTCCGGCCTAGACAAAATCTTATATCCTTTGCCATCTCCCCAGCGCTCTGCAAGGTTGAATCATACAAAAAATGTCAGACCATGTGCTCCTAAAAATAGCACGTTTAAATACTTCTTTTTTGAGCGTACGATTAATGATTGGAATGCACTGCCCTCCAATGGTGCACATGCCCCTGATATTGACTATCTTGACTGTTCTGTTCAAAACTTTATGTAACCGATTGTGTGCATGCCCCAAATAATTTTGTTTGAAACCTTATGCAACCCTCTCGTGCTTGGATGGTGAAAAACCATCTGCAGTATTTCGTGAATGAAGTAATTAGGCATGACCCGTGTTAAGACATTTTTATGAACATGGCTACGTATGCGAGGTAAACCAAAACATCGCGAAGTAGCATATCTTCTTTAAAAGAAGAAAATGGTTCCGCCGGGAATCTTCTAGACCCCTCAATGAACGATGAACGCTCCGCAGCTGTATCGTTTAAGAAATATGACTGCAAGTCTTTATTCAGAAAGGCTCAGCAGAAATAAATGGTATCCCCAATAAAAAAAAAAAAAAAATCTTATATGTATAAGACGTCCAATAAACACATATGATCAAATAAGATTATATAAAAACATACAAGAACCTTATAAGAGCAATATAAGATTATATAACAAGCTGTAAGAAACTTCTTATCAGTTCCTTATAACTTTCTATTTAATCTTATATTGTTCTAATAAGGTTGTTTTATGTTCTTATATAGCCTTATATGATCATATGAGCTTATTGGACATAGACATTTTTTATACATATAAGACTTTCTACTGGGGTTAAACTGCACTGACCACTTTGCGTCTTTCAAAGAAAGCAAACGAGATGTGCTCAGTGCTAGGAGAAAACCACCTCTCTATGCGATAAGCGCATCGTTGAGATCAATTTAAATGATTTAAGTTGCAAAACCGAGCTTTACAGATGCACCATTTGTAAAGTTTCCAGCATATAGAACGACCTAAAAATAATAATAAAACAAACGCACAATTGAGACCTTTTGAGCACTATTTTAGTAAATAATGTTTATTATATCTGCTTTTATGTACAGTGCGCCTCAAACTTAACGCCGCCACGGCATTTGCTGTTTCTGACAGTCCCTGCTGCGGCCGATTAAACTATCTGAAGAATGTTTCGGTTCCCGCTTCTTACCCGATCCTGGGAAGGCATCTCGACCTTTGTGGTGACAAATTTAACAGGAAGTAGCCGACACGAGCTCAGTGTTCGGGAACCCTGTGGCGGCGTAGGTGCACTGTACATGGGTTAATAGCAGGATTCCGTGTTTTCGGAGTTTATTTTTCGTCAAATTCGGAGGGTGTTTTTCGCTTTTGTTTTTTTTCTCGAAAATTTGGAGTTTATAGAAGTTTATTTTTGTTTGATTCCAAAATCTCCGAAATTCGGAGCTTAATTTCACAGTGTTTCCTGGGTGTGTTCAGATAAGGACGGTCATGGCGGTGTTATGCCTATTTTTGTAGCGTGAGCTACACTGGCCAAGGTTGAGCAGTTTCGTGTGGCTTCCAAAGAGCCGTGCTGCGCATGCGCGAGGAGCAGTGACGTCACACGGCGCACAGCTGGCGCGCCGGAGCCGCCGCCGCCGCGCGCGTCTCGCCGGTCTGCGCATTCCAGAGGAGTGACGTCATAGCCGCTGCAGACGCACTGGCGCCGCAGCGTGCCCAGCTGTGCGCCTCCGTTGCGCAGTAGCCAAGCCTGACGCTGCACCGGAGCCACTTGATAGCGCCTCTCATTTTGTGCGCATAAGCTCACGCTACGTATATCCTGGCATAGCCGAGCTAAGCCACCGCAATTTTTGTTTTAATATTCTATTCTTTATTTAAATTGAGTGCCCAAAAACAACCGCATCGCTCTTCTCCTTGGTGCACCAACACAAATAATAAAACCAGCAAACAAACAAAAAATCCTAAAAACACATAAAATTAAGAGACAAATGTAAGATTATCCAAATGGCGACGGTAGATTGTAACAGCGGCAGATATATCAAGGTGGGGTGGAGCGATGACGTTATATAATGACTGAATCCGAGAGAGAGGTGAGGCATTGCACAGTAAGTGAACATAGAAGCAAACAAAATGTCTGGTTAGACGTGAAGGAACATGAAAGTTCACCCTTTCAAGGCGTTGCAGAGAATCAAATGCACCATTAGCAACCTTGTGCAAAAAAAAACAAAGTCTCGAACAGATCTCGGTAGACAGAAGTGAAAGTGAAGACATGTTAAGTATGTGTTCATAATAATAGTAAAAGCGCCTCTCAAAGTATCTATCGTAAACAATTCGGATAACCTTTTTCTGAACATTTTCGATTGTTAAAGCCTGTGTCTTAGATATCGAGTTCCATATGACAGAAGCAAACTCGAGTCGTGACCTCACTAGGGAATTAAAAAGGTGGATCAATGAAAGGGGTTGTTTAAAATTACGCGTCAAGCGAAATATTATTCCTAGTACTTTATAAGCATTTCCGACGAGTAGAGACATAATTTTTGAAAGTTAAAGTACAGTCAACACACATGCCAAGATCCTTTACGAGAGGTACGTACACGTTGAATTGGTCGATCCCTCAACATTATAAGTAAAGTCAACAACAGCATGCCGTCGGCACAAGGAAAGCACTTTTGCTTTTGCGGGGTTAAGCAACAATTGATTTTTTTTACACCATTGAAGAATGTTTGACACGTCATTTTGTAACATATCGCAATCTTGAAGTGTATGAATGCTTTTGAACAAATTAATGTCATCAGCAAAAAGTAATAGCTCAGACGTATCTACACAAGACACAATAGCATTTATAAAAATCAGGAACAACAAAGGGGCCAGGACTGATCCCTGAGGAACACCGGAAGTTGTAAAAAGAAGTTCGGAGAAACTCTCATAAACGCGAACAGTGTTAGAGCGCAACGAAAGATAGCTGTCAAACCATTCACACAGCTCATGACACACTCCATATGAAAACAGCTCGCGCAATAGTAACGGATGACTGACTTTGTCAAACGCTTTAGTCATATCGAAGTATATTGAATCAACTTGTCCTCTATTCATAACAATTGGCGCAGAAAATTCTAAAAACGAACACAAATTAGTCTTGACAGACCGACCACCATGCTGTAAAGGGGTTATTTTCTGGCGGAAATAAAAGAGCATTCGTGTACGAATGACAAGCTCGAAAACCTTTGAAAAACCACAAAGCAAGAAAATTAGGCGATAATTAGAAACAAGAGATGCATCACCGCTCTTTAAAATCGGAACAATCACCGATTTTTTTCCAAAGTGACGGAAAGGTACTAGAACTGAGTGAAAGATTAAATATATGTTTCGGAATCGGAATGAACGGTAGTTCACTGCAACCTTTGATAATAAAACTGGGTATGTCATCGGCACCACTCAAGAACTTAGGTTTCAGCTTTCTAATCGCTTCAGCGATTTTACCGGAATCGACACGCACGGAACATAAATAGTCATGATAGTATCTCAGTTCTTCGCCACGTTGAAAAGATTGCTGGCAGACAGTAAAACATTTGCTAAAATAATCAGCGAAAATATTTGCAACATCAGCAGGTGAAAACTGATAACTAGGAGCATTATCTGTCCCAACACGCAAACAGATGCTACGACCGGTCTCATGCGTGTGCTGTTTCACAAATTTCCAAAATGTTTTTGGTCGACGGTTTAAGCTGTTTTCTATACTATCCTGGTGTAGACGCTTATCACGATTAAACAGTTTTTTTTACTAGGGAACGGAATATGCTGAATTTTTTATACCAAAGAAAAGAACCGGACTTCTTGAAAAGTCGGTGAAAATTATATATTTTTTTTTTGTAGGCTGACTCGTAACTCCTTAGAAAACCAAGTAGGAAATATCGACGGCTTATTGCAGCATTTAGGAACACATCTGTCAAAAGCACTTTTTACAACTGACGGAAGCGGCTCGGTAGCATCATCAACATTAGACATAGAAAGAACGCTATTCCAGTCAAAATCTTTAATATGTCTATAGAGCAGTGGTTCTCAACCAGTGATGTTTCGCGGACCCCTTGTGGATCGGAGGAGATGATGGAGGACCCCGTTCGTAGTGAGGGGAATGAAAAGTTATTGGTTATTTATGATAGTGTTTTAATGAATAGATATTACTAAGGGCTAGTTTGAAGTAGACTTCTCTTACTGACTTATACACGAAAAAACTAACCCGAAAATTAGAACGTTTATTCGCAATCTGAAGAAAGGCAACGTTTACTGCCGGGAGGCAGGGCTTCGCGGACCCCTAGGATGCCTTCGCGGACCCCAAAGGGTCCGCGGACGCCCATTTTAGAACCACTGCTATAGAGACTCAAATAATCACCTCTAGAAAAGCAAAAAATGTGATGATTTACATGATGCAGGCGGCTTGTGCGGGAGAGAAAACTCAAGAATAAAAGGTAGATGGAAACCATCAATCTGTACCAATGGAATTGGGGCCTGATCCAAACTTAAGATAGGCATATTAGAAAGAGCGAGATCCAGAACATTTCCAACCTTGTTTCTAATCGTATTGTGCTGTTCAAGACCGCAGAAGTTTATAAAAGATAACAAAGAATATGCCTTGATAGACTTTATAGTGTTACTGTTCACAGTTTGCATTGACCAATCCACACCAGGTAGATTAAAATCGCCATACATTTGGACACAGCACTTCTCGAAATTAATTTGCTTACTTTGCGTCAAAATGCTCAATAAATACTGTCTGATCTGAAAGAGGTGGAAAATAATACGTACCAATTAAAAAATTAAAACCGTCACTCGCCTTGAGTTCCACCCAAACGCATTCTGAATATGATTCAAGGTCGTACCTTCTCTGTGAGACGAGGGTACGCCTCAACGGCGATTATAACACCCCCGCCTAGCTTCTGCCCTGTGTAAGAATAATCTCTATCTTGACGATATATATCTTGTATTTTGGAATAAAATAATTTGCACCAGGGACTCCGCTTAGAGCCAGGTTTCAGAAAGACAAATGATATCATGGTTTGGAATAATTAAATTAGACATAAACTCGTCTGCCTTCGTACGTAGGCCTCTTACATTTTGATAAAAAACCTTAACTGTGCTCGACATTATCAGTGTCTACTGGGTTAACAGAGTGAACACGAGAGAGGTCGAGCCGTCCAAAAAACTGGTGAAAGATGCTGCCCTCCGGCCAAACTTGAGGACTGTTGATTGCGCCGAATACTGACTCATCGCCTGACAAATAAAATGAAGAGTACGTGTCGAATTTCGTCATCATTTTCGAGCAAACAACCGACTTTCCGTCCAAGAAGGGCTCGATTAGCGCGAGAACATCAGACACACTCGTGTCAGGATGAAGCCTCGAGACAAACAGCGTAGAACAGGCGTGCAGTTCGAGGAACAGCAGTCACCTTGTTCGGTTTGCCGGTTCCAAGCGACGGCTTGGTTCGTCGTTGGGTCCCACCAGTGTGAAACCGTTGTCCTCGGCGTTCTCGGTGTTCGCGAGAGCAGCATTCGCGGACCGCGATTCCCGGTTAACGCTGCCAGGCGTCGGAGGACCCACCGCTTCAGGAGGCACGTTGCGTGAAGATGGAACAGACGCAGGAAACGGCGCTGTCGTCGATGCAACAGACTGGGATACGATGGTAGCATAAGTGGTCGGCGGAAGTGACGGCAGCCGCACCTTTTCCATGCCGTTCTTACGTAATTGTTGAATATCGGAGCGAAGATGGCAGTTCTCAACGTTGAGGCACTTGACCTCAGCCGTTAGCACGTCAAGCTTGTTCGACAGGCTTCCGAGGATGCGTAGGAGATCGGGAGGGACGAAGTTTGCATCCAGCACGTCCGCTGGCAGGTCCATCGGTTCGGACGCAGGAACCGACTCGCCCGAAAGAGCATTCGTTATGTTATTGCTCGGTGACATGCTGCATCGTCTGGTACAGCCAGAGCACTTGAAAGTGCTCTTGCCGCTTTTCATGTAGATGTCGTATTCTTCATGGCCAAAGTTGAGGCACTTGCAATGAAAACGCCGACTGCAGCCAGCCGAACAGATAAGGAACTGCTGCCTCCCGTAGAAGCGGAGAGCACACAAGCCACAATTAAACTTTTATATGAGGTAGCGAAACCTGTCCACACAACGGGACAGACTTTACTTTTGCAAGATACTTCCTTGTATTCGTGAGAAAAATCGCATTTGAGAGAAGTTTGAAAAAACGATTTTCTCAACGGCGCGATGACGCAACTTTGAAGGCCGGAGGAATAAATAATAAAGCTTTATGCACCATCAACATTTTTACATCTAATGCTCGCATAGTTTTCTACCAGAATTAAGTAAAGTTATCTTATCTTAGCATATATTTCAAGCGAAATAAAATACCAAACTTGGCTTCTGGAGCAAATCTCACATAATGAGGCCTTTTTCGGCGACTTTTTAAGTCACTTTAAATTTTTATTATAAACCTGAAAATTTTTGTGTCGAGTGTTTCCTGCTTTGTGAACGTCTAACAAATTAATTAGCGTTCCAGTGTGGAAAGTGTTTTCTGCATCTTGCCCGGAAAGTTCGTCGAAATCGAAAAAGTCAAAATTTTGCCATTTTTGTGCGACAATTAAAAGAAATAATCATTCTCGATTTTCTTTAGATTTTACCCGATGGGCCCTTGATGACCGGTAATTACTAATCTGCAAAGAGATGTTGCATTATTTTGTTTAAAAAAAAAAAAATGTGTAACCATGGTCGTGGTCGCATCACTTACCGTTGGGGCGTTTGTCTTAACGACTGGTGGTACACGAGCGATGCATGCACAGTATTCGTATTTGGTCATATTCATGACCAGGCAACATGAAGCACTCTAAAAATAAAACGTGAACTTGTTTTCATTGCTGATGTGGCTGATATCTCCAATGAATACTGAACTTTACAGCGCGTCCGAGTTTTATTAAGTTATTAATATTTATTTTTTATTTATGTATTTATTAATATATTATTTTTATTAAGTTAGCCTGTGGGTTTGATGGTCATCGTGCTACCTTTTCAAATTAGTTCTCTAATATCAGTACTTGGTTGACAAAATAATTTGATTCGTCGTTCTAAACACCGCTAGGACCGAGCAATGTTACGGAAGCTTTTGGCCTGATTGATGGAGGGCGTGGCATGAAAGGAAGGTTAACTCCGGTTGTATATTATGGCCTTATAACGCATGGCGTAGCTAACTGAAGACGGCGCCGGAGGAAAATAAGTGTTTCTTGATGCAGACTTCAGTGTTCTGCCCGTTACCGATAATAAGTAACGAAATAGCGTTACTCGTTAGCTTGGAAAAAAGCTAACGCGTTACAGAGCTCCGATACCATTCCGCAAATGTAACGAAATACCGGTGTCGTTACTTGCCACGACTAACGGACGTTACTTTTACGTTAGTTTGTCGCAGACTTGGACGTAGTTCAACTACTCTACTCAAACTACTGTAGTTTAACTACTTTTCCGAGTAACTTGGTAACTTTCAATTACAACTTTATTTGGGTAATTAGTAGTTTAATTTAACTACTTTTTTCAGGTAACTTCTACTCAAACTACTAACTACTTTCGAAATCTAGTGCTAATATTGCTCATCACGAAAGTTTGAGCGCAGAAATGAATAAGACGTCGGCAGATGAAGTGGCATTCCCGGACAAGGGGCCCCCTCACATTCCGTTCCCAAGCAATATTGGGTAATTGTAGTAGACCGTTTCCGCAGCCCGCTAAGCACCCGGATAGCGCTCCGTAATCCGCCACAAGACCTTGAACTATGCAGACAAAGCTGGCGGCGCGCCTGCGCAGCTGCGGCGTTTTCTTCAGGGATACCGTAGCGAAGGAGAAAAACGGTCTACTACAATTTCCTATTACTCGGAAGCCGTAAAAACTGCATCACGGGCGTCTTTGGGCCAAGGTGGTGACGAGCAGCCAAAACATAACACCGGCGCGCACGAACGCAGGAGCAGGAGGTGATGCTTAACAAACCTAATCCCGTAATGCACGCAGACGCCGCGCCTCCAGCTGCAACCGTGAAAGAAGGGTACACTCCGAGGGTTGTTGGTTTGTTTTAATGTTGTCTGCCTTTAGTGAGTTCTGACTGAAGCGGTTTGGGAGTTCCTGGGGAGGCGCCACTGAAATGACCTCGCAGCTGGGCGCCTGTTCCCATGGTCGCCTCGTCATCAGCGCATACGCCTTTTCAAACCGGACTCCCCCGCGGACAAACGCAGACACGGATAAGCCGTTCATGGGAGCACGTTCTCGCTTCCAGCTACAATTGTACGAGCGACGATGCTTTTTCACGTAATCCTTCGCGTCCTTCCGACCTTCCACGCCAGGGAGACCTCCTCTTTGTTTAAAACGATTTGCTTGTCAGGCGTGTCAGGCTCGTCAGGATACCGTAGTCGCCGGCGAGGATTGCGAGTCACACTTGGGAGGGCAGCATGCCCCCGTTGGACCCGGCGTCAGTGGCGAAGTATACTTCGTTTCATCTTCTGTTAAACCAAAACATTTTTTTTTTTTTCTCTCAGTAGCGTAGCACTAGCATTGCTACGAGACGCACAGTCGTCCGGATGATCTCATCGTCGCGGCGCGAGACTTCACCCCTTGACGGTCAGGTGCACTCACCCAGCGTACTCCCCGAACGTCGTGGGAATAATGAGGGGCCAGTCATAACAATCTCAACTTGCCGAAGAAAAAAGAAAAAGGAGGAGAGTTTGTTACAAAAGACCCTCTAGCCAAGGCAAACCTCACATGCTTACCCGACCCTGCACAGCCTGTTTCTGAAATTCAACGCTGCCGTTCCATCCAGCGGGTCGGTGGAACGTCTTTTTAGCTTGGCTGGGGACGTCTTTAGGAGGAAAAGGGGAAAACTCTACTATCAAGAACTTTGAAACTCAATTGCTTCTGCGAGCGGATAAACTATTTTGGTGAAAACGCAAGCCATAAAGTGACTGCATTTATTTTAGGCTCTCGCAGAATTTTGCACGGATTAAAACGGCTGTTCATTTAGCTACCACAAAAATATAAAAAAGTAACTTCGAAAGTAACTTCAAAGTAACTCGCTACTTTTTACAGTAGTTATTAGTTTACTCAATTACTATTACAAATCAGTAATTTCTACTCTACTCCAATTACTTTTGGCGTCGATACTCAGTAACTTAACTTAACTACCTTTTTTGAGTAATTTGTACATGTCTGGTTTGTCGTTACTTTGTGTTTCACTTTTAGTACATGACAGCTGTTAGTATATGACCGTAGAGTCTTAACCACAAACGTCTCCACAAGATTGTCGAACACTTCTTGAAAAACGGGAGCTTGATGCATAAGATTGATCTTCCTCTGCTTCAGTAAGGGCGTGTCTGGAAAGTGGATTGTAGTCTCAGTCTTTCGTTTCTTTGAAATTACCGCAAACTCTGATAGCTTCTGCGAACGGAGGGACTGGCGGAAAAGAAAAATAATTAGGGCTGATGCGAAGCACCGCTCTTAATTTCTAGTTATCAGTGGTGTGGAACAGCAATATATTAACTAAATAAACTGCATCACAAATTAGTATAGAAAAAAACTCTCTAAATAAAGTACAAACTTAAACAAATATAAAATAGGCGTTTTTATATATAACTGCCATGATTGATTTACCCTCCTTCTGAAATATACAAGTAACCTAAACTAACCCGTTTTCGAAGACTTTTCGCTAGCTGAAAAACTGCGACTAACAAAACGATCTCGAAAGAAAGGTGCGTTCTTTTGGCTAAGAAAGCTTAACGACGACATTTTAACGGAAACAAAAAAGTAAGTGACATTGAAGAATAACTCACCTTAATGTGCTTTTTTAAATTAGAGTTCGACGTCCTGAATGTGCTCAGCAGCTTGAGTTCCAGCATACAGAGCAGACATTTAAACAGAAAATTGTCTGACTTCGTTTCCCTCAGTTTATACATAGCATTTAGCCCGAGCCATAATAACGGAGCTTCGGTGGCCGTTGCCATCTTGCACAAAAAGTGAGTGCGAGATGGCAGTAAAAGGGGCTTTTATAACAAGCGTTTCAAAAGGGCCTTGTTGGTTAGAGGCAGTTGTTGCATGACAGAGACAACTGTACAGTACACGGACTGCTCACAAACAACGCACCTCATAGCCACACCGGTTTTAGTCACAGTCCGGTTTAGGCTACACAAGCAACGAAAAGAGGACACCGATCGCTTATTAATTTATAACCAATAATTATAACCAAAGAAGATTATTGGTAATTATAAACGAAGTATAGCGCCGGCCATACTTTGGTTATAATCACATGCATACTCGTAGTATCTTTACGTGTATATATGGTTAAAAAAGGTGGCGAGCGTTTATAAGCTCTTTACTCTAAGTTTCTCTTTCACGTCCAAAAACCTTTTTCTTTTTTTCCGTCGGCAGCAGCAAAGTAAAGGTGAAATAGACAAAAGCCATCACTATATAACTGCTACGAATGTGTACCATTCTTTATAGAAGAATGGTACAGTAGCCTTCACACACAACCAGGAACTGCGAGAAGGATAAGGCGGGCGCAGCAATAGATAATTCGGTCTTTGAAAGCCAGGGAGTTGGGGGCTAACTGCGATACAAAGAAGGTGCCGTCCGTAGTGGTTACGCAGTGTTCGTCTAATTCTTGAGGTGCTATGGGAGAAAGGATCCCCAGAGGATCTAGTGGGAGGCGACTTTCTGAACGGGAGTCGTTATCCAGCGAGAGACCGCACCTTTTTACCACGGCGGCAGGGATTCTAAAAGATGGTGACGTCTTTCTGGTGACGGACGCCTTTCAATCTTGCAATAACCTTGCCACTTGTTTTGGTTCAAAGCGTGGGAACGTCAACGCTTCCAAATTCTTTCTGTTGTTGACAGAACGAGAATTTATTTATTTTGAAGAAAAGGATTTGACCAGCTGGAGTAGCTAGGGACGATAAGGCAGTATCCTTCAAGCGGCGGCAGACTGTTGTCTTCTGAGCGGATGTCTCTTTCCAGCGAGACGGCTGCTCCTTCAGGGCACGGCGACGGTGGTCTTAGCTTCGATACAATGACTGCACCAAGGATGCTTAGGAATTCCGCAAACCGATAATCTCACGTCGTTTGGGCCCGGTCGTGGGAACGTTGAAAGTGTCTTCCGAGGGAGTTTGACATGAGCTTTGTTGGGGTTTCTTTGCCACTTTTTGTAGTGCGCAGAATAAAAATGATTTTGCTTTCAAACTATCATGCGACCATTTTTAATCAAAAGTAGCGAGTAACGGATAACGTAATTTGATAGCAGATACCGTAAAATAATAACGACATTACTTTACTCGTTAGTCATTTGGAAGTCTAACGAGTGCGTCAGTACGTTACTAAATAAACTAACGCGTTACTAGTAACGCCGTTACTTGTAACGCGCTTAGTTCCAACACGACTTGTCAACAAAATAAGTGGCAGCCCCCCCCCCCCCCCCCCCTCCGCTCTCCCTCACCGCCCCTTATGGCAGAAAGTGAGGCCGAAGGTTACATCCGCGCGCGGAAAGGCGATCGTATCTCACCTACCCGCGGCGGCAATACGCGACACCGGCGGCGTCCCCTGCGTGGTGTACACATAACCGACCGGGCGCGTGGCGATGGTAAACAAACGCCAGAGTCATTCCTCGTGAAGTACAAATACGGAGAACGGAGGGAGTAGGGGGGGGGGGGGGGAGGGGAGGGGAGGGTGCAAGGACTCCTGGAGAGTTTTGCCGGTGCTAGTAGATTGCACGAATGTACGAAACATGTTTATGGATGGGTCCGCAGTTGTGTCCGCTCCAGAGCACATTGAGGATTTTCTGCGTGTTATTCCTGAGGAAAGCGGCATCGACGACATTTGTTAGCGCTGTTCGCAGTACGTTGGATAGTTAGCACGTTCCTAGTTTCGCTCATTGGGACCACCCGTCAACAAACAACGAGCGTGATGAGCCAGGTGAACCTCCAATAACCACGCGACTCCACCGCACGTCAGCGGACACTCCAGGAATCAGCATCTGAGCACTACAGAAAGGAAGCTTCCCTGGTAAGCTGCTACTCGAACGACCCACCTGAAAGGCAAGCCACTTTGAAGAGAGAGCTCCGGCTCCCCGAATTCTTTGGCGCGAGACAGGCACACACAATTCCACGAAAGGTGACTTAAGTTTGTCGTTAATTTTCATCCCTTGTGAATTCTACGAATAACTTGCGTCGTTCTCAGCGCGTGAGCATTTTTCATGGCGTCATTTCCGAGACGATACGTTTGTGTGGACTATTCAAACTGTCATAAACGGAAGATCAAAACCCAACTAAATTTTCGTCCTGTCAGCGACCTGGGTGTTGCAACTTTCCGGAAAGTGCTGAATTTCGAGGCAGAAGTGCATGAAAATGACTTCTCGTGCCAGAACTGCTTCCGAAGGCTTAGAGAAGACGTGCAAAACACCAGAGAGCAGTCAGGATCACCCCTTCAGAGTTTTCAGACGGCAGAGTAGACTGTGGAAGGCATTGCATTGATTGCAGATATTAGAGACTCCTCTCGTCGAATTACCCGGAGACCGACCCAGGCGTACATCACAGTTTCGAAATTCCTATGCACTTCAATATAGACAAGACCCCACGCGACAAACGGTTCGAAGGCCTTCCTGCACCTGGTTTGATATATCGCGGTTCCAACCACGCTCTTTTCGTCTCGCACGAAATTCGACCTGTGTGAACTCGAAGTCTGCTCTGGACTTGAAGCCGTGAGATTCTATCTGCAAAAAAGTGGATCGAGTCGGTAAAAGCGACGGTGACGGGCCAGGTCTGTCTTGGGAAAGCCTTCGCAAGAAGTGTGTGTGTGTGTTTGTGTGTGAGGGGGGGGGGGGGGGGGCTGGCCTCTTCGGGCTGCCCGCTAGCCCACCGTGGAATCCACCGGTACCACCCCCTTCGGACAATGCAATGGAAGAGGCCATAACTCCCGGGCAGTGACAGATTAGACACTCTCTCCACCCACTAGCCCCTCAGTACTGCAATCTGGTTGGTAGTAATTCAGGATTTTAGGAGTTTAGCTTTCAATTGTCTAGTAATTGTCTTTCTTGTGTATATTCGCTAGGTACTTTTGCATTTTGCCGCCCGCGCACCGGCAGGGTGAAGTGCTAAGAGGACTTTTTTGCCACGTTTCGGTACTTGTGAACCTCATTATATTATTTCTGTTTCTATTTTAAATTATCGTTTTAATTAAACTCCCGTTGTTTCAAAACTTCTGTTACATCCCCTTTATTCGCAAGACCTCACCGCAGTGTAGGCCGGTCGTTTGGTCAGCAGATCTTTCTTTCTTTTCTGTTCATAGTGAGCCACGAACTTGTGCGTGTGACGGCTTACGGCATTCGGTGGCGGCGCTGGCTGATTTGCATCAAGAGCGTTCTAATTGCAAATAAATATCTGCAGGTTTTTGCACGCCATGACCCTCTTGGAATTTCATCAAAATATTTCCCCAGGTCGATAACTCTCTTGCCCCCCTCAACCCAGTCATAGATTTTAACTTTTCTGATCGCGGACGAGGCGTTGCAAGAGATTCTGTTGGAGCGACTTAGTAGCGCCCGAGCGCACACTTGGCTGTTGCTTTCGATGCTGAACCGCTTACGCTACCTAAATCCCCTTTAACTCAAACTTGACTCCCACTCATTCGCCATTGTTTTTCGAGACATAACCTGTTGTCGTTCCGCCGTAGCCACGCCCGCCATCGGTCGGGGCAGAAGATTCCGCAATGTCGCTCGTTCCAAGCGATGCCTCCAGAAATGAGTCAAACTATTTTGTCAGCAAGCTTTCGAGCGGTGCCAATAAAGAAGAAATACGAATCAAATTATTTTGTCAGCCAGGAACTAATATTAAAGTACTAACTTGAAATGGTAGCACAATGAACATCTAATCAGCCAAGTATAACACCCTAATAAGGATCGGACGCGCCGTGAAGTTCAGTATTCATTGGCAATATCAGCCACATCAGCGATGAAAACAAGTTCACGTGTTATTTTCAGAGTGATTCATGGTGCCTGGGCATTAATAGGACCAAATACAGATACTGTGACATGCGTCGCATGTGTACCACTAGTCGTTAAGACAGAAACGCCCCAGCGGTAATTGATGCGACCAGGACCTGGTTACACATTTTTTTTTGTTTGTTTTAAAACAAAATAATGTGACATGCCTTTGCAGATTAGTAATTACCGTTCATCAAGGACCCATCGAGTAAAATTTAAAAAAAAATCGAGAATGATTTTTTTTTTTTAGTTGCCGGCAAATTTTTGACTTTTTCGATTTCGACGAAATTTTCGGGCGCAAAGCAGAATGCACTTTCAACAGTAGAACGCTAATTAATTTGTTAGAAGTTCACAACGCATGAAATACTCGATACAAAAAGTTTCAGCTTTAGAACAAAAAATTTAAAGCGACTTAAAAATTCGCCGAAAAATGCCTCATTATGTAAATTTGTTCCAGAAGCCAAGTTTGGCATTTTATTTCGCTTGAAATATATACTCATATAAGTTAACTTTAACTAATTCTGGGAGAAAAGTATGCATGCATTAAACGTAAAAACTTTGACGGTGTAAAAAGCTTTATTGTTTATTCCTCCGGCCTTCAAAGTTGGGGACACTGACACCCCCCAAAATTTTTTTTTTCCTCTTTTGTCAGGAGATTTATTATGGTGTCGGAATACTACCCAATTAATATTTTGCTACAGAGTCACGTATCTTTTTTAATAAAGCCAAAAAACACAACTGCGCGAAACCGAAACCGAAACGGAGAAGTGGAGAGGATAGCGTGAGTGTCGGAAGTCACGTGGCTACACCCGACCGTGCGGGTTTTTTTTTTTTTTTTTTTTTTCTCTCCTCTCTCCGCACGTAGCAGACGAAATGCGATCGTTCGCCGTGGGATTCCTTTGGAGTTATGTTTGTTCCGCTCGCTGTTCTGTACTTCAAAATGAAATGTTTTGTACATTTAAGTGTTGGCAATTAGTAGTGAGTGCCCGAGTGCCGTGGTGAATTCCCGTGATCAGCTCCGAAAAGAATACTCCCAAGATGTTGCGTGAAGAGTTGCCTCACATGTCCTGCATCTGAAAGTGGCATTGTGTGGCAGAGTGCACAAGTTTTCGAAAGATCAACGGGTCGGAATCAATGGCTGGCTGCAATTCCTGTAGAACCATCACGCGAAGCTCGGAAAGCGGACGCTATCCGATTCATATGCTCCTTGTATTTTGTGGAAAGTGATATTACATTGATTTCGCAGGTGTCAAAAATGGAATCCATACCATTTAGTTCAGCGACGTATCGTCCACAACATTTTTTTTTTTTCTGTGATAATTGTAAAGAAAGAAATGTAAACATCGCAGAATGCTTGACAAGAAAAAAAAAATAAATAAAACGTACTAGGAATCGAACCCGTGCCCTCTGCGTGCGAAGCGGACGTCTTTCCACTGAGCCACTGAAGGAACTCTATCACGCGTAGTTATGCAGCGGGTAGACTGTATGTCGGAAGTTTGCTGCCGATTTCTCCACTCCCGGCTCGAAGTCAGGCAGCACCACGCAAAGGGCACATTCCCACCTCGTAAAGTAACCGTACGCGTGCGTATTCAAGTCGAAGTACACACTTCGTGCTTGACGTTTGAGCGAGCGATGTCTTCAGCCAGGAGAAGGGACGACGGCTCGGCGACGTCTTCGTGCAATCGGCTTGCTGGTCGGGCGTGTCGTATGGGATGAATATCAGTTCTTTTGATCGGTCCGAAATTTCTCTTTCGAAGAAAGACAGAATTCGCCAGTACCGTGAACGACAGTTCTGAAGTAGAGGTCCAACGCCCGTCGTCCGCTGCCATCCGCTAGTGCTAGTCCCACGATACGCGAAACGACGCCATGTTGAGAATTATGCAGTGAACGCACAGAAAGCTTCCGGTTGTCTGTGCTACCTTTCTTTTTTCAATCAACGTATTTGCAGCTTTTTTGAAGCCACAAAAAATGTGTTTCATATTTTTTTCTATTTTTAATATTGACTGTGTGCCTTCAATGGCCCACGACTTTGATTAAATTTGGTGGTCGCATCGGTACCTTAGAAAACGGCCCGTGACCACGGAAAAGAGAGTGAGCGAGACTCGAACCGGCCAGTTCTTGATCGGCGGTTTTGGGGCGGAAAGAAACCGAATTTCGAGCCGCAAATTCTGTTCTGGGTAGTTGGGCTCTCATATGTCACGTACAACTAAAAACCTCGGCGAGCATAAATACCCTGTCAGTGTCCCTTTAAAGTCGCTAGTTCGAAGATCACAAATATTTTCTAATTTGCGTGACCGCCGACGCATATTCGCTTCCAAACGAGTTTAACTGGTACTGGAGGCTGAAAGCACGTCCATGGAAGCTAAGTGACCCAGTTATCTGTTGGCATGACGCTATTGCGCGATACTCTAGCTAATAAATATCGCGACGACAGTGTTTTAAGTTATAAAACGACCTCAGCTACTTCAAGGGGAAATTCAATTACTTTTCTAACGTATATTAACTGCTCTCCCGCCACCTTAGCACCAGGTCATTTGTGGGAAAATAAGGATGGGGAGTACGGTGGGGGTGAAATGCTTAAAGGGGCCCACCAACAATTTTTTGACTGGTTTGAAGTTCGCGCTGAAACGGAGCTCCATGAAAGCAGGAACACCGAGGAAAAAAAATATTAGAGAAATTCGCAATATTTTGTGAGTTATTAGCAAATTAAATATTTCAGAAAACAACTTTAAATAAGCAAAACATTGCGCTTCGTGACGTAAAATGAAACAGTTTAGCGATTGGAGCAAAGCGGTTGGCCAATTGGACGCGAGTTTGGTTGATAGCCCGTCGGCCCGGTCGGCCATTAGGCCTCGCTGCAACCATCGTAGCTTTGGAATCGGGTTGCCATCATCGATGAATTTACCGGGCTTATCGAATTTTGAGCGCCGAATTCTTAAAAAGGAGTGCGGAGCTGGGCGTCGCGCCGTACGAGGACACACCACGCAAGCGCCGCGACGCGTCTCTGCCTCAGTCCGCTTCGACAGCCGCGGAAGGGTCGTCTCCCGCAACGTCGCCACGTCGCCACCGGAGCCAACTCGGCGAGTAGGAGGTACTCCGCCGCTGGGAGGCGCGCATGAGCGACAAGGCGTTGTTTTCGCCCTTTTTGAACTTTACTTTGCAACTTTATTAGCTCTATAAAAACGAATTTTTACAGAAATAATGACGGTTAACGTGTGATATACTTTATTCCGCTTCAAAATTTCTGGGACGGCTCTCGCCAATCACGAAACCCAGTGAATGTGACGTATAGTGAAAGGGAGCGCCGTTATGCGCGCGCATTCGGCACCTCGCGGCGCCACCGTCGGAGGAGGTGTTTTCGAGTTGTCAAATTAAAATATGATGCGCTAATATTTTTAAACTCTTTCGTTGTCCACTGGGTTTCCGGGACCACTAGCGTGGAGAAACCGCAAAAAAAAGTAGACGCTCAAATACTGTTGGAGGGCCCCTGCGGTTTCTCCACGCTAGTGGTCCCGGAAACCCAGTGGACAACGAAAGAGTTTAAAAATATTAGCGCATCATATTTTAATTTGACAACTCGAAAACACCTCCTCCGACGGTGGCGCCGCGAGGTGCCGAATGCGCGCGCATAACGGCGCTCCCTTTCACTATACGTCACATTCACTGGGTTTCGTGATTGGCGAGAGCCGTCCCAGAAATTTTGAAGCGGAATAAAGTATATCACACGTTAACCGTCATTATTTCTGTAAAAATTCGTTTTTATAGAGCTAATAAAGTTGCAAAGTAAAGTTCAAAAAGGGCGAAAACAACGCCTTGTCGCTCATGCGCGCCTCCCAGCGGCGGAGTACCTCCTACTCGCCGAGTTGGCTCCGGTGGCGACGTTGCGGGAGACGACCCTTCCGCGGCTGTCGAAGCGGACTGAGGCAGAGACGCGCGTCGCGGCGCTTGCGTGGTGTGTCCTCGTACGGCGCGACGCCCAGCTCCGCACTCCTTTTTAAGAATTCGGCGCTCAAAATCCGATAAGCCCGGTAAATTCATCGATGATGGCAACCCGATTCCAAAGCTACGATGGTTGCAGCGAGGCCTAATGGCCGACCGGGCCGACGGGCTATCAACCAAACTCGCGTCCAATTGGCCAACCGGCTTTGCTCCAATCGCTAAACTGTTTCATTTTACGTCATGAAGCGCAATGTTTTGCTTATTTAAAGTTGTTTTCTGCAATATTTAATTTGCTAATAACTCACAAAATATTGCGAATTTCTGTAATATTTTTTTCCCCTCGGTGTTCCTGCTTTCATGGAGCTCCGTTTCAGCGCGAACTTCAAACCAGTCAAAAAATTGTTGGTGGGCCCCTTTAAAGACCGACCGACCGGAGCCGAACCTTTAGACATCCACATAGACATCATGTATTAGTAAAATCAATAATCTGAGAAACAAGGAATATCATGTGAGCTCGGACACTGTGTTTGTGCGCATTATCTGTACATTGTTGAACTTTCTTAGTGTACATAAAATAGTCACGCACTGAAACCGACGCGCTATAGTGAATTTTATTTGAAATTAGTGATATTTTCTAAATATAACACGTCAAGACCCGAATTCCGGAATGACTCCTTGAAAAGCCCGATTTCTCCCGAATTGTTAGGTAATAGCGCCCGATGTTTACTCCCCGATTTGTCAAATATAAAACACGAAAACAAAGACCCTGAAAACACACCCTATTGAAATTGTGACAAGTAACTTCGTGCTTGTTCACAAGAGTGCGGGAAAAACAATGCATGCAAAATACGTAGACAAAAGTTATAAATCTTCAGCACAGGTTGAATAAGGTTTGGTTTTTTGAACAAGGTTTGGTACCGCCGAAGCCTCTCTTTCCCGGGGCGTAACGTCATTCATATTAGGATTTTTTGGAATGTCCGCTCTCCCGCATCTTCAACGCCGATCAAAGCTATACACGCGATCTCTTGCTATTTTCAGAAAGGTGAGAAAGAAACGTCACGACTGGCGTCAGTGCTGGGGAATATACCTGACAAGCTCGCAACTGCACGCGCTGCCCGCGGCCCACAGATCCTAGTATGACGACACGACGGGTCGGAGGTTTTTCGTGTTTTCTCGCGTTTAGTTACATCTTCGGGGAAAACGAACGTGACATTCAGATTCACGGGATACGCCAGAATTCACCTCAAACTCGTTTTTTTTTTCTTCAAAAGTGTTTCAGCTTCTTTTTTAAATTTCATCAAAAATAAAGTTCAACCCGATTTTAAGCACACTTTATTTTTTTTAAAACCTACTGGCTTAATTAGAACTTATTAAAATAAAGTAATGTAAAATAAAACAATATCTCAGAAAGTCACCCCAGAAACAGAGTTATTTTGTTTTGCCCATCAGGGGGATTTAGTGAAGCCCAAGAAATCGACCGCGAAGCCCGACGCTGATTGGCTGGTGGAAAGGTCGCGTGATCAACGCTGATTGGCTGATTGCGATGAGTATAGTAGGTTCTAAAAAACCTTCGGTCTTTAAAACCCGACTAGCGCCAGTACCTTCATCATTCCAGGAAGTGTTATCACGTTCCTATGCCACGTGGTATCTGATGACGAGCGCCGAAAGCGCAGGCGCAGGGCTCGGTAACACAATAGCCCAGCAATATATATATATATATATATATATATATATATATATATATATATATATATATATATGGAGAGATTATATTGGTGGAAACAAATATCAGAAAATAAAGAACTGAAGTATGTTTTTTTTTTTCTCAATCCTCTCTTTTCTTTTCGCTACTTTTATTTTTCTTTCTTTTTTCTTTTCTTTTTTCTTTGGGGGGGGGGGGGGGGGGGGGGGAGGGGAGTTTGGCGTCCGCCCACATGGTCCGGCAAGCGGCGAAGTACATTATTTTCGTAGCTAGTCGTTCGACTGGCGCCATTGTGGTTTGAGATTTTGTTTTGTTTGTTTTTTTATTGAAAAATCTCGCTTAACTGATAATCAAAAGGCAAGAACCCGCTTCTATGTGCTGTACGCGCTGTACTGGGCGAATACAGAGCGTATCTTGAACACCTCTTAGAAGTTTCGGGCACTTGCGACGTTTCCTCTATCAATCACGAGAACGTTGTGTAATTATAAATTCTCAAACTTTCAGAATGTTTACGGTCACGACAACCACGTCTTTTCATCATACAAACTGAAACAAGCAACACCACTGTTTCGCTCGTGTACCCACCTTTGCTCTTAAAAGAGAAAGAAAAAAACTCGCCCGTCATTTAAATACTCGCATGACTGATCACAGCTCGAGTCGCGGAAGCCCGTTTTTTTGTTGGACGCTTAACGATACCTTTATACTCACTGCGAGTTAGTTACAGAGCATGCACGTCACCTTAGGGCGTTTATTTATGGACCTCCGCCGCCATTTCTGTCGGGCGTTTATTTTGCCTCAGGCTACTTTAGATTCGCGACAGCACGCCACTGTGTCTGCCGATACTTGCTCGCCTTGTTGCGATTTTGCTTTGATTACACCCGAAACTACGCCGCTAACACACGGGCACGTAATACTCAAAACTGCCATTAATCTCCATAACATGCGCCGGAGCGGAACGTTGTCTCGAGTTCTTTTCTCATTCGTAATTGTGCTCGCCATCAATTAAATAAAAAAGAAAAAAAAGAAAAGAAACCCCGATGACTGGGAAAACAGTAATTTTTCGCAGAATGCTTCGGCTTTATATTAAACGTTAACATACCCCCTCACCCCCTCTTCTCCCCCCCCCCCCCACACGCACATACATTTATTTTTAAATAAATATTATTTCTAGTTTAATATTTTTTAATTATGGTATCGTTATATGAAGGAATTCGAACGATGTATAGCGCAGATAACTTGCCCCTTTTTGTCTGCGTAAGAAATACTCGCCATGATGTGCGAGACCGGCGAACAGAATCTTAGGAGCACTATTCACAGTGAGGAAAGATTTGAACGCATTTGCTTTAATATATATATATATATATATATATATATATATATATATATATATATATATATATATATATATATATATATATATATAAAGTCAATTCTTCTATGATTAAAATGCGATGTCTCGACTTCTTACAACCTAGTCGGTACGCAATTTTCAACGTAGTTGTTGGAGCCCTCTGGGCCAAAGTAGACACTCCTCAGCGCCCAGTTTGCAGTTCTGAACGTCTTGTGCACTCTGTAGTGTCCAAGGATCGTGTTCAAAATTAATGCCGTCTCAAACTAGATTTTGACTCGCCCTGCTGCGTCCGCCAAGCGTACGAGTACAGCGTCGAGCAGATGCATATGGCAAAGACACGGCCCGAGTCATCTCAATGTCCAAAAGCTGAGCGCCAGTAGCGATACAAATCGGATTAAAATTCAGTTCTCTCGATACCATGCTTATTGTCGCCACACCTATCAATGGGAGAGGTTCCATAGATGGGAATACACCTTGAGAAAGCAATTTTGAAGTAGCATCTTGCCGCTTCACCTTCTCCTGGAGTGGCTTACATTCTTTTTTTTTTAAATGTTGACTATACAATGTTGACTATAGCATGTTAAGATATGCTATACTTTTTTCCGTATATAGAACTGCTCTCTATGAAGTCATTCCTAATCATTATATGCCACACCTCTTTGCGCACGTGTGTGTGTGTGCGTGTGTGTGTTTGTGTGTGAGAGAGAGAGGAGGAACATGCTTCGCTTGCTCCCATCCCAGCCAATCACTTCAACAGAGAATTAGAAGACTCCGTCGTTTAGAAATATTATAGATATACCTCAATTTAGTTAACAAAAACGCCTAAACATTTATTATCTTTGTGTGAAAATGTATGTATCTCAAAGGTTTGAAATTGTACGCACGTTTCTTTCGTTCAATTTTATAATTTCTAGTCCCTTGACGGAAATAAATAATTCCGGATGAATAAACATCCAACTATACACGAAATCCGATCTGCAAAAACTACAGTCGAGTATGATGCTGCGTGGCATTGCAGCGTTGAGGCCACTGCAGCTGCCCGACTTTGAATGAGAACGCGGCCGGAATGGCCTCCGGCCGTCGGGGGTATGTCCCCTACCTGTTTCCAGGGTGTTTCTCTGCAAGACGCCCTCTGACAGGTCTGCTCCGCCGTGCCACCTTTTCCCAGGCAACCGGATCAACTGGTGTCATGGCGTCCCCCTTGCTGTGAGTTCCTGGCGGCCGCTACGAGATAATCAGGGTAATTTCTTACGCATTCTTATCTTTCTCACGGTGGGTACGCGATTCCGGGTTCCTCGTAACCCACCCGGGATTACGGTCGCTGCCAGAAGCGACGAAATTCCGCGAGTCAAAGGCGCAATTGCGAGCCGGCTGCGCGCACCACCCGGTCAAATTCGCGCGGGGCACCTGCTCGCTTCATTCGTTTTGCATTTTCTGTCGAGAAGGAAGCGCTTTTCACCGTTGCTTCGAAATTAAGCGGCGCTATCTCGGTACGAATCGGCGTTCTAATCTGTCCGCGTGTCTGTGCCTCGTTTTCGCGCCCCCAGCGGAGGAATGCGACTCCCCGGGCTCCTTCGAGTGCGGCGGCTTTTCTTTTTGGCTCATCCCTGGTTGGGGGGGCTGTATACAAAGCGGCGTGCGCTGCTCGCTGAATGACCTGCTCGAGGCCCGGCCGCTCGGTCCTGGTGCCGGCTCGTGTTTTTACAGCGCCGCGAGTCGTTCGCGCTATCTCGGCGTCCAGAGTTTGTGGCCAAGTTTTGTTCCGGCTCCCTGCCGTCGAGAGATGCGCTGTCGTCTCTGTCAAAGCCTCACGCGCAAACTTCAAATTGGCTGCTTGCTTTTTTACGAGGCAGAGTTTTGTCCTCGGGATTCTCGCGGTTGGCGGCACTGGGGCTGGTTGTGCGGAAGTGTTTTGATCGTGCTCGGGATTTGACGACTTTGAGTTTGGACTTTTAATGGGACGGGCTTGACGTGCGGTGCTGGTTCATTTGCCTCGCCCTTTCGACGACGCCCGAATAAGAATGAGTCGATCTGTCATCTGTTTGTTGTACGTTTTTGTGATGCTCGGTAGAATATTTCTTCATTTCTTTTTTAATGCGACAGCATTTTTTCTTAATGCTATCGCATTTCCTAAATGTGATGGCATTAAGGAAAAAGTCATATAGGGCTAAATTTCAAGAGATAGACACTTATATGCCTTATGCCAGGGTGACCGTGAGACGCTAGAACATGTGGTTTTAAAGTGCACGGGGCTTCATCCCGCCCTCCCTTCAGGAAAAACGGGTTTGGTGGGAGCCCTGGGTTTTGCTAGCGAAGATGAAAGGACGGAAGAACAAATAATTGCAATAAAAAAAAAGAGGTTAGACGATTGACAGAGGAGGTCTAGAGAAGCGTGATAATACACAAATTTGGTGGAGTAGATAGTTTAACGAGAAACCATATTAATAGCAAAATTGAAAGGGGGTGATTTCAAATAAGATCGAACAGGGGTGGCTCGTCGACCTTTTTAATTTGCTTCATAATTTTATATGTTATTTCCCGATGTCCGAAATAAACAAAATCAGAATTATTTTCACCCAGCAAAAAAATTGTCGGACGAAAAGATCGTACATCGCGTAGAGGTGGAAAGTCGCATTTGCTTGCGTAGCCGGAGGGGTCAAATTGTTTGGTGATGAATAACGGAAGTTATACTTCTTAGGCGAGTTTCATAATTTTTGGGCACAACCTATGTGTACTTAGCAATACGAAAAAATGATTCTTATTCTTTATTATGTTTGAAGAAAAATTCAAAACAAAAATAAATTTCGGTTGCTTGACCGTTTTTCCCCCAACTTTGCAGGCCTGTATCTTAGGAAATAATTTAGTCAGAAATGTCATATTTTAATTCAATACGCTACTCATAAATGTAAGTAAATTCACTAAAATTCTAATTTATTTATGTTCGGGTTGGGGAGATTTTGGCAAAGAAACACTAGACAAGCACCAAAATAAAAATATGTCTAAGGGCGACTAAAATTAAAACCCCGTTCTCGATTTTTTCAAACTCTGGCCAGTCATTCTACTCTATTTGGGGGTTAATATCCATTAAAAACATGTTGCATCATATTGATGGTGTAGTAGATACAGCTCCTCTACCGAGCCCCTTATCCGAAGCTCGGCACAGGGTGTCCCTGTGGTGAGCGCAATGATTGCTACTTCTTATTTTGAAAAAAAAAAAAATATTTCTTTTTTTTTTTTATTGGAGTGTAGCAACTGATAGTTTGTCACATCTTTTGCACGTTATAATAAATTTCACATTAAATAGAATAAATCACACAACATATACAACACAGTTCTGCCTTCATAGGTTTCAAAAGGGACAGATTTTAACGCTAACGTTTTCTGAAGGTGCGCACTTAGTTTCTTCCAAGGGGACCCGACAGTCCGTGCTACTTGCAAGTCACAGGTCGAAGCTTCCGATGTTTTGCAGAGCTATACATGCCACGACTGAATACCAGGAAAGGCGTGCAGCTCCACCCACTCTTCCATTTTTCCGTTCACGGAATTCAACAACCTCATCTTTGTCCAAAAGTGTGAAATTCACTCCTTTTAGTTTTTGGGGAAGACTGTTCACCCTGCATTTTGCAGACTGAATGGCCTTTCCTGGGAGCTGTCTCAAGTTGTGAACCGTTGCTTGGTGTTTGACGAGTCCTCCAACCCCGTCACACGCGTTTTTTCTATGCTCAGTGGCTGAGAATGAACCGCTGGGCTTTGGGAAAAACATTTTTTTTTTTTTTTAGAATTCATGTCGTTGGAGCGATTCTTGAAGTGACTGGCGGCACCGTCACTTACATAGTCAAATGAGAGTACACAGCAAGGTTGTCATCGACCCACTCTTTTAATTTTTTGAGGAGCCAGACAAGCATGAGCGGAGTCATGATGCAAGTCGTCACTGATGACGGCAAAACTGTATGTCGACTTTCTAGTCGTCACCACACACTTAAATACTGAGACCTGCTTTTTTGTCCAGTGGTACGCTTGAATCTCGTCAGGAAGGATGACAGTCCAGTTCTCAGCAAAGCCGAAGTGGAAGACAATGCTACCACGCTGCGCGCACTGCTTTTCTTCGTAGATGGCTTTGCCTTGTGTCTGTTTGATATGGTTGTGAATGATCCACCTTGAGACCGACACAGGAAGCTCTCCCAGAAAAGTGACCGGATCCAAAGTCTTTCTCACGAGCTCGCCTGGCTCCCATGCTGCCAAAAGCTATTTCTTCAATCCTCGGAAATTATGAGTTTTTCGATTGTGAGAGACTGGCCTTTGGGACAATGATCACATTCGCCTAAAAGGCACTGACGCGATGGCGGGTTGCAAATGAATGCCGAGTTCAATTCCGCTGCGTCAAGTTGTAAGCCAGAAGCGTTCTGTAGAGAGGCGACGCAAGGTTATAGTTTGCGCAGTATACACAAACGCATGCCCCTTGCTGGGGATCGCATTTGACCCATCGGGGTCGCAGGGAGTAAAACTTCGTCAGGCCGATGCCGGAGTCGGGATGGCCACTTTTATATACACGAAACGCTTCTCTGATTGACCGCGTCATAAAACGCATTGGCTTGAACGTTTTCTGGCCATCGAGCACGACGGAAATGACGTCCTTCTGATTGGGACTCTGCCCGGAACATTCTAGCTCGTCTTTCGTGGATTACTCAACCGCAGCAGTAAAGGCCCGTTCAGACACTTGCGACCTCTTAAGACCGAGTGCCTTGGAGCCCCTCAATATCTCTTATGGCGAGAGGACACACTGGCGCCATCTATTGGGTAGCAGTGTAAACTTGGCAGTCCCGTATATTTTTTCTTATGGCGAGAGGACACACTGGCGCCATCTATTGGGTAGCAGTGTAAACTTGGCAGTCCCGTATATTTTCTATTTCTCTCGCGCGTTATCCTCTCTTTCTTGGCTCGAAAAACCTTTGTCAACATTATAAACGAGCCTTTCTCATAGGTATTACGCACATTTGACGTCGACAATCCCGCAAAACATTTGCTCTTGTGAAATGCAGTTCCAGGGTCACCGCATAGATGGCGCCAGAGTCCCAGTGTGTTCTCTCGTCCTAAGAAATTTTAAGAGGTTTCAACCTTAGTTTCAACAGGTCTCGTCTCTCTCTCTGTTGTACTCGCACGATCGCGTGGATGGACGGAGAGGTTGATTGGCGGAATTGCCTCCGTTGATAGCTTTCAGTACTTTTTTAACCTAATTATAAAGGCAAAAGTGACAAACTTAGAAAAAGGTACGGAAGGACGTCGCTATCGGTCTTACCCAGCGTCTTGTACACCGGGTAAACGAAGTCCCACTCCTCAAGTGCTCGTGGTACACAACGACCGACGTTGACGGTGCCTTTTCCATCATTAGTTTGATCGATTGCTGACGAGCGTACACGTCCGAGTGACGCAGTGCTCCTGTCCAATGCGTCAGCTGGCTTCGGCTGACGTACTTGAGCACCGCGGATGCATCACAGTGAAAAGGCGGAGAACTTTCGAAGGAAAGGGGGTACAAATAGTCCGCTATATTTTCAAACTTCCGTACCGAAAAACAGGCTTTCGGCTTTCTACCGGCTAAAATTAATAAACTATGCTTTGTACCTTCATTTTTTTTTATCTTTGTCCCTTTGGGGCCACTTGGTTCAGTTGTACCAACCTTTGAATAACGCCCCCCTTATGTAATGCCAGAAAGGGCCTTTAGGGTTAAAATAAATAATGTACTAGTTTTATTTTGGCGCACTAAATGATATGCGATTAGTAAAATCCCAACTTATCCCAGCCGAAAATTCATTTCATGGTCCCTTTCAGCGCGAATAAATGCATCAAATGCCCGTATTGTTTCAAGGTTTATTGGATAGTATCGGAAGGAGTATCAGTGGCGCAATCTACCGAGGCCAATAACACCGTCCCCGTGATGACGAGCACGTGTTTACATTAGCGTTTTTTTTTTTCGTTCGTCCGAGTTTTGGCTGCTTTCTGCGGACATCCGCCATTCCGACTGGTTGTTGTGCGTTCCCCTACGACATGACCGAACCGGAACTTGTTCGGATCCGAGGCAAAAAATTGAGGAAAATAGAGTTCGTGAGCGCTTGTGGGATTGTCACCTAAGAGAGAACACAACAGCAAGCTCTGCGCCCCCTTGAGTACGTCACTGCGCACGTGACTTGGAAAACGGCGTAGAGTTGAGGCGTTGCACATACTTAATAACGATAGCACTAATAATAATAATCATCTTTATTTGCTCAAGGCGTGACTGTGGACGGCTAAGCACCTTGGGCAAATAACCGCACGCATGACGCAGCGCGCCTGCCAACCAGCCGTCCAAGAGAGAAAAAAATAAAAGGGAGGAGACAGACCAATAGAGCGAGAAAAACAAGAAAGGGAAACCACTTAGCAAACAACTTATCCCCGGGAAACATTGGTTAGATCAAGCTTCTGCAGAGTTCACAGCACAGGGGTCGTGGCTGGCGCAGGCAAGCCAAAACTATTTTCTGTTCTAGACTAATCCAAAGAGTTATTGGCAGGGCCGAAGTCGGAAAATCGTTGCAGACGCTGCTTCTAGCAAGCCGACCCAGCTATATACTGTGCCGTTTCATTGTTTTCAGAAGGGTGTGAAGTAAGAGTGCCAGGCGCGAGGGCGCTCCGCGAGCGAGGTTGACTGGTCGCGTTGTCAGTGTTGTGGCGGTGGCGCCTCAAGGTCGTCGCGTCATCGCCGTCTGCCGGAGCACCCTGCCACGGAGGCCCGTCGGCCCCCGCCTACGCACCCGCTACGCCGCGTCGGGCTCGGCTCATTTGCGGCGGAAATGCGCCTGAACCCGAGTCTGCAGACGAAGCCGTGTGCCATGGTGAGAGAGGGGGCGACGGGGCTCGGATCCGCGTCGAATAATGGATGGCGGCCTCCCGCGCCGGTCGCGCCCCCTCGATGACGGATTGACCGCTGACGGGTCGCGCTCGCGCCATGCGGCCGCGAGCTGCGCGGCCTGGATAATGCGCCCACGCCAACGCGAGCTCTTGGAAGATATTCCAGTCTGCGGGCAGCGCTCCTGCGTTCACGCCGAAGTCGGTGTATTCTTCCAGGCGCACGTGGTCGTCTAGGCGACGATGCCTTGGACAGACCCGACTTTTCACGCCCGCGTAGATCAGAAGCGAACACGCGAAGCGGGTTTATCTGCCGGGAACAAGACAGTTTGTGTGCGCGCTTTGGCCCGTAGCACTCTGTCGGGAGTTTTCAGTTTTCGATCATTCCTGGTTTTAGGAGGAGCGAAAAAAAAAATGTACAGGAGGACATGGAAGGTCAGCGGTTGCGGAGACTGGATTTCGTCTCGTTTCAGGTTACATATTCCAGAGGTTGTGTCGAGCTGTCGAGCTTGTCAGGTTCGCTTAGGTTGGCGCCTCGTTACTGACGCCTGTTTTCGTCAGTTGCGGAAATCTCTCAAACGTTCACGTGTTCCCTTTCACTCGCGTTGCACGCCTCAAGTTTCTCTACCGCTACAGAAAATGTTTTGTTTTCCCGTCGGCACCTTAAAGCCAGTACTAACAAAAAAAAAAAAAAAAGAAAAACCCTCAGCAAAACGATTGGAATAGACGGGGGCGTCTATTCTAGGCACAGAACCGAATAACGGCCCCGGCAAAGGAGGTGAGAATATGGAGAGGAATCTTTCATTTCCAGCAGGCGGCCGCTCCCCCTCCCCCCCCCCCCCCCCCCCCCCCCCCCCCGGCCCCGCGAGGCAGCGGAAAAGAATTTGGAATTCGTCGCTTCTGCCCTTTGCACACAGAAGAGGATAAAGGAATCGTGAAATTCCGAAAAATAAAAAAAAACATCGAGCTCAAACGTTTTGGCTTTTTCGAGTACCCGCGATTCGTCCGAGTGCTGTTAGCCGTCGGGAAGGATCGCCTTTGGTCTCAATCATGCACTTGTGTTGATTGGTATTTTTTTCCTTTCTCGGCGTTAGAAGTCTATCGAAGCGCGCGAGGGCGACGGCTGCCTTCGTAGCCCGCCCCGCCGTGTCACCAGCTTGGCCCGAAAAGGCGACGTCGTGCGAGAGGTCTTTGACTGCTGCGCCCCAGGACGGCGCCGAAGAAGAGGAGAGTGGACGTCGCTCGCTCCTTATTTCGGGCAAATCAAGAAGACCGCGGACAAATCCGAGCAGCGACGCTTTGTCGACAGCCCGATACATCAGCGACGCCAGTGTTGCTCGCCCCTACAGAAGGAAAGGGCAAACAGTGCCGAGACGGCCCAACTCCGACTCGAAACCTCGGCTCTCTCGCTCGGAGTCTGCGGAGCCGAGTCATGCTTCCATGGCCGCTGCTGCTCGGAGATGATCGATTTCTTTTCGGGGCTCACATGTGCGATTTTTTTTTTTTTTTTTGGGTGCTTTTTCGGCTTTCTTCCTGGACCGCTCTCTTTGGGCTTCTTCCTCTCGCCCGAGTCCGTGGCGTTCGCACGACTCCGTGCTCCCTGTGCCCGTCTGCCCTCACTTTCATTTTGTGCCAGCTCTCCCTCCGGCCCTTACAGCGCTGGCGGATCCGGGCGCGTGCGTGCGTGCGTGGCGCGGCGAAGGAATATCGAGTTTCCCGCACTGCCACAGGACTCTGCTGCCGAGACGGAGGAAAAAAAGAAAAAAAAAAAAAAAGAAACTTCTTTCGATGACTTATTGGGTCTTCTTTGCGCTTGTTCCGCTTATTTCCACGTTGAGACTTGCTTTGCTCCGCGTTTCGAAACAATTTGCCGCATGCAAGTTAGGCTATCTGTGTTGTTTTTGTTTTTCACATAGGCGCGAGTAGGTATTGTCGCCCTAATTATTGCGAGTGCACCAAACTGCATTTCGGAATCTCCCGCTCGGTGACTCTAATGCTCGCCCCGCGAAAGAAGCAAAACGCCATGCATCTTGCCATAATGAGAAAGTCCCAGCAAGGGTGATCGGTTTTGCTTGTGCTCGCGAGTCGCAACATAGGCAACAGAGGCTCACAAATACTGACGGAAGCAATATTACGCGGCGCTAGTACGATAAACAAGTCGCTTCATACCCACCGCGGCGTCGGAGAATCTAGTAGAGCCTGCATCCGCTCGTCACGGGACCCGTCGCACAACGCTACTTGTTCGGTACAGTGGTAACCAGGGCTGAAAGTCTGGGGGGTCGTAGGGGTTCTCAGACCGCCCACTGATTTTAACGGATGGCCTGAGACCCTCCTCCACAGCCTCACCATTAGTGAAATCAAAATCATATCTTGCAATAAAATGGCTTGTTTTCAGGGATGGGACATTTGGGGGATTAGCAATTTGAGGGTTGCAGGTACAGCGTGGGCAGAGTCAGCAGTGGAGTTTATATTATGTGTATTTAGTACATCTCGTCAGAACCCTCCCCCCCTCCCTCCCTTCTTGTAGGGACCCCCCTAAACTTACGGGAAACTTTAAGCACTGCTGGTAGCGGTACGCATTTTCCACCCAAGAAGCTTCGCCCCCTACTTAAAGGGCCACTGACAAACTTGACATTGATATTTCCTTTATAATCTTGAACTCATTGGTCGGAAACGCATATAACCGTAATATACAGTTTTTTTTTTTTTTTAGGCTTTACCGGTTTGTTTTTAAAAACTCGCGAAAGCTACACTTATGCGGTTTGTGCAGGTGAGTTAAACGGCCAGGGGGACATTATGTGGGTGGCTAATCTGTGATAAGTCGGCGAATTAATTAAAATTCGTTAATTAACTTTATAGACACACGTTTCCAGTTTGAAACTTACTGAGCGTCATCGGAAACCACTAGATCAACTCTTTTTAGAACGACTTGAAGCTGTGGGACACTCGGGGGCGCGCCAAAGTTACCACTCGTGAAGCAGTCGCAAAGCTAGCAGCGGCGGAACGCGGTTGATTAAATCATTATCAGGTAGTAATGCGCTGAGGTTACCACTCGTGGAGCAGGCACAAGGCTGGGGCCTTGTACCTGCTTCATTCAAATCTTGTACATAAATCTTCGGGAAATATGCTCCGGGTTTTGTTCTCCTGACATCTTGCAGATCGCCGACGGTTGACTGCACAGTTCTTGCATCTCAGTAATGTAAAAACGCGCACACAAAACCAGTAAAAAAAATATATCGGTGGCAAATTTATGAAGGAAGTACAGTTTTTTATTAGTTCGACGTAACTGTGAATCAGTTTTCACACTGTGTAGGAGCCACACAGTCCACGGTTGCAGTTTTTAACATGCTGGCACGAACTCACTGATGATCTTCTGAATTTCGGGACACAAAGCAGGTACGTGCATGCCTTGACATGTGTATGCAGCTACTCTGTGCTTTCGCAGATCTTTTCTGGGGCAACGTTCAAGGCGCCTTCCTCCAGTGTCTTCCTCCACACGTGTGAGGATCGGATGCCTTTGGTGGATTTACCTTCTCCCGCTCTTTTTTCTTGAGCTCCCGGAAACGCGTGAGCTTCTCTTTGGCAATTGAGAGCAGAACGATCCCTTTGACTTTCGGTCTAAGTGCCTCAACGAAGCTTTGCGCGTTCGTTAAGGCTCAACTCCATTGGACGAATATGCTGCGAATAACCGACGAATTTTGCCCGGCGGCGTTTGCTCTGCGCGTGGAATCAACACAGTGGCTGCTACGTCGCGCGCAAAACGAGCGTGCTGTCGGGCGGCGTTCGCCAGTTATTCGTCGCATAATTCGTTCCATGGAGTTCAGCCTTTATGGAGTACAATTCTGTAGTGGTCAAGTTATACGTGGATTCCTGGTGGTTGAGCACGCCGCCCACTCCATCACACGAGCTTTTCCCCAGCCCTGATGCGCAGAATATCCACTTGGTGACGACTATTCTTTTTTTTTTTTTTTTTTTTAATTCGTGCACCTGGTGCCTATTTTTGAATTGGTTTGGAGCACCGTCTGAAATATAAACGAGTTGCGTAAAAATAGGCAATACTTCCTCCAGTCGTCCTTCGACGACGTTGAGCGCAAAGAGCTCATAGGATTCCAGTCATGGACGATGTCGTCGCTCACTACGCCGAAGCTCACGTTCCCTGTTCTGTCGTAGCCACGCACGTAAAGATGGAAACCATCTTGCTATTCCAATGATGTCCTTGCACCGCGCGCTGGATCACGACACTCCAGTTTTCAGCAAAATCGAAGTGCAAGATGACGGCACGTTGACTTCACATGTGCTTTCTCGAGCCTTATGGCTCTTCGCTGCAGGCACTTCTGATGAAGGAGTGGGGAATGTATTTTTTTTTTTGTCCAGTTTTGAAACTCGTAAAAAAAAATTGCAGAAGATTTATGTACAAGATTTGAATGGTGTGAGAATTTATCGTTCAATCGTAATAGGCTGTATAATGAGTAGCCACCCTCGTTTACTTTGAACCATTCTATAGAGAAACAATTTTTGACATCTTGCGAGGCCTTTTGATTTGTATATACTCGTTACTCATTGTTTTGTAGTGTGCTTATGTGGTTTCTCTCTATCACAAGTTCGCCTGCTTTACGTTCCTTTTTAAAAACCCAAACAAAAATAAAAAACATATTTTCGAAACCGTAGAGGCGCACAATTCCGGTAAGGTTGCTGTATTTTAGTCAAATGAGCACACATTTCACACGATTGCGGTTCAAATAGAGGACATAAAACCAAAATATTACATTTTTAGATTGTTTCTTCTTGTAGTCGACTATTGTATCTAAAAGAATTTAAAAAAAATAAAAGTTGACAAAACGAGTTTTTGAGAAAATCGACTTTAAATTTTCAACATTTGTTATTCCTTCCAACGTTTACGTAAAGGTGTCGGAGCGGCTAGTCTACAGATTATAGTGGTATTATTATATCTATATAGCGCTAAAAAACGAAAATGTACCTTAAGTACAGACAAAGTAAGGACCTGAATGACGTGTTTGACATTTTGTTTAGAAAGAAATTGAATTTCTAAAAAAATATTTGAATACATCAAGGTATCTTTATAGTACCTATCAAATGAGGGGGAAAAGTTAAGATGGTGGAGGAAAAACATTAGCGGCAGCAGAGGCTGTCAAACACGCGACCTGCGACGCAAAAATACTAGTTTCTGCCACTGCGGCTTCTACGCTTCGTAACTCGAGAACAAAAAATCTGGGGAACATGTGGTTTGCGGCCTTTTTCATTTGAGAACTGCCCCCAAAACATATATTTTTTTCGTCCAAATGACAAATAGACCCTTTTAGCCTGCACGATTTGAGATGAAACCTGGGAAAAGTGGCGCCATTCATTGTTGTGGAAATGCTCGGGACATGTGCCGCGCGCCACTTCTGGGAAGAACATGGCATCTGTTATCTAGCTCAGTGCTGCGTTGTGCCGCCATGATTTTCCCAAAGGCTGCACGTTGCACGTGCCACGTGCATCCCGTGCGCGACCGAAAGCGTCGCTGTGGTCGGCTTTCCACGATTGGCCGAACACTGACTATGACGTAGGAAAGGGGATTTATCATCGACGGAATAAGAGGAATGAAAGAACTCTAATTTTGACGGTGTTGGCAGTGTTCCTTTGAGAGCGCAATGATTTCAAGCTTCCACCATGCTAATAACAAACACCATCGAACTTGTTGTTTGCAAGGTAATGACGTCACAAAGGGGAACCATAGGAGGGCGCCACCAAAACATCTCGCCGCTAATAGCATGAAGGGGCTTTACCTCTGTACCGTGCACAATTTTTTTCATTTCCGTAGCGCCCCCTAATTCGCTGCAACTTGCCAATGAGCTGCACGATTTTGACACTAATGGCCCTGTCACACTGCGGAAACAGTCGGAGAACTTTGTCCTTCAACACGAGGAAAACATGTTTTCGGGGACCCTGTCACATTGCGGAAACAGCAACAGTCCGGAAACATGTTGCTGTCGTCCGAAAACCATGTTTCCCAACTTGTTCTCCGACACTCGGGGAACATCCTGTCACACCGGGAAAGCGTGTCGCAAGAACACAAATTGCCTCCTCTCCTGCGCGCTGCCTCTATCCCTGCCAAGCACGCGCGCTCGTGCAGTGCAAGCACTGTTCTGGGCCACATGCTCGCGCTTGTAGCATCGGCTGCGTCTGGACCGAAGCTGAAACGAAGTATAGGCGGCTAGGCTCAGATTCGCTGGCTCCGCTCGTCCCTCGAATCGTTGCCATTTTGGATCGCCGTCTCATCGCCGTCGCTCTACCGTAGTCGATTCATCAGCCGCACGAACCATCTCGTGTTCTCTGGATTTGGCAGTTGCGTTTTGCTACAGGGCTAGACCCTTGCGGGATGGCATACGCGCCGGCCACAGCAGCAGCTTCTGCTTTGGTGCTTCTTTGTGCCATCGATTCAGATGATTCTGACGATCAGCTGCCGCCGCGCAAGAAGCCGCGTTCAAAATGGACCAGCGCTTCCGCGATGTCGCTGTATCCTTTGTCTTTAAGATCACGTCGGTGATATCGCTCATCTCGCACGTCCCACAAAAATCGACGTTCCTCGACCATCGTGATCATTTTCGACTCCTCAGTCGAAGTGAACGGCACAGTTGAAGGGTTCGACGGCATCTCGAGCGAAACACTGAACTGATCGAATAAACTCGACCGCTCCGACAAGCCACACAGTGCAAGAAGGGATGTGCTAATTGCAATAGTGATGGGGCTGCTTAGAAATGGGGAGTTGTCAATTATTCAAGTATTCTCGTGCGACTATCTGTACTGAAAAATATAGATGTTGCCGTGTTGCTGGAAAAACAATTCGCTCAGCCACCGAAATGGGCAACACGTGTCGTCCGACACAAGTTGCCGAGGTTTCCGTTGCCAAAAGCTGTCACACCGAGACAACATTGTCGCTGTCGTTCATGTTGTGTTGCTGTTTCCTCAACGTGACAGGGTTGTCGGGCAACAGAGCCGACAGCCGACATGTTTCCCGACTGTTGAGAAACATGTTTTGTTGATGTTTCCGCCGTGTTTCCTTAATGTGACAGGGCCTAATGGCGAGCAATCGTTGAGCGTTGCCAAAGGGCTGAAAATGAACAACAAAATTTTGGTGTGTATTTCTGCGCAACCTAAAACTTAGTCTGCCCCAACAGGCGACTTGTCTCCAAGCTGTAGATAACAAATTTAGCCAGGGCAATACAACCGCTAGCCTGTAGTCTTTAACGTGCATCACGCAGTAGTAATACAGGACCTCACGCCGGTACGATGCTCATCCAGATCGAAACGGGCAGAGGTGGGGATTGAACCCAGGATCCCTGGGTTCTGCAGCGCGAGCTTATGGTCCACGTGCTCCGAGCTGGTGTGCGCTAGCCCGCTCGGCCACCGATCCCCCTCCAAACGGCTGAAGTAGAATACTGTCTGCATGCTGCGCCCCTTTTTTGACTGGAGATTGATTGGTGACGGTAGAGCCTGACTGACCACCGTCAAGCAAACGCGTAGCGAACAGCCCCCAAGTGAGAACTTTGGGCTACATATGTCTCTCGCCATCCGTCCTCTGAGAGTCTTACATTCAACGTTTTAATGCGAAAGCATTAACTGTCCCATGGAACGAACCTACGTCATCAATTTTTGAAGCCGCGCCAAACGGCACCTAAATTTCCCTGTCCCAATGGAGCGAAACCTGCCGTCTGTAGCAGCGATCTGATGGATAGGCTCCCATTGGCTGGCGCGCGTCATATTTTCAAGGAACGAGGCTCCCATTGGCTCTCGCGCGGCGTAGTTCCAAGGAACGCCACCAGAGAAGCCCTTCCAAGGAACGCCACCAGAGAAGCCCTACCAATAAAGAGCGCCGAGACCGTAGACGTCAATCCCAGTTTAATCGGACTGAAAATGCGTACCAGATTGCTGGGCGATTCTGTTAAGCGTGAAACACCAAATTATCGCCAAAGTAAACATGCCACACATTTCACGTTCAACACAATCGCCCAGCAATTTGTTATGCGTTTTTACTTACGCGAATTTGTTTCTGTAGCTTTGAAACATTTCTTTTGCTTTTATTATTTAATTATTTTAGAATAGTACTTCCCACGTATTAATCTAGCCGGTTAAGAATTTTTTTTAACTGTTTTGCTTTCATTTGAGTGATATACCGGATGATTACGGGTCAGCCTATTTCTCTCTGGGCAGAAGAGCACGGCAACAGAAGACGTGGTGTTTCGAAGCTCGTTCCCTCTAGCTTCGGAAGGACTGAAAGGGGAGCGCCGAGAGAAGCATCAGAAATAATGCTTGATCCCATGGCTTAATCCCGCCGCTTGAGCGGCCATGCAGAGCCATCGCGTCTGTTCTGCATAGCCGTGTTTCTTGATGGATTCGCGTACCCACCCCGCTCCAGTGACAGGATAACTTTTCTTCCGTTGCCGGTCGTCAGCTCTGGCGATCGTATGACGACGATGATAGCTGTATCCGGCCTTGTTCTATTCTCGGCTGACTCGGGGTGAGACTTCGCGGCTGCTTTCCGTGTCACTCGCGCGCGTGCAACTTGTCTTGAGCTGCCGGCGAGCGGGTGTCTCGCTCTTCTCTCTCTGCCTTGTACCCGAATGCGACAGTGGGTTGGCTGTCTCTGTCGCGTCTTTGTCTCTGCTGCCACGGCACTTGGGATGAACAAGTAGAGAAAAGCGAGTTCAAATGTCGCCGCGGCCTTTTAGTTTCACGCGGGTGTCTACGAGGGGGACGCTTGCGACACGGACGTGGGGCAGTGCGTGTGGGCGTCCCTTTGTGTCGGGTGTCTCTCTGCCTTTCTCAATGACACAAAGTCCTTTCGTTGGGTACAAAGCAATTCGAGTTGTGTGTGGCGTTCTTCAATGGTGTTGCGGTTGCTAGGCGGTTTTATCGGCGTAACTTTGACCTGACAGGCAAGCTGGATAGAGTAAAAGGACTCCAGTGGTAGAAGCGTAATTCGCTTGCACTTGCATCGAGCCCTTCTCCGCATAAGCAAGCTCTTTCGTTCGTTTCCCGCATTCATTTCTGAAAACGATTTGAAGGCTGGAAGGAAACGACCGCTCGTACTCGCTCTCGCCTGTCATCGTCAGAGCTCCGATTAGTTTCTTCACTTGCTCGTTAGTTCTGAGTTTATCTTGTCTTCAACCGACAGACGGCAGAAGGTGATCTGTATCAATCTTCCATAATAGAGCTAAAAGCGCCTCGCGAACTTGGGGCTTTCGGCTGTTGTAATGCATCCACAGTGTATATTGAAGCCTCTCACCGTCACACTTTTCACTTCTACCGTTTCTACTGTTCGTGTAACCAGGTGTAGCGTTGGCTACGAACCAAATCTGTATTCATACTGCGTTCTTGAAAATCTCAGATCGTACGAATATCGCGAACGTCGTGTCGGCAGGGGCATCGTTGTGCTACGGCAAGCTGTTCGTTCGACCGACTGTGGTCCCTTAACTGATGCCTCATATTCACCTTTGACCAACCAGAGGACAGGCTTGCTCCGCGTGCGTAGATGTGAGTCGAAATTCAGTTCATCCCACTGCATTTGTAAAACCGATTGTAAGATCACCTTTACAAAGTTAAACGGTAAAACACGCAAATCTTACAATACCCAGTGTTTATAAAGCCGCAGCCCACAGTGCAGTCTCCGCAGCCCAACCCGCGCATGTTCGTCGCTTCGGAAAGCGACCTAAAGCGCGCCATACTTACGGATGCTGAAAATGGCAACGGCTAGGAACCCTTTTCTGGGATTGCCTATAAAACACGCCAAAAGTAAAATATGAGATAGGTATACTGTTAGGACCCGTTGTATGTTTATATAGTCCTGCTAAATTTGTTTTGAAAATGGCGCGATAGTTTCGTGGATAAATGGATTTATATGCGGGACCCTCGGATCCGCGCCATTCGAAAAGGCCGCCGTGGCTGAAGGACTGGTGACGTCACCAGCCAACCGCGCGGTGTCCCCTTGCACGCACTCACATACTTGGCTTCGAGGTGGTCTCGAGCTTCAGCTTCTTCGTTTACCTTCCGCGTTTCGAGCATGCGGTCCGTGACGATTATCTCTACGGCATTGCTCGCTTTGTCGAAGTCTTTGACACTGATCGCAGCAGCGATGAGAGTCATTGTTATCAAGATATGTTGGAAGCTGTTCATTTTAGAGTGCCTTCATACACACTTGCGCTTTTGCTTGCGTGGTGACATCTCAGCCATTTTTTCGCCCAATCGTTTTTTTATGCATTTTGAAGCGCGCGCAATCTGGTGTCACTCAGCTCGAGCGCGTAGCTTTGGCTAATGCAAAGACGCCATTTTACCGCCCAAGTCACACACTGAGTGCGCGAGAGCGTCACGCGCTGGCACATTCAGGGCCAGCAATGGATGTCTTCACCCTCAGACAGACAGACATGTAGGCACCCCAGTTCATTTTGACTGCGACCCGCTGGTGACCAGCTCCAGCGACGGCGAGTCACGGACGAACTCGCCGTTGTAGCCGTCGTCCGGGACAATCTCTCAGTCTCAGGTGCATGCAGAGTTGAAGGTCAAAGGACCAGGGATGAGAGCGAGAATAGCGTTCGGGTTGCCGAGTTGCGTGAGCGGTTTTGATCGTACCGCGGCGAGGAGAGCTTGGGCGATCATGGGGGCGCCTAGAATGAAAGAGCGTTCATGATCACGTGGTTTATGGACACCCTGGTGGGACTAACTTGGGCAGTGTTGCCTGGTCGCCGGGTGAAAATGATCAAAATTCGTAAAATGATTATTGCAATTGCTAGAGCGCTAAAAATCTTGAAATTTGGTGTATATACTAAGTAGCCTATGAGCATTCCATTTCGAGAATAATATATCCGTTTAGTTTTCGTGTCATTTCCTTTTTAAAGGGATACTGAATCGAAATTTTGAGCTCACAAAACAAGGCTGGACTGATAGGCGGAACGCTGCAGAACCTAAAAACACCATTCATACGGCGATATCTCTAAAGCAGTGGTTCTCAACCATTGATGGTTTTTGCGGACCCCTTGTGGATCGCCGAAGAGGATGGGGGACCCCGTTCGTGGTAAGGGATGGAAAAGGTATAGGTTAATTGTGATAAGAATTTAATAAATCGATATAAGTAAGGCCTACACTTCGCTCATTGACATACGCACGAGAAAACTCATTCGAAAATTGGAACGTTTCTTCTCAATCTAAAAGAATACAACTTTTATTGCCGGGCTTGACTAATGAGGCAGGGCTTCGCGGACCCCTAGAATGCCTTCGCGGACCCCCATTTGAGAACCACTGCTCTAACGGATCGCCTTATTTTTGGAAAAGAAGTGCGCGATCGAACACGGCCGACGAGGCAAGTCATGTCACGATTCCCATTCCCTCTCCTCCTCGCTACGTCCCGTCGAGCTGGTGAACCGAAGCGAGGAGGAGAGAAGCGAGGCTGCTTCCCCTCATTCGCAACTGTTCCAGGAGGACCGTGACGTCATAGCCCTCGCTTGATCGCGCCCTTCTTTTTCAAAGGTACGGCCATCCGTTTGAGATATAGATGTTTAAGTGATGTTTTGGAGTTCGTAGCTTCCCGTTCAACGCTTCTGCAGCCTTATTTTGCGAAATCCAAATTTCGGTTCAGTATCCCTCTAACTCCGGCGTTTTCTTCGTAGTCCCCGATTTGCCTGAAAAGTTTGTAAACACACCAAAATACGTCGCTGAAATAGTCACCAAAATATTGGGCCAGAATAAATTTTTTCCGCGAAGTTATGGAATTTACAATTTTGGTCCTCACCGGGTTTTTCAAAGTTAGTCTCTACTGGCATCAATGAAAAAAGTGACGACAGGGGAAGGCAGGGGTTCACTCTTAGAACTGCGGACTTTGTTCCCAACTGATTACAAGCAGTTTCATGGTGTCAAATCAATGCTCTGGAAGCTCGTTCTAGCACCCGCGCAGCAGCACGAAATAAATGCTATAGTTAGATTTCATTTTTAGACTCCCCGGTCGACCTGCAAGCCTGCCTTCCCCTGACGTCGTGGCATTGAAAGGCTGGGTATACTTGAGTCTTGGTTTTGACATCATTTTTAATTGCCGATTTCACAATAACTATAGTATTACAAATTTTGCGATATAAAATAGCCTACCGGAAAGGGTCAAGATCGGTGATTCCGAATATATAGTTGGTGTAGCTAAAAATATCGCCTAAGTACCCCTTTAAACCAAACAAAAACAAGGTAGACGGTGTCTCGAGGTTCCATATCCAATGTTTATGGCATCTTTATTGTTTTTGTACATGTTCGTTTGTTTTACACCCACGCGCGCGTACATACGTACGTACGTACATATGCATACATGCATACATTCCCATCATAGAAATAAAAGTTCGGCCCTTGACATGTAAAACTTAAGCAGCTTTCACTAGATATTGGTCTAGATTCTAGAATTTCAAGAACCGGGCTCCTGGCCGGATGTCTTTTGAGCTGGCACGTATCCAGGCGGGCCCCCCCCCCCCCCCCCCCCGAAATCTTCCATTTTGCTGGGACCTCCTCTCCCCCCTCCCCCTCATACAGCATTTTGTCATAGGCCCCCCCCCCCCGAAACAAAATCCTGGCTACGTGCACGCCTGCTTTTGAGCGTTGTCTGGTGCGTGCTTTGCTCACTTTCCGAAGCGACGACCGGTGCCTCTGACAGGGTGAGAAAGGCACGGAGGTCTTTCAGTTGCCCCGTCTCCATCTTTAGCTTCCTTCTACCTTCGATAACACTTCCAGCCTCGGGCGTGCACGCGCAAGCGGAAGGTAACACTTGCATGTTGGAGGCCGGGCGCCTGAAAGAGACGCCCCGCCGTTTTCATCTTGTAGTGACTCCAAATGATATTCTAGAGTCACTGACAGAATGAGAACAGCAAGGAAGCTTTGCAATAGTACCACCTCCTGCGCGAGCTTCCACTTTGGTGACATTCCGGCGTCTCATGATCTTCGAGCGTGCACGCCCACTAATAGCACGGCTGAAGGCAACGATCGCGTCTTGAGTCATCTCAAAGAGGCGCCCTGACGTTCTCATTCTGTCAGGGACTATTGGCGACGAGACGTCACGACCAGGATTGCCAGTTGCAAGGGACAAGTTTGATTATGTGTGTAAAAAGCATGGTGGAAGCCTGAAGTCATCTCGTTCTTAACATCATCAAAGTTCTGCCATTACCCTTATTTCTCTACTGGAAAAGCAGAATTGATACTACTAAAGAGAAGACGTCGTACTGAGCGTTTGGCCAATCGCGGAAAGCCGACCATTTGTTGATTGTTTTTTCTCAACGAACAAAACAATGCCTGCACTGCCCGTGCATGACCAAACTTGTGTGGGAATGATTTTGATGTGGTTCTTTGATTCTCAGTTCAGAGGCCAGATTCACGAAGAGCTTCTTAGGTTACGAGAACTTAGCTAAGAAGTTCGTAAATTAAGAACATCGTAAGAGGAGAAATCGGTATTCACGAACGCGTTCTTAAGTGAGAGGAGGAAAGCGACGTTCTAGTACGGAAAAACTAAAACTTCCGATGCACCGCAAGCTCCCCATTCCCGCGAGAGCGGGCTGTTGTTATGGCGACGGCGTCTTCGGCAACACGAACAACCAATCGGAGAGCTCGGCATGGTTCCGAGCAGTTCGGAGCACGTGGATTTTTAATAACAAACACAGGCGGCCTTTCCGCCACCGCTTGTCTGGGATTCGTGTCCGTGGAGTCATATGTCGACGCTAACACGATTTAAAAACGCCCGAATGCCGAGGCCGGGATAACCACCTTCGTTGACTGCTACGAATTCTAGCGCTACGAAGTCAACACGGCTGTCATCGTTGCCAAAAGAAGACCCGTGCCAGTCGTTTGCAAAGCGGCGTAGATAGAAACAAATCGCCGCGACAGCTCCGGAGCTGTCGTAGGACTCCACAGTGACCTGCGCAAAAGTTTCGATAATTTCGTTTCGTGAATACGAATTTGTTTTACGTTTTGTCCTACGCTCATTTTTGGCGTAACGTCGTTTCGTGAATATGTCCTCAGTTTCGCATTCCCTGAAAAGTCGGACGTGAGTGCAGAAAGCAACAAGAGCGCGCTCTGCTCATCGTCGTCTCCGGCAGATAAAGAGAGAAAGGGAAGAAGACGCGGGTGTCCCGCGCCCGCATTTGCGTCGGTGCTCGCAGGCACTTAGAACATGGGCCCGGCTCCAATATTGAGCCTCGCGGAGCGGGGGCAAAAGTGCGCGGACGGCGCAGAGAGGGAGGAGGGAGGGAGGAGGGCACGAAGGGGTATGCCCACTCTGGCTGTTTGTTCCGGTCGCGACGTGCCCTTTTATTAAGGGTCCGGCGGTGGTCCCAGCTTTTATGGGAAATGTCCCCGGGATGTGTTCCGCTCCGTGTTTTGCCGTGTTCCGGCGCAGGCGCTGCCGTCGCTCCTTCGTGCGCTTCTCCTGACGTGGCCTTGCGAGCTGGCTGGAACAGCGCGGTCCCCGGCTGCGTCGAACTTCCACTGCGCTGGCCGTGGGCTGACACGGCTTCGACGCAGCCTACTAGACTTTATTCGCGCAACCATTTCTCTAGTTCATTATCCCGCTGTTATTCTTGCGCACGTTTGGCAACCTCATTAAAATGCTCCTGGGAAGAACCGCAAAAATGTGGCTTTCCTTCGTTTACATGCAGATTTTACTCCCGCTACCACATGCTAACTCGGACACCCGGCCATGGGGAGACTTGGCATTTTGCCGCCCTAGACAGTTTTCGGAAGTGTCACCCCACACCTTTTCTTTTCCTCCGGTCATCGGAAACATATGTGCATATTTTTCTTGAAATTGTCCCTATTGGCAGTTTTGTACAGGGTTGCCGAAAATCGTCTCTCTTATCTTAACAGCTCTCAAACCTTTCCAAGTTGTCGCTCCACCAGAAAACTGCGACAATAATTGGATTTCCACATTGTCGAGACCATGCGTTTTCTCTACTGGTCATGTGGTTCGCAAACTTCTCACGCAAACTCATTTGATGTCCCTTTGTTCCTCTCATACAAACCCCCAGTTTCAAACCACAAGGACCAAAAAGGCATTCGCCACAGTCTCTTTCCACACAAGTCAGGAGCGCGGACCTTTCTGCCCATTTTAAAATTGGCTTCCCAAGAAGCTGTTTGAGAGGAATCGGACTTGGGAGTCGCTGTAAGCCTACAGACGTCTTGATGACTGCAAATTGGAGTCAGCGTTTTGTGAAAATTGGTGCATCGCCACGAAATCTTGATCTACATTATCGATGATATTTGCTTTCTCTAGAAAGGTTGCATGTTGTCTGACTGACTGTGTCAGTTAAAACTGAACCCAAAGAAGTGGATCTTTCTTTCGTGTCTTTGCAATGTTCAGCTCCCCAGAATTCTTTTTTTTTTTTCCTTAGAGCGCAGCTCTTAGGCGTCCGTAACCGGCTTGAGCGGCGTCGCCGTCGGCGTAACCGCGCGTTGCATTATGGGACGTTTCCCGTAGTGACGTCACACATGACATCACGTGTGACGTCACGAGGGCAAAATACCCCGCTAAGTTTGGCGATAATTTTCCCGCTATATTAGGCGGGAAAACTTCCCCGCCAAATTTATCGGAAAAGTTTTCCCGCTAAATTTAGCGGAAAAATTTACTCGCTAAATTTAGCGGGAAAATTTTACCCCCTTGACGTCACATGTGACCCTCCCCTACGTGCGCTCCCCTCCTCAGTTCGGCATTACAGTCAAGGTAAAAAAAGTCTTTCGTTTTTTTACCTTGCGCACTGTATCGAAAGGAAAAAAAAAGCATTGTTACTACTTTGATGAAGGACACAATTGCGCTGAAGTACTTGGGATAAAAAAAAAGTGTCTACCGCAAGCAATCATTCTATTGTTGTTTTCTTCGAGTTGTTACAATGCATCGTTCTCTCTCCCTCCTTTATTTGTGTCTACTCTCTCATTCATTTCCCATAATTTAATTTGGAGTACCGTTAATTTTTATTCTGCCGCTGTTAAGATCATTTGCCGCGTCGCACTGTCCGTTGTTTCACGCGCAAAGTCTCGTTTCCTCTTCCTTTTCAAACTTGGAGCTGACACGACGCTTGACCGTCAAGCCAAACTGGAGCTGACACAACGCACGTGGCTGCCAGGGTTGCCAACTAAAAAATAAAAAAAAAACGCTAAAGGAATTTAAAAAAAAAAAACAAACGCTAAAACCACTAGTTCTAAAGCTCAGGGCAAAACTACTTTTTAACACTGTTTACTGCTATAGTGAGTCTAACAACAGCCCATTAAATAAAAGAACCCTTAAAAGGAAGCTACCCTGTTTTATCTGCACAGTGCATCCATGCAGAGAACGATGTCTACTTACTGTTACCATGTTTCTTGTCTAGCAATACCTGACAAGATACATTTTCATAGTTCGATATTTTGTGCAATAATTTGGTGGCAGTTCCGATCTTCAGTGACCAAATTTACATGCTTTGCAAGTCAGATTCTCCACTAGAGCTACCTGATTCGTCTGAAGTCGCTTAATTGGAACTTCCAGTAACCATTCTCGAAATTTAGAGCCCTATAACCTCCCACCCCCCTTTTCCGCTTTTTTTTTTTTTTTTTTTTTAATTGGTGTGCATAGAGTATTGGGCATGTCATGTGGCAGACTTGGAAAACGAATTCATACATTGACGCACAAATCAGTTCAAAGCATGTTTCAGTGTTTGCCACCGTACCATCTCACCGAAAACAATTTTGCTGAGATTAAGCAAAAATAACGACCCCATGACTAACTTACCACAGAAATTATGCTATTTAAGAATCATAATGTAAACTAGATAACAAAAAAATAAATAAAAAAAACGCTGCCATGACTTAACATTCGCTAAAGGGCTGTTTATACTCCGACGTTCAGCGCAGTGAACGAAGCGTAGCGCAGAACGCGCGCCTTTCATTGGCTGGCAACCAGGAACTCGATATCTGCGACCAATCAGTAGGGAGTTTTCGTAGACCGTTTTCGCCATTCCGCAACACCCTCCGCAACCCGCTACGCTACCCGGAGCTCTACAGTCAAGGCTATCGGCGCGCATGCGCAGTGTCAACTTCTTCGTTGCGGAGGGCTTAGCGGAGGGGGAAACGCGGTCTACGAAAACTCCCTAGTATCTGTGCGCGCTGCGCTATCGCCGCGCCCGTCGACGTTACATTGGAGTATAAACGTACCTTAAAAACCTCGCCAACCGCAAAACGGAAATTTCTCTCGCTAGACAACTTAGAAAACCGCTAAATTAGCAACCCTGGTGACTGCGTTTAACGATTTTTTTTTCCTTCTGGCGAATTGCGTTACCTTTGTGTGTGCTTTCCTTTTCTGTGTTGTGCTATGGCGGTTTGTCCTGGAGACGTAACGACCCAGTCATCGCTTTTTGGCGTTTTGTGCACGGGACTAGATTGCCTGTGAATCGACGGAACTATAGCTATCCTCAAAAATGTTTTGCCGTCTCCGAATATTCGGCCGCCTTATGCAGCTGCCTACTCTGCCATTTGACCAATCCCCCCCCCCCCCCCCCCCCCCTGTCGCAGGATGGCGAATATTCAGAAGCTACTTATTGCAGATTCTCGCCACGCTATCACCACCGAACACCCCCTAACATCAAGGCATCCGGTAGGTGATGAAAATAAGGAGTTTTCGTAGATCGTTTTGGACGTCCCGCAACGCTCTCCGCAACCCGCTACGATACCCGGAACTCTACAGTCAAGGCCTTCGGCGCGCAGGCGCAGTAGCGGCTTCTTCGTTGCGGAGGGCTTAGCGGAGGGGGAACCGCGGTCTACGAAAACTCCCTAATAAATTGTGAGCGACGGAATCCTCAGTGGCAAAGGTCTGACGTCGGAATGTTCGGATGACGAGGTTGAAACTGTTCGGACTTTCTCGTTGCGACGAAACGACGACGTCTATTTTTATGGTTGATCTTCGGCGCGTGTGAATTAAAAGGACGCTGCAGTGCATGGTGTCCGGTGGAATGCGGGTGTACAAAGATGTCTGCGGCGTGCAGGAGTGTGGCGATGGGGACGCGCGTGACCCAGGCGACGCCCCTGCACTTCACGGACAAGTCTCAGGCCGGCGTGGCTCGGCTGCTGGACGATCTGCACCGGCTCATGGACGACCGGGACTCGGCGGACGTGGTCTTCCTGGTCGGACGAGAGGAGGTGCCCATCTACGCCCACTGCCTCATTCTGCGCGCCAGGTCAGTCCCCGCCTTTTCTTCCTCAGGGTTCCTTCACTGAGTTGCTTGGTAGAGCATTCCTTCCCCGTTCGACCTCCGATCAGCTGGCTTCTGGCACCGTAACTCGTGAGTCGTGACGGGTACCACAGCCAATAGTAGAAAATCCCCAGACTCGGAGCAAACAACACAGCCCACAAAGCAACGGAACCAATGGACAAGTTAGGGTGCATACATTTAGAGAGAGGACAGAAACGAGCGTATATGAATTTCTCTTCTCTCCCTAAATGTATGTATCGTATACAGGGTGTTCAACGGTAAACAAAAACAAACATGACCGAACTTCCGGGGGCATTATGTTGCTTCCGGTTGGCCATTGTTTTGGCTTGTTTTTGAGGACCCGCCGTGAGTAGTGCATACTTTAAAAGCCTCACCGCCGAGGACCAACCGCGGTACCTTCAGAAATTTACTTACGTTTTATAAACACGCCTTCCTGATCCCTTGGATGAAAAGAACGAACATTTGTTCCTAATATATATATATATATCCGCCTGGCCCATATAGCGGGGAACGACTTTAAACCTAAATACAGTCAGTGCGCAGGCGACCTGGTGGAACTTTACCCTGATTATTTAACCCGAGGCTGGGGCAGAAGGGGAAAAAAGCTTTGATAGTGGTAGAAAAGGAAACAGGGACTTCAAACCTACAAGTCCTTAAACGCGTTGAACTACTTCGTGAACGGAAAGGCATCGGCGTTGGGCACATGTATCCCTCTCCCAGGCGCCGAAGATACGCGCCGAGCTCCACCGCAGGGGTCGCCGAGCCGGATCTTAGTGCGGACGATCTCCCGAAAGTTTTCATTATGCTTCCATCAGTGCGACGCGAGTCTCTCTAATGTACACTTTTCTAGTGTTTTTATTCGTGCCGGTGCGTATCGGCAACTTAAAAGCACGACACTGGGGCATTTCTAGAGCGTAGCTCTCACAGATTTGCTCGCTGGAGAACAAAGAGTCGTCGCGAACCCACCTAAACACAAGGTAAATATAGTACAACCGGAAGTATTTCTCTCCCCCTGTAATGGCGGCCGGAAGAAGCCGTTCACCATGACTTTGACAAGAACTAGGAGCTTTCCTCGCTACAGTTAAGAACAATTTCTTTTACTAGCTTCTCGGGTGTCCTACCTTTAAACCCCTTTTCGTTTGTTCTTTTTGAACTTATAACTCCGTTAATGTGTTTAAAATATAGTTTGTACCATTTTAAAGGTGCTTATAAAAGTAATTACACCGCGACGAGCTCATAAAATAAAAAAAATGAATGTAGGGTTTTTTCATAGACAGAACATATATCAGAAAAAAAAAAAAACACCTTTGGTGTTAAATAGCGTTTAAAACTGCATAATTTTTTTTTTTTTTTTCGTGGGAGCATCACGCTTCTTTTGAAGAACCCAAAGAGTTTCCGGAGACAGACAGGCGAAGCATTCCTTTAAAACGGATTGATCCTTGGAGGGCACGACCGAAAGAAAGCCGCGCCTTCGGTTGGCGCATGGACATACGACAGCGGCTTATTCCCTCTAGGTTGCGCGTTTATCGTCCCCAGCCAGGGCGGCGTTGCCCGATGCAGAGAAGACGTCGCTGTCAAAGAGACGCGAGCTTCTCCGCACTACACGCGAGCGTGACGTTGGGTTCACTGCTCTCGCTGGCGTCTATCGCCATTCAAGCTCCCGCGCTTCGGCTTTTCCGGAGGCGCTGCTGTTATTGTTGTTGTTTCAATATCTGTCGTCTCTCTCGAAAAACTGATTGTCGTCGACGTCTTGGATGGATTTCTTTTTCTTTCCTTTTTAAACCGGCCTCGCACCGCCATTCCCGAGTTATGCTTCGCTCGTTGCAAAGAAAGGAAGCGACATTAAAAAAAAAAAAAAAAGTATATATAAGAGGGCAATGACGACAGCCGTCTTTCTGAGGCTTTCCGCTGAAAGCGCGCGTGGCTCGACGCTGATTTTGCATTTGTAGGGAAAGGCTTAGCGGCGGGTGCGTACGCGGGGAATGAAACTGCGAGCGTCGCCTTCCTCTCGCGCCTGTCTCGACTGCACCATTGTGAAAACGGGGGAACCGGTCGTGAAAAATCGGGTGCCTGGTTTGGACGGCGTGGGTGCTGAGACAAAGCCAGGAGCGGGGGAGCGAGCGGCCTGATTAATTGCGCCGAAAGCAATGCGTCACTGTCGGCGCCCGTCGCGGCTCTCCTGGTCCGCTGGCTGCGGGCCCCGGCTCCGGTCCGGGTTTGCGCGCGCGACCGCTGGCTCGGAACGCCGTCCCCGCGAGAGCGGGAAGCGGGCTCGCCGGAGGAATACTCGGCACATCGGATCCCGATTGATTCCGCCCGCGGCAAGATGGCACTAGCCGGTGGCCCGAGTCGCTCCAGTGGCGCGTCTCCGGCAGCAGCCGTCTAATTAATCCTCGATCCGTGTTGTGGAGCACAAGAACGGTTAAGTGTCGCCCGGCCACACGCACCGTGGTCGCTCGTCTGGGGCTTCCCGCTGATGTCGGCGCTTTTCTTGCAGCCTTTTCCTCGGGCTCATTTGGGCCTCTTGTTCTCGCGGGGCGCTTCGTTGTAAAGGCCGCCCTTTGTCGCTCACCTCAGACAACATTAGCGTGTTCTCCGAACGGTCTCACAAGAGTTCCTGGCTGTAGCGCAGCGTGATGCGATGTCCTTAGTGAATTAGTGAGTTTTCATCAACTGCCCTCGAATCAGGGATGCGGCAGCCGCGTTATGTAAGGACGCGGACATCCGCTCATTATGTCTGAATAGCTCCCAAGTTTTTTTTTTTTTTGTCATTCTTGAGTGAGAAATGGTGGAAAGAACATGTCATGACGTCACAAAGTGAGCCGATTTGGAAATTCACTCCAAGGAATCTGTCGTGATCGTGGCTACAGAAAAAGCTATAGGTTGTTCATTTTGAAAAGCTTGACAGGAAGAAAGATTTTGAGTTGCTCTGTATTGTGACAGCCAGTATTGGTCTAAAATAACTAGTAGAGTATGACCGTTTGTTGTTAGATATTTGAGATTTTCGTAAGACATGTAGATACAGGTATTCGAAATTCCCGCCAAAATACATTGCATTCCTCTGATCTTCCAAGCTAAGGGAAAGTGTGTTAAATTTCCAGTTTTGGCAAGTTTTTGATTTATAAAACATACTGTTTCGCACAGCGGAATCGATCATTACTCCACAGTTTAACCAATCCATAATTTCACGATGAAAGTCAGAAAAAAAGGAAAAAAGACGCAGGCAAGCTGGTGAACTAAAGTTATAATGAAAAACACAAAAAGACTACACGCACATGCACACCGTATTAAAAGGCAACTAATAATTTTATTTCACATCGTCACATATATAATACAATCGTCCACCCTCTGTGAAGGTTACCAACTTCCAGAAGCGGATTTGGGGGGGGGGGGGGGCGAAAGAAACGCCCCCCCCCCCCTCCCCCGCCAGCCGAATGCTTACCGCCCCTCCCAGGTCTGACCCATAAATCTGCCCCTGCAACCTTCTCGCAGCAAGATAACACAGAACACAAGAAACAACATCTGCTGCTCCTGGGACACGCCTAACCACAAGCATACCCAACGAAGGAATAGACCCGCACTACACTGACGCTTTCACTGAACCCCATTACTCATCTGCAGAAAACTTTTCATTTCTCTGTTCAACAATAAGGACGTCTGACTTGCACAGTTCCGACCGCTAACAACTTGAAGCGTTTCCTTCATATTTAGCCTATCACATTATGTTTCTTCTTTTAGGACACTTGTTTGTTCCCAAATCGGTTTGCACCCATTGCATTATTCAACATACTTTGATAGCTCAGAGGTTTGTGCCTGGTTTTTAATCACCCTTTTATGTTTTTATTTGTTCTCAGTCTCTATTTTCATTCTCGTTCCAGTATAGTGAGAACGCTCGGCAGTTTAAAAAAGTCAGGAATCGATATCGGGTTGGAATGTCATGGTTGGAATGTTCATGACCATGCAGAGGCGTACTGATCCTAGTCGGGCCCAAGTATACTCGCACAGACCGCCACTGATTTCATTTCATTTCATTTATTATTCCCTCAGGGCCCAAAGGCAATACAGAGGGGAGTGGGCGGTTAACACATAAAGGTAACATAGTTGAGTGAGGGAAAAAAAAAAAAAAAACACGAAAAAATTCGGGCTACTCAATATCTGTTAAAAAGTTGGTAATAACATTTTTTTTAAATCAACAGTGTTAGTTATTGACACTATATGTGCGGGAAGGCGATTCCAATCACTGGAGGTCTGGGGTAGAAAAGAGGCATTAAAAGTGGAGGTGCTGCAATGGGGAATCCCTACCTTTAGGTATTGGTCTACACGTGATGATATGTACGATGGTTCTAAAAACAATGCTTGACGAAGAGCGGGGTTAGAGTAATAAATCTTGTGAAATAAACATAGACGAGATATTTTTCTTCGGAAAGAGAGATCAGGCAAGGAGAGGGACGATTTCATGGAAGTTACACTGGCTGTACGATGATAGTTCGAAAGTATGAAACGGGCTGAATGATTCTGAATAGATTCGACAGCTGATGCAAGGGTGATACCGGCGTTCCAGATAGAAGCTGCATATTCAAGTTTAGGACGAACTAGGGTTTTATAGAGGAGAAGTTTTAACGAAAGGGGAACAAGCGAAAAGTTACGTTTGAGATATCCCAAAAGTCTATTTGCGTTGTTAGTGACATATTGGACGTGGATATTCCCGGAGAGGTCGTTGGTTATGTGAATGCCGAGATATTTATAGGAGGACACAGAAACTTGAGTAGAATTGTTGATAGAGTAGGAAGGACAAGTGTTGTTATGACGAGAGACTCTCATAGATGTACATTTAGTGATGTTAAGCTCTATGAGCGATTCCTTGCACCATTTGCAGATGTTGTTAATATCAACCTGAAGGGCGGAAATGTCAGAGTCGTTAACTATCTCTTTATAAATTACACAATCGTCAGCGGAGAGACTAATAGAGGAAGAAGCATGCACAGGAAGGTCATTGATATAAATAAGAAATAAGAGTGGTCCGAGTACGGAGCCCTGAGGGACACCGGAGTTAACAAGTGAGGGCGAAGAAGTAGTGCCATTAGTTCGAACAAATTGGAACCGATTCGTTAGGAATGATTTTATCCATGTGAGGACATTGGGATCTATGTTAAGGTTACTATGTTTATGAAGAAGTAGCTGGTGAGAAACCTTGTCAAAAGCTTTTGAGAAATCCAAGAATATGCAATCAGTCGTAGGACCCCGGTCTAGAGTGAGGTGAAGATGATGAGTTAATGTTAGTAGTTTGGTATCGCAGGAATAAAACTTTCGGAAACCATGTTGAGCTGTGTTGAAAAAAGAGTTTGAGTCAAGAAAGTTAAGAAGATGTGAATATATTACGTGTTCAAGAATTTTGCAAGCACAAGCTTCTTTGTCGCGGTGAAATTATGAGGACAAAAGGGGATTATGCCTTTCAGTCTTGTCTTCGCAAAGCTTGACGACGTAATTGTAGGATCGCAACCACCCGCCTGACGACAGTCGAGCGCAGCTCATGGATTGGACACGAGAACTGCGTGAGCACTCGAATTCGGCTCTTAACAATCGATGTCTCGGTGGACACTCGGGTAGTGGCTCGTGTCCAAGCGCTGCAGTGATGAGAGTAGCCAAACAATGCCTGGAGCTCAGCACGCGTTTTCTACTGGCTATAATTAACGTTGGCGGCATAGGATAGGCACCAGGCCACGTGGCCGCTTATTAAGGCGAAAGCCGTATATGTCCCATTACGGGAAAAGGCGGCGTCGGCGTTGTGCCCTAAAATATGGCCATAAAAATAATACGTCATCAAGCAGGCGCCGCTCAAGGTCAAAGCGGACGCCCCTCAGAAATGAAACACAAAGAAATGCACTGCAACGCAGATGCTTCGTCACTGGGGGAGCGTGATGTCACCGCCGGAGCGCCGCGTGCATCTTTTAAAGTATGTCGTACCAACTCGCCCAAGCTTCAACTTTAACAGCAAAAGGAAGACGAAGCGCGCTGCCTCCGGCCCGTCAGTTGCGCTGCGGACTTGATCTGTGCTCGTGTGCTTCGTGCGATGGACTGTGAGGCGATCGGGTCTACATCTACGGCCTCGACATCGGCAGCAGCGTCTACATCTACGGCGGCTACCGAATAGAATACCGGCAGAAAGATACGTGTAGAGACATTACTCGAAAACATTTTCCCCGTGGGACGAAATCCTTTCGCTTTCCTACACGTAAGCAGTCTTAAGTGTCTTCGGCGTGTTTTTCTCACTCCGAGTTGAGGGAATAAACCATGCTCATATTTCGCGATTTTTTTTTTTTGCCATTTGTTTTGGAAAGAAAAAAAAATAAGGCAAGTTTGTTCGGTTATTAAGGTTAGGGAGTGATTCTAAGTAGTATTTAGCGAAAGTAAGAAACACTGTGTCATGGCTTTTTAAAATACATGGGTCCTCATTTATGGGGCTCCTGTCCCGCATGTACATGACATGCTTGGGGAGCGGAGAAAAGCTCCCTTTCAAGACTGTGAATCTAGCATTGACTCAACTGAAATACGTTCACTCAACTGCAGTATGTTCGGATGCCATACGTGCATGCGGTCGTTCTGCATTTCACTAACGAGTAATTCACCTTGAAGTATACCTTAATTATTCAGAATGGTTGCACGACAAAACTAAAAGAAAAAAGAAAATCTATAAGCGGGTCATTCAAGGATATCTGGGAGAAAATTTAACCAGTGTAGTAGGCTGCAGTTTGAGTAGTTCCTTCTTGAATTGTTATATAGTAAATTACGTTTCATGTAGTAGCGGATTCTACATTTCCAAAACTTCACATTACGACATTTAAGAAGGTACGCGTTCAATATTCTAAGCTTTTCTCATGAGCAACTAAAAAAACAATTGATATTTCCTCTAACCCGGCTACGTCACAATTAAATATGGCAAAACGCACGCGAAAACGGTCGACGTAACAGGGGAACAAGGGCTGCAGCAAAGCGCCTTGCTTTGAAATGTACACCGCCTGCATGGGACACGCCTGTAGATTTAGTTCCACTGCTGCTCCTAAAATGTTAAACTCAGTCCAAGAATTCAGGAACAAATTGTTCACTTCACAACATAAACATTGAATGGATAAAGACTAGCTACCTTGCATAAAAATTGAATTCCAGGTGGGTGTTTCTCCCGGTCTGTCTAAAGACGTGCGCACTTTTCTCTGGACCCGCACAAAAGTAGGTGAACTTTTCTCCGGTGAGCCTATTGTAATGACGTTCTTGCTGAACGGACAAAAAAAAAAAACAAAAAAAAAACTGTGGCTCCAATCCACGCTGTGAAGGTGTTTGGACAGCGAAGCTGTAAGCGACACCCACAACGATTACCCATTGCGACGTCACTTGAAAATTCACACACGTGGCTCTACAAAAAGTGAAACCAGAGACTATTCAAATGTACTTAACCACACCCTTTATTACTTCACAACGACATTCACGACTACTTTATGATCAGTGTGATACACACTGAGATTCTCAGTTCTCACTGTTGAGATATTCTTTGCTAAGGTTAAATGAATGCATGATCCATGAATGATGGTTGGTTGAGTTGCATTGGTGAAGCACATGTTACATATGAAAGCGTGGTGACGTCACTAAAAGGATTTCTAGGCTTTTGGATACTTTTCCACTCGGAGTAGCTTACGCAACCGTAATTTTAACCGGGAAACACACGCGGGGAGAAGGAACGTGCTTCGCATTGTTCGCAGGCGCCGTTATCATCCATTATGCGGTTTGCACTTCACACGAGGGCCTCGAATGACGTCAACCCCTTTGGAAGCAGCTGCAAGCCTAATCTTTACCGGAACACGTGGGAGGGTGTTCCTATTGTTCACACGCGCCTTATCATCCATCATGTGGTTTTGATGCTTGTATTGCGGTTTTCTTTATTGAAACGGATACTGAGCTTATGCTGTATGCCTGCTTTCAAAGGAGATATGCTGTTTTGCCTTCAATTGTTCGCCGGGAGTTCTTTTGCTTACAACGCCAACGACACGAAAATTTCCTTGGCTGGTAGAGGCATATAGCTTCGCTGTAAAAGAAGAAGACACAAGAAGCACGAAGAGAACGGCGCGAGAGATTCCGGGAGGGGCAGCCAGCGACCGACAGCCAGGCCAGGGCGCTCGGATAAACGGCCCGAACCAGGACTGGGTTGCAAGTCACTGACAACCAGAACGACCTCCGTTCGGGGAAAGCCAGAGTCGCCGACACAGCCGCCCGTCAATTCAAGCTCCAATCAAACTGAAGTTCCAGGACACCCGACGCTGCACCGTGAGCCTCCAACCTTCGTTTTCTCTCCGGCAAACAGAAACCCGAAGGCTGATGTGTAAACAGGGACACCTCTGCCGGAAGCAACCTAACTGAACACTGCTACTTCTGCCGTAAATAATTTGTTTTTATTTATCTTATTTTATGTTCTAAGATTAGCTTCTTTTTTATGATTACAAATGGCTGAAATTCGGTTTGGTCTCGTCTTTGATTATGTTACCATATTAATTTAACACGAACTAACGCACCTCGTGACACCTATCTCCAGTGAGCTTTTCGATGAGTTTTTTTCGGTGAGCCTTTCTCCGGGATTCGCCATGCTTATATTATCTTACGCCTGCTATATCGTAACCTTAATCTGTATGTCGGCTACTGCTTCGATGATAATATGGAACGTTATAACAACACCCGGCATTAATTATTGTTAATATTGATTGACATCGTCTTATCGCGCTTTTTTGTTCACGATTTATCTGTTCGCCATACGTGTTCTTGGCAATCTTTATGGACGTCTGAAATATATCGTGGTAATTTATATATACCGGTATGTACATTAAGACGAATAAAACAAATAAATAAAAACTAAGCAAATTTAGACGTGGAATCTCAACCCTAACGGCATTATCTTGTTTAGGTGTAATTCGTAACATGCTTTAAGAGTCACGAACACTTTTAAATGCAGCCAATTCAACAAAGATTTACGAGTCAGCGTCCGTGATGAGGTGGAACTATGCTGACAAACTTTCCGTAGATTATTAGCGCGGCTTTATTCATTCCGTGATCATCTATACAACACTGTATTCTCCCGTATACCTTCGTCGCACTTCCCCTCCGTCGACTGCTAGAGTATCGAACCCTGCGGCCCTCCGTCATCCTCCAAGGAGACGTAGCGGGTCGCCTCGTGCCGAGAATGTTCCATATTTTCCCATATCCATATACAAGAAGAACGAGAAATGATTGGGCCGGCGAGAACACCGCCAAGATTCGAGGGCTTTTAAGCTTCCTATCGCGACTGTATACTGAAAAACAAAAAATATTGGGCACGTGCCCCTATTTGTTTGAAAGAATCGCGACTGAGATATCATATTTCGGTCGTTTCATAATCAAAACGAATCGTCTCGACTCGAAACGTTGGGGATCTTGATTTTCCGTGCTGGAGGGGTAAAACAGGTAAGGGGGGGGGGGGGGGGGGGGCAATATTTATATTTCTTACCTCCTGAGCTTTTCGCGTAGTTCCTGGGATTGTCCGATTTCTGAGTGTTTGATCTGCGGGTTCGTCTCTCAAGTGATGTCATCTCTTATTTGACTGCAATGATGATCAGCTGCTTGACTATTAGCCTGTGATTTAGTTTTCAAGGTTTTAATAATAGTGTCGCCCCTGGTTACACTTCCTCAAATACATGTATTGGCGCCAATTGGGAGCGTGCGGCGCCTAAAGGGGGAGAGCCGCATTGGCATCTGCTTGGCAGCGCTACCAACGGCAACGTCCGAGTTACGTCACATAGTGATGCGCTGCCCGCTCCGACCTCTTCTGATGCGCCTGCAGCGTTTTGGCCTCTGCACCTTCCCGCGGCTGTGTTTCTCGATATCGTTCCGGAGTAAAGGTTTTGCACCTTGACATTCGCCAACCTACCCGCGTCCAGCGTTGCTCTTTATGTGTTATCGCGTCCTTTGACCCGCAGGAGTTGCTCGGAGCTAATCATGTCCCCCGCAGTTGTAAGCGGCAACGACGGCAACTCACCGCCATGTTTTTAGTGTATCACGCTGGAATGTTCCTCTAAGAAGCACTTGTGTGTTCGACGGTTCGGAAGTCTCTACGGGACGACATTCACCCGCGCCACTAATTCATAAAATCTTCATGAGAAGCATTTCTCGCTCCACTTATTATCATGTCGCTCTTCGCTCGCCAACGGATTGAGTAGACGTACTGGGAGTCTGGGACTGAGATAATCGCTGCTGTTATCACCAGCGCATGGAGGGTATCTCTGTTTTTAATTTACAGCTCTCGTGTAAAAACGAATGATGGCAAATTGCTAGGCAGTTTTGTTGCATACGTGAAACGTTCTAAGCATCACAAATGTTTAGCGACACTCTGAGTTTCCAGACGCCTACGTTCACGGCGCTCTTGGTGAGGTAGTTTAACGCGAACCATGTGTACACTCGGTAGTTGTTCCTAGAATGAAGCGATACTACCGCTAATTGGGGTAATAAACTCTTCGAGAGCCTTGCATGCTCGCGTGCTCCTCTCCCTCAGTACGCTCAGGTGGTCGAGCTCCTCCTCGCCTACCCCTCTGGTCACATGACCTCCACGTTAACCTATATCAGCGTCGAACACCTCACTCCTCCTCTCCCACCCGTCAACCAATCAGTGTTGAACCTCGCGGCCACGTTTTTATCTGGGCTTCACGAAATGCCGAACGCCTAGCCAAAAAACGTTTCACGTAAAAAAAAAAAGTTTGCGCCAACTGTACCTTTCAAATTTCAGTATAGCGCTGTGCTCAAGCAAGCTAACATTGATTAGAAACAACTAAGCTCGACTGCTTCACACGATGTCTATGCGAAATGCTTCTCTTAGGAGCTGCACCGTGGCGCCACTCTCTTGTCGCACGCTTTCCAGTGTTTTCATGGGTTGTCAGTGTCACTATCACTCGAGTACCTGTCCTGCATTTTCCCGCATTTTCCTCTTCTCTATGTAAGCCTGTATAGAAATGACTGTACTTAACGCGTGTGTGCCCAACACCTCCTATAGTCACCTTAAGAAACACGTGACGTGGCGAGTCCCCAGCCTATTAACAAGAAGCGTGGACAAGTGAACCACGGTTCGCGTTTCTCAAGCTGTCAATGACCGTAGGGCGGTTTCATGTGACGTACTTCCGGCTCAAAATCTCGCCGGACGCCATGATGATGAACTTTCGCCGTATGGTCTTCTATGCTCGGAGGCATCAGTGTTTTCCAGCTCGCTCGAGTTCTTTTTTCCGTCGCGATCGACTGCGCCAGCCAGGGTACATAAAAGAGCATCGGTCGGTACTCGATCTTTATACATACCATTTTGTATTCTGACCTAAGACGAGCCGGTGACCGAGAAGTCGACCTGTTGGCGGCCAAAATGGCCCCTGTAAATAACCGCTTGGAAATGAAAAAAAAAAATAAAGAAGGAAAAGCGGGATAAGCGTAGGTTTATGCGTCCTATATACGGCCCCGTACTACGGCGCCTGGAACGCGCCTCGGACTGGTGTGTTTACAGCTTCCTGTTCCGCCGATGCATCATAAGCCGGAGTGTCATGCTGTCCGATGTCGCGATTAGATGGTGGTTGGTCGTAGAAGTTCCGGCAAAAAGCACGAGCGAACGTCGCCGTCGCTCGTGCTTTGTCCCAACTCCCGGCTGCCGAAGCTTCCGCGGACTGTCGAGCTGTAGAGCGGCCTGCAGCAGAACAGGCGCCACCAGCGCTGCTGGGACACTGCCAGGATCGCGACCGGCGACAGTATGACAGGAGAGGGTCGTTAAACATGGCACTTCTATGGAGCCATCAGGAGGAAATTGAGGGACCAATGTTTTGAAGGCGGTAAGCACACCAGTCGGAGGCGCGTTCAAGGCACCATGCCTGTACGTAAGTATTTATTGAGTCCCGCGGCCGTTGGAGCCACTCGCCATGCTCCCACGTCTCCTCAGCGACACCAATAACGACGACGCACGCGTCTGCATGAAAACGAACGGGGACAGTGGCGGATGTTGCTCATGAACGTGGTTGTCACGAACGCCGGCGGTAGTAGCGCGGGTCGCAACGGGAAGGTTCGGACGTCCGCTATCCCCCAGTGCTCTTGTCTCTGCTCCCCGCGTCGTCCGAGCTCACGCCCTGTGGGATTGCGGACGTCCGAACCTTCCCGTTGCGACCTGCGCTACTAGCACCGGCGTTCGTGACAATGGTGAAACGCGGGAATGTGAAATGGCATTTTGTGGAACCGCCCTAGACGAAAAGACCTTCTTTAGGTCACCCACCCGAGGTTAGCGCTGGGGAGAAATCGGACACGAATTCTATGTCATCGACTCCCGCTGATAGAGTGCGAGTTCCAGCGGATTGCAGCACTCGATATGTGCCATAAGTGACTCGCAAGGTCCAGCACCGCCTATCTATTTAAAAAAAAAAAAAAAAAACAGGCACACACACACACACGGAATGAACGCTGAAGACTACTCTCGAATGCATTTTAGACACAAAAAGAAATGCCACGCGAGAGATAGGTATTTTCGTTCGCTTCTTCTCGTGTCGTCCTTCGTGCGTAGCTTTTTCCTTCTTCGTTTTACACGACAGAAACAGCGAGCCAAACTCGAGGAAATGGCTCGAGCACTGGCCCATCTACGCTTTTCGGAACCTGAAGTGGAGTTCATTTGCACGCAGCCCACCGTCCTCTCGTGGTGGCCCCACGGCAGAGAGGCGGCAGGCGAGGCGTCGTTCGGCGAGAGTCCCGCTCACCTGGACTCGCAATCGGGGCCCGGACTAACCGTGTTAGTGGACCGGTATTCGGCGAGTCCGTGCCGTATTTATTTAACCCGGGGCCTTATAGGCGCGGGCCCGGGTGACGCGAAACCAGTCGTAAACGTCTCCCGGGTCCCCCTGGGCCTCGCAACGCCGTCGTAAAGCCTCCCTCGTATTTCCTCTTCGGGCTGTCTTCCAGCCGCGGTAATTTGCGGGCGACGCTGCCGACTAATGCCGCCGCTGCCGCCACCGCGGGTCGCTTTTGCTCGAGCACCGCGGCTGCCCGGGAGTTGCTCTGGACGCGAAGAAGGTGGACGGCTAAGCCCGAGAGCAGGGGTCGTTTCGGATGCTCGCGGTGTTTTGTCAGGCTTACGATAATTCGCCTCTGCCGTTGTAGCCCGGTCTTCGGAGATCCCTTGCTCTTGGGGCCTTTAGGGTCCGCGCTCTCTCTGGTGGGAAAGTGTGTGTGTGTGTGTGTGTGTGTGTGGGGGGGGGGGGGGAAGGGAAGGGAAGGTAAGAAGGGGTTCTGTGGAAGGCGCGTTCAGGTGCGCGACTGCTACCTGTAGTCTTTCTAAACAGTGTGTGTGCGCACGGCGAGACGCTGTATGTGCTGGAACTGATGACGAAATGGGGTCGGAGGAACTGTTGTTTGGGGCCGAGATGGGCGTCGATGGTGTATCTGCACCTTTTTAGATACTTGCTTAGTGTTCGAGGCGGGTTTCTTGGAATCCCGGACAAAAGCTCACCGGACAAAAGCTCACCGGACAGAAGCTCACCGGACGAAAGCTCACCGGACAAAAGCTCACCCACTTTTTCACAGACCCGGACAAAAGCTCACCCATTTTTTCACAGACCCGGACAAAAGCTCACCACGAGAAAATTCCATGTTGGTCTTAACACGAGTGCGGACAACTTAGGTGCATGCGTGCGACACAAAAAGGCAACGATAAATTAAATCTGACAGGCGCATGGTTTGTTGATTTTAATACAAACAAGTTCATTTATCGATTGATTAGGAGCGAATGCAGTCCCCTACTAGCTGAAGCAGTCTGGGTAGATCTCGATGTACATGCAAGCCCTCGCAAATATTTCAAAAACGATTCTACAGGCGCAGAGTGGTTTTTCGCACCCACTTTACTGTGGGCTCATTTCTCCGGGGTTATGTCAATGTCGTGGCAACAAGCGCCTGATTTTGCTGTAGGCATTCAATCAGCCTCAAGACGCTTGAATGGGCGTGGTCGACGAACTTCTGGAACCCGGTACTCCATCCTTTGCAGGTGTTGTTCATCCGGTCTTTATCTTGAAGAGTGGCGTCGTACATATTCCACTGTAACGGGGGAAACTCCGGTCGTCGTCGGCGCAGAGTCAGGCGAAAGGAAGAATTCGCTCTGGGTGCCGCCGCAGATGGAACAGAAGCATAACGGAAGCGGCCGTTGACATACTTGCAAACAAATAGTCCAGCAGGTAGCCGATGTCACCGGTAGACTTTTCCCTAGTGGTTAGTTCTTGTGGAACTAGTTGTGGTGGAAGGAACGCGGGCCTGTCTAAAATCCCGCACAGTTTTCTAAATTGGTCATCTGTCTTGTACTTTTCCAAAAGGCCCGACTAGTCCCGTTCTTTCAAAGTATTTTTAAAAATTTGCAACTCAATGGTGGATGGGGTACAAGCTCTACTAAAAATGGTCCAATGTCCATCGCGTCCGCACTTTATTTCAGCCCGTACGTGTTTCGCCCGGGTAGCGACAAAAAAAAAATCAAGGTGAGCTTTTGTCCGGGTCTGTCAAAAAATGGGTGAGCTTTTGTCCGGGTCTGTCAAAAAACGGGTGAGCTTTTGTCCGGTGAGCTTTTGTCCGGTGAGCTTCTGTCCGGTGAGCTTTTGTCCGGTGAGCTTTTGTCCGGTTACCGGTTTCTTGCTGTGTATTTGTTCCATTGTTTGGTGAGGCCAAGTCGTCGCTATTGGAATCGCTAATTTGAGTATTTCGAGCTTGCCATTCGGCGTCGATTCCTGAAGAATGACGTACTTTGTGCGTATTTTGTGGTTTTCCGCGTCTATATAATTTATCTTCGTTTTCTCACAGTCACACCGGGGTAGTGTAGAAAAGAGGAACATCAACGGTTTACGACCGCCATTCGAAAAGGCAACAACACAGCTGTCTCCCGAAACGAAGCAGCTCGGAAGTTGATGTGTACTTTCAGCTCGCGTAAGCTTTCAAGAGAGTTACATTTTCGCACTACATAGACTGTAAGTATACTTAAGTGTGTCCAATTGCACCACGCTATAACAAAGAAAGGGAGAGAAAACTTTCTGTGGAGTGCCCCCGCTTTACATAATCACTTTTCTGCCTCGCTAGTGTGCCGTCGTGGTATTTGCTCCATCACCGAAGACTTCATTCGGCAGTAATGGGTGCGTCCCGAAAGGTTCAGAGGTGGGGGGCGTCGCTCATTTCGGAACGGCCTTGGACAACGATGACGCATTGTGTGAACTCTGTCGGGCCTCACTTCCTGCTTCACGCGACGACTTCACCCGGTTTGTCGTTGCGACAATGCCGTCAAATCAGGGTAGAGCGAACGCGTCATTAGGAGAGGGCTCATCGTGACTCACACTGCCGTTGAACTTGACGCGTTTTGGGATTGTGTGTCGAGCGCTCTTGTTTGCCGAGCGCTCAGGATTCCGGGGGCGCGGCTGCAGCGGGGGACTTGGCCAACCCGGGGCCGGGACAATCTATTTGCGCCGGTGGCGGGCCTTGTTCCGCTTGGCCGAAAACGAGGCGCGGCGGGAAGGAATTGAGGATAGACAACCGTGACGTCAGCGCGCTGTGATTGACAGCTCGGATTCATAATGGCATCGCGGAGCTGTCGACCGGGTTCGCTGGGCAGCCGGTAGGAGTGGAGGTCCTCTGATATTGAATTCCTGGAGTGTGCGGTTGCCCCGGCGAGCCTGGTCGGAGGCCGGGGGTGTCGGGGATATTGAACAGGATGCGCCCGGCTGTCGAGTGCCCCGGCAGCCTCTAATTGCGTCTTGGGCCAGCATTGGCCGTTCTCGGCGTCCGGAACGCCGGCTGCTGTCCGGTTCGGTTTGTCGTGGGGCGCGCCACAGTCGTCACCCTGCGCTTATTTGGCTTCTTCCCTTCGTCACTTCTGTTGACTGGTTGTACTGGTCGAAGCCGACAGGAAAACAAAAAGACGCGCCCTCTAGTCCCCCATCGTTGCTCTTTGTTTCCACGGAACTGGCGATGTAAGTTTGAAGTTAGAAAGTTTCTCTGCGACAGCCATTAATGTCTCTCAGACGTCAAACTTAGTGCTCCATACCTCTCTGTCCTGCTCAAATGAAAACGCTGAGAAAGATATGTTACCTTTAAAAGTTGTCCTCACTAGTCTTGCGCTTTTATACCGCGAGCGCTTTCAAAGCCCAAGAGCTCGTGATTTCAGCGTTCACTTCAGTCAGGGAGAACGGTGGTCAGACGCGATCATACGCTAACCAGACTCTTACACGTTTTCGATGAAGCGACATATTGCTGCGCGCAGGGCCGAGAAAGCAACGCTCGATCACGGACGTTTAGAAGGTTCTTGTTTATTCGTGCTCCGGATGGGGGGTAACTTCTATAATATATTCCTGCTTTCTAGTTCTAGAAAGTGCGTGTTCATTCTCGCACCGAGCGCGCAACGCTCGAGCCTTCTTTGCCGAATCTTCGAGATAGTGACGAACTCTAGATAAGAGGCCGCCCGCGACCTTGTCGAGTCAGTCTCGCTCCAGCGTTTGATCCTGCTGTTTCGCCGCCATCGACGCTTGCAACGCTAGCCTTTTTTTTATTTTGTGTTTGGGCACAAGTTCACCCCATTAAACGTTTAGTTTACTTCAGTTCTCGTCGCCTCATCACTTGTCATTGGTGACAATATTGATGGGTTATCCTGCCTCACTAGTTTGCCTCCCAATCCGAACAATCTATTCTCGTTTTCTTTTTTTTTCTTTTTTTTTTTTTTGGGGGGGGGGGGGGGGGGTTGGTTCATGTAGGCAACAATGAGGAAGTCTTAAGCCGGGGTCACACTGCTTATACATCATACAAAAGACTGTCTGCAAACACGAGTCACTGCAATATCCGGGGTTCGAATGCCAAGTTTCTCTCCTTGAACTCATTACTATGCGGCATTGGAAGCACGGATCTCGCGGTGACTCGCGTTCAAATCTGTATGCGGACTGTCATTTGTATCATGTGTAAGCAGCGTGACTCTGGCTCTAGAGTCTGTTGCGCTTGCACAGCACGTGCACTGTATTCAGAACGCAAATTATAGAGATTATCTGGTTCATACGTATTTATGGGGAACGCTGATGCAATCCCTCACAGAGCCAGCTTCATCGAAAACGACAAGACTAACGGTTCCAACGGAGTGAGTGCCTCCTTGATAAACACGTGGACAAGTTCGACTTTGGGACGCGGCGTAAATCGGCCGATTTTTAAGCCTAGCAAGGTGTGCCCGCATTTGTCAGACGGGTGTGCCAGGCCAGTGCGTTTTTCCTTCCAGGGGTCCGGACCAATTTTCAAAACACGGTTTCCTGGGAACGTGTAGGCTTTGCTGCAGAACGAGGGGGTATGTGGGGAAGCACGCTTGCGGGGACGCCCAGGAGAACCGATGCAGGAATCGTAATACCGAAAACATGTTTAATAGTCAATTTAGATAAAAAGAAGGCCAATGCCAGTCTGAGAACGGCAGGGCGTCTCTTTCGAGCGCCTGGCCTCGAATGCGTGCTCGTTGGCATCGTTCATGATTTCACCGCGCGTTCGACGATCACGAGACACACCGAAAAATTACCGAAGGTAGGAATTTCGGAAGCGGGAGAACTGAAAGATTTCCTTGCCGTCGTCTCGGTGCCTATAGCTGTTCATTTTAAAACCCTTATGTCCCCCTTTCTGCTTTACTCGGATTAAGGTGTTTTATTTTTTTCTTACACAAAGTATATAGCACCTAACCATTTCCGTCATCCAACCAGGAACGGAAGTCGGTAAGCCGACTGCCAGATGAAGGCGGACGCTGTGCTCGTTTTCTCACTGACTGGACACCAGTGCCAGCCGAACGTCTTCTTCGAGTGCATCCGTGTTACCCTCAGTGGGGGGAAAACATCAGGTATTGAGACATATAGCGGCGCTCTGCTCTGTGTAATGAGCCTGCTCCGGGCTTTCACAAAGGAAGAGCGCCATTAAAGAGCGACAAAAATGTAGAGAAACAAACACTTTCGCAACCCGTAATGTGAAACACAGCGACAGCTGAGGTTTAACGTCGGAGCCGCCAAGGCGTCGTTTCGGAGCAGGTGGCCTAAAGGAACGGTAAAAGTGCAAACGCGTACCATAGAGTCCGCATAGGCGTTTCGTACTAAACCGAGTAACACACCGGACGGAAATTCCATACCGTTTTGGAACCAATGGGGGTGTGTTTAGTAGAGAGCATTTCAGCTGTTTGCGTAAGGGGGGGGGGGGGGGGCATGTTTTCGTACGTCACTTCGGTACAAATAGTCCCACGTGCTAAACGAAAAGCGCCGAAAAAACATGGACAAGGAAGTAGGCGAGACAAAGTGCACTCTCAAATGAAGGTTTATTGAAACAAACACACACTATTAATACCATCTTTCTGGAAGTTCGTTTAGAAAAGAAACCTCTATCTGCCTGGTGCATTAACGGGGCAGTGACGCACTTGCTTTCCCCTTGCTTTCTGATACAGAATCCATGGTGAGATTCTAAGGCAGTTTTTTTTCTCTTTTTTTTTATCTGCGCGCATCTCCCGAGAATTGTTGTTCGTGCTAATTCTGGGTCACATGGGCACCTATTCAGTGCACTGTCAGATTGCCAGGCGGGGACTGTTTTACTGACCATGTATGTTATCTTGCTACCATGCATGACCATGCATGTTATCTTGCTTGCTTGTTATCCTGTTATCAGCAGTCCGTCAAATGTATGGGCGGAGTGCCGAAAATGGCCCGCGTTGATATGGAGCGCTGTCGACGGCGCGAAACCGCGAAACGTTGTACTAACAGCTATCTCTCTAATGTCGCTGTAAAAAAAAAAAAAAAAAAAAAAAAAAAAAAAACCAGACGTTTTGACGTGCTCACGTTGCCGAAATGATCGGGTTGAGGCATGTTCGAGTTTGTGTTTCTATTTTCCTGCGAGCTGGCGCCAGGCTCAGGGCTGCCGCGTTTTAATTCGTCTGCTTTCCGCGCGCCCCGTCTACTGCGTCTCTCACTACAACAGACTCTGAGATAGTCGCATTTACATTGCCAACGCAGAAGATGCCACCCTGCTACCATACGCGCCATCCAGTCTCCAGACGTGTACGCAGTTTTTTTTTGTTTTTTTTTTACACTTACACATCACATTCTGTGTTGCCACTGCCTTTGCCACGCTAGTACGGCAAAGGGGCGACTTCTTCCTTCTTGAATGAGATGATTTTCCTGAACCTGGACAAATCTGGAAAGCAGTAAAAAGTTACTGATCCTGAATGATGCATCAATCATACTTACCTCCACAGGGACCCTGAAGTTTTACCCTGCAATGATTTTGATGGTTTTAGTGACGAACTTTTATTCTTCTATTTAGCATTGCGTGGCACATTTGGAGTTCAATCAACATTTCCTAAGCGGCCATGGCACGGTATGTATGCGCTTTTTTAAAAGAATGTTCTAATATATTGAAGTTCAACCATAACGCATGAGATAACCGCCCCTTAAGGCCCGTTCACACTCTTGCGATCGAGTACGACCGAGAGAGGCGAGGCCTGTTGAAAAATCTTAAACTTTCTTAGGACGAGAGAACACACTGGCACTCTGGCGCCATCTGTGCGGTGACGCTGGAACTGCATTTCCCAAGAGCGAAGGTTTTGAGGGATTTCCGAGGTCAGATGTGCGTAATACCTATAAGCAAGGCTCGTTTATAACGTTGACAAAAGTGTTTCGAGCCAAGAAAGAAAGGATAATGCGCGAGAGAAATAGAAAATATGCAGGGCCGCCAAGTTTACACTGCTACCCAAGAGATGGCGCCAGTGCGTCCTCTCGTTGTAAGAGGTTTTAAGGCACCCAGTTCTAAGAGGTCGCAAGAGTGTGAACGGGCTTTGATTGTTGACAGTACGGGCGTTTCTATCAACTTTGAGAACGAGAAGCACGTCCGTCTCCATCGCTTGTTTTCTGACAGTTCAATTTTAACTTACTCAGGACTTCATTTCTGACGCAAAATGTTGTCAGTTGTCACCAACTGCTCTCGCATTAACATCTATATATAAATAGGGGGAAGGAAAGTAAAAAAAAAAAAACAGGGCTGTTTTACGTTTACCCTGGTTAAAGCACGACCACAATGACTATGACAATGACTGGGACTGGACAGAATGGCAATGACAGGGGCACGACCACAATGACTAACCTAAACAAAATTTACCTACTTCAGAAAAGATTGATGCGTATAATCCACAACGCTCCTTACGACTCGCACACGGAAGAATTGTCTAGAAATTTAGACGCACTGGCGGTTCAGAATATGTATAGCTATAGTCTCATTTGTACGTAGAAAAAATCAAACATATAATCGCTGTGAAACAATTTCTAAATTATCACACGACGAAAAAACCTCCCCGGGTACGAAACACGAAGGCGGGAATGCTGGCAGGTGACCACTAACAGGACTGCATACGGAGATCAAATGTTTAGGCACGCCTTGCCAACATTGTTAAATCGTATGTGAAGTAATGAGCTAGATATATATGTATAACGAATCATTTAAACAATTAAGGAACTTTTTACAACCATGAAAACGACAGAAAACAAAAGTGTGCGCGGCGCTGGCCGCACTCAATTTGTTTTATGTATTTTAGTGTACCTCGTAGTGTATTGCACTATACCGCATTCCCATTGCGTTTCTCGGATGTTGGCTGTTGCTGTGTATTTTATTGTAGATCACTCGTACTGTGTTCATTACTTTTTTACATATTTCTGCAATCTGATTAGGCAATGAGGATCTACGCTATAAATAACTTTTCTCTTCTTTTTTTCTTTTAATATGTCCACTTTTAATTTGGGTTGACATTTTTTTTGTGGAAAATTTAGGCTTTCTAAAGAAAGTCGAGCTTTGTGTAACCATAGGGAAAGTGCGAGTCAGTGTCTCAATGTTGTTTAATACTTCTACCCATTGCTCCTGACACGCCCTTTTGTATTTTCACTAACTAGTTTACTTCCTAGTTCTTCAGTGTATATTTTTCCATTGCCGCCGCCACTGCCTCTGTAGGGTGGCCGAGGACCATGTCAAGCTGATTTATCAGTTTTTTTCTTCGGCCTCCCCCCATTTTTTGTTGAATGGGAAAATAAACTATTTGATTTGATTTGAAAGCGGTAGAGTGGCACTTACGTTTTCAGTGAGAGTCGATTTAACGATGAAATCTTTTGATATCGTGACACGAAAGCGCTGTATCAACAAAAGAAAATGTCACGCCGTTGCATTTGGTCCGAGTAATGCCTTTAACTGTTCCGAATATTTACTCCCTAATTCTATATATTTATCTTTCCACCCGCATTTGAACTTTATCGACAGCTGATATCTTGTGTTACGATCGTACTACTATTAGAGCGCGTTATTTTCACATTTGCTTTCCGACGACGTATCTTCTCAGCTTGGGTTCCCTTCTGTAGCCCAGCTAACGTAACGTTTACTTTGTAATGTGAGTATGTGTGCGCGTGTGCGTCCGTTGTATGTGCATGCGTGTATGTGTGTGCACGCGTCCGTGCGTGTGTATGCGTGTGCGTCCGCGTGTGTGCGTCCGTGTGTGTGTACTTGTGTGTACGCGTCCGTGTGTATGCGTGTGCGTGTGTGTGCATCCGTGTATGTATGTCGTTTTCAACGTTTTCTAACTAAACCAATTAAAACCAAGTCATTTTCAAAGGCAAACTCCCATGCGCATCTCGAGAGATGGGCTTTTACTAGACCAGGGGTCTCGATACCCCGGCCCACGGGCCAGATCCGGCCAGCGGAAGTGTTCCGACCGGCCCGCGGCTGGCCGTGGTCATTCCAATACAGCCCGGCCCGTGGCCCGCTTCCAGCAGACCCGCTGCTACCGGCGCAAAATCAAGTGCACATAAGGAAACGGCGCTGCGACGCGCTCCGAATCCGCAAACGAAGATACCAGAAAGAACAATAGAAACTGAATTCTCATGGGTCCTCTCGCCATATTATTAATTGAATATTGTCATCACTAGCATTGCCATTCTTAGCCGCTTATATAATGTCGGTGTAACTATGATAAAAAATATCTTGCGTTCTCATGTACAGTGTGCCCCAAACTTAACGCCGCCACTCGAACACCCGACTTTCGCAAAGCGGCGCTATCCTGGCGGCAGCCGTTTCAACTAGTCGGTCACGTGAAGGCCATTCCCAATCTCCGGACCGGGGGAAGGGGAGCTAGCAGGGCCGCCGCTAATGGCCCCTGACTCTGCGAATCACAAACTCATATCGTCGAAATCGCGTGTTTTTTTTGCTTTTTTTTTGCGCTTTGTTTGCATTTTAGCAGCGCCTTCAAGCTTTCTCCTCTACGATGCATTATCACAATTTCTTTGTTATTAATCTTGAAGGTGCAAACAAAACGAAAAAAAGAAAGCAATTCTGAGGATATGAGTTTGTGATTCCAGAGTCAGGCACCCTTAGCGGCGGCCCTGCTACCTCCCCTTCCCACGGGCCAGTGATTGGGAATGGCCTTCACGTGACTGACTAGTTGAAACGGCTGCCGTTAGGATAGCGCCGCTCCGCGGAAGTCGGGCGTTCGAGTGGCGGCGTTAAGTTTGGGGCGCACTGTACATACTGCTTAGTGTCTTTTGTCGCAACTATTGCATATTGTCAGCATTTGTTTAATGATTCTCATTAGGCGACGAAGGAGTCACCATGACTCTTTCGTTGCCAAGAATAACATGTTGGTATTGCAGCTGAGCACCCGTTAACGCCACCCCCCCCCCCCCCCCCCCAATCCCCTCTCCCTCGAAATGTTCATTTTACTTCACAATATTCGCTGTCCTCATCAGAGAAGCCGCCACCGTGTTCACGAGTACTTCAACCTTCCGGCGCCAGGAAGCCCCGGAGTCGCCGTCCGGTGGGCGTTCCAGCAAACTCCGTTCACTCTCCGTTCAGCTTAAAATGTGATGAACTGAATAAAGGCCGGGTCGTTTGCGGAAATACCTACTGTTCCGCATCTTCATAACGTACAGTATGTTCCCTGTCCAGGTAAACACGCGATTACGACGCAGAGTGATTTCCCGATGGCTACGCGTGTTATGCAGTCGGTCGTGGGGTAAGACTTCGTCATGTCAGTGGCCGACACGAGACACGCTGGGACGTATCGCCAAGGGCGTCTGCCGAGCTGAGCGCGCGCACGTTACGGTAAACAGTTTAACTTCCTTTCAGAGAGTCGCCGGAAGATGCCACGAGTGCGCGTCGTTGGCCCTCTAACAGAAACAGAAGCAGCAGCAGTAGCAACAACAGAAAAAAAAAAAAATGTTTGCGGTCGGGTCCGCTTCTACGATGCTCTAACTCAATAAAGCGTCCCGGCAAAACGATGCCGCGGGCGATCGGCGAGTGGAGCAGGCAAAACAAACGCTTTTAATTATGAAACCGCGCCGCCGCGTTCGAGCCCGAGCCCCGAAAGTTGCACGCGAGAGGTCTTCGACTTGGCTACACCGCGTTGACTCACTCTTTTGGGGACTGGCGGAATTCGATTGCGTTAATAGCCGAGGGGTTCACGCGACGGCTGGGTTTTGCTCGTTTGGGGCGATTTGCGCTCGTTGCCCGCGCGGGACCCGAGGTTTGTTTACACGGAGCGTTTTTACGGATGACGTGCCTTCTCCCGGAAAGCCGTTCATTAGAAGAAGCGCCGGTGGTTCGTGTCTGTTAGCGATTCGACGAGGTTGCTGACCGCGGGCCATTGGACTGGTGGTTGGGGGAGTCCCGCCAGGTTGCTTTCGGAGGGACCGCTGTCGAGAAGCGGACTTCCTGATTGCGTGGAGTGGAACGTAGGTCAGCGTGTCTGCGTGTGCTTCTGCAAGTTCTCCTTAGTGATGTAAGTGAATGAGGGTCATAAATATAAAAGGGAATCACTATACTCCGTTTCACCTTATGTTGTACCGCAGCGAAGGCTAGAAGCGCGAGCTCATAGCGTTGGAAGCTGCCCTTGGTGCACGAGAGCTTGTGCCTCCGAGATGTGCCCTAGAGCAAGGAGCTCGCGCTTGTAGCCTTTCCTGCGGTACAACACGAGGTGAAACAGAGTATAATTGTACAGTGAATCGAACTTCAGGGTGGAAAGATCGTTTCTCCATATGACGTCAGTCAGTGTATTTTTGGTTCGTTGATCGACTAGCAAAGTCGGTGGCAGTCGCATTTCGCACGTTGGTGCATCTTTCGACAATCCATACTCTAGATTTGTGGACGATTCATTGTTTTTGAGTTTCTCTCAAATCATGTGAAGATTTCGTGCGTCTTCCTGCGATAGGTGGAAGAGCTACGGCGGTGTGTAATTCAGGATATTATTTATTGCAGGAAGTTATATGCATTTATTGTCATTTGTATTCGAGATATCTCACATTTCGTCCTGTAAACGAAGCGAAAGAATTAAGTGAAAGCGTTTAAACAGCTTCAACAGTCAGAAGCACTGACCGAATGCCAGTTTGTGTGTATCGCTGCCATAGTTGGTCGTGTCCTTTCTTTGGGCTACGGTTTCAAGGAGATCTCACAGCGTCGCCCTGTGACTGTATCATCGATCGAAGAATATTTGAACGGAGAACCTTCTTCAGTTCTCGCACCACATAGCCGGTAGTAATTTTCAACACTCATCCGTTAAAAAAAAAAAAAAAATATATATATATATATATATATATATATATATATATATATATATATATATATATATATATATATTTTTTTTACGAAACCCGTTTTTTTTTGTTTTTGTTTTTTTTTGTTTTTTTTTGGGGGGGGGGGGGTTCTCCCGTCAAAGGTTCTTGCAAACACTCTGTTCTGGGGACGTTCATCTCTGTCCGAGCGAGAGATTTGGCAGCATTTATATAAACGGTATAGGAAGATAGGTCTGTACGGTCTGATTACCACTTTAATAACTGGTACGCTACTTGAATAGCGTCAAATATAAGTGCACGTTAGCTTGCCTAACTGTTTTCGTTTATCAGGAGAGCAAAACATACTGTAAAACCCTTTATTTTCACGGCCCTGATTTTTCGCGAATTGGGCGAATTGTATTCGCGACCATTAATTTTTTGCGAATTCTAAAGGCTGGAATTCGCCTCCACAGGCAATAGAAATATTCGCGCCCACTATAGTTCGCGAATTTCACAGGTCGCGAAGTTCGCAAAAATTAGGGACTCGCAAACATTAAGGTGTTTACAGTGCTCGATGTAGTTTTGTATTTTATGGTTTATGGTTGATGATCTGGGTTCTGGGTAGAAGATTACTGCTGCGCAAGCTGCCGCGGCGACGGCAGCTTGCGACGTGGGGAGGGACGCGCCTTTTTTATATAAAAAGTTTTGGTACAGTGCATTTACCAATCGTTGCAGGTGATACCACAGCTTCGCTGTCCAACCTCCTTCACAGCGTGGATTGGAGCCCCAACTTTTTTTTTTTTTAATCGATCTTACCTGCAGTCTTTCAAAAAATAAGAAACACGATAATCAGGCACGATGTGTGTAAACATAAATGCTTGAAAAATCAAAATGCAAGAAATTAACGAGTGACCGCAATGGTCTGAAAACGCGTTCCCTCGTATCCTTTGTATCCTTACGTGTAAGCGTGGCAAGGGGTCCAAGTTTCATACTGGAATTCGGGGGACAATCCGCCCTTTTCCCATTAATTTCAGTCATTTGTAAATGTTCTGATATTATATTTATTTTATTTTATTTAATATTTAAGATGATGGCTAATGGATGTGGCGTCTCATAATGGTCTTCTTTTGTCTTTTTTTTTGCGGTTGTTTATTAACTTGCGAAGATAGCCTTTGTAAAATATCTTGAGTGACGATAATTTCTCGGTTCCTTTTTTTTAGGGAGGATTTTTTTCTAGAAACATGTTTCAGGTGCAAATTTCTCGTAAGATGGGTCGTTATAACCTGAAACAAATAAAACAATTTAGAAATTACATGTTGGATAATGATAGTTTCAGTCAGTTTGCGCGTAATTCATGGGAAGCTCGAAACATGGTTGCTAGGAGTAGACTAGGAATCCTCATGTTCCGCAAACCACAAAACACCACTAAAAAAAAGAAAAAAACGCATTGCAAAGCAGCGTTTGTTGACAGTTTACTTGTAGGTTTCAGGCAGTTCGTGGCGGAGATCCTCGGAGCTCCACTTTGGGAACTTTCGTTTGGTCTATGGCGGGCGCCGGTGTTTACACGCTTCCCTTATCCCCGATACTGTAGGGACCAAGTGGTGACGTCATTTGCGCGCGGGAGGGAAGCCTGCCCCCTCGAGGGATTAAGAAACTGGCGAGGGAGGAAATTGCAGTGCCCCCCTTCCTTTCCCATAGGCTGCTCGCCTCACATGCCTGGCTTTCATTAGGCCGGCCAAGGGAACGCGTTGGGAGGCGCACCGCGTACGAGCGTCGCTCCCGGGGCTTTGTCCTGCAAGTCGGCCGCAAATCCCTTTTCGATAGAACTCGCATTCGTTGCTCATAATGGAGCCACCGCGGGCTTTGTCTCGCTCGCCCATGCTAATTGCGCCCATGCTTTCCGGCCCCTCCGCCGTGCGAGCGCATCGCGCTACCCTCGCGTATTTGGCGTCCACGGACGTCTGTCTTACTTGTCGCTCATAACTCCATACAGCTCGTTTCGTCTTCTTTTCATGTGTATTTTTTGTTTCGACGATTGTAGGTACCCGCGGCGGCTCCAGCCAGGCGGACATTACTAAGCGTGTAGACTGGGAAGTTGTTCGGGAAGGTCCTCGCGCCAGTTTGGCCGCTGTACGTGTAGCTCAACCTGTTTGGCCCGTGGCTTAAGTTGTCGAGTCAGGAACTAAAATAGAATACTGGTCCACCACGCTCGCTGTGATTAATAGTGGAGCAGCGTTCCCGTGCTCCGCTAACGCAAGGCGTCACATTTGACGCCTCGCATTAGCGGACGACTATACACCTGCACAGAAAAAGAGAATTACATCCTGTGCAAACGCGTTGTATATGCTTCGTTTCACTACAACCTGGCAAAGAGCGGAGGCTACAACCCATTCGAGCCATTCGGAGCGATGCAGACTAGCACGTGCCAGCTCTCCGCAGGAGGGGAGCACTCCGACGATGCGTCGTCATCTGCCTCGCTCCGACAGACTGGCTCACTGGGCCCGTAGCTTGGACCGTTTGCCAAGTTAGGGTGAAACGGAGTGGAATCACCGTCATTCACCTTTTCGAGCGCTACTCGATCGATTTCTGCAGACTCGAACAGTTGGCGCACTTTCACGAGGTTTCTCTGCTTTGATTTGAAATTCTGGAGTGCAGTCTTTCGTTTTTTCTTTTTTTTTCCCTACTCTTCCTTTTTTTATGTGGGTGTGGGTGAAGGTGGGCGCTTCGGTTTAGGTAGTAGGGAAGCGGTGCAGTCTTGACGTTTTAATTGGAGGGAGGACCGGTTTGGGGGGTGGGGAGGGGCACCCTTCATATCTCGTTTAATTGCTGGCATTCGTCTCCATTACGTCGGCGCTTCATTACGCCACCTCATCAGGGCGGTTGGCGCCCACTGAAAGTAAACACGTCGCAACGTCTACTCGTTGCGGAGCTTGGTAGCGAGAGCAGCCGCGGCTGGCACGGACGTTGCTAAAGGCACGAACAGAATCCACGTACATTTTCTCTTAATTTTTCTCATTTTCCTTTATGTCTCCGTGTGTAAACGTCCTTCGTTTTTCTTCACCCTGAATTAATTTATAAAACGATCGCCACATCACTCAACGTAAAAAAAAAAAAAAAAATGTTAATGCTGGTAAAAAAATGAAAAGGAACGTAAACTCAACCAAAAAGAGGAGCATAAAAAAAATACTGTGCGCGAGCTCCGAGTTTTTGCATGGTGCGTGCCCCAGTCTGTTGGAGTTGGGCGCATTTATAAATAAATGGTCGGTTTATGAGTCTCTTCTTTGGGCCATCAGCTTCCCCTGCCCGCTGCCGGGTTGGCGTCGCCCTCGCCTCTCGCCCTCAGACACGGTCTTAACCCCTGCTTGTCAAATCGAGAGTGGCGCGAGCCGAGAGAAATATAACGGGTAGCGAACGATGACCATCGCGGCTGCGGTGGCCGGGCTAAGTGCTTGTTTATGGTGTTTCCTACGGCCTCCGGTTTACGAGCGATAAACGGCGTTTTATGATTAGTCCTTCCCCATACGTGGAGGGGGCCAAAGAACACCGGCAACGCTGCTTTCCTTTTTTTTTTTTTTTTCATCTTCCCTTTTTTTTGGGGGGGGGGTGGGGGGGGGCGGGGGGGGGGCGAGGGGGGAAGGGGGGGGGGGGGCGGCGTCCGGGCGTCCTATCCGGTGCCGACTGCCCGCGAGCTGCGTTTGTTGGCCCGTTTCTTTTGTATTAGGTTGAAGACGCTTTCCTTTGCGACAGGATCGGGGACTCATGACCCCGAAAGAAGTGCTGGTCCTTTGACCCGAATATGGTACCCGCTTACTGTACTCAACCCGGCCGCCTCGTGTTAATTCGTTTTGCGAGTGTACGGGACACGGTAACGCCTTTGCAGGTTGAAAAGCACAGACTGACGGATGGGGTTAGGCTCCTCTTTGACCGTAACCATTGCACACAGCCAAGCTAGACCGGGAGCTGATGACTGGATGGTGCTTATACTCCACCAACTCTCGTGCAAAGAGCCTACGACGATGCGAGCTCGCGTTCGTCAAGTTTGCTGTGTGGTAACTCGTTCGCTGTGCTTGAAGCTCAACGTAAAAAAATGTGGCTCCAATCCACGCTGTGAAGGTGGTTGGACAGCGAAGCTGTAAACGACACCCACAACGATTACCCATTGCGACGTCATGAGAAAAGCGTGGTGACGTCACTACGTGATTTCTATGTTGTTGGGGTGCTTTTCCACTTGGAGTAGCTTACGCAACCGTAATATTTACCGGGAAACACACGCGGGGAGAAGGAACATGCTTCGCATCGTTCGCAGGTGCCGTTATCATTCATTATGCGGTTTCCACTTCACACGAGGGCTTCGAATGACGTCAACCCCTTTCGAAGCAGCTACAAACCTAATCTTTACTGGAACGCGTGGGAGGGCGTTTCTATTGTTCACACGCGCCTTATCATCCATCATGTGGTTTTGATGATTGTTTTGTGGTTTTCTTTATTGAAACGGATACTGAGCTGTATGTTGTATGCCTGATTTCAAAGGAGATAAGCTGTTTTTCCTTCAATTGTTCGCCGGGAGGTTTTTGCTTACAACGCCAACGACACGAAAAGAAAACCCTTTGGAGTAGAGAGAGAGAACAGAGAAGCCCCCAAGAACGGAACCTAACTGCTACGCTTCCTAGCATCCTGGTGTGGAGGTTTGCATACCACAGAGGGACCCCTGTTTTGCATTGCGCAGTAAGTTCCGACCTAGCAAAGATACCAAAAAGGGTCAAATTACAAAGGGACGTCGAAAGTAAACACCGAAAAGACGATCAGAACCGCCCCCTGCAAACAAACAAAAGGAGAGGCTAAGTTTGAAACTGCGACAAGTTCCATGTGACCATTTTTCAGGTTGAAGCCCCCCCCCCCCCCCCCCCTCCTCTAAAAAAAAAAGTATGTGACGAACTTTCCAAGAACGAGAAGGTCACTGTGACCACTTTCCCTACTACGGGTTCACCTAGAACGAGATGCCCTCTTTGACCAGTTCACCTATGACCAGTTTCCACGACTTGGCTGTGACGAGTGGGCCTGTTCCCCGAAAATATCCTTGGCTGGTAGAGGTATACAGCTTCGCTGTAAAAGTCAATACTGTTTCATTGAGAGGCACCCTCCGATTTGAGAAGGCGTGCATGATATTAACGAAGCGACGCTATGTTGCCCTCTTCCTGGATTGCGTTATCTTCTCATTCGAAAGATGTTAATTGGAGCGGTGTCTGACGATCTGGCACCTCTGAGAAAAGTACACGAGGGACGGAAAAACGGACCAGCTGCTTGCTTGTCCCAAGATTGAGCGGACGCTCAAGAACAAGTGTGCGAAGGAATTTGTTTAGCTCCCTTTCACGGATCCGTTTGACAGCGTTGCCAGCGACATCGCCTGCATTAACTGCGAATAAAGCAACTTATCGTCTGCCACGAATAACAGTTCTGACGGTGCGAAAGGAATCTGGTGAACGCTCGCTATTAGCACGCGCTTAACCGCAGAGGACACAGCTATGGCCGCCAGTTGATACGCTTTTTTAACAAAAATTATGTCATAGGGCTAGATTTCATGAGCAAAACGTCACGCGTGACCGATACACAGGTCATGTGACCTCATGATGTCACACGACTCTGTGACGACACGCGACTTGATTTTAAGTTCGGGTGTCCTGTAACGTCACGTGACATCATGGCCGACCCTGTGACGTCATATGACGTCAAGTTCAGGTGTCATGTGACGTCACGGTGTCGCGTAACGTCCTATGACTTGGCATCGTGACGTCACGAGAGACCGTGACGTTACGTAACGTCATGTGGTCACGTAACGTCAGAGTCATGTGACGTCATGAGGTCACGTGACCTGTGTGTCGGTCGTTTCCTGCGATTTCAGATAAAGCTTCAGAAAACTGGCAACTATGGTTTGTTGACGGAAGTTACCGCCGGTTATGTATGTATCTATGTATGCTTTATTTCAGACTAAAAGAGGGGGGGGGGGGAGGGCAGGGGGAAAAGAAGACAAGTAGCCTTCTCACGAGGTCCCAGCCCCTGGTTAGGGCACTCGAAAACAAAAGCAACGAAACAAATTAAAAAAAAAAAAAGTAGCGCAAAAGTAACGTGCGTTACTTTTTAACTGAAGGTAACGATAACGCGTTCCTGTTATTTTGAGGTAACTTATGCCTGTAACGTACGCTTTCCTTTTTTTTTTCTCCAAGTAACGAGTAAAATATTTCGTTATTATTTTTTTTTTTCGGTAGCGCTTAAAACACGGAGTGGAACCGATACGACCCCTTAGCTGGCGACCTAATTCTGGCCGAGGTGCCCGCAATCTGAAGCCGATTGCAGTCATGTAACCACAGTACCCGCGTAACTGCGATTTCAATTGCACGTAAGTGTCCCGGGGGCATAAATGAAATTCTCAGTTCATCGCCGTAGGCCTACCGGATGTCCTTTTTCCGGTTCTACGCATGAATACCCTAACTTTCGTTTTTATTGGTCCTGTTGAAATTTTTGCGGGCAGCATACTCTCTCTCTCTCTCTCTCTCCCCCAACCTCTCCCGTCCCCCCCCCCCCCAAAAAAAAAAAAAGAAAAAAAAGAATACGGAGATTTAAATGATGCAATAGCTTCATCATCGAGCTACTTGGGGGACACCGGTGGAAATACGAACATGACCGTTATTCAATTGAACGTTCGATACGAGGCGGGCCGCCATTTTCCGACCATTGCCAGTTTCGTCCAAAAGTGGCAATGTGTTGGGGCCCTGTTTTGCATTTAGAAAGCCCACGCTCGCCATCGATTGATGCATTCCACCCGTACTGCATGGGAGCCCGGACATGAACCGTCAATCATTCCAACTCTTATATACGCACACGGGCAAAACGTAGGTGGCAGCTGCACAACAGTGGATAGCCAAGTTTGGAACGGACAAAACTCGGGCAAAACTGGGTAGCACAGATTTGCTCCTTTCCGTGTTGGTACGTGGTTCGGCAGCTAGGGTTGCTAAAAGATAACCGCATCATTTAAATCCGTGTCAGTGTTATGTGAGTATATTGTTTAGAAGAATGGGCAATCTAGTCCACGACGCACGGTCGCAATAATAGCGACTGTACTTGTCGCGCAAGGGTGCGTCGCACTCTCAGAATCTGGACTCAAGCAAATCCCTCGACTAAACGTTGCCGCTGCGCTCGTGTTCTTGTCGTATTATTTCGAGGTATGATGCTGTTCAGTTTTCTCTTTTATGGGCACGTGGCGACAACCCGATTTGGTGACTCCAATTGCCTGACCGCTCCATGATTTAACTGTCGCCCGCGTGTATTGAATACCCTTTTGACGCTAACGCAAAGTGTGTTGTCCCGATATGTACGTGATCCCCGACAATTTAAATTATATTAAACGTTTACGGGTGCATTCAAACATTTGGATGGCAAAACGTGACATTGTCCAGCAATTACTTCGAATAAGGGAGAGAAATAAAAATAAGAAATCTATTACTAGAAGAGTGAAACGTCCGCGAGAGCGCTGTGATCTTTGTACAGCATTCTCGTGTGCGGATATATTATCTCACATTTTAATACTATAAAATGTAACACCGTACTCATGGTAACACGCCACCAAGCCTGAAGGCTATGAGCTTAGCAGGTGCGTGCTCTTATTGGGTGAGAGCAGGGTGTCTTGCAGCGGGACATTCCTTTAAAAAAAAAATTGAGTTCACGCTCGCTCGCAACATACCGTGGTGTAATTTTGATCCAGACAAGGCTGAAAGAAATCAACACCTGGACTTGGGGCCACCAGAAAGCGCTACAAGTACGCCCTTTTCGCGGAATGAATGCTAGCTCGCACTCGTACGCGAATCCAGAAGCGCTCCGCAGATTACCACAACCAACAGCGAATTTCGCCAGTACACTCGGCATTCGCTCTCCGGCAGTTTTATCTGGTTGCAAGCTTCCCTTTGCGCACCAATATATCAAGCCTGTGTCGCGCACTTGGGCTAGAAAATTTTTGGCGATGTGAATCATTAAAGACACGATGATTGAGCTAATGCCGCGCGACACGAAACTTTGGAGCCCATTCGTGGCCCCAAAGTTGAGCGTTGCCTAACTCCGGGACAAATTGCGGCTTCCTTCGCAACCCGGGAAGGGAAAAGTGTCAGCTCCGCTTGCCTCACTTTTCGGCAGACTTGGGCTCGCTCGATAAAGACCTGGGCGAGCCACGCGGGCACGGGTGGGGATGGAAGGCCCATGGCGGCCGTTGTGCCTCCAAGCCCGCGGCACTGCCGACGGATCTAGTCCTTGCAGTGCTACAATCGAGCGGGGCCCCTTAAATCTTGCATGAGCCCGGTCTCGAAGCTCATTAATCATGGCGAGCAAAGTTTCGTCGCAGAGAGCAGCCCGCCGCCGCTTCCGCGTGCGCGCGTTCGGCCGCCCGGGGAGAAGTTTGGGAAAGACGCGTCCGACGTTTTCGAGGCCGGGAGGAAGGGCGGAAGGCCTCGGACACTGGCGCGCGAGGCACGGCCCGCTCGGGAAACGCCGACGCGCCCGCCTCTGGCCGGCTGTCAACTTCGCTCCTGGAGTTCGTACGTTTCCGAGTCGCCGCGTTGTCAACTCTGGAGCTCCGGCCGTACTTTCGCGTCGCGGGTCCGGCTTGCCGCGGGAACATTGATCAAGGGCTCGCTGCGTTCAGCTCGCTTCTTCCGGATTGCGTGGTCGCAGTTTTCCTCCCGGGCCGAGGCCTGCTCGCGGAGCGTCGGTGCCGATTACGGTTCGGTGTGTGCCGATGATTGGTTCAGGCGGGGTTCCGGGCTTTGCGCGGCTAGTCCGGGATCGTGTCCCCGCGCGTTCGGTTCAATTCTTCGTATCGTTTCTCATCGGTCGGCCTGCGGGACAGGATGTCGCCCAGAAAGCACGGACGAAGTACGATCCTGTCCGGTGTGCCACCCACCTTCTTGTCCTCGTTTTTTTTTTTTTCGTTTTTGTTTGTTTGCGTATATCACCAATATGAACGACAGTGGAATTACGACATCTGAAGTTGATCGCAACCGATAGCGAAAACAGAGAAGCCGATCGCTCCGTGAAAAGAAGAGGCGATAGAAATTAGTGTTGGATTTTTTGGGTTCCATGACTCTATTGGCGACATGCGCAATCGAAAGCGTAGCTATGATCGGCCTTCCACGATTGGTCGAGAGCTGACTATGACGTCCGCTCAAGGATTTCCCATCGACGGAAATTATAGTAATGTAAAAGAACTTCAATTTGGACGCTGTTGGCAGTGTTGGTTTCAGAGCGCAATGATTTCAAGCTTCCTCCGTGCTCATTACAAACACCATCGAACTTGTTCGCAAGGTAATGACATCACGAGCAGGAACCATAGGGGAGCGCCCCCAAAACATCTAGCCGCTGTTGGGGGCAGGGTAAAGGGGTATGGAAACGAAATGACGCGTGACTGCGAGCTCTCTACCTCTCGCTTCAAAATCGGCCAGCGAGAAGCGCAATGCATATCGCGCTCCTGGCGGAGGACTGTACGCCCTATAGCCTTTACATAGCTTGCCCGTAACGTCATTCACAGTCATGTCTTTATTTTATGTGCCACGACCGTTCGGTTCACCGTGTTAGTTTCACCCCGCAGAAGTAGGAGCTCGGGGTAACCCGTAATTAAAAATAACCGGCAGTAGCCTGCAATGGCGACACCTGCAAGCTATGTATAGAAGGTGTTCACTACGTGCACTAGGGGAGGGGGAGTGGTATGGTTGGCCAGGCAGAGGTCCCCGCATCCTCAGATCAAGCTCCTACTGAACGTCTGCAAAGAACGCCGATCTTGACGGTGTGGAATGCACGGTGCGGAAGCACTGTGGAAGCTTCGCGATTCCAATCAAGCACGAGTTGTTTATAGATTTGCGCTGTACTTTTGTGAGTGGCGCTGGGGCGGGAGGAATAGACCGATCTCACCTGCCAGTTTAACTACGCCACCGCTGCCGCAATGCATCGAGGGAACTTTAGTCTTTCTGCACGTGCAATAGCCTTGCTGGAGCTCTGCGCCTGTGTAGCACGAGACGGCACGAGCCCTCGCATGCACGGCCGTCTACCTTCTGGGAACTGAAGTTATGGCGGCGTCACGCATGCGCCGAACGCTTAGTAAGATCGGTCTATTCAACGTGGTAACTACATTGACCTTCCAGCTAGCAGGTGGTATTGAGAAATCGTTTTATGCGTTTTAATATCAGTGTTCGTGCGTTTACGAGCGGAAGAGGGGTATTTCCAAGACGCTGACACAACCTAGTTTCTGGCTAAACAAAGAAATAAGAGAGAAAATGTTGTTTCCGCACCCCTTTAATGATGCAGGGATGCTCGGCCGCCAGAGCTAAATTTCTGCCCTTGATAACACCCCGGCGCACGCGCAGCTAAAGCCAGACGAAAGGCAACGAAGTCCTCTGCTGGAGGACTTCGTCTATAGTATACAAGATGCTTTTTTTTTTTTGTTTTTTTACAGCGAAGCTGTTATGTGCTAGGATCTTTAAAAAAATTGCTTCCATGGATGTTAACAAAAACACTTCCGTTTAAACGGCGCTCCTTCGTTCCGATTGGTGGTGGAAAATTTAAATAAAAAGAGGGGGCAACCCGCGCGAGTCAGCCTTCCTTGGCATTATTAGATAGTGAGGTCCTGATTCCTTGTTATCATCTACGGTCACCGACTTATCTCAGCTAAGAGTGCGCTGTAACGAGGCTGAGGGCAGAACGCGCCGATCTAACCTTCTTTTCTTTCGCTTCCGCGATGCTGATAAAGAGACTTGGGCTCAATCGGAAACAGCGAAGTTGTGTACGTGTCTTCATTGCAATCATAGGTAAATCGTATAGACCGACACGCTGTTTACAAACAACCCCGCGTTTGCCCACACCAGGTGTGGGCACTGCGCGTGCGCAGAGACCGAATTGGGGCGAAGTGAAGCGTCCGCGCATGCGCAGTGCCGTCGACAGCGCCACCGCAGCTGCATGACGTCAGGGCCGCGTGTTGGTCTATAGATGTCGTATAGTTGTAAGGTCGTCGTACAGATAACCGCTTCGCTGGTCCTCTATCTTCACGTGAAGTGGATAGGCTCTACTATTTGTTTTCTTTTCTTCTTTGTCTAAACAATGTGTACTTTCCTAAGTCTAGAGGCAAATTTACTGGGTGGGCAGTAAGTGCCACGGGCGTTCCGGATGTGGACGCCTGCTGCGCTGCTGCTTTTTGTTTTGCATTTGACTGCATTGGCAAAGCCCGAAGCGGTATTTGCAAAGCGCGAACCGATGCAACTGGGGAATTTGTTTTGTTATCAAAACAATATCCTGCGTAAGCAAAAAAAAAGTGTTTTGAAAGGAGAGTCCGGAAATAAAATAAATAAATAAAAACGAATAATTCTTTTATTTATACTTTTGGTGTTCAACGCTGCCAAAGCTTTGGCAGCTGAGATGCCAAAGCATCTCACTAGTACGAGGGCATGTGCAAATGAACCGCAAGATCAAGTCACACGCTCGCGCTAGCAGCCTTGGCAACGTTCTGGACTAAGCATGAATCGGAGCCTCTCTCTCTCTCTCGTTCTCTCACTGTCATTTTTTTAGGCAATTTCAGGCACGTTGACATTTAATTAGTGCTGTTTACGCTGTTCGACGCTTTCGACATTTACGAAGGTTTTGAAATGGCTACATCGCAGAATGACCGCAGGGCCTTGCTAGACGGTTTCCAAGAGCCATGGACAACGTAGGGGGAAAACATTGAAACGCTTAAAATCTCCAAAGAGCCCGGGTTTTCTACCAGCGTGGGCTCGGGAAAGCTTCCGGCCTAGATCAAACATGCGAAAAAAAAAAAAAAAAAAAAAAAAAAACTTTAAAAGTTGGTTTTCGAACTTTTAGCCATCGAGTAGCACTCCAGCTCGCTTGAGGGCGGATATGCAAATGACTTTCCATGTGACCTTTTTTTTTTTTTTAATTTTCACTCGACCCAGCGGGTGGCCTTGCCTCGTGTTCAGCTTATTCATGTTTTCTTTTCCGTTCTTACTTTCTCTCTCACTATTTTTAAATGTATTCTTATTGTACTGATCGTATATATATATATATACGTATATATACATGTAAGTCTCTGTGTATAGTTTTTTGTTGTTTTCTTTCTTTTTTTTTTTTACTTTCCAACCGTACTGAGGGATCATTCTTTGCGGCTTATTTCTTGTTTTCAACTGGAAAGTAAGGGAATAATTTCAATGATTTTTTTTTTTAATAAAATGGCGGCACGAGATGTCGTTTTCTTTCCTTTTCGTTTTCATGCTTCCCCTTGCATGCTGTATGCGGTATTTTTTTGCTCTCTCTCTCGCTTTTTTTTTTTTAACCTCTCGCGAAGCTAGGAGCACCTTTATTGATTTACGATTAAATCTTTAATAACGTGTTCCCGAATTTAAGCCGTGGAGCCGGCGCGTGTGGCCTGAGGAGGGCGGGCGTCGATATTCCCCGGGGACGCCGGGTAAGCGGCCGCCCCTGGCCGCCGCTGCCTGTTCCCCTAATTAGCGCCTTTTTCGAAGTGTGAAATTAAAAACCGTTTTGTCCTGAGATGCAGGGCCGGGCGCCCCCGTCTGTGTCGGCCAAGTTCACTAATGCGCTCTGTAATCGTTAATCTGGCATTTAGGTCAACGGGACTATTCGTCTCTCGGTGCTCGGGTCAGGAGAAGCTTGCGCGAGGTCGAGCGCGCTTCGAACCGGGGTGTGCGTTCAAATCGCCCTGCACTATGATATGAGTTGTTCAAAAATGAAGCATCAGTTTTGCGCGACCGCGAACGACAAGAACAGTGTATTACACGTTTATGAACTCGGTAGAAAGTCTAACCTTTTTAAATAAATAAAGGAAGACTTAGCCTCCAAGGGGGCGCCCGCTTCTTCGGGGTCCATCCCGCATCGGTCGGTCTACTTAGCGTTCTTTCCTTAGGTTTCACCAATATCTGCGGTACTCGCGGCATACACGTCAGGTTCGAATAGTCTTCATAGCTCGCGATGCTACTTCCTCCGCCGTTATGTATCGGGTCCGTAATTTATTCATTAGCCTCCATTTCATACCCGCCCTTTCGGAAATCGCGTATTCCGCGGAGCACGGAAAGAGCGGCAAAAACACACGCCACAACAACGGTTTCTTTGGAGCAAACATATACACGCCAGTGTTGCGCTTTGTTTTATGGGTACTGAACTGCTCGTAACTTATTTAAGCCGAGAGCTGGCGCGAGACAGCTCGAGGATTTGCGTTGCTTCTAAGGTGTTCGGAGCAGAAGTGTTATTTTCCGTGTCGAGGCAGAAGGTTAACGGCATTTGCCTATGTTTAAACGAGCTGCTTAGGACCAGTGTGAGCAGAACGAGATTAGATTGGCGGGCACGGGGCTGCGCCTGCCTGATTGTCACGTGCAAGCCGCTTTTTCCGCGCGCATACGGTTGCGTGGGGAGGTCACTATACTAGCCGCGTAGGCTTCCGAGCACGGCTCGGGGTCTGCGCCCGGGTCCGATGCAAGTGTCCGCGGCACCTGCCCGGGTCCCTTTTTCCCTGCGGGTCCTAGCGCCAGGCGGCTCCTGTTCACTAACTTCTCATCTAGGCGCCCTGGAGAAGACGTCCAGGGGAGGCGAGCCGGCAACTCCCTCCTCCCGGCCTTATCCATCTTTTAGTGCGCTTTACCTAACCTTTTTCATTCCCTCCGGAAAAAGCCATTCTTTTCTATCTTTCCGGCGGACCTCTGGGGCTCCCCGCTGCGTACTACTTGCTTCCTGGGTTCTCTGTCTATTTTGTTTCCCCCGTGGGCCGGAGTCGGCCGAGGGGAAGCGGCGAAGGATGCCGTAGTCGCTGCAGCAGCCTTTTCCAATTTAACGGCCTGTTTCGACGCCCGGCGAGGAAAGGAGGGGCGGCTTTTCCCGCGCGGCTCCGGTGCTCTGCGGGGCGGACAGCCTTCCAGGCGGGCGGTGTAAATAGGAGCGAGGGCCCGGGTTATCAGAAAATTAGCTGTCGCGAACCCATCTCGACGGTCGGCTTTGCTTCTTTGCTTGCGGCCGCCTTTGAGGGGTCTCTCTTCGGGTGTCGTGCGGGGGCGTGGAGTGCGCGTCCAGGCCGAAAGCCGAGAGACGCCCGTGGAGCCCCGATGATCGGGCGCGCCAGCTGCTCCGCTGTCCTCTCTGCTCCCTGCTGTACCTCCGGCGCGGCGCATGGCGTCGCGTTCGGCATTTGCGGGAGCCGATTCAGAAAGAAGCCTGGCCTGTCCTACGATCGAGAGCCTACGATGAGAGAAAAGTACACCCGGCGTCAACTATTTTGGACTACGTTGTCGAGGCGTAGCTTCCTCTGTCTGTCAGAGCTAGCTGCGCGAGCGCGTCCGAATAAGACGCAAGACGTAGCCACGTTTTCTCGCAGCAGTACCGGGCCACAGCACTGGGGAAGCTACGCTAGCCCTGACAACTTTGCACACAATAGCTAACGCCAAGCACCGTTAGCGCTTCACTGAAGCGTTTGTAGTCGTCGTCGTCTGAATTTATGGGGGCCTAGTTTCAGTAAGCGAACGAACAAACAGCGCTGTCCGTCGACTCGGCAAAAGCAACGATATTCTAGCATTATAGCTCGTTCGCGAGCTTGTCCCTTTCTCGCCGATTGGTGATGCTCCAGGTTAAATCAAGAAAAGGTTTCATGGTGTATTTTGCGTGCCCGCGGGCTGTGTTCGAGATTTGCTAGTGACGAAGCTCTGTGGTAACTAATTACGTGTGTGGCGTCTATTAATTCAACGAGGTACAGAGTGCGGGAATTCCTCACCGCTAATCCGTTCGCACTCGTCATCTTTCCAATACGTGGTGAAAAGTTACATTTCTTTTTTATTAGAGCGTGGGCTGGCTCGGTTTTATTTTCTATTTTTTTACTTGTTTTGTTCCAAGAGAGGGAGGCAAAACAGAAGGAGAAAATAACGTCGAATCTTTGAAGAACGGAAGCAGCGTAAGATAAAAACGTCGTTAACTTCGACGTTTCAGAACTTGGCGGAGAAAAATGCTTTGAAAGCCGTGAGCGGCTCCTTCTGCTTCAACTAACATACAAGAAGAAAATTTGAGGATTTCCGCTCGAAATATCAATGCGCCTTGAGGGAGAAAAACAAAAACGAAACGAAAGAACTTGGAGAAAGAAAGAGGCGTTTGTGTTCTTCTCGAAATGTCTCGCCTGAGACGTCAAATGAATGTCGTTTTAATAACACCCGACTCGATGCGTTTCGCTGTTCTCCTTTTCCGTTTCCTTTTTGCTTTGAGGGATGAAATCCTTCTCCGTTCTGAACAGTTGTTGTTAAAGCCGGGCGAAGCGGAGAGGCCTTACTCGAGTGAACGCCGAGCCGCTTCTCGTTGCCAGCGGCTCGGTTCCTTCTCTCTCCAGCTCGTCCCGCTCGCGGCGCCGGGCCTCGTCGGGGCGCTGTTTGCGTCGCCAAGAGTGTTGGGTTGTTTACGAGACGGCGCCCCGGCATCGCGTAGCCTTCTCGACGAGCGCCGGCGGGCGCGAATGTTCCGTTTTGCTGTCCTAATGAGCGCAACTCTTTGGTTTGCGTCTCGGAACGTCGCCAACCGTTTCCTTGGTTCGCGGGAAGCACGTCGGCTCCGAGTAATGGCGGGCTGTTCGGGAAATCGCCTCTGTTTGCGGGAGACCGGCGCCCGTAATTGCGGCCCTGAATGTTTTATCAGCGCAGCGTGGCGGTAGCTGTGCCCGCGGTGCACCTTCCTCTCGCTCCCATTTGCCGGAATTAGCGCGCTTTGCCGTGCGGCGAGTGCGGCCGCACAGCTCCGAAGACGTCTTTCGCGTTCCGCGAGGCTTCTCTCGAGCTACCGACCAGAGGAAGCACGTGGTCTACCGACAGTATACCTCCATGCTCGAATCTAGGCTAGGGACGTCCGTCAAGGGCCGCGGGGAGGCGATGAATCTGTGTATGGGGCAGATCGGCTCGGCTTTAGCGTACATTGGTACCACCCTCGCAACAAAATGTTTGAATTTATATAAAGAAAAATGCACAAAAACAACGAATTACAAAGTGGATACGTGTGCGGGAGAAGCCCTTTTCCAGCTTTTATTTTGATCCGAAAGAAAGGTGAATTTTTTTGCCTTTTATTTTCTTTTTGTGAAACTGCCAGGTCTTTTTTCAGTTATATCTTCATTTATCGAAACACTGTACTATTGACTTTTTACACGCCGGCTAAGGAACATTAGACAATAAAATTTACACTAACGCTATTTTCAGTTTCCGCTAAGCAATTTCATTAACAAGTGTGCCATGTAAAATTTTCGAACACAACACCTACTCGCAATTGGTTAATCTCCTGAATAACAAAGCACACATGACAAGTTTACAGCATGTTCTTAGAAAAAAAAATGTATCATGCGAGACGCAACTGCTGTCCTTCACGCTCGACCTATACATCACTCACTCAATAATTATTAGGACTTGTCTGCATTTTTCTAGATATCGCAAAAGCATTTGACAAACCTTTCTCACAAACTTCTGCTTCATAAATTGCATTCAGTGAACACTGACCTTTGCACACTGAATTGGACTTGTGCCTTCTTAGCTAACCGTCTGGAATCTGTTACTGCTAATGATACTAATTATATTTCCTCTGCTCAAGTCAACTCAGGTGTCCCACAAGGCTCTGTGCTTCTCTACTCTTGTTTCATACTTGGTACTAAACATCTCTCCTTCAATCTGCCTGCTTGCTAACAATTGCGTGACATACCTGATACCATTCTGTTCTCGTGCGTGTCCACAGTCTTAAGCTGCGATGACGCTGCAAGTCCGCTCTAGATCTGCGAGTTGCTACGCGTGGAGGTGCGGTGTGAGGATGACCCGTGAGGTTCCCAAGAGGAAGCCGTTCAAGGTTCAATGCCGGGGCGAGGTCTCGGTACGGAGCGGTTCCTTTTTTGAAGGATCGCACTGAAATATAGGAACTGGTGTATGCAATTAACGCCACATTACAGAAGCTATATGAATGGAGTGTAGTAAACTCGTTAGAAATTAATATGAGCAAAAGTAAGGCGGTCCTTTTTAGATCTAAGAATAGATATGTTAGTTTCACTTTTAATATTGTTCTTGGCCCCTCTGAAATTGAGCTCGTTCAAAATGTGAAAACGCTTGGAGTTTATTATAATAACCACATGTCTTGGAATGATCACATTATCAATATAGCTAAAAAACATTCAAAAGTGCTCGTCAAATTGTACCAGTTTAAAAATATACCGCTTGTCGTTTAAAGTTGCTTATATACAAAGCTCTTTATGAACCCCTTTTAAATTACTGTAGCTTGGTGTAGAGCACTACAACCCTGTCCAACCTAAATAATTTACATATCCTTCAAACAAATGCTGTTCGCATAATGCGAAGCGTGTCTCTTGACACACACACTCCTCCTCTATTCAAAGAGTTTCATTTAACATATATTCTGGATTCATATGAGTATACTCTCCTCACACGATATAGATCCGCCCTTCGATGTAATGAACCATTTTTTTTTTCTTGTATTTCCAATTTAACTTCCATTTCCAAACCTCATGACGTTAGGGAAAGGGAGCGCTGGGAAATTCCATTAAATCGCAGGATCTATGGGTTTCAAATGTTAAGCTATAATCTTCCGTCTGTCTTAAATAAAGTCGAGAAACATAATTTGTCAAACATTGAAAACCTAGAGCTGTATGAAAGTCGAGAACTTAGTTTTCACAAATAAAAAGAAAATTGTCTTTGTGAGCTGTCAATACATCCGTTTTATGTATTTTGTTTCCTGTATACACCCAGTCACTAGATGCTGTCGTTCTTTGTGTATAAGGACAGAATCCTTCCTCTAGCAGCAAAATGCAGTATATAGGTGTTGATCATATAAGTGTGTTCTTTTTTGCCATCCCATGTCACTGTTGTTTATTTTTCCCTGGTTGCTGCTGTTTTTGTTACCGTAATGCCAATTGTAAAGCTGCAGAGGCCTTGTCAAGTCAAAACTGTTTTGACTTTTTGCCTCTGCAGCCCACATCGCTACCTGATTATGTAAATAAGGTTGATTAATTGATTGATTGAGTGATTCAATCGCTCAGCACGCTTCATTTTATGCAACTCTCAATGCACTTCCAGCGCTGCTATACCGTGAAAACCTCTGTATATATCATAGTGCATCGGCGTAAAATCCTTCGTTTGAGTCTTTCTCTTAAAATATTGAGTCGGCAGTGGCACACTATACTTCGCCATAAATGAATGAATCCACCATTGCACATTTCTCGCATTAATCATAGTCATGAGGTCCTAGGAGCGGGAGTGTCAAGCCATGCAAGCCCGCCGCGCTGAGCAGAGAAGATGTAGGCCTGCAGCGGCACAATATAGGCCCAGGTCTTCTACTATCACGCACGAGAGGCAGGGTGTAAGCGCCTTTCACGCGTCTGCTAAAGCACATCTCCTACAACTATTCGACTAAAAACAGATCTCCTAAAGCACATCTTTCAACAACGCAACAGCTGCCATTGTCAATCGCAGCACACGTTGTGTGGTTGTTTGTAACTGTTTTTAAACTCGCTCCCCTCTTTAATGCATCACCTTGAGAGTATTTGAAAGAAATAATTAAATAAATAAATAAATATTCGGTATGTCAAACATTTTTGTGGGTTTTTTCTGATACGGGAACAACAACAAAACAATGATTGTCGTACCAAATATTTAGTTGCATGGTACACCGTGTCTCATTTGAAAGACGTCAGCGACCGAACTATACCGGACCTGGTAAACGTTCAACTTCACGTGGGGTCATTCAGCTGTCCCGTTACACTTCTTTAGCATCTTATGGTAGTTCCTGGGCCACGAATGAAAGCACTGGAAACCCCTCCATTTCCGAAATGGCAGGGACACCCGTTCGACGGCGGTCTGCGGCCCTCTCGCGCGGCCGTCCCGGGTCATTAGGGTCGTCTCTTCCCGAATCTGTACCCGGTCGCGAACAAGATGCGGGCAGCAACCCGACGTCGGTTGGTGTGCCCATAGCACTCGGTCTTTCGGGAAGGAGGAGGAAAAACGGCCAGCGCCGAGCACCAAGAAGGGAGCGTTGCGGAGCCCAAAGCGGTTCGGTCACGCAGGCCCGCGAACCGCCGCACCTGGCCACCTGGCCCACATTGATGGCGCGAGCTCTGCGCGGGAGAGCCATCCGCGAACGTGCGCGTGCGCCGCTTTCAATAAACAGGCGAAGGGGATTGCGCGAGCTCTCCGAGGATGATAATGCGCTCATAATGGGGCGCATGATTCCTGCGCCGTTCCGGCCGCGAGACCGCCCCAGCTCGCTGCGTCCCGGCGGCGCCGCACCCGGGAAGCTTGGGGAGTGCGCTGTGTTGAGCCGGGCGCGCACCGAACCTCTCGTTAGCGGCCCCAGCCTGCCGTCTGCGCTGACGCTTTATGGACTTCCGGACTGCGATTGAGCGGTGCACGTTTGTAGACTTTCCGCTTTTCTCGGGCCGGCTGCCGCGAGCTGCTCCTAACCGAGCGCCTCTCTGTCTTCCTCCCGCCCGGACGTTTATTATATTTTCTTCGACGATTGCGGGGGACCGGGAGGAAGGGGGACGGAGGGATTCAGACAACCTGAGATTGCAGCATAAATGCGGGGTATGGGGCAGTGTGATGAACGCGTCGCGGGCGTGCGGGCAGGCTGCTCGTTCTACGCCGGACTGCCTGCCTTCCGCGCGGAGCTTTTGCTGTTCTCGGTGGCACGTAGGCCGAGTTATGGGCTCTTTGTTTTGCAGCTTCGCTTCCGACGGCCGACCGGAACAATAGCGGCGGCGGTTAGTCGCATCCTTCCTCCCGCTAACGGTGTTGTTTCTCCGCAACGGCCTTGCCCGCCAATTGGAGGAAGGCACGGAGAGCGATCATTGTCGCACGGACGTGCGTGAAATCACTTGGGTGCCGATAAAACGACTTCGCGTGGGAGCTCTACCAGCGGGTCCTTTATCTGCGTCGTTGTATCTAGTGGTCCATCTTGGCATCGTGTATCGTGTGTGCCCGGATGGGGTGAAAGGGAGGAAGTGAACGGCGGAAGAGGGTCCAAGTTTGCGCTCTGTTCGCGGCTACCCGTCACATCTTGTTGTGTGCGGGATTTGAGCTTTCGACCTTGTCTCGTTAGCATGCACTCTACGCTCAATTTGGGTACGATCATAGTCGACATTCACTGGGACGCGAAAATTCACGTGTTTCGCCTTTCCGCTGTTTTCTTCGCTGACTATTTGCTGGACACCACGCATGATCACAGAAACCTGAGCCTCGCTGGACTTTGGCACGGAAGAAGGACATCGCGCAAACCCCGCAAAAATGATGGCTTTCCAAATAGCAGCTTTCATAGCCCCCACAGCCACCGTTATGGCACAGCTCCTTCAACAGAATTTCGCATAAGTGCTGCTTGCAAACTTCCCCTAGAGACGCTTTCAGACGGCTGTGCATGGGCGCCGCCATAACCGACCTTCAGTTTTTGTTCCCTCTTATTCCGTTCGCTCCACTTCATCAATACCACAGCAGGACAGGTTAGTGCAACTTTAGCTGCTACTGTTTCCTTCTCGCCAGCATAGGCCTTTCTGGAGGCTCATCAACGCCCGCTTCAGTGGCTCGGCATCTCGGTAAGACATGAGAAGGTCGGCTATGGCGGCTCAATCTGGCGCGTGTTTAAAGCGTCTATACGGCGGCTGCGGGTGGGAAGATTGCGAGAAACCGGAAGTTTCCACTCGCGAAGGCTCAACACTCTAAAAAAAGCCCATGCGTCTACTTTCCCGCACAACACTTGGAGAGCCTATCACTGGCACTTACGGAGGCAGCTCAGCGAATGACGATGCCGAAACATATATTTAGACCAAAAAACGCAGTCTGAGTTGTGACATTAAGCAATGCAAAACGTCACGCTTGCATTGCTTAATGTCACAACTCAGACTGCGTTTTTTGGTCTAAACATATGTTTTGGCATCGTCATTCGCTGAGCTGCCTCCGTAAGTGCCGGTGATTGGCTCTCAGAGTGTTGTGCGGGAAAGTAGACGCACGGGCTTTTTTTAGAGTGAAGAAAGGCTGGTAATGCTGACTCGGAGCGAGTATGTTTTAGCCCAAATCCTGGCGGGTGAAATAGAAGGATGTGACCGAAGGGGAAAAAAATAATAATAACGATTACAAAAATTAAATAAACCAGGATCATTTAATTTAAATCAGAGTTATTCGATGTAAATCAGGTTAATTTCATTTAAATCACCGAAGATATTAAATAGCGATTCCTTACCACTAGAGGTGTTTCTCAACATGGCAGAAGCGGAAGAAAGAATTACAGTAAATGTAAAGATTAATTAACAACTTTTTATTGGCGTAATCCCCGCCCTATTAGAACAAAACCGCCTAATTGTTTAGTAGTTAAAAGATTTATTTAATTTTCTTTCGCGTTTGTACTTGATTGCAATAGGACATTCCTTTTCTATTTCTCGTTCCCTTTGCGTTCTGATTTTGTTGGAGTAGGGTGTTGCGTAGCTGACGAAAAAAATGGAAGGTGGAAATCGAGCTCGACGCTCCGATTTGCTCAGAAGAGCACTTCCTTTTGCTCCTGTTCAGCCTGATAGAAATTTTCCTTGCATGATGATTCTTTGATCTAAATACGAAAGCATCAAGTGACAGACAAACGTTAAATAAAAAAAAATACTTTAGAGAATATTTTTCCGGCAATGGTTTGATTTAAATCACTTCTAAATCATGATTTAAATTATGATTTAAATCATATTAATTTTTATTGTCCACCCTGGACTCGTCATTGCAACAGTGATATGTTCTGGTTTCTGGATGGTCCCGGTTAGAAAATTAGCTATTGTTTTTAGTATAATTTCTTTAAAAACTTTCTCTTCATTCTTTTTCAGTTTTTCTAAACCTCTTGTTGTCTCCGAAGCGTGCCGGATTTCAGGGAAGGTGGCGGAACATGGGTTCCGAATGACCGGCGGCATGGCCCGGCTGCGTGCGCCGCCCGCCGTCCCATCGGGGGTGGTGGCACCTCGATCGGGAACGGACGGCTCCCGTCACCCGTCGCCGCTCCCTTGGAATCCCCTGCATGATTCATGCCGGGAACCTTGGCGCCTGCTTACTCATTCCCGGCTTCGAGTCGCCGCTCTCCGGCCGCCGTGGTGCGAGGAGGGGAGGGGGGGGGGGGGGGGGGGGGGGTCCATTTGAGACCCGCGGCTCGTCATAAATTGGTTCCCGGCCACCGCAATTTACTCCCCAATTGGTGTGTCTTCATTCTGCGCAGAACCCCCCAACGGGGCAAAATTGCCGGGGGAAGCGCGGCTCCGCGTCCTGCACGGCGGCCTTGTTCGCGGGACGTTGGTTACCAGCCGTTGAACAGGCGGTCGCCAATGCAAACAAATAGAGTGGCCAAAGGTTAACTGCTCCACAAAAAAAAAAAAAAAAAAATCTGATGTTGAATTTTTTTTTTGTTTTTTTTTTTTTGTTTTTATGTATGCCATTGACATCTTTGCGAACTCAACTAAGATAAACTAGAGTATTAGTTCCGGGCGCGACCAAGAGCATCGTTGAGGTCACGTTGTCACCACGGCGTCAGAGATTGCTGCCACGTTCTGGGTTGAAGCGCTGCAAAGCACATGGCCGTTGCGGGCTCTTGCTAGCTTCCGCCGTGGTTTTGCCACGTCTCGACATTGAAAATTGGCACCGACAAAATAGCGTGTTTAACGCAGGTTGGAGGTCCACGAGGAAACAGTTTACTTGTATTTTCTGTTTACGTGTTCTGCAGTATTGTGTTTGTGTTTTCTTGTATTGAACTTTCGGCAGCGATGTGATGGAGTTGTGAAAGCATATCCGAAAACCGTTTCTTTTGAGAAGCCACCGAGCTTAAAAGGCGTGAAGGAGAAGAGCGGGTAGCTACCGCCTGTCCAAGTGTGGACAAAAACTGGCGCGGCCTGGCGGTTGAAATATGAAACGGAGGAATGGTGATCAAACGTACGAGGTGAGCTTTCTACCGAATGCAGCGCTCACAGCTTTGGCGGGCGGCTATCTTTTCGTGCCTCACAGACAAAAACACGAGCGCACGCATAATAACGATTCAGTACGCGCGTCTCCGGATAGCCGCGTTTCTCCGATAATTGAGTTTGAGAAAAATCGAATAGGCTTCTCTCGAGTCTTCTAAATTAAAGGCTGTTCTATTCCCTGCATTAAAAGAAACTCAGCCCGACAATGCGATCAATGCCCGCTTGACTTGGATCGCGCTGCACTGCTTGTTGGCTTTTATGTTGGCTCGTTTTAGTTGCGTTCGTGCAGGCCCTTTGATGCCGACTCTTATGGTCTCCCGAATGAAGCTGAAGGTTGCAAAGATCTAGCTGACTTCCTTCTGCTCTCCTTTTCTCATTTGCTACATCGCATCGTTGCTTATGGAAACTGTCATTTTCATTCGTGTCTGGGCCTTTTGCTCCACAATCGCACGACTGTTCTGAATCTGCGTGTTTCAGGTCGCCTTCCTCCTTCCTCTCCTCAAACTTCTGGCTTTCGTTCGAGAGGTATGCCTGGAAGGTCACGTTTCTTCCCCTTCCATTTTTGATTTCCTTCTTTTACGCGAGTAAAGAAAAAGAAGGGAGAAAACGGCGAGGACGTCTTTCGAGCTGTTCTAAAACTATTTTGCTCCTTAATGAGGTACGAAAGAAGAAAGTAGAAAACGCTTAAAAAAACGACAATAATGTCTTCCCCGTTCAGCGCGTCTACGCTGGAGGCCGAAGAGAACGAAAACTAATAGGCGCCATTTTTCAGTCTTCCCTTTCGGGCTGGCCGCTTTCCCGTTTGATGTACGGACGACGCGCGTTCGGGTTGGCCCGCTACGTTCCAATAATGAACGGGGACGAAGGAGGCAGGCGTCTTCATCCGGCGGCCGTGTCTTCTGGCGGCGGCGAGATTGCTTCTTCAAGGATAGATGACATCTCCGCACCGGCCCCAAGGCGAGCCCCGCATGCTCGCATCGAGGAACCGCGAACATGGCATTCGCGCCACCGCCAGCGACACAGGAATCATTTGCTGCACCAAGTGTTGAAGGTCGCGCCAAAATCGTCGGTGGCATTTATACACCACCTTTGCAGAAAAGATCAACGAGTTTTTATTGAGTTTCTAATGTATTCTATAAGAATACATTAGAAACTCAATAGAAACTTATTGGTCATTTTTCTAAGGGCATTCCAACGTTCACAACGCAACATCGGTGGTCGAGAGCGTTAGCGTACCAAAACTCAGAGTACGTGGAGCGAATGCTTCCTCTCCAGAATCCACGGATCCTGGGTTCAGTCGTCTCCCCTGCCTGTTTCGGTCTTTATTAGACAGTTTTAGTATAGCGTTGCTGGTTTACGTACGCAATACGCAATAGTATAGCGTACGCTAAAAATGACTTGCTCGGACCGAATTTAGTTGTGCGTTACGTTTTCGAGTGAACACCGCGCATGATCTTGGTTAAATTTGCTAGAGCCGTAGAATTCCGCGTGCTTATAGCGCAACCATGCTCCTGGAAAGAAATGTTTAAAATGAAAACGTGTCCAATCATTTTATTTCAAATTAAACCAAGCCGCAGCTGCCTCGTCAAGCGCGCTTTTCTGCGGGGTACAGAGGCTACGAGCACGAGTGCGTAGCCAAATTCGATCACGGAGCCTCCGTCAGTCGTCCCGTGGAAACGGCAGCTTTTATCAATGCTATCGCGGAATGAAATTCATGACCTACTGATGTCCAGTGCATAGCGGCGAGAACTTCGGCGATTTCTTTTAGAGTCGTTCGTCCGTCGGCGATGAACTGTGCGAATAGGCTTAGCGTTGAGCAGATCGCAGCGTTGACGCACATTCCGAGCGGCGAACATTTTCACTGTGCACTCCTTCAGCTGCATGGTGATCCGATTCGACCGCGGTAGGTCCCAGAAAGAATTGCCGAGCTGAACACCACGCAATTTCACGTAACACAGAACTTCGAAAACACCACGTCGCCCTTGCTGCGCCAGTCGAGGTAACCGCCATCTTGAAACTGGCGCTCTCGTAGGGTCCGAGATCTCTCGAGAGCGTCCCGCAAAGCCCGCTAGCCCGCCACGCAAAATCCCCAGCGTTGCGTGCGTACGCAATACGCTAGCTCTTCTATTGCGTTCTGCGCACGCGCACTCCCGACCCGCAATTTTATTGCGTACGCAAGGCTTTAGCGTACGATCCACTAAAACTGTCTATTAGCATAGCGTGCGGTCGCGTATCACTATAGCGCGTGCGTCACGTCAGAACCCGCACTCTAGTAGTCTTGGCCACGGTGGAAGAAATATTTAGGTGATGACTCTCTGTCCGACGCGGCGACCACATTATGTTCGGCGCACCGAGCGCTTCACTCGCACGGGGATAGATGGCGGCCCAGTATGGTATCCCTCCCAAACCGACCGCTCCGGTTGTTTCTTCCAGCGGTGGTCCCGCTTTCCCTCGCTCACCGCTTCTTGTTGTAACTCACCGCCGCCACGCCGCCACCAAGTCGCCAGAGTCCGTAAATCTGTGTTCTCTTCCTTCTTCTTCGGGTTAAGGCTTACCTTCGAGCACGATGGTGCACCTGTGATCGACACAGCACCAAAGCAAAACACGAGGCCATCCATCCGTGGCCGCCGAGGAGGGACCTCATACATCAGCGCCCTCCGCGGCGTCGCGGAACTAACTACTCCTGCTTCGAGGCTAGCTCCGAACGCGATCTGGTCCCTCGCTCCCCGCGAAGAGGGCGGCCTTAGTCTATCACCTAAATGTGTTTCTTTCACCGTGGTCTTAGCTAAGTTTGTCATCACATCATGAACCAATGTCAACATACTATGACTGACCAACGTCACGCTGCGTAAACGGTGAATATTTTTAGGCGAGATGTTTTGGTGGCATCCTTTTATCGTTCGTGCTCGTAACGTTGCGACCAGGATTCGCCTCAATAATTGCAATCCTGATGTTGTACTATCAGTTGTACTTAACTAGTTTGAGGGTATGTGTAAAACGCACCGTGAAGCTTGTACAGTCGTTTCATCATAGCTTGGCAAGCGGTGGAAGCTGCAGAGCAGAGTGAGCCAATAAAGACATCGGATGGAGGCACGTGACAACGCACTAGTAAACTCATGTGCAGGCGCTGTCACTTCCCGCGCTCCGGCGTTCTATGGGCTCACTGGTGCCGTAGCTTTCTCTCTTTGCCAGGTTAGGGTGAAGCGGGAGCATAATCACTGCGTGCTCAACATCATTATCCTCAAAGTTGTCTTTCTGATATTACTGTAATCTTCGTTGATGAAAGCAGAATAAATCCTACTAAAGACTTCCTAGCACATGTGCTCTTGGACAATCGTGAAATGCCGGCCCCAGCGACCTTTGCCTCCAAGATTTCCGATGCTCACCGGCATAGCCGAGCCCCTTTCTTCGCTGTGTGGCTGCGAATTTTGTATGATAGGGGTACGTTAAAACGCACCTTGAAATCTAGCGGGAGTTGGATTAAAAAGTCAGCAAAATATTTTGATTGCTTTACTTTGGTTCCTCAGGATCTCAAGGTCCTGAGGACCCCTAAGTGCAGGGCCTTGACTCCTAAGGGTGATTTTCATAAGTCCTGGACTTAAAATCACCAAAGTCACGAAGACAAGTCCTGGACTTAAAATCACCCTTTCGTGATTTTAGTCCAGGGGTTGAATCACCAAACGATGACTTTAATAAGCGTTCTGCTTTGGAAACATATTCCAAAACTTGCCTCCCCCCCCCTCTTTTTTTTTCTATTTATTTTCTGTCTGCGAACTCATTTTTACTTGTTTGCCACAGCATTCTCATCAGTGGTGAGATATTATTAAGAAAAACGTTTAGGCTACTGGTAACAGTGAAGGCTATGGATCTTCAGCACTGAGCCTCGATCAGCTGTCAGGCAGACGCCTCGCAACGGAAATCCTCTAGACGCGGCAGGCTTTTCAACGCAGGTTTGCCTGGTCACCGCAGCAACGAGTGTGCTGTCAAAACTGAATTTGAGCACGATGTGTTTTAACGCGATAGCATTCTTTAGCTCCCCCCCCCCCCCCCCCCCCCGGATTTCTTCGACTTTCTTGCCTCCTAATGTGCAGTTTGCGCAGGTATGCGCAGTAGACCATTTCAGCTCACATTCTCACACTTCTTTACATTCGCACCCTCTTCGAAGGACCTGACGACCTTGACGTCGTCCTAGAGGTCGTCTTAGACGTCCTTGAGGTTGTCCTAGACGAATGCTATCGCAATTCATAGACAACCAACAATAGTGGTTTCTACAGCCATTTTTTTTTTTTTTTCTCTTGACTAAACAACAAAAACGTTCGCGTCTATCGCGGGCATAAACCTTAGAGTGGGGAAGCACAAAAGAGAAACGAAATGGTGGAATGTCTATACTTCGTTCCACCCTAGGTCTGAGCGCGGCCGGTGTTATGAGCCGAAGGGCCAATAAAAAAGCGAAAAAGGCAAACTTCGTGGCGTGTTCTCTGCATCGAAGAGTACCAGCCGTTGTTCGCCGTCTCTCTGTGCGTGCTCGTTCGCCGGCTTGTCCTACCAAGCGAAGAGAGCACGCCATGACGTTGCGCTTTTTCCGCCGTTTGATTGTTCTTCCCTCTCATAACATCGGCGGCGCTCGGACCCAAGGTGAAACGAAGTATAAAACTTAACTAAAGCCCGATTCACATGGTGCAATTTTGCTTGCGATTTCGCAGTTGCGACGTCGCTCGTGTGGCAGAAAAAGCGTGGTGGAGGCTTCAGGGCATCTGCGAAATCGCAAGCAAAATCGCATTATGTGAGACAGGGTTAATATTAATACCTTCGGGGGGGTTCTTGTATTATTATGTTTTTTTTTTGTTTTTTTTCTTTGAGAAGGAAGTTGAACAGCCCACCCGTGTATTCTATGTTTAGTTCTGTCCTTGCATACTCGTCTCTATTTAGTCTTGGCGTGGAACAAGAGATACGACGAAGAACGACCGTTCGCAGAAAACCGTCCAGCCGTATTGGGCCTCGGCCTTCCTCAGATGGATGGCGTCCATCCGGATGAGCAGCCCAGCCCCGCACCCCTGCTCGTGCACGTGCGTGCTACGGGCACGCTTTTAATAACTCGCGCCGTTGCGCGTGTTCCGAAAGTGCCGCGCGGCCCCCGGGAAATGGCGTCCCTGCGGTGCGTGGCAGCGGCGCCAGTGCGGGAGACGCACTTGAGGCAGGTACGCCATCGCCGCTGCTCGGCACACGCAGCCAGTCGTCGAGCACACGGCGATGCGCCGCTTGATGCCCATTCTGGCCTGGCAAAAGCTTGGTCCGCCTCTGGTTGAGAACGAGGAGAGGACAGGGGAATTCCGGGGGGCTAATTGGAACGAATAGCAACCTGAGCTCGCCTCACTGACCCAAGCGTGCGTCTACGTGCTGCGGCGGAAATTGTGTTTCTCACGTAAAACTAAAAGCCCAAAAAACGTAAAAACAAAAAAAAAATGCTTCGTGTTTCTTTTATTTTTATTTAATTCGGGGGGTAGCCGGTGCGATATGTGAAGGTGTCTACTGTGAGCGGAGTCTGAACGTCTTGTCTGAGTTCGGTACGATCTCTTAACGATCTTCTGTTTATGGAAGATAGGAATTTTGTCGTCTTCCGACAGTAGACAGTTTTAGCGTAGCGTTGCCGTGCGGAGCGGCATTGCTACCGTGAGCTCGCGCTGTGGCTTGGAAGTTCGAAGCATGCTCTTCGGCTCACGCCAGGAGCCATGCCACGGTAACCAGCGGTAACGCTCTGTTAAAACTGCATTCTACTATGCTAAGCTTTTGAACCATTTAAAATTATTGTGTCGTCAACAATGCGAAGCCTTCAGTAAGGACGCTTCGTACATTCTAAGCTGCGGATTTCGGGCCTTGCGGGCCCGAAATGCGCAAGCAGGAGTGCACATAGCCCCGCACCCTTGCTCGTGCATTCCGTGCACGAGCAGGGGTGCGGGGCTGGGTTGCTGGTCACGTTGAGCTCATTGCATGCTCAACGTCACGGCACGAGCTCCCGTTAGCTCCCTGTAGCAGCGCCAAAGCTTTTGTGAACGATCTACGAGAGGTCTCACCTAGAGACTTTTAGTGGACCGTCGTAAGCTAGGAGTTGGCTTTGCTAGCGGGAGCTCGTGCCATCATTTCGAAGCATGGATTGAGCGCGCGCCCCCTAGGCCCGTAGTCCGCACACACTTAAAACGCCAAAAGCATGCTTTCTATACTTCCCAAGCAAAACTTTCTTTTTTACGTGACAATGAGTATAGACGCTTTGCAGCAGCTGTGCTTGGGCGCCGCCATAACGAACCTTCAGTCTTTGTTTCCTCTTATTCAGTTTACTTCACTTCATAATTACCACAGCAGGACAGGTTATTGCCATTTTAGATTCTACTGTCTCCTTCTCCCCTGCACTGGCCATTGTGGAGGCTCGTCAACGCCCGTTTCAGTGGCTCGGTATCTCGGTGAGACAAGAGGTCAGCAATGGCGGTTGTAATCTGGCGCGTGTGCAAAGCGTCTATAAGTTGCGTCTTAGCAAAAGCAGGGTGAAAAAAAAAAAGAAAGAAAAGAAAAGCCAGTGCCAGCGCGAGCTGAGTGGCACTTGAATCGGCGTTTCAGCCTTCGCAGTGTTAACGAAAAAACAATCTCTGTACCGCGTTCATTTAACCTTTGAAATGCCGTTGCCGGCTCTGTCCTCGGAGGCCATGATCTCAGTGCACTTTTTCGAAGGTTCTCTGCAACACTTCGAGAGGCTCGCGGCTGATTTCCTTCCGCAAACGCGCTTGACAAGAATAAAAAATAAAAAAAACGGAAATAAAAATTTTTAGGCAAAAGGTGCCATATCATGTGCGACCAAAGTTATTCCTGACAAGAAGTTAGTTATTCATAGGCGCTCCTCACGCGCTAATCTTTCTCTTATACACCTTTTCCAGTAGGGCGCAGCCATATCTTGAATGTCGTCACTTCTGCTATGCGTTAAAACATCGTTTTGATCTCCACGCCGCTGGAAGGTGTTCACGAAAATTGCATCATTGTCGCACATTCTTGTTGAGCCTCGCCTATATTTTCTTGCATGTTCCAGGTTGAAATGTTATATTACTTTTTTGTCCCGCATACCAGATATGGAACCCACATGACTGAGAACGAAAGAAAACGAAAAAAGTTTATAAACTTAGCAAAAGCTGGGTGTAAAAAAAAAAAAAAAAAAAAAAAAAAACATAGCCCGGATATTGTGCTTGCACCAGTTGAATACTTTCAAGTATAATCGTTGCGGGTTGCGAGAAATACACCAAACGGCAGCTACAAAACTACTCGGAAGGACCGGGCTGTCGCGAATTAGGGAGTGTAGAGGGAAATATCCGGACATAGATACGGTGTGTGGAGCATGTGGGGACAAAAAGGAGACGGCTGAAATACTTTCCTCTAAAGAGCTTCACCCTGCAGTTGCTGAAGGTGATGCCGATTTAGTACATGCGTTAGGCTGTAAAGGCATCGACGAAGAAACAGACGTTGGGAAAGCGGAGATCACAAAACACGGTTTGTCGACTGGTGGCGTAAGTTATTTCCTTTCAGTCTGTAGGGCGAAGAGTGCGTGCACCGGGTTGCGAAGAGGCCCCACCGTCACACGGGTCGTAACTCTCGGTTGTGGAGAATGGTGGATGAATGGTTGTGCTTAGCGGTGATATGAGATGCCGCCACCCGATTTAAAGGGTTCAGCCGTATCCATCCATCCATTCATCCTTGATGTTTGTACCTGCCTTTTAAAGGAGCTGTGCAACGATATTCAATTGGAATGTTTTTCACTTTACACGAGCTTACTGGCACTTGTGGGACTCAAGGATACTCGCATGCAATGCCACTGGCCAAGAAACTCCTTTGTTGCGGTGTAATTTCAAGGACAAAAGCGATCGTTTTCATTCAATCTCTCCCTTGCAAAATTCGATGACGTAACGCGGGGATCGCAGTACACCCGTATGACGATATTTGAATGCGGTTCATAGATTGGACCCGAGCATTGCGTGGGCACTCGATTTAGGCTCGTGATAATTGATAGCTCGAGAAGCATTCGAGTAGTGGCCCGTGTCCAATCGCTGCAACGACGACAATAGCCGAGCCATAACAATGTCTGGAACTCAGCGCGTGTCCTGTGCTTTGCCAACCCCAGCGCGTGGCTATGATCAACATTGGCGGCATATAATCGGCTCCAGATCACGTGGCCGCTTGTTCTGGCTGCGAGTTGAGGGCGTGAACGCTGCTCGTTGTTTTTTAATTTTTTTCTGGGACTTCTAATGCGTCGGGTGAAAAACGAAGGCGTGTTTCGGTCATTAACGTCAGGGATCCGTTCTAAGCGGTATTTGCGCAAAGTAAAAAAATTGTTGCATAGCCCCGTTAAGTAGCGTCAAATGTGCCAATGCACGAGAACGGTGCCTTGTGCTGCTCTTGGAAGCAAGTGGCGGGTCTACACTCGCTCGTGGCACGTGTTTCGCACGTTCGCACAACGGTTGTCGGTGTAATTGTATAAACGCGAAGCGTGAATTTTAGGCTGGCGTTCAGGGGGATCGATGGCCGAGTGGGCTAGCGCACACCAGCTCGGAGCATGTGGAGCGAAAGCTCGCGCTCAAGAACCCAGGATCCTGGGCTCAATCCCCACCCCTGCCCGTTTCGATCTGGATGAGCGGCGTACCGGCGTGCGGTCGTGTATCACTACTGCGTGGTGCACGTTAAAGATCCCAGGCCAGCGATTGTACTGCACTGGCTAAATTTCTAATCTACAGCTGTGAGACTCGTCGCCCGTTGAGGCAGACCAAGTTCTAAGCTAAGCTGTATAAACATACACACAGCCCAATTTTTTTTTAGGCTCGCGTTCATTGCTGTGTTTGTGTGTTATGCACGCGCACTTTCTGGCTGGCCGCAATTGCGAGTGAGCGCTGGCTGGACTGTGGTTTGGCACTTGTGGACTGATTTTTGTAAACAGTGGAAACGTGCATACTCGACCTAAAGCCCCTTGATAAAATGCACGCTTCGCGTTTTTTACAAGTGAGGACAGCCAGTGTTGTGCGAACGCGCGAAACACGTACGTACTACCACGAGCGAGTACTGCACCGTCATTTGCTTCCAAGGGCCACTCATTTCAGTGCTGAGCCGCCGCTTGCTTCACGGGGCACGCACCTCGTGCATTGGCGCATTTGTCTCTACTTGTAAGACAAACACAAAGGGCTGTAACTCGACACCAATAAACTCAATCGCGCCAAGCCACGCCGGCGCGCGCGCTCTTCGCGAAAAATAAGAGAACGATTAGAAAACAAGACGTCTCGATGCCGTCGCCCTAGCGCAGATCGGGAAAGGACAAAGCCATCGTGCGGCCCGCGCCCCATCTACCGGGCAGGTGGGTCACATGAAGGCGCGGCGTGCTGGCAGGCTCGGGGGCGTGACTGCTGGCGAGCGCCCGAGCCCTGGGAGTCGGGGCTCCGTTCTTCCCCGGTGTGTCCTGGCTACGGGCGTCCCCCCGTCCTCCTGTCGGGGACGCCGTAATAAGGAAGCGCCGGGAAATTTCCCGGGCGGCTTCCCTGTTGCGATTGCTTCGTCATCCATCAGGGGACGGCTGGAGCCCGCGCTGATTCATCGCCGACCGGCGTGGGCTCCCTCCGTCCGAGGAACCCTCGCCGCCGCCTAATGGATGACCGAGGGAACCGCGTCTTGTGTCGGTTTTGGCGTTGGCGCTCTGGAGAGGAGCGTTCTTCTTTTCACGCGCGCCTTGTTGCTTCTTTCGAAGCTCCGAGGAAATGCACGGGGGGAGGGACGGTGGTCGCGCAGGGCGTCGTTCAAGTCGCTTTTTAACCAGGTGCCCTGACAGAGCTCATCAACTATTTATAAAACAACGCCACCTCTGGTACTGCGACTTTTAGAAACATTCTTCATCCGGATTCTGGAGCTCAGAAAAAGGTATAATCTACGCGATGAATAAAGCGCAATTGGTAAGAACGCAAAGAACCTTTTTCTTATGGTGGCTCCCGCATAAAAATTGGTACAATCTAACCAAGAACGCGCGAACTAGTTTCTAGCCGTATACGAGCGAATTACAATTTAACGCTATTCTTTCGAATGGACTCTTCCGCGGCGCCTGCTGGAAAGGGCGTCCTCGTCGGACGCATCTTCGGCTCGGAGCGAGCTCTAATGCAGAATGATACGCTGCTGCGCTCACCAGGCACCGCTAGAGCGGCCCGATGAAATATCGCAGAGCCTGGACGTGAGGAGAGCTCGTTACGTCGCGCTCGTTTGCGAAGCACTGCCATTCTAGTACCTCGTTCTGGGGCGCACGTGTTCCGCCAGAGACATTTACACCCTTTGAAAACGTGCCGAGTACGATCCCTCACGGACTCGCAAAATACAAACAGAGTTGCTGCGGACCATCAGCACGCCTGAGCGCTTCGGGAAATCTCCCCCTTAAAGAGTTGTACAACGCGCCGTCCGCCGAGAGTCCGAACCGGAATTCTTAATGGAATTCATAATTTTACCGCCGCGATTCTCAGCCGTGTACCTATATACGTGCTGCGCTGTGGCCGGACCGCGCGTGTGCCGTTTGTATAGGCGGAGAATGCGCCCCTTCACGCCGCGGACGTTGTTCTGCTCCTGTGCACTTGTGACGCAGCGAGTGTTCACCCTGCTGTTTGGATGAGTGACAGTTCTTTTGTAATGCACGTGTCTGCATGATAGCGTCGTATAAAGAGTGTTGCGGCGTTCACCACTCGGAGAGAACGGCATCTCGGTGCCGAGCAGCTTGAAAGCACGACTTCTGTCTCGCTTCTCTGTTCAATTATTTTTCGTGTTGAAAATTTCGCGACGCGAGGTTTGTGCCCTCGTTACCCAGAATGACGTCAGCACTTTTACCTTATTCCAGACGTATATGGTTGGATTAGCGAATCCTATTGAATGCTGAAATTCTCTGACTCGCCCAATCTGTGCGTCACTTTTCGTCCAGAATGTATGTTATCCAGTAGGTGTTGGCCTGGGGGGGGGGGGGGGGGAGGGAGGGAGGGAGGGAGGGAGGGAGGGAGGGAGGGAGGGGGGGATGATGTGATGATGATAAGAAGAAGAAGAAACTTTTATTATTATTATTATTTCGCACAAACCATCTGGTCCATAAAAGCAAGAAATGCTTGTCTGTGGGACCATGCAGACCTTAAAACAAATAAAGTTCGTCGTGGGACGCACATATTGATTCGCTAACCGTTAAACCGTCCCAAATAGTCAGGCTTGTTTATCACAATCTGCACATACTTCCACAAAATATTATGATTCTAATCTATTACAGTTTGTTTTCAGCCCAACTTAACTACTGTCACTAATATGGACATCCACAACAAAAGAAAACCAACATAACATTTATGTTCTACAGAAAAAAATCCTGTGAATCGTAGAAAGTATCGCTTTTAACTTTCATACATCTCAGATGTTTATGAAATATAACGTTATATTATTCACAATCAGTTATGACTACAGGCTTTGTAAAGCATTTAAACAAGAGATCAAAGTTAACTCACCGTTTTTAAACAATCTAGCTAGCTTAAAAAGTAATGTTACACTCTAAAAAAAAAAAGGTAGCACCTTACACCCTTTTGTCCCATATAATGCACCCCAAAACTCACGCGGTTGTGATGTCAACTTATGGAGTGCATTTTGTGTCTTTTTTTTGTAAGTCCTACAAAATCGCATTGTATGTAAAGTTTTTTTTTTTTTTTTTTTGCTTTTATTGTGCAAACGTCGACTTGGCGGTCCGTGGCTTCGTCAAGCTGTCTGTGACAGCGTTTTCAACAGGCCTCCAGTATCATGTACATGTACCTGATGCAAATAAACATGTATCTATCTATCTATCTATCTGTCTCTCTCTCTCTCTCTCTGTCTCTCTCTCTCTCTCCCTCTCTCTGTCTCTCTCTCTCTCTCTCTCTCCCTCTCTCTCTCCCTCTCCTCTCTCTCTCTCTCTCTCTCTGTCTGTCTGTCTGTCTGTCTAATATAATAATATAATAATAATGTTTATCTATAATAATAATAATAATGTTTATCTATCTATCGCTCTATCTATCGCGCTATCTGTCGCTCTATCTGTCGCTTTATCTGTCTGTCTGTCTAACTAAAAGACAAAAACAGCATTCACCAGAATTACACACATTTACGGCATGAAAACAATACACTTCACACAATATACTTGAGCAACACATTCCACAATAATGAAATGGCCCAGGAACAAATGCAATAAAAATAAAACCATACTGTTAACAGGTAGCTAACACCCTACTATAGTGCGACGTCGTTCTATAACGTACCGTTCGACCAATTATAAAATAATGCAAAAATAACCTAGTACGTTTGATTTCCCTTACAAGAGAGTGGGCATAAAAGCTAATGTATTTGACCATATTGCAGTCGAAGCTAGCTAAGGCCTGTGATCTGTTCACTCCAGGAAATGCTTATCAAGAAAGCTAAGGCACTGCTACGTGTTTTTTTTTTTTTTCTTTTTTTATGACACGAATTTGAGGAGCTAATTGCGAGCCAAAATGACCAACACAAATTGGGTGAGAAAGAGGATCCTCCTTGAAGACAGTCGAGATCTGCCGAGGCCAGGTCGCATAACCTGCTGCATAACATAAGTATGCATATAGGAGGCCGGGGAGGCGTACACACTTTGCATGTAATATCCGCATTTTAACGAGCCCGATCGGTTTTATCTCAAAAGTGTCGGTTTCCTTCTCTAAGGCTCTGCTCGCTCGAGGCACGGCCTTATCGTACTTAATGATCGGGTCCCAGGGAGGCCCGGGCGGGCAAAACGTCTCCTGTTTTGCATTTTCGCATATACCGAAGGGTTAATAGTCTTCCGCGGTCCTTACAGTATTCAGGGGACGCCTATCTTCCGTTAATTCAGGTGGGCGGATATTTAGTCTAGGAACGATGGAAGCAGCGGTGTGTTGGATCTACGTCCCGGCGGTCTTTGTCGTGCATTTTCGTATGGTGTAGTTTTTGCTCACTCCTGTAGCTGGGGTAATGGATGCAATCTCAATTTTCTTCTCGACTCACGAGAGCCCGTTCAGCTGGTGCAAACGGAGGGGGGTTGCCAAGTTTGTCCATTGGATCACGACGGTCGCTAAAATGCTTAAAAATGAATATTGCGCTGTAAGAGGGACGGGATACTATGTAACAGACTAACGAGTATCGAGGCAAGGGATATGCATCTGCAATACAGAATAAAAGAAAACAGAGCGTCGACGAAACTTACTGGAATGCTTGTATTGCTTTAGTCAGTAAAGCAATACCTTACTTAATAAAAAAAAAACAAGATTTTGAACGTTGGTTTTCACGAAAACCCGCCGGTGTCAGTCCGTGCGTTAGTTTGTCAGCGCCATGCATGACGTCGCGAGGAGAGTGGGGTGGTGAGGAGGTATCGTGTTTACAGATTCAGTAAGCAGTTTTAGTTGGCGCTGCTGGCTTTTACGTACGCAATAGGCAATAGTATGTATCGTACGCTAAAAATGACCTGCTCTGACCTATTTTAGTTGTGCGTTAAGTTTCCGAGTGAACACCTCGCATGATTTGGGTTAAATTCGCCAGAGCCGATGAATTCCACGTGCTTTTAGCGCCACAATGCCCCTTAAAAGAAATAATGAAAATGGAAACTTTTCCAATCATTTTATTTCAAATTAAACCAAGTCGCAGCTGCCTCATCAAGCGCACTTTTCTACGGGGTATGGTGTCTACGAACACGAGTGCGTAGCCAAATTCGATCACGGAGCCTCCGTCAGTCGTCCCGTGGAAACGGAACAAGTTATTATCAATGCTATCGCGGGAAAAAAAAAAAAAAGAAAACATGGATTACTCATGTCCAGTGCGCAGCGACAGCTTCGGCGATTTTTTTAAGTCGTTCGTCTTTCGGCGATGAACTGCGCTAAGAGGCTTAGCCTTGAGCAGATCGCAGCGTTCACGCACATTGCGAGCGGTGAACATTTTCACTATGCACGCCTTCAGCTGCCCGGCGATCTGACTCGACTGCGGTAGGTCCCGGAAAGAATTGCCGAGCACATAACGCTATTTCACGTAACACTGAAACTCGCGAACACCACGTCGCCCTTGCTGCGCCTGTCGAGGTAACCGCCATCTCGAAACTGGTGCTCTCGCTGGGCCCGAGATTTCTCGAGAGCTTCCCGCAAAGCGTGCTAGCCCGCAGCGAAAAATCCTTAGCGTTGCGTGCGTACGCAATACACTAGCCCTTCTATTTCGTTCTGCGCAAGCGCACTGCCGACCCGCAATTTCCTTGCGTACGCAAAGCTTTAGCGCACGGTCCACTAAAACTGTCTAATGTCTCACCATGGCGGATGGGAGAGAGGGAGAGGGTGATGCGTGGTGACGTCAGCGCTTTGGACCAATACGAGCGTCGCACAGCTGGCGCGAAGCCAGAGACGAGCAGGCGCCGCGCCTCTTTGGAATGCGGCCCAGCTCAGTTACTGCTTTGGCAATGGATGTGGTTCTTTCCGCGAGTGATAAAGGGGGTGAAAAAAAGATTGAAAACGGGTCATAAACGATTCGAAAGGGTTCATAAACAAATGGAAAGGGGTAACGACAGGAAAGCGGTGATAAACCAAGGAACGAATGAAAAGCGGTAAAAAAGGGGGTGATAATTAAAGAACCAATGCTAACGCATTTCCATCGGATAAATGCCATTATTCGTCGAACAATTTTTTTTTCGCTTGTTGTTTTGAAGTGATAACAACCAACATTTCATTCGAGTCGATGCCGAAACGCGACATGACCACGAGTATGTCATTTTTAGAGCGCATCTCTTAGGCGCCCGTTTCCGGCTTGAGCGGCGTCGCCGTCGCCGTCGGCGTAACCAAGGTCATCCCAAGGTCTCGTGACCCCCCCCCCCAAGGTCACGTGACCCCCCAAGGTCACGTGACCCCTCCCAAGGTCACCTCAAGGTCGCGTGACCCCCAAGGTGACCCCCACGTGACTGGAGGGTCACGTGACCTCGGGGGAGGGGGGGGGGGTCACGTGACCTGGGGGAGGAGGGGAGGGGGGGTCACGTGCCCCCCCCCAGATCACGTGACCCCCCTCCCCCTCCTCCCCCAGGTCACGTGACCTCGGGGGAGGAGGGTCACGTGATCTGGGGGGCCACGTGACCCCTCCTCCCCCTCCTCCCCAGGTCACGTGACCCCCCCCCCCCGGAGGAGATTGAAGAATGAGGGGAGGAGGAGGAGGAGGGGTATACGCTCCCCTGATTACCCTTCCTTCCTCCTCCTCAAGAGCTGCGCTCCAATTCGGCGTTACAGGGAGTTGTAAACGGCTTTCACTTTTTTTATCTTCTTTCGTAGTTAGGTTTCCCTCGGTGTTTAAAGCATTTCGTGGGTGACTATGACTAAGGTAGCCCGCTCGAGTGGCGTTTCGCGCCGAGGGAATACATTCGAGCCGTAAACCGGTGGGCGTTCGTCGTGCCGAAATGGGCCCGCGCGTCGCCGGGTAAGACGCGCGTCAGAGTTTCTGGGCACGTCGCGACCAGGGTTCGCGCTACGCATCCAGATGATAATATTCAGGTGAACGGACGAGGCGTCGAGATTCGGCGCTAGGTTGTCCTCGCCTCGGCCACCTTCTGCTCCTTCCTCTCGTCTCTGCGCCTCGCTGCGACGCCGCCGGTCTGATTTTGTTTCTCGGCGTGTCGGGGCTGGCGGTACCTGCAAGGGCGTCCTGTTTCGGCCGCCTCGGCTGCTGCGTACACGTTGGATGTCCTGGCAGCGCCGTATCGAGCGGGATGCCCAGCCTCAGCACGCTCGGGTGGACGGCTGCCGTGGGTTCCCCTCGTCCCCGCCTCTCCCCCCACGAAGGGCCAATATTTACGCGGGGACGGGAGGGAAGCGTTCCCCGCTTTATGCCACGGCCCAGTTCGACGCCTCAATTCCCCTTCTGGGGCAGCACGTCGGCCGTTTCCGATGGTTACTACGTACATACCTAGCGTTATTCGTCTGCGTGGGTGGTTTTTTTTTATTTTTTTTTTTTTTTTTTGCTCCTTTTAACGTTTAGTTTTGTTCGATTGCGGAGGAGAGGACCCACCTCCGAGTCTCGCGGGCCCCTGCTTTCCGGCCATCTTGGCTGTGTTTGTGTTTTTTTAATCACCGGCACTTTCGTCTTTGGGAAAAATCTTTCTTCGCAGGTTTGTTCTGCCCTGTTCCATGTCTGACAAGGTTTGAGATCTCCGCGAACGAATTCTCTTCGCACTACAGAATTTTCTCCCTTGATCCGTACTTACTGTCGTATTTAAGAAAACTCACACTTCAAGAAAAAAAAGAAAAAAAGAAAGAAAACCGTGAGAAGTGGTTTACTCGCTTTCATTGCACTGTTTCAGTCTTGCTTTCCGGTTTCAATTGACGTCGAACGTGGAATGACAATATGGCGAGCAAGTGTTCTAAAATGGGTCTTTGGAGCATCGAAACGTCAAGAGGGGAAAGCCAATCAAAGGGCAACAACATAGGGAACGTGTGGAGAACGTGTCACCATTGGTTGAGGTCGGGGGGAAAACAAACGCACGAGGTGCGCGAGGAGCAAACCAACTTGCAGGCCGTATAGGGAGTTTTCGTAGACCGTTTCTTCCGTCCCGCAACGCTCTCCGCAATCCGCTACGATATCCAGAACTCTGCAGTCAAGGCCGCGCATGCGCGCTATAGGGGCGTCTTCGTTCCGGAGAGCGTAGCGGAGTGGGGAAAACGATCTACTAAAACTGATAGAGCTAGGGCACAGGCGAGCTGGTAAATATTAGGGAGTTTTCGTAGATGGTTTTCGCCGTCCCGCAACGCTCTCCGCAAACCGCTACGATACCCGGAGCACTACAATCAAGGCCATCGGCGCGCAGGCGCAGTAGCGGCTTCTTCGTTGCAGAGGGCTGAGCGGTGGGGGAAACGCGGTCTACTCCCTATTAAGCAAACATAATAAAACCGGACATAATAAACCTCAGTCGACGCGGAAGTGGAAAAACAGCAAATGCAAGTATCGCATACTGGCGGTTGCTGTTTTTCCACTTCCGCGTCGGGAGAGGTGTGTTTGCTTTAAAAGGAGTGTGTTGTGCATAAAACATTTTAGCTGTGTCCGAGACGGTGTTGTGTGTGGCCTTCGTGTTTCCGTGTGCCCAGTTTCATTGGGGAGTGCACGTGGACCGCATTTCCCCCTCCGCTAAGCACTCCGAAACGAAGTAGCCGCGCTACTCCGCTTGCGCGCCGATGGCCTTGACTGCAGAGTTCCGGGTATCGTAGCGTGTTGCGGAGAGTGTTGCGGGACGGTGAAAACCATCTACGAAAACTCCCTATTATGTTGCTACGAAAACTCCCTACTGTGCAATTTTACGGGAGAGGGGTGTGCCGGCACAGCGCTAAAAATAAAGCTTTCCATTCGTTTTCAAATTACGAGTTGTTTTTCAGGATTTCCGATGTCACCTCTCAATATTTGAGTCTGCGGCTGTCGAATATTTTGTTTTTAACTTTTGTTTTCATAATGAGATCGCACTTCTTTTAACGTGCCAGTTTTTCGTAAGCGTTACAAAACCTAGAAAATACAAACGCCGCTGGCTAGGGAAAATGGCACTGGTAAATATGCAAAGCGTAGTACAAAAAAAAAAAACTAGTTTGAAATCAATTTTCTCGAAACCCCCATTTGTTTTTTTTTAATTCTTTTAGATATAGTAGTGGACTATAAGAAAAAGTAATCTAGAAATGTCATATTTTGGTTGTATGTCCTCTATTTGAGCCGCAATCGTGTGAAATGTGTGCTCATTTGACTAAAATACAGCAACTTTACCGGAATTGTGCGCCTCTACGATTTCGAATATATATTTTTATTTTTGTTTACGTTTTTGAAAAAGACCTCTTCGCAAGACTGCTTCTTTCTAGAATCTGAAGTCTGTTTTAAAAGGAATGACGCATCGCTGGCTCAGCTAGCACTCGAACACGAAGACGTACTGGAGCTTGCCTTGTGGGAGTGCGGTGGCGAGTTGATAAAAAAAAATATATATATATATATTTGGATGCCACGGCTTTTTTTTTAACAAGTGTTGGAATTGGACAAGAAAAAATACATTTTCCACTTCTTCATCAGACGCGCCCAGCGAAGAGCCATATGGCTCGAGAAAGCGCATGTGAAGTCACGTGCTGTCATCTTGCGCTTCGATTTTGCTGAAAGCTGGAGTGTCGTGATCTAGCGCGCGGTGCAAGGACATCACTGGAAGAGCAAGGTGGTTTTCATCTTTACCTGCATGGCTACGACCGAACAGGGAACGTTAATCTTCGGCGTAGTGAGCGACGACATCGCCCACGACTCGTTTCACGCGCTCTTTACGCTCAACGTTGTCGATGGGCGGCTGGAGGCAGTATTGATTATTTGCACGCAACTCGTTTATATTTCAGATGGCGCTCTTCAAACACAGGCGCCAGGTGTACGAATTCAAGAAAAAGAATGTAGTTTTCAAGTGGCTATTCTCCGCATCATGACACGGGAAAAGCTCGTGTGATGGAGTGGGCGGCGTGCTCAGGCTCCAGGCACCCATGTATATCTTGATAACCACAACTTTCAGTCTGACTGCTTCAACTTCGTTGAGGCAGTCAGACCGAAAGTCAGAGGGATCGTTTTGCTCTCAATTGCCAAAGAGAAGCTCACGCGTCTCCGGGAGCTCAAGAAAAAAAATTGGGAAAAGGTAAACCCACCAAGGGGCATCCGATCCTCACACGTGTGGAGGAAGACACTGGAGGAAGGCGCCTCGAACATTGCCCTAGAAAAGATTTGCGAAAGCCCAGAGTAGCTCCATACACGTATCAAGGCATGCACGTAACGCTTTGTATCCCGAAATTTAAAAGATCATCAGTGAGTGCGTGCCGGCATGTTCAAAACTGCAACCGTGGACTGCGTGGCTCCTACACAGTTCGAAAACTGAATCACAGTTTCGTCGAACAATTAAAAAAGTGTACTGCATTCAGAAAATATGCCATCGATGTTTCTGTGTTTTTTACTGGTGCTGTGCTCGCGTTTCTACATTACTGAGGTGCGAGAACTGTGCAATACACCGTCCGCTACCTGCAAGATGTGAGGAGAACAAAACCCGGTGCATATTCCTAAAATATTTATGTACAAGATTTGAATGGTGTGAGAATTTATTATTTTATCGTAATAGGCTGGATAATGAGTAGCCACCCTCCTTTAATTTGAACCGTTCTATATAGAAAATTGTTTTGACATGTTCCGTGCCTTTTGATTTGTATATTCTTGTTACTCATTGTTTTGTAGTGTGCTTATGTGGCTTCTCTCTTATTTCAAGTTCTAAATTTCAATGTATATCAGAAGTTCGCCTACTTTACGTTGCTTTTTAAAAGCGTAAACAAAAATAAAAACATTTTGGAAATCGTAGAGGTGCACAATGCCCGTAAGGTTGCTGTATTTTAGTCAAATGAGCATAATATTTCACACAATTGTGGCTCAAATAGATGACATACAACTAAAATATTACATTTCTAGATGCTTTTCTTTCTTGAAGTCGATGTAGAAAGACTCGGAAAAGTAAAAAATTACATAAATGGGGTTTTTGTGAAACTCGATTTCAAACTTCATACATTTATTTCTTACAATGTTTATGTGAAGGTGGCGGAGCGGCTAGTCGACAGATCATAATGGTATTATTAAATTTTAATATGGGCTTGCTTTGGGCGTTCTATAGAGCTAAAGAACAACAATTTATCTTAAGTACAGACAAAGTAAGGACTTGTCAAAGTTGACCAAAACTCGACCTGAGCGACGAGTTTGACAATGTTTGTTTAGAAAAAGTAAAAAGTTAAAAAGGATGTAGGAAAAACAGTAGCGGCAGCAGAGGGTGTCAAACACACGACCTGCGACGGCAGGCAAAAATACTATAGTCGGTGACAGGTCAAGCACGAAGTGGAAGCTCCTCCCACCCCTTTCCACTTCAGCGGAGCGAGCGGTGGAGAGGAGGTCGCCTCCTCTCAAGCGTTCGCTTTACTAGAGTGGAAAGGGGTGGGAGGAGCTTCCACTTCGTGCTTGACCTGTCACCGACTATAGTTTCTGCCACTGCGGCTTCTACGCTTCGTAACTCGAAAACAAAAAATCTGGGCAACATGCTGTTTGCGCCTTCCTTCATTTCCGAAATGCTTCACAAGTGAACTTTGGTGCGCCCCCGAGTTTCCCACAACTTCAAGTCGTTCTAAGAAGAGTTGATAGAGTGGTTTTCGACGACGCTGAGCAAGTTTCTAATTGGAATTACATGTCTATTTTCACCATTACAAAGTTAATTAACGAATTTTAATTAATTAGCCGACTTATCGCAAAGATCAGCCATGCACATAATGTCCCCCTGGCTCTATAACTTACCTGTACAGACCGCATAAGTGTAACTTTCACGGTTTTCTTCAAGTGGCCAGCTTTCTGAGACACGCTGTTTTAGTTCCCGATTCTCACGACACGCGGCGTGTCAACCTTGAGCAAGATAGAGTGCCTTCATACACACGCGCGCTTTTGCTTGAGTGGTGACATCTCAGCCATTTTTCCGCCCAATCGTTTTTTTTTTTTTATGCATTTTGAAGCGCGCGCAATCTAGTGTCACTCAGCTCAAGCGCGTAGCTTTGGCTAATGCATAGACGCCATTTTACCGCCCAAGTCACGCACCGAGTGCGCGAGAGCGTCACGCGCTGGCACATTCAGGGCAACAATGGATGCCTTCACCCTCAGACAGACAGACATGGCACCTTAGAGCAAGATAAACGGAGAATTCGAAGCGCGCGACCGCCTATCTGAACCTCCTCTCCTGTGCATCTCTCCGGCCACCCACCCTTTTCACCGTTTGCGTCTGGCCAAATACTTTACTATACTCTTTGTCACCTTATGATGTACCGCAGGAAAGGCTACAAGCGCGAGCTCCTTGCTCTGGGGCACATCTCGGCGGCACAAGCTCTCGTGACTTAAGAGCAGCTGCCAACGCTATGAGCTCGCGCTTCTAGCCTTCGCTGCGGTACAACATAAGGCGAAACGAAGTATAGGGGGTATACATTCTACTCCGTTCATTTGCATTAGACAGAACGCCTAGAGCGCCGAATTCAGCCCTGACGGAGGGGAGGTCCGCGCCGAGTCTTCTTTTTTTAGGGGCGAAGCTCCTTAGGGGCTATCCATGTCCGTCCGCCGTCCGCCGTCCGCCGTAGGCCGGCGTCGGGTGCTCGTGCTCCTGCTCGTGAGATCACGTGCTCACGAGCACGTGAGCACATGCTCACGTGCTCGTGTAGGGCAAAAAAAAAGATTGGAAAAAAAAAAGATGAAAAAAATTATGAAAAAGAAGAAAAAAAAGAGTAGGGGGTTCTGAGATGCCATCCCATCTGTCTGCTTAAAAAAAGAAAAAGAAGAAAACCACACATTCTCCTACTGACATGAATGAAAAGGCTCAAAGAAAAAGAAGAAAAAAAAAGAGTAGGGGGTTCTGAGATGCCATCCCATGTCTTCTTAAAAAAAGAAAAAGAAGAAAACCACACATTCTCCTACTGACATGAATCAAAAGGCTCGGCATGCTGCGGCTCGGCGTCTACGCAGACAAGCACCACCAGAGCTTCGCCCCAAGCAACATCATTCACCACGTGGAGATGTTTTTTCTTTCTTTTGTTGCAAATAAGCTATCATCATCAGTCGCAGACATTTCACGACTACGCGCTATGCTACGTCGGCGGTCGGTGCGCCAGTGCAAGCCAGCGTCTCGAGGTGTGAAACAACGTCATGGTGTTTTCGTTTGATACTTTTTCGAAACGATGCAGACGATATACCCCAAGTTTCAGCAAACATTAGGTTAGGTTTCTGAATTTGGCTTTTAGAAACAAAAAAATCTCGCCAATTATGTGTATTTTGCCGTTTTGCGTTCAAGAAATAATCTGTTATTTTCTGTATTGCGTATGTTATTTCAGTGATGTGCGCCACTAGTATGGTGTAGTTTCGGAATTTGTATCCTCGAAACGAGGAAACACTATTGTTCTCTCTTTTAAGGTGCTACCGGCTGTTGGTCAGCAAAGTATTTTGTCTTTAGTCCTTAGTTTGTAGTCTTTATTTATTTGGCTCTTGAGAGCCGCGGCACCGCGGAAAGGCAGCAGCCCGCACCATGGAGGCCCGCGGTGCCGCGTCTAGTGAACATGATAATGTGATGAGTATATACATGCATGATGACGACGACATGGATTGTTGGTATTGGGGAGGATGGCAGTCCGATTCGCAGAAGTGCAGATTTCGTGGAGGTGGGTTGGGCGGGTCAGCATCTGGGTCGAAGCATCAGGCTCCAAGGAGGTAATCCAGTCAAAGTAGAAGCTGCCGCTCCCGAGGAACCAGGGCTCAGATTGAGGCACCACCGTCGCCCGGTGTATCATCCTCTCAACGTCGTCATCGTTGTGTTCTTTATTTATACGCGTATATATGTTTAAATAAAATAAGATAGACAAAAAGACACACAATCGAACGGCCAGCGGCGCGCCGTTCTAGTTATATTTCTAGTTATTTCTAGTTATACACGCCTGAAAGAATTTTGTTCAGTTTGTGTCTGTAACCGAGCTAAAACTTTACGTACACAGGCAAATTCAAAGCAAAATATATGCAATGCAAATTTTTCTGACCCTACATAACAATTGCTTATATTTGAAATCCAGGGCACAAGTTTTGATTGTAAACATCTAATTATTATATAGTCATATTATAACCGCCAGATTCTTAGTCAATATGCTGTCACAAACGAATCGTACAAATCTTTTTTCGAAAAGCCTATGTAAAGGTAGCTTGGCCGCAAGCTTGGTGCACGGCGGAGTGCTAACTTTACAGGAACAAAAAACGGGCCGAATTTGAAAGTCTCGAGGAATAAAAAGTATTAATTAAAATACCGAAATTTTAACTGCGGTGTGTGCTATGAGTCGGCAGCTATTATATTCCTCGGGAACTTTACGATTCTTCATTTCAGTGAGAAGAAATTTAAAATTTTGTCAAAGTGGCCCATAGGACCCAATGCAACAATATTATCTCGGGCCCAGGAATAAAAAGTATACAATCCTGAGGTTCAAGTAGGTATTAAATAAGAGTAGTGCCTTCTATGGATATCCCGGGGAACTTAAGGATTTCTGCTGCAGTTTGGCTGAAATTATCATTTTACTGCGTTTTGCTGAGAATAGCCAAGAGAGGGTGCAAGGAGACCGTGTCCAGGAATGCTGGGGAAAATAAAGAAATATGTAAAGCTTAAAAAAAAAGAACTATAGATATATATATATTATTACACGACTTAATTACTTGTTATGTTTCGCGGAGTTTTCTTACTGGATCAGCTTGCCGATATCGAATGACGATAATGCCTCCATGTCTTGGAGCAGGCCTTCTGCAGCTGCCAAAACCTTTGAAGGAAGGCCGCTTTCGGGCGACGACCCCATGACATCAATCGACCGGTCCGTTGCGGCTAAATCACGGCGCGCGAGCCTTTGTTCCTTCCTCGCTCGAGATTAATGAATAATTGAGAGCTCGGAAAGTGATTCTCTTTGTCTCGCTCCCTTTCTCGGCATCTTTTTTTCTTTTTCTTTTTTTTTTTCTTTGTGGTTTTGGCGGAAGAGTTTGAAGATTGCTTGCCCTTCGATTGGGCCGCTGATTGCGTTAAGGAAGACGCATCCCGGAGTCCGCGCGGCAGACGCGCCAACAGCGCCCGCTATCGCGCGAGCTTCGCGCTGCGTCGTCCGTCCGATGCGCACGACGGACCCGAGTTTGGATTCCTTTCGCGCCTCGCTGTCTTCTCACAGCACGTGGACGCGTGGAGTGAGCCATTCTGACCGCGGGGTGGGAAGCGGGCCATGATGGATCGCTGGTTGTGCGAGGGAGGCCGAGTCCCACGCTTTTGCTTTTCATGCCTCCGTCGCTGTACCCACGGCTCTGCTGCCGTTTCCACCGCAAGATTCCTACCGCGGCATTCCGCGCAGACCTCGGTCTGCGGACGACGGGGGAAACGCGTGGAAGTGAAAATCGGGTGGCGCGAAGCGCGCATGCAGAGACGGACTTTGCAAATGAAGCGTTGCTAGCATCCTGGAACAGACGGTTTCTCCGCAGCCGGGAAAGAAATTCGCTTTATAATTTGATTTTTGGTTCCTCGGGCCGCTACTTGCATAAGTGATTTGTCGGGTACGCTCATTCTGCCTCTTGGGAGACGGCGCGTTCTTCCCGTGCCGCCTCACCTTGTGGATGGGGAAAAGGGGGCAGTACTTTCGTAGTCTTGGCGTGCCTCTCCCAATCAGGGCCGGTGGGGGTCTCAATGAAAAGCGTTGTCAGGGTAACGCCACCCCCGCGTTGCGTACGAATGTAGCGAAGGCGGGCAGCTCGCGTCGTCATTTGTTTGTGGCCGGGATTTGGCCCTTGGCTGGTGGCGTGTGCGCCCCCGACGGGTCGTGGTGCCGACTCCATGGAACTCGTTAAGATTTCATGAGAGAGCTGCGGGGCCGCCAAGTCGGTGGCTTGTTTAGCCGAACCCTCGTCTTTGGGGCCTCGTTTCTCCTCCGGAAATAACCGTGTACGCACCGGTCGAGTGAAAACAAGCTTCGGGAACTCGGTGTGCACTCGGCAGGTTGCGCCCCTTTCGAGCCTGGTTTTTCTTTCCGTTCCCTGTCGGGTCGATTCGCGGGAAGCGCCGTCTTTAAAGATAGATTTTCGGAGGGCAGCGATCTCGGTTTCGGTTTATTGATTTGACCACCGGAAACGCTCGAGCGTTGTCCCGGTTCGGGGCTGCCGGCCTCTTTAATCGACCATTGCAGCTTGGCACAAGAGACCCTTTGCCGTACAAGCCGTGGCTAAGATTCGCGGCGCACTGTTCAGCTATTTAAGAAAATTTGGCGTTCCTGACTTTTTTCGTGAAGCCAAGTGCAACTTAATTATAATATTGACCCCAACTTTAGTTCTCAATATTAGAATTCAGCGATACTTGACGTATATAACGGGTGTGCGAATCATGCCGAAGTGGAAGGACACACAGCTTTCAATTTTTTTCTTTTGCTCCGATCGCTCAGATATCGACGTGCAGTCCTATACTGTTTTGATCAATGTTCTATAGATCTTCAGTGTGCATGTTTAGGCCCGCACTAAAGCCGCCCGGCTCGTAATAAGAAGAACAGAAATACACAAAATATATAATCTGTAGTGTTCTTTTTATTTATTTTTTTTTCGTTTTCTGGTTTACTCGAATATAGAAGGAAATTAAAATACACCTTCCGTCAGCTACTGACAAGTTGTTTTACCTCCAATATAAACGAGTGTTTGACAGGGTGACTTGAATATCCTTTACAATCTATCGATGATTATGCTATTTTCAAAGCGGTAGCTTTATGGGCCAACCAACCTCAGCAACAACAAGAAAGAGTACAAAACTTTGGCGAACTCTTCCCATACTTGTGAAGAATGAGAATGGGATGGATTGAGAAGGAACACAGAACTAAAAAAAAAATACAGTTCAAAATTTTGTGGCGACCAGTCGAACGTTTGCATCTTACGCGAGACTAAACTCGGGGTTATGGGAACTCGAGTTCGCGACTAAAATCTGCAGCGAGCGTGAACTCACAGCTTGATAGACACTTTTTACTATAATTTAAATCAGCAAACTGCCGTACTACATTTAGCTGAGGAGTCAAGACAGCACGTCTTAGTTTCTTGCTCAGTGTTTTTCGGGTGGCTCTCACGGCTGTGAAAGGTGGTTCCTACGACTCACTTTTAACCGATTAATTGGCCAGAAGTGAACCCTTCTATGGGTTCACTTCTGGCCAATTAATATAACGTATTTTGACTGATGTCTATCTTGTATGTAAAACTTTGTTAGTATACGACGTGGTATCCAAAATTTCCGGGACTGGTACTCTCATCTCTACAAAACCTTTGCACGTACCTGTTGGTCGCCATCACCCTCGAAGCAGCCCCCACCCGCCCGTATACACCAGTCCCCCATAGGGTCTGCCATTTTTGGAATGCATCCTGTTAGGCGTGTTCGCTGAGGGTGCCGAGCACGCGTTTCTGCTTTGGTCGTTTCAAACGTGTAAAACCGGCGGCCTTTCAACTTTAGTCGGGGCAAGAGAAACAAGTCGCAGGGGGCCAAATCAGGCGAGTACAGCGGGTGGGGGACGACTTTCGGGTTATTTTTGGTCAAAAAGTCCCTTGTGAACGAGGACCTGGGAGACGGTGTGTTGTCGTGATGCACCAGCCAGTTCCTTTGTTGCCAAAGGTCGAGGCGACGTCTTCGCACATTTTCCCGGAGCCGCTGTGAAACGTCACCGTAGTATGTCGAATCGATTGTTTGGCCTGCTAGGACAAATTGTTTGTGCACAATGCCCTTGATGTTAAAGAAACTAATGAGCATGAGCTTGACCTTGCTCTTCCCCTGTCTCGCCTTTTTTTTTTTTTTTTTAATGCGATAGGATTCTTTCGCTACTTCACCCAGTTTTCGCGATACGCTATCTGGCCTCAAATGCACCGTGCGTATGCGGAGGCGCCGCGCGGCGGCGCGGCGCCTCTGCATACGCAGGACGTTCGCATACGCAGGCGCCGCGCGTATGCGGACGTCGTCCTAGAGGCCGTCCTTGAGGTCGTCCTAGAGGTCGTCCTTGAGATAGCCGTAGAGCTCGTCCTATACTTCGTTCACCCTTAAGCTGAGACTGCAGTGGAAGCTAAGTCCTTGTTGGACCAGTCATGCGCCTCTCTTTCCACACGTCATCACACTCCCGGCCATAGCCACGCGCCGGGTCAGGTGATAAGAGGGAGGCTGCTGATTGGCCTGGCGGGCACGTAGCTCCCACCGTAGTCTCAGCTTAAGGGTGACTGCAGCATAGAGGTCGTTCTAGACGTCGTCTTTGACGTCATCCTGTAGGATATCGCCCTTGAGGTCGTCCTAGAGGGCGTTCTAGACGTCGTCCTTTAGGACGTCATCCTTGAGGTCTTCCTAGAGGTCGTCCTTGAGATAGCCCTAGAGGCCGTTCTAGAGGTCGCCCTAGACGTCGTCTTTGACGTCGACATCAATGTCGTCCTAGCAGGCAGATAAACCCGCGCCGCGCATCAGGCGTGTAGCCAGGATTTTGTTTGGGGGGGGGGGGGGGGCGCCGCCTATGACAAAATGCTATATGAGGGGGAGGGGGAGAGGAGGTCCCAGCAAAATGGAAGATATCGGGGGGGGGGGGGGCCGGGCCACATGGGCCCCCCCCCCCCCCCCCCCTGGCTACGTGCATGCCGCGCATACACGGAGCGGCGGTACGCGCACATGCACATTTGCGCCCAAGCTACGAAGCAATTATCGGTTTGAAGCGCGAGACACATGCGCGAAAAATCCATCCGATCCGACGTCCGATCCGGCAATACGACTGCCTGATCCGAAAAATTTGGTCGCTTCAGACATCGGATCGGCGATCCGACGTGCGTCCAACGCGCCAGATAGTTTCGCACGGCGGACGGATTGTCGGATGCGTCTAGCCAATGACAGCCCAGCTAGCGCGAACGTCATGATGACGCACTGGGTCTGGCGGGACGAACAAGAAAGCGGGACGGGCGACGGGAAGCCGGACTCGTGACAGCCCCGGCAAAGAATGCACGCGCTAGCGAGAACGAGCTCCTAACTTCGCTCGTGCGAGCTATGCCGTCAATCTGGGACCAGAGTTAATGAACGCGGACCTCCGCTGGAGTGCTTGGATCTCCTGAGCGGAGCCGAACGGATCGTCGTGTCGCATGCAAGGTCGGAAGCGTGTGTCTCAAACTGTCGCGTGCGGCGATTCGGAGCGGCGTTCGGACTGTCGGATCGGACGTCGGATCGGACGATTCTGCCGTCCATGTGTCTCGCGCTTGAGTCGAGTTAGTTGGTACATGGTCAATGATGGTGGTGAAACAGCTTGAAGATTAAACGATTACGCAGAGACAGGACAAGACACACATACGAAGATGCAATGATAGTTGGGAAACAGCTTGAACATTAAACGATTACAGAGAGACAGAAGATTAAACAATTAGACAGAGACGAAGCAACCACTCAATTTCGAAGTGGCGCGCTGCAGTCGCACTGACGTCATTGACTGCGTCGTAAACCATTCATAAAATAAAGTGTTCACTCAAAATTTGCGCCGTCGTATTCACAGTGAGCTGGGTCGTGAGTCTCATGACGTATGCTATCGCAATTTATAGGCAACCAAAAATAGTGGATTCTGTTTTTACTTTTTGGTTTTGTTGACGCTGAACTTTTCCAATGGGAGAATTGTTGCTTTGTCTCGGTGTTATAACCGTAACACCAGCTTTCATCACCAGTGATAACCCTGGACTAGAAGGTTGCATCGTCAGAGGCGATCCGACCAAGCTCCATGCAGACGTCAACACGCCCCTGCTTCTGATCAGCTGTCAGGAGCCTCGGCACAAATTTGGTGGCAACACGATGCATGTCCAAGTAAACAGTCAGAATCCGTTGGCGTGTCCCGTAACCAATTTTAACCTCATCAGCAAGGTCTTACATGGTTCGACGCCGATCCTCACGGACCAGCTCTTGAACTTTGACGACAATGTCGGGCGTAGTGCGACTGAGGGGCCTCCCTTTGTGCGCATCATCTTCAACGGAAGTTCGACCGACCGTGAACCGAGCATGTCATGAAACACCCGTGTACGGCTCGTGCTTCCTTCCCCAAACATTTGCTGAATCATTTCCAGGGTCTCCTTTGCATTTTTTCCGAGCTTTGCACAAAACTTTATGCACACTTGCTGTTCCATTCTCGGATCCGTCTGGAAAATCGCCACATGCCACAAACACGACGCCGCAAAAATTGACTTAACAACTTTGCGTGTGCACCCACGTGTGTGAAATGTTCCCCACTGACTCACAAGCTTTGCTAGTGCTTCCATGTATGCCGTTGCAGTCCGCTGCTGTAACTGCTGTACAGTTACCTGCTCAAAATACCTGGGAACAGATGAGCGTTGGCGTTATTAACGTCCCGTCCCGTTTCGTTTTTTTTTTTTTTTCTTTATCAGAAGTTTACCCAGTGTTGCGATCAGGCTGTGCATGCCTCGTCAATAACTTCATTCGGATGAATTATAACAGGCGCGGCATGCTTCCAGCAGCCGGTAACTCCGAGTTTCTAAGAGCACTGACTTAAGTTCAAGGGGTGTATACGACATCGCAGCTGTGCGCGAAAAGTCAATTTAAACAATATTGCATCCTCATATCCGTCCGAATAGCTCCAACTTTCAAGAGCGAGCGAAACCATAAAGAAAAAGAGCATTACACATGCGCGTCCAAACTGTCCGATTCCGCATGCGAACCGCCGGAACGACCTTCGAGGGCGAGGGTTTTCGTAGCCTCCGGTGCGACGAAAACCCTCGCCCTCGAAGGTCGTTCCGACGGTTCGCACGCGAAATCGGACAGTTTGGACGCGCATGTGTTTGGCCCTTTATGCCTGGATTGTTTCCTTCACCCCGGAGACCTGGGGTGCTATGTTGCGCTTTTTGGACTCCCAGGAGACTTGGAAGAGGGAAGTGACGTCAACGACTAGAGAAACGCAGATTGGATGTTGACAGAAGAAAACAAAATCAACATCCAATCTGCATTTGCTGCGTTGTTGACGTCACTTCCCTCTCCCTAGTCTCCTGGGAGTCCAAAAAGCGCAACATAGCCCCCCTGACGTACAGGCAACCTTTCTTTGCGGAGGTTCGCCTCCCTAAACAATGATCACAGTTTTTCAACAGACAGAAAGCCTCAACGCGGTGCTCGCCATTGCAACTGGCAGCGCGATGGGACGAGCGAACGGCTAATTAGGGCGAATTCGCGCCACGGCGCGGCGCCACTGGTATCGCTCCAGCGCGCCCCCTGGCCCAGCCGAACGGTCCCATTTTGTGTCTGGACTTTAAGCTGACTGAAACCAAGTATATATGTACTGCCTTCGGTTGGGCATATATTCGATTGCCTTATTCCTAGGTGCCTCCTCCATGCGGTGAGACAGCTGCGTTCGGTGCGCTAACAAGCAACTCTTTCTGAAGGGTGCCTCGCTTTGATAATAATGGGACAAGCCTTTCTCAGACTTCCGAAGTGCGACTCTCATTGCACGACTGCGAGCTTGTTCATTAACTGAGCTGACTTAAAAGACTAGGGAGTTTACATGCTCTTCCGCGTACACGTTATGTGCAGCCTTGACGCATGTCTGCGTGGTTCGGAGTATAGCACACGGTGATATTTCAGGGTGTCTAGCGACCGGGAAAACGGGGAATTGTCAGGAAAAGTTTAATTAGCGGGAAAGATCGGGGAATTGTCAAGGATATTGTCAAAAAGTGAGTCCAGTCAGGTAAAATGAGCCGGAAACGCCATCGAGTGCCCTCAGCAAAGACTTGAGGACTTAGGGGCAGAAAAATAGCCAATAAATTCAGCTTAGAGCGGAGCGCGGGCTCTGCTCACCCGATGTAGAGTGTCCTACCCGGTGCAAAGGGAACAGCCGGCAAATCCAGTTCAAGCCTTGGATTGGATTGAGGGCGCGACACTAGGCTAGATTCAGTTAGAGCTACGATTTAGTAACAAATGGGAAAGGCCGCAGACCCCAATCTAAGCCTTAAGCCGAAAGTATCCGAAAGCCTGTGCATCTGGCGGCCATGCTGCCATTCGGTTATTCACGTGTGTGGTTGAGCGTCTTGTTTTCATCGTGTTTCCGGAAGTGGCCTCTTCACTGACGATGTCGGTGGCAAGGAAGTGCTTGTTTAATCCGGACTGGACGAACCCGAATATTTCGGAATATGCAAGTTGGATTAAGTCCGTGCAAAATGATCCTCACAGTGCTCAATGCTCAATGCATTGTGTTGTAGTGGTCTTATATATTTAACCGCCTCTACAGTGGTCAGGGAATTTCACCTGAATTTGTCAGGGAAAACCTGGAAAAGTCAGGTAATTTCAAAATAATAATTTGCCATTTGTGTTTCCGCGATGATTGTACCGGCAAATGTGCTTAAACCGCCATTGTGATTGCAGAACGCTCCACTGTGTGAGTAGCTGCAATCAGCAGGTTGTCCGGCTGCCACATAATCCAGATTCGGGAATCTGTCCACATATCTGGTGTTTGCCAGCCTGCCTCGCCGATCTCATTCCGACGGCGTGACGTCGCCAGCTTTGCTCCGATTTATCGATGTTCCACTTCGTTTCTTGCCAACGGGCTGTCGCCTGTGGCTTCGATCAGTATAGAAGGCTCTGAGTTCGATCGCGCCTCTTCTACTATATATATACCCCGATCTCGCGCGAACAATATGGACGGTATCGGCGACGGCGCTGAGGAACACTGGCACGTTGCAAAGCGACGCAGAAAATTCGGTAGCCCGGGCACGACCGCCGTGGGCCGCAGCAGCCCTGTCCTCCTCTTCCTACGGTGTCCGTTCCGAGTTCCTCGTTGACCACTTCAGTTCCCGTCACGTCTCGCAGACTCTGATTGGATTAAGAGCGATTCCGGCGCGCCGGACGAGCGTGGGACTCGATCTGCTTTGACAGCGCCAGTCTGTCCGGCCAAATACCTCCGGCTCAGCGTGTTCTCGGGGGGCCCTTGGGCGCAAGTCGTCGACGGCGATCGCATCGGCGTCGCACGGTCCTCCAAGAGGATTTTCCTGATCCTCTCTGCTTGAATTGCGTCCTGAGCGCTGCCGCCGCCTTCCTCGGGGCAATCGGGCCTTCATCTCTGATCAGTGCAAGCGATCAACACCTTAAAAGGATTCCATCTCTCCCTATTCCTCACTCTCTCGAGACGCCCTGATTCTGCGTAAGCTTTGTTGCGCAACTGACGCACCGACTTAGTTGGTAGGCCGGTGTTGATTGCTTCAGAGGATCGCGTAGGACTCTTAAATAAAGCATTCGGCCAAGGACTCTACGAAAGAATGATGATCGTTTTTAACCATGCTATTTACTTTCACCTGAATGTGAACCAGTCACGGACGCCCGGTCACCCCTTTCTTTTTTATCGCAGTCTGCACCCTCCAGATGCGAGCACCTATAGTGCGATCTTCACAGTGTATAGTCACGATGCTGTAATGTATACACAGTACACTGCATGATCCGTAGCGTGAACGTGCCTTGCGCGCTTTTTCTAACATTACTCCTGCAGTTCAGTGCTATAGTACAAATTATTCCGCGTAAGTGAAGGCTCCAGATGAGCACACCCCGCATCACGAAAAATGTTTAAGAGCGTCTTTCAGCTGTAAGAGTAAAGTGAGACAAATCGGAGGTCCCGTTTTCGCGCTAATTCTGTCGCGCTTTGTATACAGTGCGAGACACGGCCCAAACACGACATCGGCGATTTGGTGCATTTTATTCACACATGCTTGTGTCGAACCCCAAATTCGGCCACCCAAATGGGTGTGCTTCGATAACAGAAGATAAAAAAGACACAACTCGGCGATCGCGTGCTAACAGCTCGGTCGCGCTCGAAACCATTTTGCGACGTTTCTCACATATTCAGTGCGGGTAGAAAGTGAGGGAGAGGAGGAGACGATGATGACGAGGTAATCAGTTAATACCTCTTTAAATCAAGTGGATTGCATATTTACTAAAGATGCTGGGAGGTGGTTTCAAGCAGGTGGCGTTCTTGGTATAAAGAAGTCGATGTAAGCTGACGTTTCACAATGAGACATGCCGACTTTACAATGATCCACGCGTGTAGAAATGTATGAGGGTATAAGGAATAATTTGTTCTTTAATGAAGCGTTATCATAACATATTTTGCAGAAAAGGCGTAAACGAGACACGTTTCGACGTAAGAAAAGAAGAGACAGGTATGAAGTGATTTCCATAGATTAGTCACTGGCGGTACGATGATAGGTACAAGTATACGAAATGTACTGCGCAATTTTGCGTAACCTCGACGTTACTCGCAGTCGTTGTGTGGCTCAAGTCCCAGGTTGATATGGCATACTACTTCATCTTAGATCCATCTATACGTCTTCTACAAAAGGTATTTTAATGACGCTGAGGTAAAATTTGAATTTAAATATTCAGACCGTTAGCGAGAATGTGATGGGTATGAACTTTCCATGATAAGTTAGAAGTAATGTGAACACCAAGATATTTGTAAGACGTCCCAAATTGCAGGTGTCTGTTACAAATTTAGTATGACGAAGGTGTTCCAGCAAGAAACCGTCACCTTTATATTTGTTTGTTGGGAGTCATTTGCTATATGTTACATCGTTTCGATACCGCACATAGGTCGCTTTAAATAATGTGACACTAAATTCGTTAGTTACTTTACGATGCATTACACAGTCAACGGCAATTAAGCTAAGTAATATGGCAACAAAATGGGTCATAAAATGGACCTTTGAGGAACACCATGTAGAGGAAAAAGTTGCTTCATTAGTAGAAACAAACTGAGATCGGTTAGTTAGAAAACATTTGATCACAGACAAAACATTAGGATCACTTTTAATTTTGCCAACTTGAACAAGTTAGACTTTAGAGAAACTTTATCAAAATCTTTGGAAAATCAAAACAACCTGTGACTCGCGGTCTAGAATGGAATGTAGATCATTGATAAAAGTGAGAAGTTGAGTTTCGCAAGATAGATAATTGCAAAAACCACGTTGCGACGGTCCAAAAGAAATTATAAGCGAAAACTAATTCTATGATACTAAATTATAAACTTAATCTAGAAAAGTTTGCAGGTGTGCTAGTTAAGAGAATGGGTCGGTAATAACAGGACAATGTTTGTCATCGTATTTCAAAAGTGGAACCACCTTTCCTTTTCTCCAATCTTCCTGTAAGACACCCAGCTTTAGTGATTGCTCGAAAATCTTGGGGATAAAAATAAAAATTCAATTTATAGTGATCTTTAAAAAAATTATAGGTATATAAGATATTTTCAAATTATCCATCAGTTTAACAGTCCCGTTTAAAAACAATAACACCAACAAGCTGATCAATTGAAAAAATAAATAAATCTGGATGCGTAGGTCAACATGATTAACAAACGCCCCAAGAAAAAGATCGCTTAGAACAGATGCAGTCTTGATGCAGCGTCCTTTGTCTTAGGTCGTCAATTTTGTTAGCAGTAAAAACATGGTTCCGCATTGCAAAACGCCGAAAACGCGTAATTTTATTTTATTATTAATATATATATATATATATATATATATATATATATATATATATATATATATATATATATATATATATATATATATATATATATATATATATATATATAGACACACATATGCATTTTTTTTTTTTTTGGGGGGGGGGGGTATTGCAGTTTTAAAATTCACCTCATTCGGTGTAGAAGCTCCTAACAAGATCTGTTTCGCCGCTCTCTAGGCTGTCCTCCGAACGAGCAGTGCAGCTAGGACACACGGTTCGTCCTCGTGCCCTTATTCAACGCGGTGGCTTCGTTTCGTCGCGCCCGCAGCGATGACAGAGGGGGTACACGTGTAGCGTTCCGCCATTAGCAGCCCATCGGTCCCCGGCGTGATGCGGACGACATTCCCTGCGGTCCAGGGAGTTACAGGTTCGGGCCATGGGCGGCGGAAGCGCGTGCGGACAATGGTGAGCACTGAGCCCCCCTCGCGAACAATGCGCCTCATTATGCGGCGGGAAGCGAGCTCGAACCGGTATGAGTCGCGCCTGGCCTTGACAGATGGCGCGGAGCCCTAACAAGATGGACCCCGTCAAAATTGGATCTGGCCGCCGCCAACGCCTCTCGGGGAAGCGTCCTCGTTGCGTCCCGAGTGTTTGATCAGTGAATCACCAGGCCCGTCCTCTTGGAGGTGCCTTCCCCCCACCCTTTTCTTTTTTTTTTTTTTTTTTTTTTTTGCGGGCTTGAGGGTGCTTTGCTTGGAGGATTAGGCGCCCTCGGATACCATACGTAAATGCCTCTGGCGCCCTGCATGCGCGGCGCCGTGGGCGCACCGACCAATCACGACCTAATGGATGCGTTAACCGCGCGGACGGCCTGCCTAGGAGATATTCCGGCCTGCTTGGCCGGCTGCGGTTGATAGCTGGCCGCTTGGACCTGCAGCCTCGCGTGATGAAGGACCCGCTGGTGGTGAGCGCAGGGAGTCGGGCCTTCTCGGCCACGGTTTCCTGTACGCCGTCCTAGGGCATGCAAGGCGCTTTTCACTCCAGTCCTCTATTTGTACTTGTTTGTGTGTTTAGAGAGAGAGAAGAAAAAAAAGGTGTGTGTGTGTGTGTGTGTGTGTGGGGGGGGGGGGGGGGGGGGCTTTGGCATGGAAGGTAATCGTGCCAGAACTCGGGCGTCAGATTGTCATTTTGAAACGTGGCGTTACACTGTGCGTTTATTTCGCAAGCACTCAGATTCATCTCCAGGCATTGCACGCCTTACTCTTTTATTAATGCGAAAACATTAACTGTCCCATGGAGCGAACCGACGTTATCAGCTCCTGAAGCCACGCCAAACGGCAGCTAAATTCCCCTGTCCCATGGAGCGCAGCCTGTAGTACGTAGCAGCGAATTGATGGATAAATTCCCATTGGCTGGCGCGCGGCATAGTTCCAAGGAACGCCACCCCACACAGAATCACTCTCCATGGCGCAGCGGCCCGGCCGCCGGTAAGAGGGAGAGGGTGGCCGGACTCTGCAGAGCGGCCGTGGCGGCCGGCCGCAGAGCCCGCCCGGGCCGCCTACGCAGAGGTCGCTCAGCCGGGCTCAGCGCGGCGCGCACCTTGTAGCATTACGCTACGTATACGAATGCTTTCGCATTCCAACACGTTAGCAGTCTTAAAGGGGCACTGACACCCCAAAGGTTTTTTTTTTTTTTTTTTTTTATTATTGTCTAAAACGATGCAACTTCTATACTCCGTTTCACCTTATGTTGTACCGCAGCGAAGGCTAGAAGCGCGAGCTCATAGCGTTGGCAGCTGCCCTTAATGCACGAGAGCTTGTGCCGCCAAGACTGTGCCCTGAGCAAGGAGCTCGCGCTTGTAGCCTTTTCTGCGGTACATCATAAGGTGAAACAGAGTTAGTCATAGACACGCAAAAAAAAACAAAAAAAAAAACACGCATCGCGAAAAAAAATTTTCCCGCGCGCGCGCGCTCCTTTTTATTTTTGGCGTTCTTCTCCCCCGCTGCTCACCTTCTTGCTTCTTTTGGTGGGTGACGTCAAGAATCAGGAAATTTAGAAGCTTTGTAGGTGACATTTCTAGAACATTTAATAACGGCAATCGTAAAACATGTTTTTTAACGCAATTGCGAACGCACTACGGCCCCTCTTTTTGAAATACCGAAAATCAGAGTTCGGTGTGATGTTGCCTCCTGGATTTGTATCCTCCCTCCGAAAACTTGGCGGCGCTCGAGCAGAGGGTGATCGGTGAGTCGGGGGAAGAAACCGTTTTTTTCCCGGTCCGGCCGGCGCTTCGGGTCGCGGTTGCAACGGCGCTTTGCTTTGTAGCGTGGAGCGGAGGTCCGAGAGAATGTCGACTCTCAGGAGACCGCAAAATTTGACGTCACTCCACTGGCGCGGATGGCGCGGGAACTTCAAATTCGGCATTTGGAAATTGTTTTTTTTTTTTTTTTTTTACTTCACAAATACTGAATTCCCAAGTTTCGAATTTTGAGGGTAATGTCCCGGCATCGTTTTCAATCGTTTCTTATACTAAGAAAAAATGATTTTGATGTGTCAGTGCCCCTTTAAGTGTCTTCGTAGTTTTTTGTCGCTTGAATAGAATGCATACATCTAAGTAACATTAAAAGCTATACGTTCGCATTCATGGAGACGTCTCAGAAAGACGTCTGCTGTAATAGCGAGGTATATATACTATGATAGAGCGCAACAAACGCCCCGCCTAGTGTAGATATATCTATACAGGTAGTTGCGTGCTGCTAAAAGGAAAAATAGGAAATATAGACATTGACTGCTGCCTCAGTGGGGCCGGCAACTTTAAACTTTCGGCAGCCTCCACTGAAAATTCTAATCTGTAACACGAAACGGATCTGCGGAAGTAGATAAAGTCAGAATTAAGAACAAAGCTCCAAACGTCCCCCAAGGAGAATCGAACCCAGGGACCTGCCCCAATGTTCTGAGCCCGACGCGCAACCAGTGGGCCAAGAGGGGTTTTGTGAAGCGATCGTTATTATGTGCCGTTCTCCGTATCGCGTACGGGTCGCGGAACGAGGCGCTCACTGGATGTGCCACAGTATTCACAATGCCTCGCAAGGAGAAGGAGCGAACTCGAGAGGAGATAGTTGAACAAAAGCGGCGACGTGCTCAACTAGAGCCCTGCGCGGGTAACAGTTTGGTCATCCGCTTCCGCATCTGCAATGTTCTTAAATTATTGTATCCGAATTCGATCCGCATCTGCAATGTTCTTAAATTTTTGTATCCGATTCCGATCCGTATCCGCATACTTTGCATCCGCATCCCAACCGGACCCGCTAAATTCGGAGCCTCCTCCGACCCGCAATCCGCGCAGTCGTGTTATATCACGAAGTTATGCGTGAATGACGCAAAGGAGCATATGGATGGTACCTTATAAGCAGTTTGTTTATCTTTGTACAAAGAACTCTTCGAGTCAGAATACAATGAATCATTATATCGTATTCATATTATAAGCGATCGTTCTTCCAAAAGCACTTCGCGTCCCTGCAAAGGTTACAGCAGTTATGAAATCGATAGGAGTCCACGACTCTGCCCAAACAATTAGCTCAAAGCAATATATATATATATTGTTTTGTAACGCCTATTTTATGCAGACGCGTATTTTCTAACCATTAAAATGAGTAAAAGACAAACTGACATTGCGTTATTTAATTTAGGTCAAACAATAAAAAAGTTCGAGAGGAAATGCTCTCGCTCACCGAAGCGAAGTACTCGTATATCCCTGGAAATATACTTGGAAAATATGACAATATTCCATAATGGCAGCACCCTGTTAATTTCAGTTTTAAACACGAACCCGTAACTGCGTGCTCCGAACCACATACGGCAACTTGCCAGTTGTTGAAAGAAAAAACGCACGCACGCACACGCCAAGTTTCACTTGTTGGTGAGGCTTGTTCTACTTTCTTGTGGCTTCCACGTTTTGGGTTTTCTTTTCCCAAAGAACATTTTCCGTTCTTTCCCTGTCAAGCAAGAACAAGTTATTCCCGGGACGATTGATTCCCCCTTTTTTTTTATTTATTTTTTACTTTTCCTATTGACATCATTTTGGCCACATAGCGATCTTTCGTGAGAATAAAGTCTTTCTTCGCGTAAGAAACAATTTTCTTCCCGATTGGCCCCTTTTTTTCTGAGAGGGTAATTTTCTCCCGAAAAACATTCGATGACGCACTTCCTACTATCACTCACTTATTCAGTCTACACCAGACTTGGGAAGCAATCCCTTACTTTTTCAAGTAATTTTGTAATTGCCACGTTACTTTTTTTTGCGGCAGTAATTTGTAATGTAATTTTGTTACAAAATATTGGTAATGAATTACTTCAATTACTCTGTACTTTTTTTTTTAAATATGAACATAATTTAGCAGCATAAAAATAGCAAGTTCAACACTATAGAAAACACCGTGAAGAGGAGAATAACCGAAAACATGATTTTTTGTATGACCGCTCACTGAAGCCACTAGAAAAACGTGCAAGATGCATACAAATATGCGAAAAACAAATATCAAAATGTCAACGCCGGGTAAGCGTTGTCTTGTTGATCTCCTAGCGGAGGTAAACGCTGCTACTGAGCAAGCGCACCGCTAGCTTTGTCTAAAGAATTCCAGGGATCATTTCTGGTCGCCGGAAGCTAGATGGGGGCAGAGCCGTATATTAGGAGAGTTTGGACAATAGGCGGAGCAAAGGCCGCCGCCAGCGCCGAATATTCCCCCCACGCTTAGAGCGTAAACTAAATTTGTGACACAGCGTCGACCGATCAGGAGACCTCTACTCCATCTCACAAATGTCGACAGTGAAGACAAAGGCACAGGCGCGTGAGCCTAGCTCAGCGAAACGCTATTGTTTGTACGAGACCCCGTGCATAGGAGGCACTTTCTAAAGCCACGCGCTCGTGCCCATGCCTTTGTCTGCACTGCTAGAACAGCGTCCTGAGACTGGCTGAAAGAAAGCAGTGCAAAGGGTGGGGTGCGCGAGCGTCTTGAGACGCGGAGTTCCGCTCGGCACGGCTCAAATTATACTTCGTTTCACTTTACCTGCGAGCGAAGCCAAAGCTAGAAGCGCGAGACCAGCGCTTTTTGCATTTCTCCCCAGCTCGCGCGCTCGAGCAAAGCCTGAACGCACGGAGCTTCCGTGCTCGCGCTTCCAGTTTTGCCTTCGCTCGCACATAAGGTGAAACGAAGTATAGTCGTGGCACAAATTTAGAGCACGCGACCACCGCTGGGGGCTGTTTCGCGGCCTGTGGTTGGCCCGAGATGCTCGCCTATTCAAACCAATGTATGGCCAAACTCTCTCAATAAACGGCTCTGGATGGGGGGTGTGGTTGCAGCTTTCGCTGTCTTTTCAGCTTACAGGTGAACATTCTTTCTCTTAATATTAAATTTTTACAATCACTACTATAATAAGGACATATGAGAAATGGAAAGTCGTGTTGCAGAACATTCTTGAAAACAACAAAAATGTTTCTTTTGTTTTCTTGATAAGTCTACGTGAAAAGTAACGTGAAAGTAATTTGTAACGTAACGAGTAAAGTAATCTGTTACTTTTCAGCGGAAGTAATTTGTAACGGTAATCCATTACATTTGAAGCTCGGTAATTCGCGATTGTAATCCATTACATTTGACGCTTGGTAATTTGTGATCGTAGTCCATTACATTGTTCAAGTTACGGGCAGTCTGCCGTCGCGGACGTTTATGGGCCGCCTCGACAAAAATGTAGATCCGGACCCGCGGATATCCGGTCGGCATCCGCAGCCCATGGCATCCTCATCCGATCCGCAATCCGCCAGATCTGATTCATTTTTATCCGCGTCCGCCAGTTGAATGCGGATATCCGCGGATGGGCCTTGAACCTGCGGATATTCAGGGCCCTAAGTATGGCCATCTTTATTTAAGGGAAATGTACGGACATTTGATGCTTAGCTAGCCGCTCTACATAGGGTCGTAGCAATTAAGTCGACAGAATATAGCCTTTATATAAGATAAGCAATGCGCATTTCGACGCACTCTGCAACGAAGCACCACACAAATACAGGCCCATTTTTTGTTTATTTCGTTATAAACACGTGGCTCGCACTCAATAATACGTGCTACATCACGCCATCTCCAAAAGAAGCACGCCTCTCGTTATTGACATCTAAAAAAGGCAATCACATCTTCTACTAAGTATCTTTTTCACAGTCGGAAGACCGAGTACGGCGCGAGTGTGGAGGCCGCCTTTCCCCTTTTTTTCCGAATCGGCGGGCAAAAGGGATTGATGGGGGAGGCAGCACGAGAGCAGCGCGGACCCAGGTGGCCCACGAATGCAGATGCTCGGCTTTGTTGCCCGCGAGAGAGCGGCGTCGGCTTATGTGCACACCTGTGCGGGAGGATGGGGCGCCGGGCGGAGGAAGACGCTGCGGATCGGGTCTGATCTAATCCCGCTCGCCTCCCTTCTGCCTCGCGGGATGATCAATAATAAAGGCCGTCCCTTCGCGCCTCTAATGAACAGGATCCGCTTCCGGAATTGATGACGGTGGCGGTAGAGCTAATGCGTCTTGCGCCTAAATGGATCGGTAGACAATGCGAGCGCTCCACGGTGCGGCCATCGCCCAGCTGCACACACAGCACGCACGCACGGCCGCGGCGTTGCCACGTTGTGCCCGGTCCCCTGGTCACTGGCTCTGTTATTGCCTCGCAGGCTCAGGTGATCGAGGCACCTCGCCGCCGCCGTCTGATTCATGGCGGTAATTTCCTCCCCGCATTGAAACGTGAAGCGGGCCGTGCCTGTTGCAACTTCAGAACGTCAGTTGGCGTTTTTTTTTTTTTTTTTTTTTTTTTTTTGCGTTGTTATGTGTTTCGAAAGAGTGGATCGGCGCTTCTAAACGTGCCCACACCGCCATTGCCGCCTGCGTGCGGGGGCCGCGTGGTACAGAGTTCGCGCTTCCCCCTTGTTGGTTTTGCCGTATTTTTTTTTTCTTTTTTGTTTGTGTTTAGAACGGCCACAGCTTGTTTTCGATCGCAGACGCGTCGAAGATGGTTGCACTCCGCGTGCGTTCTCACTAACCCCTCGGTGATTAGTCATCAGTGAGAGGAGTACCCGCCTGTTAACTTGATCGCTGTGAGAACTTTGGACTGCAAGAAAAGGCTGAAAGAAGGCAACCTAATGTATAACGTGAGTGAGGCGATGCGTTTTCGGCGTAAGCAGGTAGTGGATATAAGTATTTATTTACTTTTATATATTTTATTTAACTGTATGAAAGAAATGCAAAACCCCACATAAACTATCTATTTTTGCTGTTCATAAAAATACAACGACACAATATTTAGCAGGAAGATTCATAAAATGAAATCGGAGCGTTAGTGCATACTGAAACGTAGAATGTACAGCATGAGCTGTATAAGGATTAATATTGAGTGCTTACAGGTGGGAAGTCGGAACTTTCACTTCAGCCCGCTGGTATAACGTACGCATGACCAGCGACCATAAGAACGGAGATCAAGCAAGTTCGTCGAAAGGCACGGTGATAAAAACAAGTAATAAAAATGTTAAAAAAAGCTAAACCACTGCGCTATTAAAAACAAAAATCATAGGGTCGCGTACAAAATACCTGACACATACCCCTCCAAAAGAAGGGTATGTGTCAGTAGATATCTTAAAAAATAGTAAAGAGACGAGAGAGAAAGTAATGTCTCCGTCTATTCCTTCCCTTCGTGTTTTGTTAAAATTCAGCTATCCGCATTACGATATAAAGTTTAAACTGCGGCATTCAAAGTGAAATATTTTCTTTAAGCGCAGCTCTCGGTTAGACAAAATTATACTTTTTTTTACGTTTCATACTATTATAATTATTATTTGATATGACGCTGCATTGAAACAACAAAAAATAATAATGGAAAGGTCCGAACAAAATTGTACATGGGTACGATGTACGGCATGTGTGCCTAGAGCACGACCACATTAGTAAAGCGCTTTGGAAACATAATTAAAGCGACGTGCGCTTTTTTTTTAGATGGATCATTCGGGACGTGACGTCGGCATCGTACGTACCCTTCGTCAATTTCGCAAGCTAGAGAATACAATGCCTAAGTGAAGTCAAGCAGGAATGTAATATTCCGCGTCGTGGGCGGAGAGGTTCTTTCTTTGAAATATCGTTGATTTGCCACGCGCAAGATGTGGCTCATGGACTCCGTTTGGCCAACGCCTACGAGGCCCAAATGGACGGGGCCGAGCGCTCCCACCTTCGGCGGGTGGCACCGTTGATCAGCGTCGGTGGCTCGGGCACCGCGAGCTCGTTAGCGAATCCAGCGCCTCTTCCTGCGCACCTCGCGAAGGAACTGTCGGCGACTCGGTGCCGTATAATGAAGCCAGCGAAGGCGGCAGCAAAGTTGGCCCCCGACTTTCAATAAAGCGACGGGGACGGCTTCGAGGAGAGCGTCTTCAATCGGGACTCCCCGGTGCGGAAGAATTGGACCGTTCCGCTCGAGCGCCGTCGCCAGATGCCGGAAAGCGCTCCACCGCGCCACCGACTGTCGTGCCTCGGCGGGGGGATTTTAATACGGACGCAATTAAAGTTTCCGCCTCGCGCGACAGGTGGAGCTCGCTCGGCTGCCTCGGCAGATCCACCGGGGCTCAGTTGCTCAGTGGCTCAGTGAGTTCGGCAGTCGCGCCGGGAGGCAACTCAGAGCGCCCAGCTTCGCGAACCTTCTGAACCTCGCGCACGCACGCGCGCGGAAGAAGCCCTTTGTGGCGTCTTTCAACGGGCGCAGCCATGCTGGGACAACAAAACCCGCCTTTTCAGCACCCAATCCTGTTTTGCTCCGCAAAGTTGAGTTACTGCACGACCCGTCGCAAACTACCGCGCTCGCCTGCAGCGTCCTGGTAATTAGAGACCCCGTAAATAAAACCGTCCGAACCTTCGCAAGAAGCGAGGGAGGCATCCATCGACTCGGCGCCGCTCGCTGCTCTTCGTCGGTGATTTACGCGCTGCGCGAGAGCGCTAAGCAGCGAGCCACGATCAGACCGGCTGTCAGCCCACCCCCCTGTGATTGTAGAGCGCGTTCCGTTTCTTTCTTTCCGGGGAAACCTCCCCTCGCTTCGAATGCGTAGAGACAGCGATTCCAGACGCGGGCGCCCCGATAATTACGCCACAATTACGCGCGCCTAAGCGATTGCACGTCGGCGATGCTCCAAGCGCGCGCGTCCTCGCTCGCTCGCGCCCAGATGCCGCACTCGAGGCACAGCCCGACGCGCGGGATCGCTCCACGGGCCCTCTGACCAGGCTCGCGGACCACGGCCGACGCGCAGCCAGCTTTGTGTAGTGCCGGCCTCCGCTGGTAGACTCTGCGAGCGCCACGTGGGGAGTTTTGGCGCGCCTCCCCCGCGCGCGTGCCTCGCTTCGTGGCTGTCGTCGGTGCGTGCCGGAGTAGGGCTCCGCGCCGTGGCAGCTGTTTGGGCGCCTTCCCGCGCTCGCCGATGATGCCGCAGCCGAGCAACGTCGGCGTGCTGCGATGCCGGCGCGCGAACCTCCGACAGGCACGTTAATTAGGATAGCGCGGCAGGTGCCATCGAAACCTGACTTGCCTCGCGTTTTTGTCGTTACCTTCGCGGGGCGTTGCGCGGTTGTACCGGTTACGCCGGTGCCTGTCAGGGTATACGTGTGGCTGCGCCCCACAGGGAAATATGGGATGCATCGAAGCTCTTCATTCTGCGCATGGGCGTTTTGGGGGCTCAGATTCAGTCATCCGTTGTTTCCCCATGAAAGGAAGACTGTGGTGTGGGCATGGGGGCGGTTGGGAAGTAAAGGTAGAAAAAGAGGCACGTTTTGATCCCTAGTTTTGTTTTACCGGACGACTTTGTGCTCGTATTGCGGCACATTATTTAAGGCGATGGTCGGTGTTGCCCCGCACTTCTTGAGCTGTGCGTGATTCTAGTGGCACTGGAGCGGGAACTTGCGCTGGGTGTAGAAGTTTAATTCGGCTTTATGGTCGTATTAACTTTGATACACAATGAAATGACCAAAGCCACGGCCGCAAAACACCTGCGCGTGTCCTTTTTCGGTGCGATGCGAAAGTTCTCAATCTGAACCCTAGCCGTCGCTAGAAGAATCTAAACAAAAATCTCTCAAGGTCTGGTAAAGTTACTTTGAGCGCTGATAACGCTTTTTTTTTTTATTTATATGGAAACTTGCATTGCCGTTTTGGTATTATTGCAGGGTATTTTGTGTGCGGAACCTTTTCGTTGCTATTACACAAAGAACACATTTTTATATGTATTTAGCACAAATAAAAACTAAAAACACTATAAGGCAAAACTCACTTAATACTAAAATATTAAAAACAAAACACACACGCAGAAAAAACAATTTTAACATTAAACACCGCTTTGAAAATTAAAAAATACATCATTCGGCAATTTGTTCTACTCTTCGAATGTTTTTGGAAAAAACGAAAAAGCAAAAAAATCAGTACAACAAGAGTAGGGTCTATTTTTCTTGTGTTGTCTGCTCTTCCCGATGCATAAAGGATCATGCAGAAATGTGTCCCTGTTGAGTAGGAGGCGATTGTGATATATATCATCAAGGAATTTTAACCTAAAAGATTTTCTTCGTTTGTTTAGTGATTCCCAATTTAGGGTTCCCTTCATACTGGGGACGCTCGCTCCAAGTTGATGATTATTCAAAACAAATCTGGTACATTGATTCTTAACTTTTTAAGTTTTTCTATTAGATTATTGTATTGGGGGTCCCAGACAATTGACGCGTACTCCATACATGGGCGAATAAAAGTAAAATGCAAAGTTTCTTTAATTTTGTTTTATCCCTGTCGGAAATGTCGTCTAATGAAATTAAGCATACGTATTGCCTTTAGGGCTATCATGTCTAGATGCGCTTTCCACGTTAAATCACTAGACATAACACCTAAGTACTTTACATTTAATTCGGTTTTAATTATTTCATTATTTACTATATAGTTAAATGAAATAGGACATCTTGTTCTAGTAAATCTCATGAGCACAAACTTCTTAACGTTTAGAATCATCCTCCAACTGGAGCACCATTCGGAAAGTTTGTCCATATCGGTCTGTAAGAGATTCATATCATTCACATCCTTAATTACCACATACACAATGCAGTCATCTGCAAATAGTCTTATATTTGATTGAATTCCATTGGTGATATCATTCATATATACCAGAAAGAGCAGAGGACCCAAGACAGAACCCTGGGGGACACCAGAAGGGGTATTTATATTTTCGGAATTTTCACCATTTAGTACCACACATTGCGTTCGTTCGCTCAGGTAGTCCTTGAGCCAAGCTAATATGTTGTTGTCAATTGAGAGTAGGCTAAGTTTGTAAAATGATAATTCGTGGTTCACAGGATCAAATGCTTTTCTAAAATCTAGAAACAAACAGTCAACATCGTTCCCAATATCAATAGCTCCAGCAAGACAGTGAAAAACGTCAACGAGCATGGTGCTGCAGGATGCCCCAGAATGAAATCCGTGCTGATCTCGGATAAGAAAATTGTCTAGGTTTAAGTGAGAAATACAGTTACTATAAATCGCATGCTCCATAATCTTGCAGCATGTGCACGTTAAAGAGATCGGCCTGTAATTTTCCACGCAGTTTTTCGATCCTGATTTATGCACTGGTACCACATTTGCTATCTTCCAATCGGATGGAAGTTTTTTGTCTCTTAAGGATTTGTTAAACAGCACACACAAATGGTTTGCCAGTTCCGCGGAACAGTTTTTCAATATAAACGATGAAATATTATCTCTCCCTGTTGACTTTTGTACATCAAGTTCTCGTAATAATAAGGCTATCCCGTTATTCGTAATCTCGATGGGTAACATCACATGTTCCATGACTGTTCGCACACTTGGGTAACAACTTGAGTTGGTAGGTGAATAAAAAAAAATTCAAAGTGATTTTGATCTGTGATAAGTTGTCCGTCTATTAGTATGGGGAAAACGGACGTATCAACCTTCTTGTTTGCTTTGACGAATTTCCAGAATTCTTTAGGGTTCATTTTTGGTTTAGAATCCAACTCTTCGTAATACCTGGCCTTGGCAGCTTTTACTGTTGTTCACAAAAAAGTATTACTTTTTTCCAACTTCGCCTTGTTGGAAGCTCCCCCTTGATTTATATACCGAAGGTATGTGCTTCGATTCCTTTTAATTATCTGCCTCACCTCTTTTGTCACCCAAGGCTTGTTTTTTTTTTTGTTTTTTTTGGTTTAGAAGACTGAGTTCCAGGTGGAACGTGTTTGTCAACAAGGGCGTGAACATTGGATTTGAAGATTTTCCAGAGGTCATCAATGCTTCATCTGCCAGCTCTAAGAAATACGGAAAGAAACGGGCCAATTCATCTTTTATATCGTCATAATTTCCCTTACCATAATAAACACTTTCCTACCTTGGCAGTTTGTTTTCGGTAGACGTGAATGAACCGATGTCGCTGTCACAATATTTTGGTCCGAAATGCCAGGAATCACACAAACATTATCAATGGCAGCCGGCAAGTTACACAGTAACAAGTCTAAGATGTTTGAAAATCGCTTTCCCTCCGTACCGTACTGCGTTAGTTCAAACATTTCTACAGTAGCATTAAATTTTACATGAAGCGAGTTTCCCGAGTAGACGGCTTTGCCGTCCTTCCAAATCAAGTCAGGGAGGTTAAAATCCCCTCTAAAACAACATACTCTCGGGAGGTAGCGAGGATAATATCAATCAGTTCTTCGAAAGAGTTGCTGTCCCCACCTGGGGGACGATAAAGGCCCGTTCACACTCTTGCGACCTCTTAAAATCGGGTGCCTTGGAACCTCTTAAAATCTCTTACAACGAGAGGACACACTGGCGCCCTCTATTGGGTAGCAGTGTAAACTTGGCGGTTCGGCATATTTTCTATTTCTCTCGCGCATTATCCTTTCTTTCTTGGCTCGAAAAACTTTTGTCAACGTTATAAACGAGCCTTTCTTGTAGGTATTACGCACATTTGACCTCGGAAACCCCGCAAAACCTTCGCTCTTGTGAAATGCAGTTCCAGGGTCACCGCATAGATAGCGCCAGAAGGCCAGTGTGTTCCCTCGTGCGAAGAAATTTTAAGAAGTTTTAACAGATCTCGTCTCTCTCGGTCGTACTCGGTTGCAAGAGTGTGAACGGGCCTTAAGACACCCACTGAAATGTGTTTTCCATTAAGACACATCTGACACCGCACTGTTTCTATACTAACATTCTGTATTCGGACCGGCGTGCTTTGTATATTTTTATCTACAAGAATAAAGACTCCTCCGCCATGTAGGTTTCTATCTTTTCTATATACTGTATAATTAACTGGAAAACTTTCGCCAGAACGTGCAGTATCATCTATCCAAGACTCAGTGCCTGATACAATTGCGGGCTTAACAATTTCAAGTAGGCCCATAAATTCGTTTACCTTATTTTAATTCTTCTGCAGTTGATAACCCTAACTGTTTCCATGTTCAAATTTTCCGTGTTATTTATCTAAGTTTTAGGCCTACCACAAGAACCGAGGTATCCAGATCGCATGCAAGGTTTTACGGAGTAATTCGGTGCATTAACTTTTTTTATGCCAGATGCCAGATGAAATGCTGAGGGAAGTTCAGTAAGGTCCAGTGATTGTTGCATGTCGACCTCACGGACGCCTTCAGTTACATGGTCAAACATAAAACATTTGTCATTCGTGTGCAGTCTGTCCATTTTCAACCTCGAACAACTCTTTTGGGTTTTCACAAATTCGACTAGCTTTTTTCTTGCCAACTGAACAGAGCCCTAATCTGAACACTTGGCGAGAAAGTCGGCGAGAAATCTGGCGGCCGTGATTGACCAACGCCGCACTTGACCTGGGCGCCGGCCGATCATAGCCGCTGGATTTCTCGCCGACTTTTTCGCCAAGTTTCCAGATTAGGGCGTCTACAAAAATCCTCGCCTTCTGCGATACTAGTATCTTTAAGCTTGTAACCGGAAGCTATTATTAATTCTTCCTGCTTGAAAAAAACAAAATTTGACTACAATGGGCCTTCTCTTATTTTCATTGTACGCGCCAATGCGATGAGCTCTATCAGTTGTTGCCGGATCAATAATGATGTTCATTTTTTTCGGCGCAAAGCTTGGCGATAAGGGTTTCGGATTCCGCCCATGTTTTCCTGTCTTTATCTGGTCGACCAAAAACTAACAAGTTCGATCTTCGAGATTGGCTTTCGGCATCACTGCACCGCGTTTTTAGAATAGTGAGCTCGGCGTGCGCTGCCTCCAATTTGGAATCGTTTTGTGGTGTTTGCGAATCCGACCCGGATGCAGCAAGTTCTTTTTCGAGCGTGCACACACTTTCTGTTAATTCTATTAACTTTTTCTTCGTATCCGTTCGCTGTTTAGAAAGGTTTTTACTTCTTGTTTCAGTTCATCATGCCCAGTCCGCAATTTTTCTCAACAGTAGTCTGAAGGGCGGTTAGTGACGCATTTCGTTCCATATTAGTCGGACTGGGATTCTCTTCGACATCACTATACAGCATTAACAGGTCTATAAAACGCTTTAAAGCTGCTTTTGGGCACGGCAGTACTACTAAAAATAAATGATCACTCTTCACGGAGGAATACTGTACGCTTGCACCAACCTGTATAACGAAAAACGTCGGCACGTTAGGCGACCTGATGGTAGCAGTGCCGCCGTGCCCACCGCGCGCCAGCGAACCAATGTCGCTGCGAGAAAGGTTTTATCGCATTTTTCACACCCTTTTCATTCCCTCGGATTCTTCTGCACGGAGAAAGAGCGCATCGTCGGTGCCTTGTAGAAGAGAACACAAACGGTCCAAGACCTCTCATCCGTCACGTGCAGCTGCTTGCAGTGCGCGTCTGAAGGGTGTCTGAAAACGCTTACTTTCTTGAAATGATTGATACGCTTTTCTGTTCAACGGACACGCAAGTGAAGTTCATTTTGAGCTCGCATTTAGCTATGAATATTCAAAAAGTCAAATTGGACGTTTAGTGATCGTACAGCGTAAGGTCGGTCTGCCAGGATGGGGCGACACTGGTTTGCACTGTAGATGAACAATTTTGCCAGTGCAGGTATACGACTGCGAACCTGGGGTCTTTAACGTGCTCACGCAGTAATGGTACACGACCGCAGGCCGGTACGATGCTCATCCAGATCGAACCCAGGGATCCTGGGCTCGAACCCAGGATCCCTGGGTTCTGCAGCGAGAGCTTTCGCTACACGTGCGTCGAGCTGGGTGTGCGCTTTAGCCCACTCGGCCACCGATTCGCCCCTATAAATATTCGTAAATTGTATTGTCAGCAAGGGGCTGACAAAGTAATATGTTTGAGAGGAGCTTTACGGCTTCAGAAATCGATTTCAAAGGGCCGAACAAGTATAGTATCTGTGCTTCCTAGCAATGTTCTTGAATGATAACCAGTGGTACGACACCGTCGAGTGGTCAAGATGAAGCAAAGGATACTTCCAAGTTGGAAGGATACTGCTAGTTCTTTGGTACCTTCCTCAATGTGTTATACAAACAATCTCGTTATAACTTCCCCGTTTTTACATAATCACACTGAATACCAGGTCGGAATCATGCTCATTGCTGCCAAAAACCATTCCATAACAGGCTTTCTACAGAAAAAAAAAAAAAAAGTTTGAATATATGTTTATACAGCAGGAAGTTACTCTGACCTAAAATATCGTGTGATGTTAACCGCGGCATTGGGCCAATTCCGCCAGTGCAGCACAGATTCTAACCTGGAGTTTTAAGCGTTCATACCACGGTAGTCATTTCATGAATTCACGCCGATGTAACGACCATTCATATAGGAAATGTTAGAACCTGCGGCAGAAACTCTCCCTTCACGCGTTTTGCCGACCTTCCTGAGCGCTCTTGGAGCGCAGTTTTTCACTTTACTCCATCTCAGGAGAAGGGGAAGGCGTAAGCTCACTAATTTAATTTTTTTTTTTTCTTTTGCGAGTTTTTATACAAACAGTGAATCGTGCAGAGATACGCTTTCTAGTCTTCTGCCTTCGATGTTGCTGAATACAACCTATAACTTGGAACATTGGCCTTGCGTGGTGCTACAGTCAATAGTGTTAACACGCGCTTTTCTTTATTTGTTGGTTGCTATGAGCATGTGACGAATCGCTTGTTCCGACACGGCCAGTGACGACCAGGACCGCCTTGCTCGAAAAGAATCGAGTCGCGTCAGGTGTTAGGACACGAACATTAAACGGGTAGATTATTCTTGAAATGGAATGCTCATAGGCTACTTAGTATATACACCGAGTTTTGCGCTTTTTAGAGCTCTATACTAATTGCAATAATCAATTTACGAATGTTGTTAATTTTCGTCTGGCGACCGGGCAACACTGCTGAAGTTAGTCACACCATGGTGCCCATAAACTACGTGATCATGAGATTTAGTTGAACGCTCTCGCATTCTAGGCGCCCCCATGCTCGCCCAAGCTCGCCTTGCCACGGTACGATTGCAGGCTCTCACGCTTCTACGCCCTTTGACTTTCCACCGTCCATGCACTTGCGAGATCGTCGCGGGCGACGGCGAATTCGTCCGTGACGATCTCGTCGTCGCTCCATGGAGCTGGTCGGGAGCGGGTCGAAATCAAAATGATCAACTTCCAGCGTTTTTTATTTCTTTTTTTTTATAACAATTATTCTAATTGCTTTTGAGATCAGAGTCGAAGACCCCGTGGAAGCGAGCGATGCCGTAGACGTCATCGTCTCGAAACCGCCTGCTTGAAACGCGGAAGGTAGACGTGGAAGCTAAAGCGCGAGACGCCGAGAGAGCCAAGTCTGCGAGTGCGTGCAAGGGGACGCCGCGCGTTGGGCTGATGACTCAAGAAGCGGGAGGCATTTTCGAATGGAGTGGATCCGAGGGTCCCGCATAATAATCGATTTATCCACGAAACTATCGCGCCATTTTCAAAACTAATTTAACAGAAATATAGGAACATACAATGGGTCCTAGCAGTATAGTTATCTCATATTTTATTCTTGGCGTGTCCTAACCCCTTTAAGACAGTCTCAGATAAGGCAATGCCAAACCTAGCAGGCGAGTGGAGTAGTACGCAGAAATCGAGCCTCAGGTGCTTGCTCGCCACATCCTTGGCAGTGCTTTCACTTGAGACTGTACGGAACATGACCGACTGATTTCATTGCGAGCAAGCCATTCCAAACACCGGAATGGTTAGCCGCTTGTGCTCCTGGAAGCTGCTTTTACTGCCCGGCGTCACTCAAGACCAGCGGCGCCTTTTGAGGATTTGATTTCGCGCCCATAAGCTTCGCAGTCCAAAATAAAATTTGCCGTATGAATGTTTAGACAGCGGGAAGTAAGACTGCCGTAAAAATGGCATCTCGTTTTTCCGCTGTAAATTTGGTCATTGCAATACTACTGCTAATCTACTCGAAAGGAAAGAAATGCGGGCCAGTTCCCCCTTTTGTAGCACACGACGATCCGGTCACGCCGTCAGGGGATGAGGACGTGACGCAAGGGCACCTTTTGCACGACGCACGAGTACTTAGCGAACTGAATGAGCGGCCGGTTTATCGTTGGTTGATGGAAACCCCCCTACACAGCGATGTCCACAGTTCCCCGATAGTTTTGCTGGTTGTTTCCAGAAGCCTATTTTTTGGGAGGAAGAGGAAGCAGTCCTTTCCGTAGTACCCCCATGAAACGTGGGCTTGAAAGGCGCCGTCCGGCCCCTGTCTGGCGGTTCCGAGGCCCACCCGCCCTGGTTGCCCGGGTGACCGGTGTGCGCGGCGGCTAGGGCCCACTCCTCTGTGTTTACCCTTTGCATGGTTGGGAATAAATACATCGACGCACGCTTGAAATTGAAATGAAGGGTTTCGAGCGTGAATCAATTTTCGGCGCGGCACGGCCGTTGATATTTCGTTCCTTCAAGGATTTACGACTCGTAAATGTAAATCACCAGGGCGCTTCGCTGTGTCGCGCTAAAACATTCCGCTTCTTTTTTTTTTTTTTGTGTGTGTGAATTATTTTTGTCTATTTTTGTTTCCGGTTTTGGGGTAAAAGAAAGCGCAAGACAATTTGTACATATATAGAAATATAACAGCGCTGCAATTTGCATATAGCACGGCGTAGTTGAGCACTTCTGGGGTGTTTTTAGCGCTCTGTGAAAAGGACGACGGAAGGAAGCAACGTTGTCCTTTCACCCATCAAAAAGAAGAAAAAACATAGCAGTGACAACTAAAAAAACAGCTCGCCTGCGCACTCACTGTTTTTTCATTAAAAACGTCGTTCTTTCTTTTGCTTTTAGCCTCGTTGAAGGTGCCTTTCTGATTATCTTTCTGTTGGATTTCGTTTTTCATCCTTCATTTGTCGCCATACCGCATTCGACGCTTGATTCAGATGCATTGCTTGTCTGAGCTCTGGGGGATCAGCGCATAGCAGCGTGCGCCGTTATATTCGCACTTGCGCAGTCTTTGCTTACATATATTCGATAATGGCTCTGATTTTGTTCGGTCAAGCGACGCAGTTATAGGTGCCATATGTGAACTCATTAACAGCCAGCATGTTTCGGTCGTAGTCGCGGTGTGCTATCACGCCGCTCGTCTCTAGCTTATTTGTGACGGGCCTCATTCGAAGAATAACATTCTGTAACCCGCAATAGAAACTACGCACGAACTGTCGTATGCGTTGTTTTATTGTATTTTATTCGCAACTTTCACGACCTATAGGGGGCGCACTGGCGCCCATCAAAATGGCTGTCATCTGGATGATCGTCGTAGAACAGCAGTACGAGGCTGGGTCTGCGACGTGTAAGTAATGCTAGTTTCGCTATATACGAGCAGTATTAGAGCCTTACTTTATTTTTTACGCCGGGAAGGTGCAGCCTAGCACATTTATTGTGAAGCCAATCATCCAGGAGCTAGGGAGCGCGACTCTCACACCGCGGTACCACCATCGCTGAAAGTTGCGAATAGTTTTGCCATAGAAACACTTGTTTTACGGGGTGTGGAATGACATGAGTATTCCCTTCTGCGATAGTGAACGCACTATAGCTAGCTCAGCATGAAAAAGCTTAATTCGATCTTCTCAATTTTGGTGGGCTTATCTTGTTCCATAGTCCGATAACAATGTCAACCGTAAAATAAAAGGATCATTAATTGAAAGTCACGCTTTGTGTTTCATAAATGTCTTAAAAAAACTGCCCTTTGTTGGCAGCTGTGAAATTCCTCCACAATGGCGGACTAAAACCTCAACGTCACGGCACACTGGAAAAACCACACCCACAGAAAAACATGATGAGCGCAGTGACGTTGCACTTTCGACGCTTTTTGACTGGCTCATCGGCTCATAGTGTTGGCCGCGCTCCGACGTTCGCTATCTTACGGAATGACTTGCATGTTCCTCGATGCAGTTGTTCCGCCGTTGTGCAGGGGTTCCAATCTTCTAATAATCGGCACGTTATTTTCGAAAGGAGTCTATAGACCTTTCCAGCGGCAGTCTCGAACGAAGCGCCCGGGCGGAAAATGCAGAGTCACTGAGCTGTGGACGCATGCGCAGCATCCGATCTACCGCAAAGCAGAGCAACAGCGCATGCTCAGAAGGCCTTCCACAGCCCAGCAGACAAAGATGGCAGCGCGCACAAGGCGGTTTGTGCAAAGGTCTATAGGAGGTATTCACTGGACGCCATATTTGAGGGCGATGTTTAGAGCGCATGCCCACAACGAGCTCACATTAATAGCCTGCAAAGACCGGCAACCTTGATTGTGCTAAATGCACGCTCCAAAAGGACTGCGGAAGCTCGCCGTCAGCACGCGCTCAGCAGCCGCGCACACAGATATGGCCGCCAGTTAATACTCCCTATACAAGCACATTGCCACTCTGAGACAAACACCACGTGCCATTGAAAGAACTCATAAAAGGGGATTACGCGACAATCTAGTTAGAAAACGAATAACGCTAGCCAAAGCTGCAGTAATGGCGGCCATGGAAGGGTTCCTCAATGAGCAGAATACTTCAAAGGAAGAAGAGGTCCTTCAAGCGTTCAAAGAACACCTCTCTGGTGGGCTCTGCCTCTTCGTACAAAAGAAATGAGTGTAGGCTCGCAGCAGCTCATTTCTCTCAGGAGTTCTCTGCATACCGAGGCTTCCTCCCGGTGTCGAAAATCCAGGAAAAGAGGAAAGACAGCCGAAGAATGCCCTAGTGTGGCTTGGAGGCGTCGTGAGCAGTGGCGTCACAAGGGGGGGGGGGGGGGGGGGGGGGGGGGTGTTGTCGCGGCGGGCTACTGCCTCGGGTGCCGCTGACCCTCGTGACGCCACTGGTCGTGAGCTCCCCAGATTATACGCGCGGGTGCTTCTCTCACCCTAGAGCAGGTGCCCGGGACGGCAGGACCCAGACCCTTTTAATGCGATAGCATTTCTTAGCTACCCCCCCCCCCCCCCTTCGATTTCGTGGGCCTTTCTGGCCTCCTAAATTTTAGCGGAAAAATTGACGTTACGTGACCTATGCACTAATTCAGTTTCCCCGCTAAATTTAGCGGAAAAATTGACGTCACGTGATCTATGAACCAATTCAGTTTCTCTTCTCGAACGATTGGACGGACGACGAACAGGCATGCGTGTGGACTCTCGTTCTCGTCCGGTGCGGTGCAGTCGCCGTCGGAACTGCCGTCGGGCGCCGAGTGTCGACGGTGCCGCTCTGTGTTCCCTTTTGGCCGGGAGTGGGCTCGCACCGAACCTGGCTCTCAATTATTCAGGCGCCGAGCAGCGGGCCCAATCGTCGACGCCGATAGGGAACAGTGCACTCCGTCTTGCGCCTCTTTGTCCCGCATGGTTCGTTAGAGGTTCCCGCGGCCGGGGGAGAAGCGCTGTCACACGCCGGATGGATTGCTCCCGCGCTTCCTTCGGCCGCCTCTTGCAGTATTCATTTCACGCGCTAGGTGGCCCAATCCCGCTCGCGCGAGTTGCCACACGTGGTTTTTCCGGAGCACTGCCAAGCCCTGGTCTGGCGGGGCCTGCAAGCGACGGGAAGGCGTCGGTCTAGGGTTCGAGCACGAGGCGAGGGCCGAGAGACGCTGGCGGCAGCCGAGTGACGATGTGGATGCTACCGCCGCCGGCTGAGCGCTCACCGATAAGGGCTTTCCCGTCGTCGTTCCTTCTTTGTTTTGTAAGGCTGTCTCGATTGTTCGCCGCCCGGGTGATATATTGGAGGCCGAGTGAGGAGTCGCCTGCGCCGGGGACTCTGTCAACAGGCAGCCCGTCCGCGCTGACTGATTGACAGTTCACCGCCCCGACCTCCTGTCGTGCCTACGCAGCCGGAGAATGGGCGTGAGACGGTCGATCGCCGCACTTCGTACCCCGCTCCAAATCCGCGACTCATTGTATTTTTCTGGCGGACGAGCATCGTTCACCTCGGCTTCGAATCAGCGTGGTTATGGACTTCCCGTCGCCTCTTGAGATTCCGACGGTGCGGCCAGCGCTTGAGCCGCCGCTGTAGCATAAACACTGTTTGATTTACTGTGCCTCCCTATCCCAGCTCTGAGACTCGGTCCACGCGGTCTTCCGGATTCATTGGCGCTGTGTTGGCGTTTCCTTTTCTTGTTGGGTGTATTGCTTGTTCTACTGATGAGGCGCCAAGAACAGAGCCCAGCGTCAACATGGGTCGGGTGTTGATGTAAGCGGACTTTGTGTTGATCTTACGGTGTCTCGGCGGTGATCTTGAGACCATCGGCAGCTGGTGCTGTCGGGAGTTAGTGCTCGTTCGAAGAAAAAAAAAAAAAAAACAGAATCCCGTGTCTCTTGACTCGCAATGTTTTTCTTCTCTTGAGCTGGTTCCTAGTACGAATCCGAAGTGCACGGTTTTGCGATTGTGGTAGAAGGAATTTCACCTATCGACTTTTACAGGCGACATTCGTAGCGAGTATAACTCTCCTATAAACCTGTTAAAAAAAAGAAAAAAAAAACTTTATTTTTTCTCTTTGGGGAAAAAAAACATTATTAACCTTGTTGTTGTTTTTTTTTTTTTTGTTGTTTTTTTATTTCATTTAATTACCTCAAATCGCCCGAGGGCATTACATGAGGGGGGAGAAAAAAGTGCAAACACATTGTATTACACAAAATACGTAAGAATCAAAAAAATCAAAAATTGAGATTACACAACACTATAAAAAGTAAAGGGTAACTTCTCATTCAAATTGCATGTATACAAACAAAATTAGCAAATAGTTCTTTGCCACTATTTCTAAATAAAACGCAAACAGGACTGCTCAGGAGTGCGAAACACATTTGTAATACATAAAATACATAAAAATAAAAAATTTGGAATTACACAAAACTAAAAACTAAATGGTATCTACTCATTCAAATTGCATGTATACAAACAAGTTTAGCTGAATAATTCTTCGCAAGCATTTCTAAATAAAACGCAATCACGACTGCTCACCACGCTTTCAGGTAGGTTATTCCACTCGCCAATAGCTAGGTTTAAAGGAGATTCGGAATACATTTTTGTGCGACTTGATGACACCCTGATTTTCTGCTGGTGGTCGAGTCGAGAAAAAATTCGGTAGGGGGGTAGGAGAATCACATTTTTAAGATCCGGATTATGGTAGAAAACTCGGTGGAGAAATGAAATCTAGAATTGCATTCTTTATTCGTTGTTGCGTTGCGTTGTGTGCCCTTGAGTGCCGTGATGCGTTCGAGTTTTTCTAGCGTTAATCAAGGCACGCACGGCATTCAAACTGAATATCAACAATGACGGAGCAATTAAGCGAAGCCGTTGTGGCTGAAGGATTTCTTCGGACGAAGCTGGTGCGTGGGTCAGCTTATGCTTCGAAGTAGCCACGCCATATGTCTCGATTCTTTTCCGGGATGTGGACATACCGTAGAGCCCTGATCGAAATGTTGTGTGCAGTTGGAAAGGGATTCGAAAAGTCCTCGCACAGGTTGCCGCATGTTCGCCACTTTAGTGATGAATTTGATTATGGAATTTTTAAGGCGAAAGCCTTTGCGCGAAAGTCTCATTACGCGAAAAAGCGGCGGTGTTCTGCCCAAAAGATGGTCACACCAATACGTCATCAAGCACGCGCCTCAGAAATAAAACACGAAGAAAAACACGGCAACGCGGATGCTTTGTCACGGAAGCCGTCGTGAAGCCGGCGGGGTTTGCCGCGCCTGCGCAGTGGGGGAGCGTTATGTCATCGCCGGCCCGCCGTGTGAAAAAGGAAGACGTGGCGCACTGCTTGTACGAATGCGCTGCGTGTACGAATGCTTTCGCATTCCTACATGTAAGCAGTTTTAAGTGTCTTTGCCGTATTTTGTTTTTGGGCATTCCTTTCTTGCTCGTCAGAAATGTTCTCGACTCCAGGTTCGCTAAAGCTGGAAAAGCTGAACATTGTGAAATCCCTCGTGAAAAGTTTATGAAAAGGACAGAAGGTTCGTCATATTAATTGCGTGACCGAGTGATTAAAGTAGACAGTGGCGGGAATATGTCGCTTTGCGGTTTAGGATTGTCTAGTCTAGCCTTTGTACGGTAAGAAATTGTATATATCGTACGTATGTCACACTTGCGTCTTTTACATCAGCCTTGCGTAGCAAGGGTGGGTGGTGCCCACAAAACAATAAAGTATAACAAAGGGCAAACGGCATTCATTGGCGTTAACGAACATAAACTGAAGAAAGTTTAAATTTTGTCAATGTTTTAATTTTTTTTTTTTATTGCCAAAAGTTATTTGAAACGACGTTTCAAAATTTTGAAGCACGAGCTGCTACTTACCAACATTCACTTTTCATAATATGGACAATGTCCAGAATTCCTCAAAAACTTCAAAGGTGATTTCATTTGAAATCGTGCAAGCAAAAATGTCGATGATTCCAAATAAACAAATAAAAATTGTATGACAAATTGCTAAGCAAATTTTGTTGCATGCCGGAAACATTCTAGCAACAGAAACGTTCATATTATCTTTTAGCAGCACATCTAGCCTACGTTCACGGCGCTCTTCATGAGATACGCGTGACATGTGTACACTTGAAATGATAATCCTGGTGATCTTCCAGAACCTTCTAACCTACTCCCACTCTCCTCCTCGCCTACCTCTCCTTGTCACTTCATCCCTGGTCACATGACCTACCCGTTAACCAATCAGCGCCGAGCACCTCACTCCTCCTCTCCCACCTGTCAACCAATCAGTGTCGAGCCTCGCGGCATTCTAGTAAAAATTCTTATATATATAACAAATGTCTTGGTCCAATAAACGCACATGATTAAATAAGATCATATAAGAGCATACAAGAACCGTACAAGAACATACAAGTTCAATATAATATAATATAAGCAGTTATAAGAAACTGGTAAGAAGTTTCTTCTAACTTTTTATATAATCTTATATTGTTCTTAAATGTTCTTATGAGGTTCTTGTGTGCTCTTATATGATCGTATTTAATCATATGCGTTTACTGGACCAAGACATTTCTTATGCATATAAGAATTTTTACTCAGGCCACGCTTTTATCCAAGCTTCACTCTTGTCCTTCACGAAATGCTGAACGCCTAGCCAAATAGCGTTTAACGTTAAAATAAACGCGAGGGGCGTCCATAAAGTAGGCGGCCTAGCACAGAAGGAGTGCGAGCACAGACACATTTGGTAGCGCGAATCTTATAAAATGCCCATGTGCCACATGAGATGCATTTTTTAAGATTCGCGCTACCAAAAATAGTGCATGCTCACTATAGACCAACTCACCTCACTGACGTCATGCCACTGCGGTGGCGCTACTGTCGGAACTGCGCATGCGCAAACGCTTCACTCATCCCGAGTTTGGTTTCTGCGCACGCGCAGTAGTGCCCATGCCTGGTGTGGGCAAAGCGGGCTTATTTGTAAACACTGTGTTGGTGTATACGGCTTTCCTGTGGCGGCCCCCAACCAGGTGGCAATCCGCAATGTCGAGTTAAAACGAAGACAGTAAAGACACGTTCGGTGATAGAACATTTGTCTCGGAAGCGATTAACTTCCGCAGACATCCACCAAGTCATGGCTGGCGGCATTGGGAGAGGATGCCCTATCCTACAGCACGGTGAAGAAGTGGGCCGCCGAATTCGAGCGAGAACGGGAGTGCCTCGACGACGACCCTATCTTGGCTGACCTACGGAAGTAACGGAAGTGATGCTCCGGGAGGGGGTCCTGTTCCATCAGGACCACCCCACCGCGCTACTTTGACGATGGCTGCCATCCACTTTTCCGACTTTTCTGTGGTCAACCATCCATCGTATACTTGCCAGATCTCGCCCCATCGAACTTTCATCTCTTCCTCCAGCTGCAAAAAGAGACTTTCTGGTGTTCGCTTTTCCATTCATGATGCCGTCATTGGTACTGTAACCTGGTTTTTGGAGGACCAAACTTCCGATATCTTTTTTTCCATTGGGATCCAAGCACTGGAGCATCATTTGGCGAACTGCGTAGACCTCAAAGGGGACTCTGACGTAAAGTAACACAAGCTCATTTACCTCTGTCGGCTAGCTCTTTCTGTCTCAGCCGAGAACTTTTTTTTTGTTAACTTAAAAAAAGGATAAATGACAAATTTTGATATTTTGTCTTTTTTTTTTACAGTCTTTTTAATTACAGTAGAAGATCCGAATGGCCATAAAAATGTGTTTTTGTTTAAAATTATCTATTTTTTTTATAGTTCAGAACATAGCATTGATGGTAATTTACTTGGTTTAGATATAACTTTTCTTCCTACATTCAACGTCATGTCATGTGCGATAATGTTGGTTTTTTTTTCCTCTCTCCCTTTTGGCTTTTTTCAGAAAGTAATAGAACGGGTGTTTTTAGAGGTGTGCGAATAGTGATATTTCAACTGGAATCAACTTTGAATCAAATAGTTCTAAATAGTGGCCAAAAAGTGGCCAAAAAGACGAATATCGAATCGAATCTGTAGTGGAATACCCAAAAATTATTCGCAATTTGCAAGATTAAAGCGAGTCTGTTTTTCTGGGGTGCTTCGCTGCAGACTACGTCGAATTGCGAGAGCGTTACTTGTCTTTTATGGGGGAAATATTCCGCTGATTAAATTGCCACGAACTCTGAAGCCCGTAACTAAGAATGAAATGTCTGTTCATTTTCCTTCAATAGACCCCTTCCGAAATTCGTGTGCCACTTATTAGAAGGTGCCCTGCACAATGGCGGAACAACATACATCGTGGAACGTGCAAGTCATTCCATAAGATAGCAAACGTCGGAGCGCGGCCAACGCCAGGAGCCGACGAGCCAATCAAACAGCGCCGAAAGTGCAACGTCACTCCGCTCATCACATTTTTCTGCGGGTTATTTTTGCTTCTACTCCAACCAAGCGCATAAAGCGTGCCGTGACGCTGCGATTTTAGGCCGCCATTGTGCAGGGATTCCACAGATGCCAACAGAGGGCAGTATTTCGAAAGGGGTCTATAAGGATGGCCATACTCCTCAGCACGTTGCCGCTTGTACTTATCTCCTTTTCAGCCCGCTCCTTTTTAGATGCGGAGCATCTCTTGCTCGGGTCTATGTCCCGCAGCATCGTAGTCCGCACTCACACTACGCATGCGCAACTCTCCTCCTTCCCTCTCTCCAACAGCTGCGCGTTACTCTCTCCGCTCTCTCTCTCTACCAGCTGCGTGCACTTCGTGTGCGTTCGCTTCTACTCACACCGCGCGCGCATGCGCAACTCCTCCTCTAGTCTCCTCTCCTTCAAGTGTGAATATAAGCAGCGATAGCGCGCTGCGCGCGTTCAGTTCAGCGCTGTTGACTCCACTTCACTCTGTTCTTCCGATGAAGTGTGATGGAAGCAACAGTCCCGTCAGTTTAACGATCCGCGATGCTCCGCATCACCCCATGGTTCCCCTCGGGAAGATGGTGTAATTTTCTTGCTAGTCATTCGGAAGACTACGGCTCGTCCAGTGACCCGTGCATGCGCGCGATAAGGAGAATAAAACGACACTTGCTATTTCCTATCGTTTTACAAGTATATCCCTTGCAGAGTGGCTCAGCATTGTGCTCGAAATCTCGGGGCCCTGGGTTCGATTCTGCTTAGAGGACGTTCAGAATGTAAGAAGCGAGAATAGGTTTATAGTGCGCAGATCCGTCTGTGACGGTGACGGAAGGGGCGACGTTTCCAGTTTTCGTCGAGCGCATCTAATAAGCTGCGGTATAACTGCTTCCTTCGAAGAACTCAAGATACAAGCTAAATTCTGTCAAAATTGTTCGCTAGCCAAGGCCTCTGAATGCAGTCTTGATTTAGATTCGAGACAGTCCTGTGAAAACTGTTTCACCATATGAAGAGCGTTCCTGAATAAGTCCCGAATTTTAGCCAGCAACACTGATACTCGATATATCGAATAATTCGAAAACTCGAATACTATTAGGAATCCAAAATAACCGCCTCCGTGGGTCGAAGGCAAGGCGCCGGCCTACGGATTCCCAGGTTGCGGGTTCGAATCCCGGCCGAGGTGACCGCAATCTGACGGAGGTTTACTGCGGAGAAGGCGCTGTTAATCGAGATTTCGATTGCACGTCAAAAGACCCCAGGTGGTCGAAATTAATCATGAGTCCTGCAATGGGGCGTACCAGATGCCCTTCGATGGTTTTGCACGTAAAACCCCCAAATTTGACTAGGAATCCGAAAGTCGAATCGAATTATTCGGACATATCGTTATTCGATTCGAATTCGAAACTCGACCATTTGCACGCCCGTAGTGCTTTTACTCTAGTCACTGATAAGGTGAGAACGGCAGGGAAGAGCCTCAGTTGCCCCGCCTCCAGCGCGAGCTTCCTACCTTCGAGAACGCTTCGGCGTCTCTTGCACCTCGAGCGCGCGCTCGCCGCCGAAGCACGACGGAAGGCACGGAGGGTGTGCTGGAGGTCGGGTGTTCGAAAGGCACGCACTGTAGTTCTCATTCTGCCTGTGACTATACCAGTATTATATTGGAGTAGGCTGTGTACTCGGAATCGCGGTTCTGGCTCAGCAGGATCGTTTCCGGTTTTATATCACTAAAGAGCGATCCAAGGGCGATTCACACACTTGTGCGAGTCCTACCGACTGCAACGGCTTGCGACGTCAATCCTTTCACGGGTGCTATGGCGACGGGGTTTTAAGCCGCTTACAACCGCTCCGTTGCCATAGCAATCCCTAAAAAGATTAATGTCGAGCCGTTGCAGTCACACAAGGTCGGACTCACGCAAGTGTGTGAACCAGCCTTGAGGGCCGCCGTCTATAAGCATACACACAGTGTTCCACAGCTGGACTGTAGCGACTCACTGGACACAAGAAACGTCTAAGAAAACGTTCAAGAGTGCGGTATTTTATCCCAAAATGGCCGTGTCCTCGTATACTTAGTTCCAGATTATGAGTCGAAATTTATTTAGCGCCGCATCTACCCTGAAGCGAGACGTTCATGAAGCCGCCATTGATATTTTGTAAAGGTTTTTAATCCTACCTTCCCCTCCCCTTTATATATATATATATATATATATATATATATATATATATATACTGTAAACGACTTAATTTTCGCGAATCGGGCCAAAGCTGAAAATGTGAAATTATTCGCGGGTTCTAATTTTCGCGAATCGAGTGTAGCTTCCGTAGCGTTCACATATTGCCCGAATTGTTCGCGGGACGTATTTTTCGCGTTTGTAAGCGATTCGCAAAATTCGCGAAAATTACGTCCTCGCGAAAATTTAGTCGTTTACAGTATATATATATGGGTGATTTCATCTCAACTCAGGCACAGATTTAGGGTCGAATTTTTAATTTTGACGAAAAAAATATATGTTTTGGGGCAATTCCTATAATAAAAGAAGACGCAAACGGCAATGTCGTCGGATTTTTTGTTCTCAAGTTATGGACCGTTGAAGCGGTCAAGGTGGAAACTGACGTTTTTCCAGCTTATCGGAGGTGCCATATTTCACTCCATCCCTTTTCCATACTTTTTACGCTACATCAATATAACTTTTTGGGAACACTCTAGACATAGGCTTTTTCATACTAATTAAGTGTCTAGGTCATAACATTTTTAATGATTGTTTTTTATTTGTCAAACCACCTCTCTGCGACGATATTTGACGGAGTTCAGCAAGCTGTGCTGTGTGACCTAATCAACATATATTTATGATCTGTATATCACCGTAAAGCTCCAATTAAGCTCTTTCTTTTGATTATACTTATTTCAATATTTTGCAATAAGTATATAATGCGCTACATCTGCCTGAAAAACGAAAATTTCGAAAAACTAGCAAGTTTGGAGTCGATTTTCTAAACAACCCCACTTCTTATTTATTTTATTTTTTATTCACAGTTAGTTGATATAGTCGTCTATCAGAAACTACCAACAGAAATTGTAAGATATTGTTTGTATGGCTGCTATTAAGACTCGAATCTCGTGCTTTGAGCGTTTTGAACGGGACTTCGCACAGGCGCTCTGCTGAGCAGAAATTTGGCCTAGGTACGATTTTCTATTTATCGTTAGCAGTTACCTCAATATCCAACCATAAACATTAATAAAATTTGGAGTAATGTATTTAAAAAAAAATTTACTTCAAAGTCCGTATTCACAAGTGCGGGCACAGCGCTTACTTCCTCCCAATACGGGGGAATGCAGATCGTTAGAGAATTCCTCTGGGGCCTTTTGCTTTCGGTTTTGAGTTTGAAATACCGAACTTGACATGTAATTGTTATATTTTCTTATGTCAAACAGATATGCAGTGCATATACATATGTACGATTTAGTAACTGACGCTTAGGAAGTACGGTTTATTTTGTGCGCGTACGGACTCTTTCGTAAAATGACGAGCATTTCGTAGCGTGTAAGGCTTCAAACGTGTTAGTCATGTGTTTAGGTTTCATTTCTATATTCAGTGATTCATGCCGGGTTACTTAGACTTTTTCTTCTTGACTTAAGTTTGTCCGGGAGTCTAGATGTTACGTATCTTCGCCGTCAATACATAGGGCGAAGCTCACACACCTTGCAAATCACGCCAGTGCCAAGTAAATAAATATTGTTAGGATGAATATTGTTAGTACACTGGCGTTTACGCTCAGATATTGAGGTAAGAACCAACATTAAATAGAAAACCTTACATAGGTCAAAATTCTGCTCAGCTGAGCGTCTATGCGAAGTCCCGTTCAAAACTCTCACAGCACAAGATTCGAGTCCTAATAGCGGCAGTACAAACAATATATTACAATTTCTGTTGGTAGGTCTTGACAGATTACTACATTACCTAACTGTAAATAAAAAATGAAAGAAATAAAAGGTGGGTTTTTTTAGAAAATCAACTTCAAACTTGCAAGCCTTTCTTTAGAAAAACCTACAAGTTTGAAGTCGATTTTCTAAAAAAAAAAAAAACACCTTTTATTTATTTTATTTTTTATTTACATTTAGGTAATATAGTAGTCTGCCAGGACCTACCAACAGAAATTCTAATATACTGTTTGTATGGCCGCTACTAGGACTCGAATCTCGCGCTGTGAGAGTTTTGAACGGGACTTTGCATAGACGCTTAGCTGAACAAAATTTTGACCTATGTAAGGTTTTCTATTTAATGTTAGTACTTACCTCAATATCTCAGCATAAAAGCCAGTAAAGCAACAATATTTATCCTAACAATCTTTATTTACTTGGCACTGGCGTGATTTGCAAGGTGTGTGAGCTTCGCCCTATGTATTGACGGAGAAGATAGTAACACCTAGACCACATGATAACGTTTATTCGTAGCAATGCGGCGTCAAAGAAGAAGTTAATTCCTTGGTAGTTTCTCTCCCACGTGTACGTAGCTATACTATGCCAGTTTCGATGCTCATATGTGTCAGCTCTGGCCGTTTTGAAACTTGGTAGCTCGATTTATATTTTTATCGTTATTTCAGATCGAGCTGGGCACAAATAAAGCTGATCCAATTACCACTATTCTTACATTACGTTTTGAAGGTCTTATTCCACTTCTTGATTTACGGCTTATTATTACATACATGTATAACTTCCTCTTGCAAAGAGAATGGAAGTCTTCTAAACGAGTGCGAATCTAGTCAGTAATTCTGGGAGCCCTCATTTCAACAGCGCTGATGTTCCTCGTGTTCCTTTCACATCTATGCTTCCGAAGGAAACAAACAAGCAGAAAAAATACATCTTGCTGTCTTAGTAGCTTTCGCGTAAAAGTTATTTGACAGTCAGCTGTGTTTGTGGTCACACTCTTAGTCTGTAAACACATTTTTAATTTTTGTTAGTAATAAAAATATAAATATATATATATATATATATATATATATATATATTGAACGGGCATAGTGGCGTAGGGCCGAAAGCGCAGGTAAAATGCGATAGAGAACCTTCGGTTTCCTATCGCATTTAGGGTGTTTCTGCGAAAGCTTTTGAAAATCCCTAAAGATATATACTGTTCGAGATGAAAAGAAAGTCTGCGGGAAAAAACTACCAGCCTTGGCGGACGTCAATAATTGCAAAAAATATACGAATTAGCCAGATAATTAATATTTACTCATTGTTTTAATTAGTGAAAATAAACATATGGTTTCACTGAGAAACTTTCTAAGCCTAATCGAAAACCATTAAATCAACTTAAAAAAAAAAAAAGAATATAAGGCAGGGGCAGCATTTTACGGGGTTCCATAAAAACGCTCAATTTGAACGCGTTTCTAGGTATCGGTTTCATATCGGAGCGCATCTAGATGGATGGATGGATGGATGAGGCCGAACCCTTTGAATCGGGCGGCGGCTCCCGCTCCCCAGTGGCCGAGACGCACAACGCGCGTGCGCCCTCCATTCTACGGAGAGGCGAGCCGGTGGCTTCTCGCCGCGATCACCGGGGAGCGGGACCGCGGGCGCTAAGATGCGCTCCGATAAGATACCGAAACCTAAAAAAAGCGTTCAAACTGAGCGTTTTTTCAAAACGCCGTAAAATGCTACCCCTGTCTTATATATTTCTAAAAAGAGTTGATTTAGTGGTTTTCGATGATGCTTAGCAAGTTCCTCAGTGGAACCATATGTTTATTTTCACTAATTAAAACAATTAGTAAATATTACTTATCTTGCTGATTAGTATGTTTTTGCAATCCTTGACGTCCGCCAAAGTTGGTATTTTGTTCCCGCTGAGTTTCTTTTTATCTCGAACAGCATATTTTTAGACATTTTTGAAAGCTTTCGCAACGGTGTTTATATATATATTGGGCGTGGAGGAAGATTGACAAGTGCAGCCGTAGTAATAATTTGAACTAGGGGGGAAAGAGTGATTTTCATATTATATATACAGGGTGTTTCACGTAAGGTGGTCAAATGCGATATTGCGAAAACTACGCGTCGCAACAAAAAAAGGCTTGTGTCGTTTTGGTGCTGGGCCAGGGGCCTATTTAGGAAAATTATTGAAGTCCGGGATAATGAGATCGTTAATTATTTTCGCGTAATTAACTTTTTTAATATTGTGTTTAAGGGCATGGTTTTGATTAGGAAATTGCTCAGCATCATCGAAAAACACTAAATCAACAAATTGCACAGCGATAGAAGGCACGCGAAGCATTTTACGGCTTTCTGAAAAACCGCAGAAATTCGACGGGTTTTTAAGTTTCGGTTCGCAATCGGAGCGCATCTCGGCCCCGACGGCACCGCGCCTCATGGAGAACTAGTGCAACCAGTCTCTGCTGCGTCGCGCGAGGACAGCGCAGTAGAGGTTGGTTGCACCCTGTATGAATATACGGGGGTAACCCAGGTGACTTGCGCCTAACGTTACAAAACAAAGCAGCGCTTTGCGAGAGGGAAACCAACTGTGTTGTTTAGAGCGTTTTGAGAAAGTGCCGTTTTTGTTTAGTGCGCCTAGTTAATTAGTTAATTAATACTAATTAGTTCTTTTTTTTAATTATTCGTTTAAGAGCCGAGGTGTGACTTGGAAAGTTGTAGAGCGTATTGAATAACTTAAGAAAATCTTGAATAACGTAAGAGGTGGGTCAGCAGTTAATTTGTCGGTTACTTTTTTTACAATTTTTGTGTGTAGGTTTTTTTGATGAAACCCTTCATGTTGGTACGAAACATTTGGTATAGCAAAAGTCAAGGTTTCGAGTCGCAATCGCCGAGGCTACTCAACGGTGCTCCTCTAAGGCTGCTTTTGCCTCACTCTGTGTCTTATTGAGGGAAAGCACGCTTTACGGAATCTTCGCAACTCTGGGGACGGAGTTGATTAACCGTCTCATTTCCGGACGGACCTTTTCAATAACATCGCAGGAGCCTCGTTTCGCCTGGCGAACAGACAAGCTCTGCCTCGGAGACTTGTAAAATACGCTTTGTCGTAAATCATTTAGGCGTTGGAGCGGGGCGAACTGGCCAGAAAAGCGAACGCGGGCCACCGGGAATGCAAGCACATTGGCTCAGTTTGAAATCATTTCTGAGATTTCATATATGTGTTCGAAAATATTTTTCCGCGGATTAAGTTGTGAAAGCATTGCTGTGGCTTCGGTCGCTTTTTATGCTAGTTTGTCTACGTTTGTGGCTTTTTTGATAGCTACTCAAATGCCCTTTCTGGAGTAGACTATTGACAGTGAAGTCTTTGGTTTCGTGACAATTGATTTAAATGGACTATTACGCATAGTTGTTTATAATTTTCGACAAAACGTCCACCGCCAACCCCCCCCCCCCCCTTTTTTTTTCCCCGGAAGCTAGTTTTATGCTGCTTTAAGACACCAAAAACGTGATTTTCACATGTAGCGCCTTCACCGCGATCTGTTTGTTTCTTTTGGTGGCTTGGCGTCCTAAGAGCCGACTCAGACCAGGCAAGCATTCAACCGACTCCTCTAGCAGACATGAAAAAAAAAAAGACATGTCAGGGACTTGGCCATGCTTCAGTGGTGCCGCCTGTTGACCAGCACGCTTGCTTGTCTCCGGTCGGTGGCTCGGCGACATGAGGTAGGGACATTCTGGGCGAAGCGCGCGATCCATCAATCCTTTTTCAAGCTGCATATAGCGCTATCGGAGGGACAGATGGGAGAACGCAACTTCTGCCAAACACCTTATTCGCTCGAGCTCCCTCGCAAGAAGCACACACACACACTGAAACCACACGCCCCCGTCTGTGCCCCGTATTACGCTTCCTATAATCTCTTCATCGAGTTATTCGTTAAAACAGCGTAGATACTTTTCGTCGCAGAAACGGTTTACGTCGCCGACGGCACTAGCAAACACGTACGCGGTTCCTATGAACAGGGTTTATCTTTCGCGGCGAAGCCTTTGCAATCACAGGCTCTCGCTGCTCTCTGACGGAATCACGACTGCGAGCGCTGCATCCTTATTTCTCAACGCAAAAATTGCCCCGATCAGCGTGTCCAACTCACCGACCCTGGTGTCGTACGTTAGAGCAGGGAACGCCGCCCCACATTGCCACTAACGACCCGTCGGAAATCCCTTAATAATAGACGAGGTCACGGGCACCAAACGCGAAAACGCACTTGAGCATTGATTTAGACGAGAACCACTGGCCGCCCTGTTTGTCCGGTTTTGTTGGCCTCGCTGGCGGCGAGTCGGCTGCTCAGTCACGTATACACGACGCATGCTCCTTGCACCGATACTCTGCAGCCATCCGAGAACTGGTTCTTCGGGAGGTACCGGTGAGCAGTTCTGCATGGTGTTTCCGTGTCATGAACTGCCCGAAACTTCGTTGTAAGATAAGTAGAGAGAAAAAGTATTGACTACTGCTTCTTCCCTCACGACCGCACACTGATATATATATATATATATATATATATATATATATATATATATATATATATATATATATATATATATATATATATATATACACGCTGTTCGAGATAAAAACAAAACTCTTTGCGGGAACAAACTACCAGCCTTGCCGGACGTCAAAAATTGCGAAAACATACTAATTAGCGCAACAAAATGCCTTCTTTTACAATCTTGGAATTGACAGGATGGTTTTTGGTGTCACATATTCTGTAATCGCATCGCATATAGTTTGTTTGGGCCATGCATTGCCGTTGCTCTTCGTTGAATTTTCTCCTAGTACTTGCAGAATTTAAACTGTAGTGTCCGATGCTAACTTTCGTTCACTCGTTTGTCAATCTCGGTGGTCACTTTTGGGGGAAATCCAAGCGCAAAGTGAGGTCGGTGCCAATTATTGCTCGCGGATTGATTCTTTAAAACCTTCCCTTGAAAGTAACACGACAGTCCAGTCGAACCTGATCGGACGTTCCTCGCTCTGGAAGAGCACGAATTATGCTAGTAACCCCCTCTCTAGGTTCAGCATTCTCCAATCGAAAATCTCTTAAATTTGCTTATTTTTGTGTGTTTTAATCAGGAGCGTAAGTATGTGTGTGGCACTGGCGAATGCAGTGAAACGCCAGAGAGGGAAAGAGAGCGTGCGACTGTGCTCGGGGGCTCGGCTAGGGTCGGAGGGGCAGCCTGCCCATCCCGTTGACCACCTGTTGGTTCCCGGCCGAGTGTCGAGCGGGAGGATCGGGGCTTCCGATTGGGCTTGTTATGGGAGCGCCCGGAAGGGAGCCCCCAGATAGCCTCTCTATTCAATTATTTCGGCGGATTATTGCTGTCGGTCGTCGCCATGGAAACGGAGGTTGGAAGACCGCTTGGATCGTTTCCTTCCGGCGACCTGGGCAGCGGCGCTCCCCGACAAGGACTAGAGGACCGTCCTCAAGTCTCACTTCTCTTAATTACCTCCAGGTAGCCCGGGACGCGCCGGAGAAACAGAAACAAATGACCTCGGCGTTGCGCGTCCGATTTCGCGCCTGTCGCTATTGGGGCTGCTACAGTCCGTCTCGAGAGTATTGGGCTCGCGAGGCTCTGGCAAGCAGGGGGGCAAACGTGGGGGTCGAAGCGGCGGTTATCTTGAATGGCCACAAAACGCTTTCGTTCTGTAGCCATTTTCAAACGCATGCATTCATCCATCCATACGTACATACATGCACACACATACATATATACATGCACATACATACATACATACATACATACATACATACATACATACATACATATGTATGTATGTAACCTAACCTAACCTATTGTAACCGTAATACCAAGGAGGATATAATCTTTTTATCCTCCTTGGAATCTTTTTATCCTCCTTGCGTAATACGTACGTACGTACGTACGTGTTACGGTTACAATGGTTAGGTTACATTGGGGAGTTGTAGTAGATCACTTTTCTCCTCTGCTACGGTATCCGTAAAGAAAACGCCGCAGCTGCGCATGCTCGCCGCCAGCCTTGTCTGCATAGTTCAAGGTCTGGTGGCGGATTACGGAGCGCTATGCGAGTGCTTAGCGGGCTGCGGAAACTGTCTACTAAAGCTCCCTAATACGGGGTACAATATGTACGTACCTACGCTCGCTCGCTCGCTCAAAACTAGATTGGCTATCATATCCTCTGTGTTCTTGATGATTCTAGATTAAGCTATTTTAACCATGGGTTTATTATGTAAACATAGCCAGGGGCTTCTCATTTTTCTCTTCCAATAATAATGTAAAAGGGTGCTAATTCTAGACCATATACTCAATGTTACAATAAAAAAAGTTGAGAGCTTTTTCGAAATTTTTGTTTTAAAGTGTGTGTGTGTGTGTGTGTGTGTGTGTGTGTGTGTGTGTGTGTGTGTGTGTGTGTGTTGTGTTGTGTTGTGTTGTGTTGTGTTGTGTCCTGTTGTGTTCTGTCCTGTTGTGTTGTGTTATTACACTGGCTGAATTATGATGACAAAAACCGGGGATGTTGACCGCAAATGGTAGGCTGTGTAGCGTTCTGCGGTGGTTTGCGAGGCTCTGGTATCTGCAAGATCCTTCTTGGGTATCTGTATCGACAGCTTCAGTTTGTGTTCACCGAGAACACAGCCCGTGAACTGTCCGCGATGCGGCTTCTTTCTTCGAGAACTATCCATTGTGCCACTTCCTTAGCTGCTTATGCACTGCGTTGTGTTTTCGAGGAACGCTATACGCTGCCATGTTTGTCTACTGGGCTGTGGAGCGCGTTCTGAGTAGGGGCGAATTTATGTTTAAGGTTTGGGGGGGGGGGGGGTTTATTTGCGCGGGCTAGTAATTTTTAGGGTATCTAAAAAGGAAACTAATAATCGTGTTTTAACGCTTGTTACAGCCAAAAAATGCCCACCAAATTTTTATTAGTTTCTTGTTCTTTTTTATAATCCCGCACTTGCTGCTTAGGGGTTCAAAGATTTGCACTGTAAGTAGTATAAAACAGAGAGAGAGAGAGAGAGAGAGAGAGAGAGGGCATACGTGTGCAAGGTTCTATATTCTACATCTAAGCAGTGAATATCCCGATTTAAGCAACTCAGGCGATTGAGCCACACGGCGTGACAGAGTTTTAGGAGAGACTCGATCAAATAGGATACATCAATTTAGACAAAAACACTACGAAGACCGGAGAAGAAAGGATTTGTTAGCGAGACAAATGTAAGAAGGCCGAATAATATGGAGACTTTCTGATTCGTTGACGAACGTGATCAAAATTCCTCGTTATTTTAATTGTTACTTTATTGACTCACTCTCGAAAATGCACGGTTCTTGAGAATGGTGTGACGCGACGGGATTTTGAACATTTAGTTGGAGTAATTAAACTCTAATAGGGAAACAGTGGGTGGGGTTCCTCACCTCAGCGACTTTACTCTCAGTGCCTTGGTGTTTTACGGGATTCAGCCAAACAAAAATAACTGTTCCATTCTTTATGGTCTTGTAGTGGATGCGTGAAACCAATAGAAAACAAAAATGCGAGCTCAAATGTTTTCCAGCGCAGTGCTTAGGCAAATTGCACGGAACAACATTAAACTTATTTATTGAACAGATTCGCGTTTATCTAATGAGATGAAGAAGATCCTCCTACATTTGGAGAGGACAGTGTACAGACGTAATTATTTACACAAGTTATCAAATTAAGGGTCCTTCACAGCACGAACATTGCCTTCCATCGTTGTGCTCCCTGCGCGTAGCGGTCTACCACCTTCTGTTAGTCGACGTTGACATCTCGTTAAACGTTGAGGAGGGCAAGACCGTTGAGTCGCTTTTTGCCACAACACGATCTAATTCAAGTATTAATCCGATGAAGAGTAGAGAAGGACCGCTCAGCCGTCGCAGCACTAACTGGCAGTGTGGCGAGAACGCGCAGCAGAGTCCTCATGTTGGGATACAGCTCGGGCTCTGACTCTTGAAGTGTTTCCACAGCCGTCGATGGAAGAGGCCCCTTCTCTTGTTCTCGTCTCCATTTCGCCACCCACAGTGAAAATTCGGCTCTGAGGATGGTTTGCAACACTGATTTCTATTGTAGTAGGCTGGATCGCGGATCGCGAGCCTGCCGGTGGCACCACCGGCGGCCATTATTTGACACCAGGCAATACAGGCAAGTCTATGGGAGGAACACACAAATGTAGGAATATTGAAGCTTGTATGGTGTGCTTGAAGGCGAGTATATTATGATATGTTGCGATCATTATATGGGGTGTTTAGAGATCGAATCGGTATTTGTCAAGCGTTCGAATGCAAATTGAAAAAAAATCAAACGTGACGGAGCACCCACGGCTGAGCTGGCAAACTTGCTCTCGTAGTGAAGTAAACAAATGAACTTGCCGTCAATAAGACCGTCCTCGGGGAAGCCAGAAGTTGATGAATGTCGAAAAAGTTCCATGTTTACTGCGGCTTTCCGGAGGTGAGCGAATTCCGCTTAGCAAAGCCCTCAAGCTTGTCGTCTGCTAAACCCAACTTGTCGAAACCGCCACCGACTCCGCGGTAACTCTAGGCACCTCTCGTCTCATTGAGCTGCACTACATTTCTCGCCCAGTCGAGTCACTCTCGACCACAAAACATTTATTTATAAGAACTGTGAGGGCTGTCAGTTTTACTGTTTGTACACATGCCATTTGGCAGGCTTCCCGAAAAGCAGCCAAAAAGTGTCAGTGCCGACAAGAGCTTAGAAACGGGGGAAACGGCACTTTTTCTCGTTTTTCCCATAGAGTCCCATGCATTTGGTGGTGTCAATCAATGGCCACCGGTGTCGACACTCGGCCCCAGCTGCCGAGGCCGCGGTCCGCGATCCAGCCTACTACAATTGAGATCAGTGGTTTGCAATTCTACATCTCCCATTCCGAGGAGCACGCCGTATTTCGCTGCCAGGTTACTGAGCTTTGCTTGAACTTCCTCGTCATTCACGTGGCGAGGCAAAAGTGTGTTGAGGCAGTACACCTCCAGCATTTTTTTCCGGCAAGCGCTGCTTGAGATCTTCCACGACGGATTCCACAAGAGGAATGTAGACATGTGCGCGGAAGTATGACTCGGCTTTCTGTGGAGGCAATTTCGCGCAGTTCATCTGTCGTTGCACTAGACGAGTCGCATCTAGTTGGGCTCCCATGTTCTCGGCAATGTCTTCTGCACGTGCGAAAATTTCTTTGAAAGTCTTCTCTACGTTCAACGGGTTCCGCTTTTCGCTCAGAATGACGATCGTGTCTTTCACCATGTCCGAGGCCCTGTTCATTTCGAGATCCGACTTTTGGAGCAGCCGACTCAGTGGAAGCGTGGCTGAGAGAACGTCGTAGGGAGCTAGGGTTCCGATGACGATTTCGGCATCCAAGACTGAGGTAAGCAGGGATCTCACCTTGGCGGCCGAGCTTTGATCTCGCCACTGGTAAACCGTTTCTAACGCCTTTGCGATGGTTCTCAGGCTCTCTCTGAACTGCAAAACAGCGTCGTGACGTGTTGGGTCGAACGCCAAGCTGTCATCTTACGTTCTTAACTTCGAAAAAGCACCGCTTTCCCTTCGCCGGTACATTTCGCGTCTGGTAAACTTGTTCACTCATCTCTCTCTCTCTTTTTTTTTTTTTTCGGGGGGGGGGGGGGGGGGGGGGTTGAAATGTCAAAGACGTTGCCAAGGAAAAAAATCACAACATCTCCACGTGGTGAATGATGTTGATTGGGGCGAAGCTCTGGTGGTGCTGATGATACTGATTTTATTGTTCATAGGTAGTGCTGATGGTGCTGATTTTTTTTTTATTGCTCATAGGTAGTGCTGAGTTCCGGGTTGCGTTTCGACTTCGTTGTTACTGCTTTATGGTCGGTGAAATGCAGAGCCAGTGGTTCTTCTAGCGGATCAGCTTGGATCCGCTAGAAGCCGTGGGACGCATCTCCACCGCTTAAGTCAACGGTCCATGTCAGAAAGAGAATGTGTGGTATGGAACGTGGTTATATACGCATTTGAGCATTTGACCGCAGCGCCCTCTCGTCTATAAACGTTGAGCCAATGCATGCAAAGTTCAACGCGATTATATACGCATTTGACCGCAGCGCCCTCTCCTGTATAGACGTTGAGCGGCTACATGCAACGTTTCATCCATGACATCCCCAGCTCTTGAGTTACTACCACATCTCAGGGCCCCCTACTCGTCCCGCATTCGTGGCCGAGTGGTTAAGGCGATGGACTAGAAATCCATTGGGGTCTCCCCGCACAGGTTCGAATCCTGTCGACTGCGCAAACATTTTTTTTTCTTTTTTTTTAAGAAGACCGATGGGATGGCAATCGATGTGAGCACGGACGCCGGACGGATGGACAAGGCTAGACCCTAAGGAGCTTCGCCCCTAAAACAGTTGGCCGAATCCACTGTCCTGCTTCGGCTGCACAAATCTAGTTTGTTGACCAAATAATCACCACTTGACCAAGAACGAGGCATTCTTTCGGAATTTGTTTTATCCCACTTAGGCGCGTCAGGGGGGACGGCCGCCCCCTCCCCCCCCCCCCCCCCCACCTCCCCCTAAATCTGCCCCTCGTTCTGAGCATGCGCAGTAGCTCTCTTCTACGGAATAATAATATTGTTACTTATATCTATTTGCACATTTTTCTGGCATCTACTCGGCAGTGTGGATATCAGACGCTGCGCATCGTTCCCATTGACTCAGCATCTTCGCGTGGGTGTGATGAGCGGGCCTCGAGATAGACCTAGAGGTGGCGCTACTGTCGCGCTATCATCATCATCAAAGCGGGGATAGAAGCATGGCCGCCCCGTAGGCTCTCCACGTTCGCGCGCGAGACAGTGTAGATTCTTGCGTCTATTTTGTCGCAAAGTAGCGGTGGGAAACCAATTTTAGCGGAAAATGGTGCTGTACTGTTCGGTGCTTCAGTGAAGATTGAATCATGTTACCAGCGTACGGCCTAAATTTAAATAATCGCTCGAGTGGATGCGTCGTCTGCACTAGGCAGACATTAGGAAGCATGAATCACTACGACGGAGGCCTGTCTCCGGGTGAACTGCACTATTTATGTTAAATATTTGATTCTTTTAAAATAGATGTATCGGTTCTCCAGCATGTATATTCAATAAAACAATGAATTCAAACCCGAATAGCATAATACTGATACTGCGGGCTGTGAAATCGCAGGTTCTATACACCTTTTTTTAACTTTTAGCTTTTGCAGTAATATAAATATTTCTCATTAAGAGAAGTTAGTCCTGTATTGAAAATTACCCTGCTATTAATGAGTTCCGCTGCAGCCAATGTTTCCCTTTACTGTACCATGGCGTGGTTAAGTTTTTCGGAGTTGGAACAATTCTAATACTTTGCGATGAAGCAAGAGTGCCTCTTCTAATTAAGGTCCGCAAACTGCTCGTTGGCAGGACAACTGAAACAAGTAAAACAAACAATTCTAATATATCTCCCGCGACCCGCGAGTGGAACAAACGAGTGGAACCGAGCAACGCAGTAGCGTGCGTGTTATTTGATGCTTTTCTCGGTAGTGTGGGTTCACCCGCTTCAATTTTCTCGGTGAAGGTCGTTGATGTCAAAAGGCTAATATTATAAATTTCTGGCTAAATAATATTTTATTCAAACATAGTAGACTCTGCAACTCCCACAAACGACCTGCTCCTCGACATAGACGGCATCGGCCGCAACGACACTCTTTTACTAAACTCGGGCTAGCGAATCTCTCGAGGCTTTCCGATCACCCTCCTCCCTCACCTAACGCATATCGGAATTGGTCCGTTCATCGAGTAACCTTCAGGTTATTCGAGTGATGCTTTAATTTAGATATTTCTTTTTCCCATTTAATCGGAATCTTGTACGTAAAAAAAAAAAAAAAATCTGCTTTACTATTTTTGACATATTTCTTTCTTTTAGGACACAGGCTTGCATGGTAAATACTTCAGCATGCTTGTGATTGTCATCGAGGGTGATTATACTGTTTAAATAATAACTTAAAAATGACTTCACTTTAAATGACTTTCCGTGTTCATATTTCTGTGGGCGTCACAACATGAAGTTTAAAATGGGAATGCAATATGTCATTTATGACATGGTAAAAAGAGTTTAAAAAATGTGTAGTTTTAACCTCTTTCTGGTAAAATGACTGGAGAATAATCAATTAACGGATTTATTGATTGATTAGTCCATTAAAGGGTGGCGATCAGTCGGGTTAATTTGTTAATGAACCCGCAGCTCCAATCAATATTCAACGTTTTATAAAAGCTATGGATTGTGGATTATGGAAGCATCCGACTTAATATTCATTGCTTTGCTGAATTTCCACGCGTGTCAAACGATACAACAGAACCTTTAGTAAGAAGAAACAACAACAAAAACAACAGAAACAACAAGAAAAACAACAACAACAAAAACACAAAAACGGGCTTGCGTCGTCCAGATCCATGCTTCTGAACGTGCGCCCGTAGCAGACGACGCACGGCGGTATCCCCGCTTTCGCGTGTTTACAATTTCGGCCGCACGGTGGCGAAATGGTTCTATCTCGAGGCGACATCCGCCCTGATCAGACACCGGCAACATAAACCCCGATAAATGGCGATTTCTTGCCGAGACCAAAAATAAACCGAAAAATGACGATTCGCAATAGAAAAAATAAACCCCGAAAACAAAAAACGAATTTCAGAAACACAATTAAACCCCGAAGACGAGGAATCCTGAGCGTGCTATTGTGGCTCACACTTCCTTGGAGCCTGTGGCGCCATCTGGACAGAGTTAAATCAGTTACTGCGACGTTCGCCTAGCGTTGCCCTGTCTGCGTCGTGGCCCGTGGGTTTCCTGTTCATACAGTGATCACCACCGCGCGTTCCAAATTGGGTAATCAGTTATCTATTCTCAAGTGCTTCCATAATTTTTTTTTTTTTTTGTGTGTGTGTGTTTGGGGGGGGGGGGGGGGGGGGTATTAGGGTCTAGCTGTTCCGGTGAAATTTGGATAAAAGAATTCGTACTCGGCGCTACGGGGGAGAAATGTCACATGGCTTCAAACCTGCACTAAGCAGGTAACGAGCTGTGCAATCGCAGCTGGAAACGACGGAGGGCATAGGGATCGACATCAGTCTGCAGGCTTGATTTCTGTTTGAAGTCGTGTACAAGGGTGGCTTTTTTCGCCCCGTAGAGCTCCCTGCGATTTTTAAATGCAATGGTATTTATAATTCTTGAGTGAGTAATGGGGACGGGGGGGGGGGGGGGGGGCAGGAGAGTGAGAGAGATTTCTTTCTCTAACTTGGGAGGAAAGTGTGGAACCTGTTTTTGGCAGACAAAGCTGTATTTCTCCCTCTTCTGCCCCCGGAAAGGTCCCTTCTCCTTTTATTCGCGTGCACTGTGGGAAAGCAGCAAAGCGGGGGAACTTGCTCGCGTCTGTTTGCTCGAACCTGCAGATCGCTCGAGCTTGTAAATAAACTTTTTTCTGACCGCTATTAGCTAATAGTGGTTTATTTTCTCTTGGATAACATCGGTATTTGTCGAGATGTATTTTCATGAATGTGTCTCAAGATCAAATTTCTTATATAAAATTTCCAAGGAAGAAAACAAAGTCACATGAACGGATCCGTGTTTTGCCTTTATACAACTAACTTTATTCAATATATAAGCTCTGAATTAGGTTAAACACAATGCAGATAATTTGGGGCTTCGAAAAGAATGTCAAAAAGTGAGAAATTTTGTAATGGCAAAATATAACTGGCAAACATAAAAGGAATATTACCCAAAGAAATATCAAGACTGCACACATTTATTCAATAACATAATATTCAACAACATTAGTGTAAATTTATGAGAAGCTACTGACCTCCAAGCCCTTAGAAACTTTTAATAACACATTTGTAAGTACCGTATGAAGCTTGAGTAATAACATTGAGAGTGAAAAGGATACCACTGCCCAAATGAAAACTAACATTAATGACTCTTCTTGGAGGTTGAGATTTGTTAATGATTGCGTCTTTACTTGGCAGGTGTACCAACTTCCAGAACGTGAAACGGGGGGAGGTGTGCAAAGTGCCTGGATCCACGGTGACACCAGCGCCTCCTGGAAGCCCCACACCCATTCGCTTGCCCCACGCCAAGCCAGATGTCTTTCAGAGTGTCCTGCTCTATGTTTACATGGGAAAGGTACGTCATGAGCAGAAAAAGAGCTCTTTGCCACAAAGTGCACCTTAGAAAGGTTAATATAGCTAGGTGGGTGACGGTGGTAACTTTTTTTGCTTGCAGATACACTTACAAGACAGTACCGTGTTCGAAGCTCTCGCCCTTTCCCACGAGCTTGGCATCGAAGAACTACGACAAAACTGTGAGGACCATGTGACAAGCACGTTGTCAGTTCATAATGCATGCACATTCCTGGCATCGGCCCTTGCTATGGAGGACAGGGTCTCCAGCTCAGGCAAGTGTCATCGTGCTTCGACCTAGCTTGAAGATCTAAATCGGGACATTGAAGCAGCTCGCCTATTCTTGCTGACATTTTCTTTTACGTGTTTAATAGACTGTCTATCTCAGTGATTGAAGGTACTCTTGTTGGTGCATTTTTAGGTACCAAAGGTGGAAAATCGTTTGTTGACCGGTGTACGGCCTATGTGGGAGAAAATGCCGTGGAGTGTGTGAAAACCAGTGCCTTCTTCAACCTGCCCAAGGATGCCCTTATTCATTTGGTTTCATCCGACTATGTAAGTTCACTTGGATCCTATTTTTAAGATTGACCCTGTTTCACATAAACTTGTTTTTTTAGATAATGATAGGTGAATTGGTGTTTAAACCTACCTACCTTTAAATAAGCAACCTGTTCTTTTTTATTTTTAAATTTCTTTACAAGTTTCGGTGCATCCTTCATTTTCTACATGAAAGAGCTAAGCGAACATGTGGAGATGTTCTTGAGGTAGAACTCGTAAAGGAGCATGGCCAGTCAGTTTCACCAGATTGTTAACCTCTACTAAATAGTCAACACATCCGACTTATTAAGCATCTTGAATCTCTGTCTGTCACTTCCAGTTAGTGCTCAGAACGGTGCACCGGAACTCATAACACGAGGTGCCTCATTGTTTTTCTTGTTAAAGGGGCCAGGACACAAACATTTCACGAGTAGATTAATCTTTCCCGTGTTTTGGCCCTTTTAACCCCCTAACTGACCTGGACGAGCCTAGCTCGTCAACGTGGAGCCGTCCCCAAACCGTTCGGGATGAGTATAACTCGTCTGCTTTCTCCAGTTGAAACACTCCACCGTTTTGTACGAACCAGGCTCACTCATGGCTTAGTGGCGGCTCTGCCAACAGATGGCAGCACTGCTTTTTTTTTTTTTTTTCTCCCCTTCTGTTTGTGGCTAGAAACTTTAATTTGAATTCAACAAATGTAATTTTGAAGACAACAATTAAGTGTTTGAGGGTCAGATTTTTCTCCAAATTAAAGACGGCTATGCCAAGACGGACGCGTCTTGTAGTTGTGTGTTGTCGATGCCGACAACGCACAACCACAAAAGCAAATTACTAAAAGCAAGCAGCGTGATCCGAAATGGCAGCTTTGTACATTTTAACTCTACAAAACATGACACAGTTGTTTTCTTGCCATGTGATTGCCAGTTAATTTAGTTATTTTGTCACCTATAAAAGGATCATACCTAAGCACTGTGTAGTGGAATGTTCTAATGTTCGGTACTAACTGAGGAGGTAAATTTTATTTTACACTAAACTGTATTATCAAAATGCGAATAAATAATCGATGTCATGTTTGAAAAGTTCTGTTACGATCCAAAATGCTTTAAATGAGTGGAGTTAATGGCCTTTACTTTTTCACCAACAATGAAGCTTGCAATGGAGGAGGAAGACGTCTGGCGTGCTGTTCTGTCCTGGGCAAAGCATCACGCTGGCGTAACCCAGCCAACTGCCCATTGGACAGAAGAGGAAAGAGCCAGAATTTGTCAGGTATGTGGTGAAGCACAGACAGTAACAAATATTTTTGACTTACGGTTTTTTGTAGTCGTTTCGATTCATGTTCAGCTCTATGTGAATTTATTTTTAGTTTCTAGAGCCGAAGTTTGTATTGATCCGGAATTACATCTGCTATTTGTTTCGTCGAGCACTAAAAATTGTTGGATCAAAGACTTACAAAATTGGAACATTTACAAACTTCCTGACATACCGTAAAATACCGGGCAAGCGCCCACTCTAAATTTGAAGATACGTAATTGCGAAAAAATGGAGGATGGGCACTTGTCCGGTCATCAGTTTTACATATAAATGTACTGTGCATGTTTTCTCAGGTCCTAAAAATTTGGGAATGAGTGCTCAGTGTGGAATGGGCGGATGCGCAGTATTCTATAGTAGTCTGATGCAATGGACCTTTTTCGAGTAACGAGCAACGTCTGGGGAGTTGTCTACCACAAATGAAGAGCAGCCCAGCGTGCCTCCGTCCGTCAAAACACATTGGTATTGTGCCGTTGTATTGGTTTTCAGTGCTTTTTATACCCTATACTACAGATACTAAAAAAAGAGACGTCAAAATAGACTAAATATGCGCGAAGATAGATGCTGACAGTGTTGCTGTCGTCATTTTCGCTTGGCACCGTCCCGGTGCCCTGCGAAGATGACGACAGCGGGAGAGTACGCATGCGCAGAAGCTTACCGGAAAAAGGTCCATTATATGTCCACATTCTTACCTTACTGTAGAATAGAGAGCAACCACCCTCCTGTAGTGACGAGGTAATTTTGACAAAATTGGCTGGTGTGAATTTTTTCAGGTCACATTTATCTATACCTCATGTACCCTGCCATATTCTAGAATTTACAAAAATCAAAGTTCGACACTTGCCCATGTGAAGGCGTTGGCTCGGCATTTTATGGTAACTGTGGTCAGAACCAGAAACCCACTTGACGAAATAATTTTGTAAGTGTTATAAAAGCATAACTTGATTAAAAGGAGTTAATTCTATAAACGAAACAGCAAAGCATTATTCATGTTGTCGTCTTGATGAACGAAAAACACCAGTTTTTATTTCCGATTTTTCACATCAATGTGGCAGAATTTTAGCTCACTGCGGTTTATCCGTATTTCTTGCTAGATACAGAATATAATTACCCTTATGCATATTTTGCATGATGGAAGTGAGCATGTACAAATATACATGGGAAAATCTTTTGTGTAACCAAGAACACAGAAGGTCAAATATGCTTTCTAAAGCACAATCTTCTTGCAACCATGCCTATTTTTGCCTTCCTAGTTCATTTATGATAGTCATGATCATTTTGTAAGAGCTGCAAGTGCGAGCTGCATAGGCAGCAAGCCTTTTCTTATACCTGCATGAGCTTGCACTCATAGTTTTCACGAACTGCTGATTAGAATAGAAGAACCTAGTTATGGCAGCCAAGAAATTAAATTTGGCTCCTCGTCGAACAGACGTCCGGCTTTTCGAATCGCTGCCGAACGTCTCTGCTCATGCCCGTGTCGTCCCGCACCACTCCTCTTCTCTTTTGTTAGCTCCCAGATTACAACAGAGATATAGTCGACAAATCCACGAGTATTTTTCTTTGCTGTTTAATGGAATCTCCTTTTTCCTCTGGAATGCTTCTTGCAACTGAAATTGCTCTTACTCCGAGTATAGAAGTTATATGATTGACTAAATAGCTAGGAGGAATTGAGGGAAAATGCTCGCACATATGGTGGGAGAGTGTGCAGGAAGCGAGGAAAATAGAATATGTGCTCTGATGAAAATGGGGAGTCGTGAAATAGCAGGCTCCAAGCTGGGGTGTCCCACTGCATGAGGCGTGAACCCCGTGTTCCTTTCGTGCTGGAGCGTTACCTTTGGCAGGGCTTTATTTCAGAGATACAAAAGACACGCCGTCGAGGCATAAAGTGAATACAAAGTTCCCCTGTACAACTTTAAAGGGGCACTGAAGTCATTTTTAAAAAAGGTCGTTTTTGATCTTATATTGTTTAAAATGTGTTAGTTTCCACATATACCAAGTCCTATATTACAAAACCGCCTATTCATCTCGGGGCAATAGAAATACATGTGAACTCTTTTTTCTCGCGGGCTACATTGTGTGGACCAATGAAAGCCCTACAATACGAGCAGATTCTGAATGATTTTATTATATCTCGTTTCAAAGAGGGTCTGATAGGTACACATTCGGATAAGACTCCTCTTTTTCTCCGCTGGCCAAGCCATCGCTTGCAACTCGCCGACAAGCGCCCTTCGTCGACCACTTCACTCTCCAAAAAACATACAGCCTTTCCACTCTGGTGAAGAAGGAAGACCAGCGAAGCTGTATTTTCATGGAATGGCCTCAAGGACGACTTCTTGGATGACCTCAAGGACGACGCCTAGAGGACGACGTCTATGACGACGTCTCGGACGACCTCAAGGACGACTTCTAGGACGACCTTAAAGACGACGCCAAGGACGACCTCAGGGACGACTTCTGGGACGACCTCAAGGACGACTTCTTGGACGACCTGGAGGACAACGTCGAGGACGACCTCAAGAACGACTTCTAGGGCGACCTCTAGGACAACCTCAAGGATGACTTCTATGACGACCTCGAGGACAACCTCATGGACGACCTCAAGGACGACGTCTAGGACGACCTTAAGGACGACTTCTGGGACAACCTTGAGGACGACATCTAGGACGATGCCTAGAGAAATTCAGCGTTTCCACTCTGGTGAAAACCAGAGTGGAAAGGCTGGAAAGGTTGCTGCCATCTATGAGCGAGGCCGGCAAGCCGGTTGTCTGGTTGCCGTCGTCGCTTACAGATGGTGGTAGCTGTCCAGAGTTTTGTGTCGACATTTGTTTGGTACCGGACACGAACCTGGGGAACCTAGCCCTTAACAGCTCCGCTGTAAAAGGGCGTGTCGCGATCTTTGAACACGCTTTTAACGAGGAAATAAGCTACGCACGATTGTGATTTCGGGTTTGTTGGGATGCTTAGAGTGTCTAGATTGAGTTGTCACCACAAAAGGACGATCTCATAATCGACTTCAGTGCCCCTTTAGCATGAAGCAGCACACAATATATTCTGTGTTAGCACTGCCCTTGCCACAGTGGTGCAGGAAAGTAGGACATTTTAACGTGCACGCAAGCAAACTCGTCAGTGTCCGTTGTGAGCGTTGCGTAATTGTCCAGCAGCCGAACACCTGCACTGGCAACCATCTTGGCGTCTTCGCACCCATTGCGTGTCAACCCACTCCGAGTCGTTGTACTTGACGCTCAATTGCCCCTCGGCTGAATCTGTGCATCGTCCTGTAGTGTGTGCATGTGTTTCATGGCAGAACAAAAGAAGCGGCAGCAAAGGAGGACGTGGGGACGCTTTGAAGAGACATGGCGGCACGTGCCAAGAATGTTGATATTACTATTAGACATCAGCATTCACTGTGTTCCTTATAAAACACAATACTGCACATGACGGCTTGATCGATAGATAGAAATACAGCTACAAATTTTTATGGTCTCTTTTAAATTCTGTGCAATGTGAATTGTGTGTTATATATATATATTTTTTTTTTTTTTCAGCAACTGCTTGGCGTCATCAATCACGTTCGCCTTCTGCTAATTGACAGTCAAGTTTTTGCAGAAGAGGTCGAACCTACGGGTGCAGTGCCCATGGAGTTGACCTTGGAGAGGTGTGGTAGTGTTCCTTCTTTCTTTATTAGCTGTTTGTAGTGTAAGCAAATGCAATGGAGAGATTCTTAAGCACTCACTCAGTCTCTGGAAATGTATGCCGGGTGTTTCTCAAAACGCGGGCCAAATTGTTCTTGTGAAATTATGTATCGCACAGAAAAAAAGTTAATGTTGTATTGGTCTCTGTCCAAGAGACTATTTCTGAAAATTAATAATGTTTGGTGAAATTAGTTTATTCATTACTTTCAAGGGATTAACCTTCTAATTAGTAAATTTATAGGTATGGTTTCAAATAGAAACTATCTGGGCATCATCAAAAAACGCTAAATCATCTCAGGTTAGAAACGTATAAGGTGTGTCCAAAATCGTAGTGTTCCAAAACGACACACAATTTGGACGCATTTATAGGTTTTGTTTTTCTATCAGAGCGCATCTTTGCATCAGCGGTCTGGCCCTCCCATGGCCAAAGCACATAACTAAAGTGCGCTGCTACCCATTCTTCACATTTATTTACTAATGCGAAATCATTAACTGTCCGACGGAGCGGAGCCGGCGGCGTCTGTAACCCCGAAAAACGGCACCTAAATTGGCTGCGACGTGCCACATCAGATGCTTTGTCATGGAAGCCGGCGTGGCCGCTTGAGTTCAAAGCGGTTGCACCTCGGAAATAAAACACAAAGAAAAGCACAGCAACGAAATGCTTTGTCACGGAAGCCATCATGAAGCCGGCAACGTTCGCCGCACCTGCGCAGTGGGAGAGCGATGTCTCCGCCGCAACACTGTGTGCGATAGGAAGACGTGGCGCGCTGCTTGTAGGAGTGCATTGCGTGTAGAAATGCTTTCGCATTCCTAGATGTAAGCAGTCTTAAATTTTTATTTAAATACCTGACAGGTCCTCTTGTAAAGGACATTAAGGGGGGAAGGAGGGAAAGAGGTAGAAGAAATGCAACATTTTTGGATGTTACAAAAAAGAACAAATAATGTGTAACACACACAAAATCCAAATTTCTGATCAGGAGAAATACAACATTTTGAAGAAAATATTGCAAATAAGTGCAACCAATGCACATCAAAGCATAACGCACACACACACACACACACAAAAAAAAAAAAAAAAGAAATCGTAATCACATAATTTTTGAATGGTTGGCAACGACAGCACGAAAATGTTCAGGATTGATCTCGGTGACAATGTCATTAGGAAGCGCATTCCACCAGACTACCGTTCTGGGGAGAAAGAAATACAAGTATGATCAAGAGTGGCAGGTGTAGCAGTCATTTTTGCAAGAGTGATCTAGACAAGGTGTAACCAATGATGTCTGTGTCTGGAAACGTAGGCGGAGATGAGGTGAGTAATAAAAACGATGAAGGAATCATTATAATGCAATTACATGCAAAAGTGCAAGCGAGCTGGACAAGAATGACGAAAATAATCCCTGGAGAGGGGAACAAGAGGGACAAAGGACAAACACAAATCTCCAAACACAGCTAGGTGACTGTTTTGCGCGACCGGAAAAATCCGCCTAGTCCGGGTATCGAACCCGGGACCTCTCCCGGGTTCGATACCCGGACCAGGTGGATTTTTTTTAACAGAAAACGCAGTCTGAGTTGGGACATTAAGCAATGCAAGCGTGACGTGGTTCATTTATACACATTAAGCAATGCAAATGCCATGGTTCATTTATACATATTAAGAAAACTGCAATTCTCTTTAGTATTGAATAAAAAGACCGCACGCCAAATATTTCTACCTAATTCCGCTTAAAAGTTTATGAACCTGACAAACAAAGTTTGAGGTGCGTGAAATTACCAAGATCTGCTAATCCTAGCTGGCAAGGCACGGCAAAGCCAACAACACAGTCAATATCGCCGTGTTGGTGCAGCCCACCCTGCACTACCTACATCATGCTTAGGGCTCTCAGAGAGATTTGTTTGCTTGTTTTTTTAAGCAAAGCCTACAGGCAATGCTAGCAGCGCGCTCATCATTGGAACACGACGGATGCTCCCGTGCGAGCATGTGTCATCGCCGGAAGCATCCGTCGTGTGCAAGAAAGCCAATTTGTGACGATGAGCACGGCATGCTTTTACAAACCCGTCTCGACATACTCACATGTAGTTTACTGAACTTCATTTTCTGTACTAATGTTTTCGAAACAAGCCCTTGGGGAAAACTTGCCTTTTTCTGCACTAAAACACAAGCTGCGGCCGCAGTAGTACAAGCGTCGTCGGGGGTGGCAGACTGCTGACCGTAGCAGACGACACTTTTGTCCTTGCGCCGAGCTGCGCCCAGCCGCCTGGTACATGACATCACAATAAATACCACATGGTTAGAAATGTAGGTAATGACACAGGAGCAATGTTGCCTGCCGCAGGTAATTGGGTTTCAGTTTCGGTTTGTAATAAGCTTTAAATTAAGATTGCAAGAAAAACATGACAATTTTTTTGGAAAGAAACAGCATTGAACCGTTTATTACTACCTCGGGATATATAATGAACCATTTACTCAAATTTCTTGGCATGAACCGGAGGTTAAGGTACGCAGGGCATGGTGAGTCCCAAGGAGTCAATGATTTACTGCATTAGCCAGTAAGAACGCTGAGGAATGAATCACAAAGCAAATAGCTTTAACATCATAAATCGTGCTGTGTGTTTCTTCAGCTGTCTGTTGCTATAAGGCTCTGTTTTGCTCCCTGCAGATATCGGTATGCCGCACTGCCAAGCAAATTTACTCACTTGGAGGAACGACACCTGCAGCCCAGGACCTCTTTGAGGTTCTTTCAAGGCTCGCAGCTCTTGACAGGCCACAAGCTGCGGTTGCAGCAGGTGCTCAATGCCTGGTACGGTAGCCCCAAGCAAGTTTGGAGATTACTCTACCGGGCATCGAATCACGGCTACTCTGCCGAGTCTTTCCACCACATGTGCGATGGCCATAGCCCGACCTTTGTTATTGTTTTGGTAAGTTTATCTATGCCATCATATGACATGCTTCTCAGCTACCAATTTTTGGTTACACATAGGGTTCCGTGTTTTTGGATAAATCCAGAAAACTCAGAAAAATGCTTACCGGTAAAATTTTCACCAATTAGGTTTTGTCCGATAAACTTAAATTTCAATGTCCCAATGCAAAAAGAAAAAAAGAAAAGGAAAAACAGGAAGGTATTTTACGATTAAGTTTGGTCAGAGTACAGAATCCTGAGGAAATGCCACCCCAGTTTCCTTTCAAATCTCGGATCGTTGACAAAAAAAATCTACCGTTTATATCGTCAAGCTAGGCTTATTCGGGACAACAAGTCATTGTACTTCTGGGTCACGCAAAAGGCATTGTTCTGGTTTCTAGTTTCGACCATACTATTTTTCAGTGTTGGGAAGTACTTTAAGTACCTCATACTTAAAGTACTACTTCAAGTAGGTTTAGAAAACTAGTACTTTACTTGAAGTACATTCTATGAGTATATATTTGTACTTAAAGCATTTTTTCTGGTACTTCCTGAGGAAAGTACAACCCCGACTTCAAAGTACATTATCTAAATTTGGTCTTGTTAACACAAAATTATGCTTCGTCAACAAATATGTGCCTTATAAGTTGATTGTGTTAAATAGTTCATCGGCAAGAGTAAAGGCTTGTTCACACTCTTGCAACCGAGTACGACCGAGAGAGATGAGATCTCTTAAAATTTCTTAGGACGAGAGAACACACTGGCACGCTGGCGCCATCTATGCGGTGACCCTGGAACTGCATTTCACAAGAGCGAAGGTTTTGCGGGATTTCCGAGGTCAAATGTGCGTAATACCTATGAGAAAGGCTCGTTTATATAACGTTGACAAAAGTTTTTCGAGCCAAGAAAAAAGGATAATGTGCGAGCGAAATAGAAAATATGCCGGACCGCCAAGTTTACACTGCTACCCAATAGATGGCGCCAGTGTGTTTTCTCGTTGTAAGAGGTTTTAAGGAACTAATTAGTTCTAAGAGGTGGCAAGAGTGTGAACGGGCCTTAAAACAACTGCTCTGTGACTGCTTGACTTTATCCAGTATTCTCCGCCATTTCCGAAAATGACTGATGCACGTACCCCAATTACCTCTAAAACAATGCATACCGATTTTAAAAAAAAATTATAGGGGAACGAAAGGGCAATATGAAAGATTGTGTTAAAGAGCACTTGTACTTTACTTTGAAAATACATTGTATTCATGGTACTTCACTTCAAGTACATTGTGCCCAGTGTACTTACTACTTTACTTGAAGTACAGTCATGCAGAAACTAAATAGCTCCAAGCGAGCGAGCGTTTGTTTTCTGAGGAGCACTATCCTGGCGGTTTTCCTTCGTACTAGGGCTGACGTCAGGACTCGTCCATGTGAAGCAGACGGGGCAGCCCACCAACGCGAAGAAACTGCGGTTATCATCCGCGTCTTCTCAGCGTGGTCTGATTGAAGGGGGGAGAACGCCCACTCGTTTCGAGCTATTTAGTTTCTGCGTGACTGTACATAACCTCTCATTTACTTTCTACTATACTTAAAGTCCTTTTAGATGTAGTTTCCAACACTGCTATTTGTGCTTCTTAGAGGAAGGAGGGGTTGTGTTTTTCTAACAGTGGAAGCTATGAACCATAGATATTTCATAGAACGGGAAAGGAGGGGGGGGGAGGGAAGTTGAAGTAGGTATTTATATTGCACCCATTATCACTCCATCCCGTGCAGCTGCGGGGTGGGTAATGGAATAAAAGAATAAAATGGATGAAAACAAGCTTCCCTGCGACTACCTCTAGGAGATTATTGATATTAACCCCCTAAGTGCCAAATTTTTTTTTTTTTCCAAAAGTACCCTAAAAGTGCCAGTTTTTTTTTATTTCGAATTGTTACTCCTCTAGTATTACACATAAAATTTGAAAAGTTTTTTACCCAAAAATCAGCGGAGGCGAAAAAAAATATTTGCCAACTAATACGAGTGCTGCCATCAATGATCAGCACCGCAAAACTACTCGGACGAGCCTAGCTTGTCCGTGGAATTGAGGGCAACCGAAAAAACCACCGGACAAGCTGAGCTTCCCCAATGCAGACGTGATTTACAGCCGCCGACCGATTTTTCGGACTTAGAAGGGACCGAAAAAACTTTCAAATAATAGAGCAGTCCGAAAATTCAGCAGATTATAAAACTTGCCTTTATTATTAGAAAATCCGTAAATAGTGCCTTGCTTCATAACACTTTTTTGCAAGTTTTGTCGTGGGACAATGTAGTATGTATGGCCCATGGCAAGGGCACCAATGCCAAATCTAGATGAAGAAATATTATTTGATACAAGTGTGTTCTTCTGAATCTAGCACACGCTTACAGCCAGATGTTATCAATTTTTATTTTTATTTTCGAAAAGTAGGAAACACTGCAAAATGAAACTCTGAATTTCGGATAATTGGGAATAGAACAAAATGAACTCTGAAAAACACCCTCTGAATTTGACGAAAAATAAACTCGGAAAGCATGGAACCCATAGTTGTACCGAATGTTTCACAACGACAGAGAATAATTTTTAAAAAGAGGGCACTTGAAATAAAGAAGCGATTCCTTCGGGATAATGTTATCAACTATGGTGGACGTCAGGTTATGGGGGTAAAGTTGTGATTAGCAAATTAATTACCTAAAATTTTGTAATTTCGAGATATTCAACTTAGCTAGCATATTCCAATTGGCGATGTATTGGCCGTCATCAAAATACGCCCTAGCTTCTCTTAGAATTTAGACACTAAATTCTGCTCTGTGCTATTCTCCGGCAAATTTAAACTGTGAGGAGACTGAGATACCGAAACGACACAAAAGAGTGATGGGAGTCCCACCCGGAAGTGTTGTCAGCCTCAGCAGTGGTTGTAGGTAGCGAGTCATTGCGCGCCAATCTGACAGCATTGTGCGCAGCTTTTGGTGCTTTTAACACAGAATAGGGCCAGATGTTATGCAAAAAGCGTTATGCTTGAGCATAAGAAAAAACAGTTACATTTAGGCTAAGGCAAAGCATACATAGCCCATAGCAGGCAACACATGAGCATACAAAGCGGGCATATTTAATCATGCTTAATCCTACTTATATATAGATAATTCATTGTAATTAGCTAGATCTACCAGGTGGCACAGCAGGAATCGAACTACAGACTGTGCAATCAGTGGCCGAGCACCTTTGCTCGGCGCCACAAGGAGGAGGTGAACGGAAGCTCAAGCAGTTGGACTGAGCAGGACTCACAGGAGCCTGTGGTAGCAGGCATCCATCGGCATACGCAGCTATGGCTCCCAAATGATGGAGTATAGCTCTCCACGTGACTTCACGACGTCATGAGCCCTGAATAAACTTAAACTTGACCGAATCATTCTGATAAACCCGGGAAGCGCATGAGTGTGTTGTGCGTACAACGCATCCAAAACCATCCAAATCTCCCCGTAACCAAGCATAACAAATCATGAGGCATGCATAACGCATGTATGATACATTCTGTAAAATTATCAATATAAGTTGAAGTTTTTCATTAGTTTCACTGTGCTGGATCTTATACTTGTTGTCCCACCAAGAAAAAAGAAAGTTTTGCGCATTATTCATGCGCCGCACAGAGTAGTTCTTACAAGATTTTGTTGTTGAAGGAATTGCAATGCTTTTGGCATTTGAAACGTTTATGTCTTGATAAAATCACATAGAGGTAATCTAAGATGCACATACATATAAACCCTTTCTTCAAGGGCGTCGCCATCTTGAATTGTCGTCACTTCCAGTATGGGCGAAAACATTGTTTTGCCATCGCCACGCCAATAGAATGCATTTAAAAGAAAAGCGTAACCGTCACCCATTCTCGTTTTCTCTCCCCTCTATTTTTTTACTATTTGGATGTTGAAACGTTTTAATATTTTTTCGTCGCCCATACCGGATATGCCTACTTGGCGGTCGGGGGCGAGAGTAAGCGGAAAAGGTCTATATTTTAATTAAACGCATGAAAGGGAAAATTTGTAATGATTCGTGAGAAGTCAACTTTTTTTTACTAGGGATCTTAAGGTGAATACAAGTATAGACAACCTAACTTTGTCATTGAATAACGTTAAAGGGGTGATGCAACAATTTTACGAAGTTTTGCCAATTAACTGCAGGAATTAATCTGTATCACTTATGAAACAAAGAAATAAAAACCGTATTTTCTTGCGAGCGCTAGTTTTTATTTTAAAAAATGAAGCAAATTGAAGATCAAAGTGCATCTCAACTCGCGCGTCGTCTTTCGAGTGACATACTCTGGGGGACCACCTAGGGGGCTATGTTCGACAAATGGTTTGTTTCTCCTAAAAAGAGACAGAAGTGACGATACCGTGTCTGATTGGCTAGAGGCTCAAATTACGAAAGAGGGAACGTTCGTCATTTGAGCCTCTAACCAATTAGACGTGATATTGTCACTTCCGTCACTTCCATTTCTTTTTAGGAGAAACGAAACATTTGTCAAACATAGCCCCCCTGGTTTTCCGTTGGTTTCTCTTTTCGGAGACCCCAGCAGCTTCCTCCATGATTGTCAACTATTAAAAGATTAGCATCGTCGAAGGCCGCGGCGAGCGATAAGCACAGAAGACAGTTCCCCACGGGGCTGACGACGAGTGTAGAAGTGGAGGGGGACAGGTTTTGTTGACTTCCGTGTGTCCCCCATAGACACTATCATCGTAGTTCACGTAACCACCACACACGGCTGCCGATTGGCAAATAATTTGTTTTTTCCCATGCAATTATGTAGCGGAATATCCGTTTTTCAGGGGGGCAAGGTGACACATTTTTTGTCCCTTGTGTCTAGATAAACAATATAAAAAAAGAAGCTGCAAACTCTTTCAACCTTAAAAACGTTGCACAACCCCTTTAAGAATTTTTTTTTTTTTTAATTCCAACAGCTACTCTAGCAGGTTTAGACAAAGCGTGCTCAAATTTCTACCTGGAATGCGCCAGAAATGGCAAATGTTTAAAACTTTAATTAGTGGATTATGGGACACTGATAATTATCACTTTTTACGAATTGTCACTTTATATCTCTCTCATTGTCTCTTAATTCTACCATTATCACAATTTGGACATCGCAAATTATCACTTTTCATTTGTACACTGCCGTCTGCAATGGACGACAATATTATCCCGAAGAATAGTTCAAGGCTCCTTTTTCAAAAAATTACCAGTCATGGTAATTTTTTTAAATGACTGGTATTTTAACACAGAATGTGTTTATGGCCTGCATTTTATGTGAAAGTGTCACGTTCGAGTATATGATAAAAAATTGTTCTACTCAAGCCAAGGCAACATAAAGCATACATACTGTGGAGACCGGTTATAACGAAGTCGGTTATAACGAAATAGTAGCTAAAGCGAAGCGATTTTCGATTCCCCTTGACTTCGTTATAACCGGTCTCGACAGTATCCCATAGTTGGCAATGTCCATAAGCATCCAAGAATTAATCATGCATACTCATAATTTGGCATAATGAATTGTAATGAGCAAGAATTACCAAGTGGATCAGTGAGAATTGAGCCCCAGACCGTGCTATCTGTAGCCCGACGCCTCTGCTTGGTGTTACGAGAGGATGTGAAAGAGATCCACAAACGGCGGGACCAAGTATGACTCGCAGGAGCCTGCGTGAACAGGCGACCATTGGCGTGCGCAGCTGACTCCTGAATGACGAAGCTTTGCTCCCCACGTGATCCCACAACGTCATGTGGCAGATCGTGATTATGATATCCATGTTTCCGGTAAATACCAATAAACTCAAATAAATATAACCCCCGATCGTGGTTTTCTCAGAATCGGGAAAAACTGAAAAACCCAGAATTCGAGCTGCCCCTGAATGGGGAAATCCCCAGTCTTGAGGAAAAACAATTTTATCTGCAGCATTTTTTTTTTTTTTTTTGTGACCCTGAACGCATTTTATACTAACTGTCCTTGATGTTGCTTGCTTCTTTCTTTGGGAACCATGTACCTTCCCCCGTCTCCTTCTGTTCTCGGTACCGGGATGATTTTCCATGGATCCTGGAAGAAAAGTCGAGACCGGGGGGGTGATTTAGGGTTCACAAATTTTTAGATATGCAGTCGTTTAATAACATTAGTCCCGATAAACCGCGGTTTATTTGCCCGGCACTGAAAATAAACACCTAAAAACACCCGATTCCGAAAAAAATAATAAAGCCCGAATTTGAATAAAAATAAACTCCGAAAACACGGAACCCTAATCATGATGCACCAACGATAGGGCAGTGGATGTATGACGTTACCGCTTAGCACTGAAGCCAATAGATAGATTAGCGGGTGTGATGCATTCACTTCCCAAACGATTACTTCGGTTACCACAAGGAGCTCCTTGCAATGCAAGAGCACTAAGGACTCGAGGCACGTGCACTCTCGGAAAAAGCAGAACCCAAATACCGTATTTTCTGGGCTATAGTCTCCACCCGGTGTATAGTCCGTAAGGACCATTTTAGGCCAAAAAAAAAAAGTTTTTGTTTAGATAGTCCATACCCAGTGCATAGGTAGTCTGCACGCCGTGCATAATCCATACCTGGTGCTTAGTCGACACAAAAATCTTCTCATACACGGCACATCTTGACAAATGTCTGCGTTCTTAGCTCACAAAGAAGCTTGTATTATACATAAATCATCATTAACATACTCTTACATTCACAGAGTCCCTCACGTCTCGTCATAATGAACGATCTTGAAAAACAAAATTTTTGTATAGTCTGCACGCGTCGAGAGTCCGCACAGCCAAAAATTTCTACTTTTAAACATGTATAGTTTGCGGACTATAGCCTGGAAAGTGCAGTACTTCACTAGGAGAATAAATTTTACTTCGGTCATTTGCATTAGACAGCAGCCTTCAGTGTTAAATCCTTTTTGGGCAGTTTGGAAACCCCCCTTATGAGAGAATGCATGTGCATTGCGCTGTCACCGCTTTCGCACTGTGCCGAAGGAGAGGGCTCCCGCCGATGCACAGAGATGCCAGATTCGCCAAGGCAACAGAGACAGCTATCTGCTGTCTCAACGGATTTACACGACAATAGATGGTGGAGGCCATCCCTCCGAATTCGAAGGGGAAAACTCTGAGGCTGTACGTTTCCAGTCGTTCCAACTACGCTAAAGCTGTTGGCACCATGCCATTGGACTTTCGCGCAGTAAAATATATTTCCCAGTAAAGTATTTGCGGAACACATGGAAACTTGTTATTAAAGCATACTCCTCACACACTCCACTCCTGAATAAATTTAAACTTGTTTCGTTATTCCGATCAACCCGGTGAGCACATGCGTGTGTCATGTGTGCAGTGCATCCAAAGCCACCCAAAGCTCCTCCTAACTAAATATATAACCAATCACAATGCACGAAGAATGCAAGCACGACACATTCTGTGCTCCCCGGGTTAATCACAATGATTGAGACAAGAGGTTTTCAAGCTGCTCCATTTTGAATAACACTATTTGAGGTTGAAGCTTCACCTAACTCCCAATGTCTCCATTAATTCCTTTCTTCTTATTATCTTCGCACATTTACAGTTTTAATGCAAAAGCATTAACTGTCCCATGGAGCGAACCAACGTCATCAGCTTTGAAGCTGTGCCAAACGGCCCTTCCCTTGTCCCAATATCGTATTTAGCAGAAATTTGATCGATAGGCTCCCATTGGCTGGCGTGCATCATCAAGGAACAAGGCTCTCATAGGCTCTCGTGCAGCGGTGCGGCGGTGAGGCCTGGCTGCACAGCCAGCTCCGGCAAACTTCACAGAGGCCGCACGGCTGAGCTCAGCGCGGCGCAGCCACTTTACGGAAGCGCGCGCTCGGCCGTCGGCCGTCAAAAACGTGGCCGTCCACACTACTACGCCGCAGACAAACTAAGGGAGCGGAAGAACGGCATTCATGCCTTCGCATTCACAACATATAAAAAGTGCTTAGGTGTCCTCGGTTTCTTTTTTTCATTTATAAGGTGCTTCATCTGCAGTTTTGCTAACAGTTAAAAGTTCTGTGATATTCCTAACTTGATGTAGTACCTCTGTTGTGTTCCAGGGCTCACCAGGACAGTTATGTGGTGGTTTCAGCGACGTTCCCTGGGGAAAGACAGGCGGCCGCGGCCGCTACATTCCCTCAGAAAAAGCATTTTTGTTCACACTGATCAATAATGCCGACATGCCACCCACAAAGTTTGACATCGTGAAAAAGATGTTTGCCATCTCGCACCACCCGGAGTAAGTTTCCCTGTTATCTTGGGATTTGGTAAGCTATTTATGTCTCATGTCTTCCAAAGTAACAGAAACTAAAAGCAAAGCTGCTAATCATTTAAATTTAAAAAAATGCAAATAGTGCAATTACTTTTATGCATTATATAAATAGTATTGTACTAAATAATGTGGACATGGGCAAGAAGAAACTTCATATGGGAATTAGGACATTTAATATAATTTTTTTTGCAATTGGTTGAATGCTTCCAGGAAACTGTTCAGCTGAGTAGTAGAGATTTTTTTGTTAAGACCGTGTCTCTAATGCAAATTTTCTTTACTCCTGGTCAAACCTGGGAGCGGGAAACGACTGAAATAAGCCGTTTTCAGGGCAACTCTTTATCTTTGGAGACTTATATATGATATCTACATATGTAGGGCAATTTTTTTTAATGCGAAAGCATTACTAACTGTCTTATGGAGCGAAGCTGGCGGCGTCTATAGCCGTTGTCTGTAGCAGCGAAAAACTGCACCTAAATGCCCATTGGCGGAGTGAAACGGCATTTGAAGTCCCATTGGCTACGACGCGTCATATCAGATGCTTCGTCACGGAAGCCAACGAGGCCACTCAAGGTCAAAACAGATGCGCCTCAAAAATAAAACGCAAAGAAAAGCACAGCAACCCAGAAGCATCGTCACAAAAACCGTGGAGTTGGCGGGCGCGCCACGCCTGCGCCCCCGGGGGGGGTGGGGGGGGGGGCGGGGGGCGTGATGTCACCGTCGGAGCGCCGTGTGAAAAAGATGTGGCGCCCTGCTTGTAGGAATGCGCTGCGTGTAGGCGAAATCCACCATCGTTGTCAAGTCTCGGAATACACGGCAGGGCGGTCTGTGCGGCGCATCGCTGCACTCCCTGCCGGCCTTGCGGCCTCTTCTGCTCCTCTCGGCGCCGAGAATGCTTTTGCATTCGCAACTCATAAGAAGTGCTTAGGTGTCCTCGGAATTTTTTATTAGGTCGGTTCGCCGCAGTGCGCAGCCCTCGTTAGTGTCGTGGGTGCCACTTTCTCGCAGCGCGTCAGCATGCAAGAGGGAAAGCATTACTTTTGAATGGGCTCACACACTCACACTCTAAAACAGTCGTGTCTTAGAGCTATACTTCACGTAAGCCCAGGAGTTTAACCATGAGGTCTAAACAATGGAGCGGAACACGGCTCATGGATTTGACTCATGCGCTGTGTCATCGCTTGGCTAGTCCTTGTGTGTTGCTTATTGCTTAGGTCTTTGGATTCAGATTTGGAAAAATTTTCATCACAGTATGTAGTAATGTTAAAATATCTTACCATGTCGAGAGACGGCACCACTGTACTGCGCATGCACAAGTGGATGCATGACGTCATGGAAGAAATTAATAAAAGAGCAGCAACGCCCTCTCTTTTATATAGCACGCTCCTAAATACTACATGGCCCTAAGGAGTATTTATTATTGAGAAAAGTCTCCTGCCAATTTCTAGTTAGGATCGCATCTTTTGAGACAAAACTTAAAAAATAGAACACTCGGTGGTTTTCATAAAGTTTTTGTCAATATGGATTTATTTGAAACACTCAGATATTTGAATCATGATGACAAAGAAATACCATAGAATACCGTGCATCCACCCATTCCGCACTAAGTGCCCACCCCTAAAATTTGAAACATCTGAAAAATTATGCACAGTGCATATATATGTAAAATTGATGACCTCGCATGAGCCCATCCCCTATTTTTTCGCGATTATCTTCAAATTATGAGTGGGCGCTTGCTTGGTATTTTGCGGTATGTCACCTTCTACACGGCTTCAAACCGAAACTGAGCTGGCCAACAGCACCCATGACGTCATCCCTCCGCTCTGTGCTAACATCACCTACGGCGCAGACACATGGATCACGGAGCCGGTGCAGAGCAGGGGGATCATCGTCATGGGCATGCTTCGCCGACTTAGTTTCAAACTGAGTACAAGGTGACATTTTTTGCCCTGTAGCAACAACTGCCAACTTTTTAATCAAAATTTTGCATAAGGTTTAGATGGCACTGATGAGTTCGAGCATCAATTCTCCAACTACCTTGTGCCCAAAAACTGAAAATCTAAAAAAGTTAATTGAAACTATTTAGATAATTAGCTATTTAATGAACCGATTTCGCCTTTTTAATTGTAGTCCCCGTTGCCCCCAACTTAACCACAGGCTAAAAAAAAAAAACTGCTTTTTTTTAGTGCCATTAAAACAAAACTGTTTTGTGTGTACTAAATTTGTTTTTCAGTCTGTTGTTCGAATATTCAAAATTTGAATAGTAGTTTTGAATAATACAGTATTCTATATTCGCCTCGAGATGAACTGCAATATTCGTATTTCTCGAAGTTTTGATGGCGGCGGGTTAGCCCCTCGAGTGCTTTTCTTACCGAGCACGGGTGAACTGCGGAGAAGCAACACCCGCAGAAGCGAGCTTTGCGGGTGTTGCTTCTCCGCAATGCACCGGTGCTCGGTCAGAAGCGCACTCAACAGGGTAATCCGCCGCTATCAACACATTGAAAAGTATGAATGTCGCAATTGCGTGCTTGAGGGAAAAGCACATTTCCAAAGCGGGATGGTGCACTCGCGCAGCTGGTGTATTTAAAAAGAAACAGAAACTTTGTGAATGTTTACTATTTCCATTGCAGTAAAATTAAAAAAAAAAAAAATTAAACTGCGGCTAGATCTGTTATGCAAAGGTCGCCTGTCTTCACTCCTTTCTCCCTCTTTTCGTAGTTCAGCTGGTTTAACCGTTGTAACAAAGGTATATGTTAGGCAGAGATGCCCTGACAACCTGCGTTCATCATTCGTGATTCTTTTATTTGTTTTCAAATTCTAGATTAAAGAAAGGATATTTGCATATAGCAATATTTGTAAATCCACTCATTTAGGTATAGCCGGGCATTTCTATGGGTTTGATTTTATGTCAGAGCCGTCATTTGTTTGCCATCCCAAGGCATCAAACTTTCTGAGGTCACAGTTCATAACTATACCAATTAGATTAAAATTAGCTTATGAATGGACAAATGGAAGCTTGGGAACAACCCTCTTGAGTTTAGCAGAGTTTTCATTTAAGCATGTTGCAACAGTAGTGAAAGGCTTCAGAAACTATTCAATATTCTATTGGAAAATATTCGGCCAAAACCACTTCGAAGTCGGTTTGAATTCAAAATCCACTATTCATACATGACTAGTTTCAGACGTTTCTTAGGTGATATGTGCTATCTAGGAGGGGCTCTTGTCTACACAAATCAAGTGCTGTATTCTGAAGAACAAGCTTAATCAGTGGCACTTTCTTAAATATTGAAGAAAACATGTTCTCCACATTATTTTTGCGCTGGAGTGCATGTAGGTATACACCGTTTCACCTTCAGTCCGAGCGCAGCGGATGCTAGGGGCCATCCCAGCCTATCCAGCGTTGAGAGAGTGTCATATGACAGTGAGTTTCCTGTGTCGCTCTGCCCAGCCGGCAGGCCACGCGATTTTCTCCCGGCGCTGGATTGGCTGGGATAGCTCGTGGCGTCCTCTGTGCTCGGACTGAAGGTGGAACGGAGTACCGTATTTACTTGAGTAATAGCCGCACTATTTATGAACAAGGCCCTTGCGTCTACTTTACCGCAGAACACATATACAGCCAATCATCACGTTGCGCATAAATGACATAGCGAATAACTTGATCAAGAAAATGATTCTCCATACAAATGCCATCTTCACAGATAGTATCTTCAAACGAAGATGTTATCTCTGTCCTGTAAACTGCTGGAATTATGCTGTCAATTGCGGTGATTGGCAAGCCGCGTGCTCCGCGGAAAAGCGAACCCTCAGGTTTTCTTCATAAACAGTGCAGCTATTACTCGAGTAAATACGGTATAGACCGACACGCTGTTTACAAACAAGCCCGCGTTTTCCCACACCAGGTGTGGGCACTGCGCGTGCGCAGAAACCGAATTCATGTAAAGTGATGCGTCTGTGCATGCGCAGTGCCGTTGACAGCGCCACCGCAACTGTGTGACGTCAGGGCCGCGTGCTGGTCATACAGCAGGAACACTTCCAGGCGATGTCTGCTCATGCCTGTATATTAGCAACCACCCTACCCAACAATGCTGTTTGCTTGAAAGGTCATGGATTATAGAAGGGATGGTACCAGGATGATATTGAGGCATTTTTTGGTACTATATCTCAATTTGGATTCTCCAAGTAACACATTGCCTTAATATAGTATAAAGCTTCAGTCGTTTGACATTTGGAGGTTACACACTGCACGGTAAAAATGTTGCACCTCTTATTTGCACGCTTTAAAGTTTTTAAAGTTGTGCTGCACATTATCAAGCGAGAGTCCATGGAACAGTTTGAAGAAGTTGCAAAGATAACTTAGGCACTAAGCAAGCTTTACAAGAGTTTGTGAAATGTATTTTTCTTTTATGTTGAGCACATCATCTATCTGCACAAGACACCAATATAGAGCTTGCCCGATTATTTGTGTTTTCCTTTCTACCACCACAGGTACGGCCCAATATTCGGAGCGGGTGCGGACCTGAGCATTGCGAACCACTGCAATTCCAACATGGAGAGCTACTCCAACCTGCCCCACTCTTACGATGGCGAAGGAGCATCGTGCACCCTCCTCATGGGCGACTATAACTTCTCTGTGCTCGACTACGAGGTGTTCACCACTCTTGGAAAATGATAGACAGTGAAAAGAAAAACCCTGAACAGTTTCGTTGTACATTATGACGCTCACAAGACGTTGCCATGCTCGTTTTACAAGTGGTTGGCAATGCAGGGAATACTCGATGGCCTTTTCCATGCTCGTTTATTTTTCTTTACAAGTTGAAGAAATAAACATGTGCAGTATTTTGTACAGTTGTTTATAACATGTCCCTTCTGTTGATTGCATGAGGCACTCATGGTGCAGTATATGTATCACATCCCCTTTGACTTTCCAGCTGAAGTAGTAATTTTATATTTTGCTCGGGAGATGTTTACCTCTGTATATAGTTCTATTATTTTACGTTCATATGCAACTAACAGCTGTTAAATGGCACAGTTTAATAGCAACAGGTATTTGCACTTTTAGAGTACTATATACTCCCCACAACTGAAAACAAAAAAAAAAAAAGATATCAGGATTGTGGCAGCAATTATAATTTTCTTCAATCCTGTAGGAAATGCAATGCCTAATATCCCTTCTTCTAATCTTGACTAGTATCTTTATAATAGCAACGCTTTTTAGACCGCTCAAAAACCTGCTGCTTGTGTGCCAACTATTATTATGAGGTGTGCAAGTACTTTGTAGATTGTTGATATTGTGATAATGGACATCAAAATCGTTTACAGAAACTATTTTGGTAGAATATAGTTATACAAGTGTAAAACAAGTATTATATAATGCAGTAAGCTGTTCAAGTTACAACCTTCCCAGCTGTGTAAGCGCCAATTGCTGAACCTGAAAGGAAGCAGGTCCCAAACTGCAAAGTTTTTTCATGATTTGAATGCAACATACCTGTTGTATTGTGTCCTCCTAACTCTAAAAAATCATTCTGAATGGTGCACAATGCTAAATAGGAAAGATGACTCTCCGATTTGGCACCACAGATGCCCCTGTTGTTTTATTGTCTAGAGAATGCAGTGCAGCTTGGCAAATAGTAGGGGTGTGTGAATATAAACTTTTTTATTGCAAATCCAATATGAATAGAATTTTATTATTTCGAATACAAAACTTTTACATTTAATGTGAATTGAGCGTGAATATATTAATAAATCACGGCTGAAAATATTTTTCTGAAAGCACAGGTATGGTAAGAGACAGATTATTGAATTAGAAACATTTCAGTACTTGCATTAAAAAGGTCTTGATAGGATGAGCTTGGTAAAACATCTGAATGCAGCATGGCCAGGAAAGCAACTACTGCCTTATTTATTTGAACATAGCTTGATGTTTTCTTTTCCGGTACTGCCCTTTAAAATCGGAGGTTGAACCATAATCATAATCAAAGAAGGCTGGCTGTCCTGCAATATTGAGTAAAATTTCCAAGGTGATTAATTTAAACGAGCTGGTCTGACATGTCTTTTTTTCTTTTTCTTTATTGGACACAACAATGCAGCACAAAATGCTATGCCATGACAACACCTCACCCCACTTCTCGTGGGCGAAACTAAATTTCTCTCATGTTCTTAATTTCGTCAAACAAGTGCGCCCAGTCGGGTGCAGTTTCTGCAGGTCGGCAGTATGCTGGTCTGATATGTCAGCCGTTTCCCCTAGCACATCGGTGCAAAGCGGTGAAGCTTAATGCGTGTGCATCGGTGCTAAGCAGTGAAGGTTCAGTGCTTTGTACCGGTGTGAACCGGTGAAGTCTGGTGAGAGAAACCGATTAATTCTGAATACTTTATTCGTAATTTTTGAATATTCAGGAAACAAAAAGGTCAAGATGTTGGCTTTTGTCTTTGGAATATTAAATGCCCCAAGAGTCAAGGAGGTAGAGAAATTCGTTACCTCCTGTTTTTCACAGGCTGACTCTGCAGACCCATTTTTGTAGATTGCTTCTATATTATGGGGAACTTCTTTTACGGGAGATTCGAAGCTTCTGGCCCAACAGGTGATTGGAACTTGTCCAAAACAATATATTAGCTATTTCCAAGGCAAGTCAATCGATCCTTTTTGTCTTCAAAGTTATGCAGGTATAAAATGCACATTTTGTGGAATGCAGGTATAAAATGCACATTTTGTGGAAGTACAGAAGTGTTATAACTATGAAATTAGTTAGAGTTTGGTGGACAAAGTTTTAACTGGGAATAAGTTATCAGGCCAAGTTTCTAAGTTGTTTCGTTCTGTAACTGCAGAGGTGCTGCGAGTAACTTTGTAAGGTGCTTTTGGTTATATATAGGGTGGTCCAAGTCACCAGGCTCGATCTAAAATGGACCGTAAAAATCGACGCCTGCACGTATAGCCATCTAAAATTTTCGTCAAAAGTGTATTTCACAGGTCGGTTTTTTCTTGTAAAATTACAAAGCTTACTTCTCTTTTAGTAAAAAATAGGGCCAAGAAACTTGCCAGGGTCTACGGCAGGCGGCAATTTAGAGGACCAAGTCCAATAGTGGGGTGTGTTTGTCGTTCGTATTGATAGGTGGCATCGGGAGCAGCGTCTGAAGGTGCAGCCGACCAGCGAAAGAAAGCAGACGACACGCAGACGAAATCCGTTGGCAGCAAAAGCGCCGCCGTTATGCAGACATGTTTTTTTACTTTTAAGTTTTGCTTTTATTGTCCGCATTTATTTTTTAACCGAAGGTACATTTCAAAAAGATTATGTTAATTTTAATAAATCATGGTGGTCGTGAGCCATCGCGTTAAGGAGGTAGCGCCATCTATCAATACGAACGCCACACACACCCTGCTATTGGACCCCTGTCGTCTGCGTCGCTGCCTGCCGTAGACCCTAGCTGGCAAGTTTCTTGGCCTTATTTTTTACAGAAAGAGAGCTACGCTTTATAATCTTCCAAGAAAAAACCGACCTGTGAAATACACCTTTGATGAAAAGTTTACAATGCTACGTGCAGGCAGTCGATTTTTACGGTCCATTTTAGATCGAGCATGGTGACTTGAACCACCCTATATTTGAGGATTGTCTGGAGGTAAGGCTTGCTCCTTTGCATCTTACAAAATGAGGGCCCAAGCTGGGGCATTCATCTATCCCCAGGGCCAGAACTTGGCACTTAAAGACCGACGATCAGTTCGCGCTTTCCAATTTTCCCCCGCTTCCTCCTCTTCCCCTTCTACCCTGTCCACCGTTGCCTGTTTCCTCCTCCCCCATGGTGAGGAGGATCTTCTGCCATGCAGAATCTCGAGTCTGGTCGTCGGCTTTTAAGCCTTCCATATTAGCCGCAATTGCGACGCCTGTGAGGACTACAAAAGGCAAGGAACAATAATGTGTTAATTGGTGTTCATTTGAGCTCGAATTAAAACTTGTTGCATATATTTTGTTTTATATATTATAAAATGTTGAAAATATGGTGTTTATAGGCTCAGCAATGGCTGCCTATGTTCAGTTAAAAAAATTTAACATATTTTAGCTGGGCTTTTAGTGGCGTGCATTACGGCAGCATCGACTACATCAGAAGTAATCTGGCTAGACTATGTTGTTGTTGTTGTTGTTCTTTTTACAAATTGTGTGTAGTATTATTAGAGCCACAGGCTCAAAAGCCTGGGTTTGTGGAAAGTTTTTCTTTTTTTTTTCTTTTCCGTCCCGCCATATGGAGATTATTCTCTAATACGCCCGTGCTGTCATTAATCACGTTTTAAAGCTTTACTGCTTTATCGTTCTTGCCTGTTAGTGCCACGGTTCTGAAACATTCGGGCGAACACATTTATAAATTATTATATTTTTTTTTATTGTGAAGCAACGCGGAAACGCGTGACATCGTTGTTTTGTTTCTAGCGAAGCGTTAGATCCAAATCGGAACATTTTGGTGAGCGTCAGTCTTTTCGGTTTCGATTTTGTCAGCGGCCAATCAGAATCTACCAGCAGAGCGCCGCCGATGTGACGTTTCCGACGCTTTTCCCGACATGCCCTTTGATACACGTGTCCGTTTCCGTAACAACAATGGCGTCGCCTGTGCTCGGGCTACTGACTTTCTCCTTTCTTTTGCTGCTAATTTCTCAAAGCTTAGCTGGGTAAGCAATCCAGTCTATTTCCGACATGCATGAAAGTATAGTCTAATGGCTGGTTCACGTTGATTTTAGTTTCGTACTACATAATATGAGCACTTCAGGATATTCGCCGGTGGAATGAATGAACTCTCGGGTGCAGTACTCGGGAAATTTCGTCCTGCGGCAATGTGGCGCATAACTGCCTCAAACAATTTCTTTACTTACCTGTTTTCCCAATTATTTATCGTTGTACCTTGCCTAGAATTTATATGCGTCTGTGGTTTGCGCGTGAGCTGCTAGGTAGTAGGTGTTGCTACGTGATTTGAATTCCGATTCCTTGAAATGCATGATTCTACCTGACAGTGTCCTTCGCGATGAATAGTTCCTAATCGCTCTTTTTGACGCCGATCTTTCTTGTGTTATAGTTTCGTTTGTCTAAAATGACGGATCGTACCAATGTTTTGAGCGTTCTATGTTCCAAATAGTAAAAGGCTGTCATTTTTCGTCCATCAAACAGGCCTGTCTACATTTGTGTACGAGGTTTACCTGCGGCTATTTGCCGGCAGCGTTTACGATCAAGCTTCGCCCCTAAATAAACGCCGTTTAGTTGCCGCCTGCGAAGGACAAATCAATTTCAGCAACTAATGGTGTTTCTTGTTTTAACATTCAGGCGCGATTTTTACAAGATTTTAGGAGTTTCAAGAAGCGCTAATGTCAACCAGATAAAGAAGGCATACCGAAAACTGGCCAAGGAGCTGCATCCTGATAAAAACAAGGATGATCCACACGCCCAAGAGAAGTTCCAGGACCTGGGTGCAGCGTATGAGGTCCTCTCAGACAGCGATAAGCGGAGTGCCTATGACAAACATGGAGAAGAAGGGCTCAAACATGATGCCTTTGGAGGCAGTGATCCCTTTGCAAGGTAAGCTTCGAGTACTATATTCCGTGGTCAGCAATCTTTTGACTCTGCTCAGTTGTAGTTCTATGATGTGCTCATGAGGAAAATGAGCATTTTGGCCATGTTCTAGTGATTTTGTAATTTACTAAGTTCTTTGAACTCGTCAAATGTTTATATTTGTTTAATGTTTAAAAATTAAGCATATGCCAGCGTAAAAAACAAGGGAAAAAGAAAAAGAAAATTAGACAGCGTAAGGTTGTCTTTGAGGTATGGTGACACTGGTTTTTTTTTTTAGCTGAAAAGTTTGTTTGGTGCAGTATGATTGCTAGCCCGGGGTCTTTAATGTGCACCATGCAGTAGAGATGACACAAACACACCGGTACAACGCTCATCCAGATTTAAATGGGCAGGGGCAGGGATTGAACTCAGGATCCTTGGGTTCTGCAGTGCAAGCTTTTGCTTGATATGTTCCGAGCTGTAGTCGACAATTCTACCGAGAGGTAGGCATGTTGAAGTGGTGTGGTACTGTTTCGTTTTGAGGCATACGTCTACTTAAAAAGGTGTCTAACCTTCAACTCGACCGTAGTACCACTCGGTGGATTAGGGAGTTCTTATCTAACCGCTATCAATCAGTCTCCATCGACCACTGCTTATCTAACAGACAGTGCGTAAAATCGGGAGTTCCTCGGGGGTCCGTGCTGGACCCCTTGCTGTTTTTAATATACATTAACATCATAATGACTAACAGACTCGTCAATACGAATATTTGCTCACGACTGTGTTCTTTACAGGCAGGTAACTGACCATGACGACATTATCATTTTGCAGGCCGATTTAACTAAGTTGTCTGAGTGGCGCCATCGGTGGAAAATGGAAATAAACATAGATAAGACTAAACATATGACCTTTTCCACACTTTCAAGCATCCCATCCAACTTTTACAGAATAGATAACAGCGTGGTTGAACGTGTCCCGTCCTTTAAATATTTAGGTGTCTTTTTTACTTCCGATTTAAGTTGGAACACTCATATAGATTATATAACTAAAAAGGCACTAAGAAAGCTAAGATTTCTTAAGCGTCATTTGCTAATGCAGAAACGAGACTTCATGCAAGATTTCAACGTTAAAATATGCTTCAGTTGAATGGCATACACATCAAGCTAATCTAACTAATTGTCTCGAGTCAGTACATAATAAGGCTACAAGATTCATCCTGCAGTCCTACTCTAAAAGGTTAAGCAGTCTCTTAACCTTTTAAATCTTGACATGCGAAGAAAGTTTTTTCGCTTATCATTCTTTCACTCTGTTTACTACGGTGACTCATCATTCGCTTCTTCTCATATTCGGCCAGCGCGTCACATATCTACCCGTACCAAACATGCACTGAAGGTTTTACCAATATTTGCATGTACAGTGAGATACCAAATTTCTCCCTTAGTGTTGTCAATAAAGGATTGGAATTCGCTATCTGCATGCATAGCCACTTTAACAGTATCTTCTGCCTTCCAGACTGCAGTCTTCTCGCTCCTTGGATCTGAAACTGAATTATAGCTCCTCCCCCTTTTCTCCCTTTGACTCTTTTAGTCACTTGTTTCTGAACCTATTTTTTCTTTTATTATTAGTAATAGTAGTAGTTGGCATTTTTGAGCTTTGTTTTTTGGTATCACTGAATGTATTGAAGTATGCCTCTTTTTTCTGACTTTTTTTCGGTTATTGTTCCTGAATATGTTCTAATAATGATTCATAGTGTGTTTTACGTGTTTTTGTATAGTAATGTTGCTTTGTGTTATATATCTGTTTGACTGATTTTACAGCAACACCCCTATGTAATGCCCTCTGGGCCCTTAGGGATTCTGAAAAAAATAAATAAATAAAAAAACAAAAATTACCTAGCTATCATAAAATAATTATTTATTTAGGAACATACGTAAAGTTTCGAGAGAACGCCCGCCACCAAGAGATTGCCCATCCCATTTTTCTGGCTAAACATCTGTACCATAAAAATTCCGAAACATCGCCCACCCCCAATTCCCATCGGACGTCACGCGATGTCCAACTGGATTCGCATAGCGGGTTCCCTCGTTTTTGTCCGCGATCTGCATGCGCAATATCGGCTCTCTGAACACGCGAGTTGTTCCCGCATTCATGTTGCACCGTGAAATGTGAATCTGCTGCGTCTGCAATCTGCGTTATCCGTTCCCGTGGCATAAGGTTTGTAGTGGATTCCCAAGTTTTTGTCCGCAATCTGCACACGCGATCTCGATACCACGCGAGTTGGTCCCGCATATATATTGCATCGTGAAATACAATTCTGCAGCATTCGCGATGTGCGGTATTTGTTTCCGTAACATACGAGTTTGCAGCGGATTCCCACGTTTTTGTCCGCGATCTGTGCACGCAATATCGGTTCCCGTGACAGGCAAGTATGTAGCGGGTTCCCGCATTTTTATTGCTCCATAAAACTTGAATCATCTGCGTCCGCGATTTGCAGTATTCATTCCCGTGAGATGCAAGTTCTCGGCGAATCCTTCGCACCGTGAAACGCGAATCTGCTGTGTCTGCAACCTGCAGTATCCTTTCCCGTGACATAGGAGTTCGTAGCGAATTCCCGCGTGTTTATGGCATCGTGAAACACAAATTTGCTGTGTCCGCGATCTGCGGTATCAGTTCCCGCATCACATGGTTTGTAGCCGGTGCCAGGGTATTTATCATTAATTAATTTTGATAAAGTTTTGCTGTGGCATCCCCAAAGATAGCCCACCTCATGTTTTTCACCATTTATCTATTCATTTAGGATGGGCGTTCTTTTTTAACTTTACGGTAGTGTAAGTTACAAACTTACTGGGCATTATCAGAAGTCATAAAAGCAGTCATTGACTGAATGATTTGGAGCTTGTAGAGGTGAGAGCTTCCCCCTTGTATGAGCGTCTGATCCTCAAACTTGTGCTTTACAATGGTGTGCTCTCTGAACAGCTTCTTTGGAGACTTTGGCTTCTTTGGTGAAGGCTCTCGCAACGAACAGCGGGAGACACCTCGAGGCTCGGATGTAGTCATGGACCTCTGGGTGACCCTAGAGGAGCTCTACTCTGGCAACTTTGTGGAGGTGGTTCGTAACAAGCCCACTGTGAAACCCGCCAAGGGCACACGCCGCTGCAACTGCCGCCAGGAGATGGTGACACGGCAACTGGGCCCAGGACGTTTTCAGATGATGCAGCAGTCCGTATGTGACGAGTGTCCCAATGTCAAGTAGGTTTGCAAATTGAAGCAATATCTTTTGGCCGGGTTTATCGCTCAGAAATTTGTTTTCATTTTCTCTTCTGGGGAGATGGTCGCGAAGCTTCGAAGGTCAGCTGTCCAAGGGATACCTGGCATAGAGTAGGAAAACCAAAACCTGGTTGAAAGAAATGGGGTTAAGACATGGCAAAAATAAAATATGAGATAACTATATACTGCTAGGACCCATTGTAAGTTTTTTTCTAAATCTGTTTTGTAAATACTTAACGCAATAGGTTCATGGATAAATATATTTATTTGTGAGACCCTCGGATCCACCCCATTCGGGGAGGCCGTCATGTTTGGTGGGCCAGTGACATACCTCGCCCACCGTCCCTGGCGGCGTAGCTTGCCCTCACGCATTTGCAGACTTGACTTTCTCAGCGTCTCGTGCTTCAGCTTTCTCATTTACCTACCGCATTTCGAACACTCTATTTCGAGACGACGACGTCTATGGCATCGCTCGCTTAGTCGGAGTCTTCGTTCTCAGCTTCAGTAACGATCTCACACCTAAGAATACTCGACTGTGAAATGGTCCGCACACAAAACCATCGCGTCCGACGGTGCCCATCCATTGCTGGCGGCATTACGTTTCTATGCCTCCCGCAGGACCGAGGGTAGCTTAGCGAGCTAGCTGGGCGCACGTGCACGCCGGGCGGCAGGTCAGAGGGCAAGGGTGCGAGAATAACATTGGAGTAGCCGAGTAGCGTGAGGGTGCGATTGTAACATTAGTAGCGTGGCGAGTTGGGTGAGCGCGGAGGCATGGGGAAGCCTAGAGTGCGACAATAAGCTTCATATTGGAAAGCCGGTCCTTGGGCTCTGGGAGAGCTCTTTCTGCAAGAACCAATTTCGTCAAGTATTGTTGTGCCTTCTTCGCATCAGCGACTCTTACATCTCGCATAAGTATCCTCTTTGTGTAGAGGACCCACCAGTTTGTGTGCACTATACGGATGCTCTTACCATCTTACATATTTTGTGGCTCTGGTCAGGTATTGACAATGAATGTCAAACTCATTTTTCTTGATTATTTCACTCCCAAATCCCATTCTATCTTGCTCTTTTACTGGGAGAATATCCCCTCATTCCATTTGACCGTGTCTTATCTTTTATTATTTTCACATACGTTATACACCAGATCTAGTTTTATATAGAGCTTTTAAAATTACCATTTCATAACACACTAGCAATGACAGTTTTATTTTTTTCATTTTTGTCTAGTGCAGGATGGCCTCCGTAGCTGTTGCGCCATAAAGCCCTCAGACAATTTATTCCTTACTTGCATTCTGTAATTGTCCGAGGCAGAAACACAACCATGTAGACCTAATATTTACTGTTACCATCATCATCATCATCATTTATTAAACCTTGAAGGCCCTTGCGGGCATTACACAAGGTGGGGGTAACTGCTGAAGGAACATTATATAAAGGAACAAACAAAAAGTGGGTTACATGCTGGAGAACATTGTTATCTAAAGCAACATAACAATCTCAATTGCACTTGGACCAACCTAACTCTTTACATTTCTTGTAAAGTAGTTTTTCTAATGCAAGGCTTGCAGATGGAGTTTTATTAAATATTGATGTAATTTTATTTCCAATTTTGAAAAATCTAGACATTTGATTTGGTTTTATACAATCCGATAAAACTGTCTGATGACACCATTTTTGTACAGGGAGCCAGAAGAAATCAGTCTCTCGCTCAATTCCCATTTACTGTGTAATGAACTCAAATTTGAAATCTGTCGGTTGAAGAGATCTTTCTTTGACTTTTTAGGTTGGTGAGCGAAGAGAAACTTCTTGAAGTGGAAGTAGAGGCTGGCATGAGAGATGGGCAAGAGCAAGTGTTTGTTGCAGAAGGTAACGGTTTTGTCTTATCTTTTTACATTGTTAGCATATCCTCCAATATTGAGCAAGTGGCTGTCAAAAATCATGGCATAATTGTGACAAAACTATCGTCTGTTGCAGGTTAAGAGTGCAGGGCAAGCTTCTTTCACAAGGCCCTCCACTCTTTCCACTTTAACAGTGGGAGGGTTGGAGAGGAGGTGAGTCTCCTCACCTCCTCCAGCGTTTGCTCTGATAAAGTGGAAGAAGCTTGCCCTGAACTCTTAACCTATTACCGACTATAGGGAGCATTCACTGGCAGTCATATCGGTGTGCGCGAATTCTGAGCGCGTGCTGATGGCGAGCTTCCACAGTTCTTCTGCAACATGCATTCCGCACCATCGAGAGTGCCGGTCTTAGCAGCCTATTGATGTGAGCTCGTTCTGAGCATGCGCTTTAAACAGCACCCACAAATATGGCGTCCAGTGAATACTTCCTATAGAGATAGACATTTGCTCAAGCTGGATTTGGGATCTTTTTATCTCCTCAGCGAATACTGAGATTAAAAACAAAAATGCAATAAAACAAATGGTAGATGCTTACAGAAGTATGAATATGTAATCAATATTTTTTGCTGCTTTGAGTTTATGTGTTTCGGTTATGGGAATATTTTTGCCTCATAACTTTTGCTTTTTTTTTTATAGTTTTTAGCTGTAAAACTTGTCTTTCTTTTTTTTTTTGCACATGTTTTTAGTTAGGTGCTCTTTATTTTTACTGCAATTGGGGAAGGAACCTAAGTCTCGTGACCTGAGTTGATTTGCAATGTAAACTCCCAATATTGTACCTTGTGTCTCATGCTTGGGTACATCTGGCGCTCTTTCCTTTGGTTTGATTTGCTTTATCCATCTTATGCAAGGTGTGTAAATCTTTTGAAGTGACTATTTACAATAATTTAAGGACCTCTATTTCTTGTTCTTGGGTTACTGCAACCTGTGCAAAAATGGCTTTGCAGTGTCCTGAAGAAAAGCAACTGCAGGATGGAAAAGTACCAAGAAGAGTTAGACCAGAAAGATGATCTGCTTCTGTAGAGGAAGCAGTACAAGTTCAGTGTCTGAGCATATCTGTTTAATCACAGTTTGGACGTTTTTCTTGCAGGTGAACCACACATTGACGGTGAACCTGGTGACCTTAAACTAAGGATACGAACAATGCCGTGAGCACCATTTTTTTTTATTTGTCAACTTTATTTCACGTGGTCCTTTGGGACATCTCTCTGATCTCTTTTTCGTGCTATTCTAGGCATCCAGTCTTTGAAAGGAAAGGGGACGACTTGTACACAAATATCACCATCTCCCTCACTGATGCCATGGTGGGATTCGAGACTGAGATCACCCATCTGGATGGCCACAAAGTACTATTTTGCTTGTCCTTTGTACCTCGTAGAAAAAAATGACTGAGGAAAGATGCCAGTATTTTTAAATCTCTACTGGAAGGCCCGGCTCTATGAGGCCTTCCACAACAATGTGGTAGTATTTGTAAATGAGTAAAATAAGCAGATTTGTTTATTAAGGTATGAAACCCAATCGAGACTAAACTGTCCCAGGCTACTAAGCATACAAAGCAGTATAGTCCAGATTCCTCTGTTCCTCGAAGGGATCGAGACCTGTGAGTCTGACCTGTCAGCTTTGGCGGAGGGTTCTGGGACATGTATGCTACAGGAGCATGTCATGTGTGTATCAGCAGCTCACTTTTCTTGTGAGTTCAACTAGAGTCCCTAAATAAACTATGCTTCAGAGTAACATCACTTGAGCCATATTGCTATGGATGTGTATTGCCAGTTGTCAACAGCATTTGTTCACATGTCTAAGTAACTGAAAATGCAGGAAGCTTTCTGTCGTCCTACTTGCCAAAACAGCTTGCGAGGGAGCAAAGTGACACCGAGGCTCTCCTACCATTGTTTCTAAAACTTGGAAAGTTGCATTTCAGAACCCTAACTGTGACACTCGTACTGCTCTAGGCTACAGCATGGTAGCACTCACGAGCTGTGTGAGCATAAACAAATGTAATGTGATGCGGCTGAATTAATGACCATCATAGTGACATCAGACAGTGGGGAAAACTCTGAGCTTAGCTTTCGAGCGACTCTTGGCTTAACAGGTTGGCATTAGTCTGCAAAAGGGATCAAGTGCAGTACTGCAATATTACACAGATTTGTATGAATATAGAAGGAGTGGAGGCAAGATCCGCATACCTTGAGTTGTCTTTCAAAGTTTGTGCCGCTTCTAATAGGCTCCATTCTATTGACATTCTGAGACTGCCCCAGTCACAGAACGTCAGCATCTCCGTTCCCTTCTTTCAGCCCCTGGTGCCCTACTTCGTTTGGAAAGGTGTTGGTGGCATACACAGAGACTGTGCGTGACTGCCTGTGCATAAGTGATGTTCAGTGCCAATAAACTTGTTTCTTGTGGCACAGGTAACCATTACTCGGGAGAAAGTGACATGGCCAGGAGCGAGGCTACGAAAGAAAAATGAAGGAATGCCCAACTATGAAAACAATAACCTGAAAGGAACCTTGTATGTGACCTTTGACGTGGATTTCCCCAAAGGGGACCTCAGTGCTGAAAATAAGGAAGGTAAGTGTGACCATGTAGAACTTTCTTAATTTGATCCCAAATGTCTGCACCTGCATATTCAAAATGTGTTAATGTTACACATATTAAGAGGATATCGCAGCTGAATTGGAACTAAAATAGAGATTATTTACGATTCCAGGTGGCACTGCGGGTGTCGCCTTCTTACCCAGTGCCTTCTTTCCTTCAAAAAATATAGAAAACATTTCTGTCTTTTGCTCATCTTATCTTTGGACGCTTGGCCTAGAAACGAAAGAGCTGTGTTTCAAGGGGGGGGGGGGGGGGGGGGGGGGGGGGGGGGCTTGTCTCCTTTTTTGGGGATTAGGCAGGAAAAAAAAGCACTAGCAGAAAGACTGCTGGAATGGGAGGTTCTGTGTCTTCCCACCTTGTCTGTTCCATCCGTATTTCGTGAGTTTTTGTTGGATGTGGGGAGGAAGAAGTGTTGTAATGTTCGCACAGGTTTAGATTGCCCTGCACCCCAAAGCTCCACAGAACAGATTTCTTTCTTGCAAAGATCATACTTCCAAGTCATATAAAATTAAATTTTATTGACATCACCCAAATTACTGATACACGGAAAGCCAAAATATGACTTAGCCCATGGCCCGGCAGATTCACATGAAAATGTTGCAGTATATCAGTTATACAAAAACAAAATAAAAGAAAACAGTAAGTTGCATCATCCGAATCATTTCATAGAGCACCGAAATTTTATTATATTTCCACGTTCGACCACGGAGCACATGCCACTGCAGCGGAGTTCTCAACTACCCTAATTGCTATTGCCTCAATAAAAGTGGCTTCAGGTGCTCATTGAGGTCATCTGGTCATCTTTACTTTTATGGCATCAGGGCATGTAATCAAATAATAAATTAAGTTACGCACAACCCAATACCAATAGGAAAAAATGAGACAGAAAAAATCACTGACACACAATGTGTATTGGAGAAGAGATCAGACCGTGGCACCCCAAGCGGCTAACTTTAGAATTACACGGATAGGGTCAACAAATAATAATGACTCAGCGCTCGGCGGACTTGACCGAACTCCGCGTCAGCGTTGAGCTGGAGTTTGTGTTCTTCGGTCGCTGACAGGGAGGAGGGGCTCATTTGTTACCACTCCGACCTGCATGAACAATGCAGCATGCACGGTGCATGTGCCAGCTCAGCACAAAAGTTGAAGTGGGTCAAGCTCGCATTCTCTGACGACTGCTTTCGGGAGAGATCTGGCACTAACAATAAACGTCACTTCGTTTATTGTTAGTATTTTAACGTTAAAAACCCAAGACAGAGGTGATACAAAAAAGAGAACATGTGTCATGCGTGTCCTTTGTGTCATTCTTCGTCTCAGATTTTTAATGTGCGACTTCAACCACCTTGCTTGCCTTGCTTGTTCATCAGTTTGTATTAATGCTCTTGCTTTGATATGTCCGAACAGCCCTCAAGAACATACTTAAGGAAGAATCCAAAACAAAAATCTACAATGGACTGCGTGGTTACTAGTGCAATGTTTGAAGACCTGCCATATGTGTACAGACCTTCGTTATCAACGTGAATTCTTATCCCTTCTATGGAGGGCACCAAGCTTCGGTAAACGTCCACTGACTGATTTTAGCAGTGCGTTCCACTGGTGTACAGACTGTTTTACAACCAGTCTTTTGAACGTGTGCAAGACTTCAGTTGTGCAAGTCAAGTGTTCAGTGTGTTTTTTCAGTTTTGGAAATAAAGTACAGACTAAGGGTAAGCTTGCCTTTTCAAGCTCAGTGACACGAATGCCTCACATGTAACATCTTTTTATCATGCTTTCACTGACCTTAGTCATCAGGTCCAAAGGCATATTCTTTCTTGTTTATGTTGGCATTTGATAGCCAAGCTTTGTCCATCTGCATAAGAGGCTATGAAATGTGTGCTGGACACTACATGTACAAGACAGTGTAACTAACTGAGGAGAAGCTTTGGTCAATCTTTTTACGCTGGGTGAATGCGTGTGATTGTTGCCAGTAATATAAATAGAATGGTTCTTAAATATCAATAGAGGTGTACGTAAAAGGAAGCAACATTTGCTGCCTTATCAAAGCTGCGTTTGTAATTAGAAGTCGCCCCTTTTGTTAAGTAATCCTAGGATCACCAAATGCAATCGTGGATGAAGCCAGTGCTGGAAGGAACTACACCTGTAAAAGGAAGACTTGGCAACACTAAATAGGCACTGCTTCTAAAACATGTTAGCATCTGAAGTTTGTATGTCAGCACATTTGGCGTTCCTTGATTTCTCGAGAGTAAATGTTGCCTCTAATTGCACACACCTTTCTGGATAGCCCTTCGGTATAGCCATTCCAAATGGGCAACATGCATCTGTGAACAATGCTCAAACACCAGCAGGGAACGATCTGGCACAGGTGAAGTGGAAACTTTCAAAACACTGTGAAAGTTGTTCTCTTATTTCATTGTTTTTTTTCCAAAAACCAGGTCACCATATCGCACTTTCTCAAAACATATTCAGAAGAAAGGAATTAAACAAATACTTTGCACTCAGGAGTCCAGCAGTGAACAGTAATTATGATGCCCATCTGGGAGCATAATGCAAGCTATTAGAACAGGAAAGAAGAATCCAGGAAGTAATGTTTACTGAGCTAATCATGTGGGTTCAACATATGGAAGTAGGTACTCTGCTGCTAATATGTCAGCATGGGCTTGGGTAGTACTGTGACAATGTCATTTCAACAAGTTTGTAAAGCCTGTTCTTGACTGATGTTAAAATTGGGTGTTTATTTTTTGATAATGTGATCCTTTAAACTGTGGGATTTTGTTATGTGATACTGTGCATCTGCTGAACACAGCTTGACCTTGTGGTATGCCCTATTCCAACTTGACCAAGTGCATGTTGCCACTGTTGACAATGTGCATACTGCAGTGTGTGCATGGCAGTTGTCTTGTGAAGGGTATGATATTCCGTGTACATGATATCAACTTGTTTTTGGGGACATCTGGTCTGCAGTGACCTGTCAAGTGGTGTGCGTTAGAACTTTGTGTTGCACATCACCAATTTGCTTTGGACATGCATACTGGATCACCTGTCTCCTGCAGTCAGTAGTGGTTTTGTCTGATGATATGAAACAGGTTTTTCAAGCACTGGGCTATAGTGACAGTAATTTATGCAACAGTTTTTGTCGTCATGTGCCAGTTGAAGTTGGTAAAAATAAAGGTCGCAGTCGCACACCTATTAAATTGTTTCACTTAAAAATTTTAAATTCCTTTTCATCCCTGGAAATATTTTCTCATTTGGAATGTCCCATGAATGCAAATGAAATGAAAGGATTGTGTTGCATTGAAACAGGCATTGTGGTTCGAGTTTAAAAGAACCATGTGTTGCATGCTCAAATGAAGACATTTGGAATACATCCTTCCTGTGAATTGCTAAGTCATAGGGAAATAAATTATACTTGTTACGTCGCTTAGACATGCTTTTGTGTCTGTGTCAATCCGACAGAAAAGAAATGGAAGCATTGCCAGGAGAATGTTTAGAGCAGTACTGCTCTTAGACAAGGTCTGAAAAAAAGAACTGAAAAAACAATTGTGTATGCCAAGCATAAAAAAAAACAACTAAAAAACGTAGTTCTGCTCGTAGTAAGTTTGATATTGGGACTGCTGATCAAAACCAATTGCTGCCTATAGTCGGTGACAGTTTCAGAATTGAGGGGAAGCTCCTCCCACCTCTCTCTACTTTAGCAGAGTGAATGCTGGAGAGGAGGTCACCTCTTCTCCAGCATTCACTCGGCTAAAATGGGAAGAGGTGGGAGGAGCTTCCCCTCAACTCTGAACCTGTCACCGACTACAGGGTGCTTTATGATTTCAGTTTTCCAGTGTTTATTGCTGAATTTGGAAAACAAACTGGAATTTGACAACAAATCACCATTAGACATGTCATGATGACCAGTGTGATGCAACAGTATCATATGTTGTAGTCGGTGGCAGGTTGAAGAAAAGCTTTCTGGCTGGGGAGGAAGCAGCCAAAATGCCGAAGAGGAGGAGGTTTTCCCCTCTCCTCTCCAGCATTCCATCTGCTTCCCTCTCCCTCACCCTCCTTCCCCTCGAAATCTTTTCTTAACCTGTAACCGACTATTGCGAGTACCATGGACTGGTCTGTATTATTTAGTTGAAACAAGTTTTGTGAAAGCATGTTTCGTGGACAATTATTCATGGACACAAGTGTCGTGATTGCTGGCGTTTCGTGAAAACTCTTTTTGTGGTCGCGTTTCATCAACATATTTTTTCTACTAAGTCAAATCTGGAAGCCGGCAAAGGCTAATGAGCCTCGGGCCGCCTCTCCTCTCTCATCCCGTAAACCAGGCAAAACACAAAAAGTTTGTTGTGAAACCAGCAGGGTTTTGTTCAACAAAACATTATTCAACGAACTGTTTGCCACCAGAAATTTGGCAGCAATAGTGCTGGCACTGATATTGCCACAATCCCTATTTGGCATGCTATGTATACAGTCAGCAGAGGAGGTAGCTTATCAACATAACTTTGGTGGAGGAAATGAAACTTTCTTTTTTTTCTTTTTACGTTGCATGTGTGCACACTGCAATACAGTCGTCACAAATGTGATTACCAGTTTTTCTTGCTTTTCTCTTGGTATTGGAAGTTTTACCGTTAAAAATACTAATGTGGCAAAAAGTACTCAGCCTGGGCACAAGTCTAAGCAACGAAATTTGGTGCTCGTCAAACCGTTTTAAGAAAAATGTGAACATCATCATCACCACAAACAATCTCTGTGGGGCAAACTAGGGGTGTCGCGAACCGCCCGAGGTTCAAGTTCGACCAGGTTCGACTTTTTCTAACTTTTAGTGGAAAATTCGACAAACCTTGTATTGAGGTTCGACTCGTGTGCGCATGCGCGACAGGCTGGCCAGTTGGCTTCGGATTGGATGGTGATGGCTAAGGGATGAATTAAGGGCAGCGCCGATTGGTTATTTCAGTTAATACAGTACAAAAAATTAAGTTATTAACTTCTTCAGTGATTAGAATTGGTTTCTTTTAATTGCAACTGTTTATAAAATAAAGTAACCCTTTGCATAAAAAAAAATTCTCCAAACGTAGACATGCTTGTATCAAGGTCTGGCCACACTGTCCACGAAGTCGAACCGGTCGAATCTGGTGAAAAGTTTAAAGGTTCGTCGAACCCCGAAAGTTCGACCTAAAAATCTGGTTCAACAAAAGTTTGCGACACCCCTAGGGCAAACCACACCGATGCTAGCACTTGCCAAGCTTATGCCACAACGTTTCCACGCTCGCTGCAATTCCCCGCTAAATTTAGCGGGGAATTGAATTGCTGTTGAGGTCATGTGACGCGAATTTTCCCGCTAAATCTTGCGGAGAAACTGAATATGTTCATGGGTGACTTTACACGAAGTATTGTGACATCATTTTCTTTGCTAAATTTAGCGGGGAAATTGAACTGATGTTTGAAGCACGTGGCATCAAATTTCCGGCTAAATTTAGCTGAAGGAGGAGGAGGGGCATACCCTCTCCTCCTCAAGAGCTGCACTCTAAGCTCTAATTTCGCATTACAGAGATTTGTAAATGTCTCATTTTTTTCGGCTTGCTGTTTTCTGTCAATGCTTACTAACATGCTCCTGCGCAAATTTAGAACATTGTTGTTTTTTTCTCGACCGTTGTGAGTTGCAGGCTTTTTCCCTTGTGTGGCCGTCTTCACTGAAAAAGTTGCTTGCCAAAGCAACCCTTTCGCCTTGACATAGCATGATTTAAAATAATTGCAATAATTTACTTTTTAACTTTTGGTGAGCAATTTTTGCTTGTAATATTTTGCCAACGAAAGAGGTGCAACGGCGCATGCGTGTCGATCGGTTCTCCTGCAAGAATGACGGTCGCTTCCAGCAATGCTTGGATAGAAAAGGCGTACCATTGTGATTCACACAATCGTGCCCCATTGTTCGCTAACGCAGTGAGCTGCGAAGTGAATTTTATGACAGAGTGAAATGCGGGACATTTTGAAGATTTTGGTATTTCTTGCGGGACGCGGGAGTCGCAGGATGGGTGGTCACCCTACTAGCAAGTTATACTTGGAAGTTGACAGACCTGCAATCACACATTCAACTTTGCTGTAATCAGCGGTAGGGAGGCTCAAGTGAGGGTGGGTGCAACTGCTAGATCGGGGATCACGGGACACGGGCGCCATTTAATTGCTAAATTTTGCTGGGAGTCTATAGGGCAAAGTGTCGTTTTATTTCCTAACTCAGGTCATAAGAGCCCTTTAAGGTGCTTGAATAATTTACACAAGGTATAAATGATTACGTTTCCAAAGCCACCAGTTTTGTTGCGATAGGTTAAGTATTTTTTTAACCGCGAAAAATGGTAAATTCGGCCATCTTGTACGTTGCTGCTTGTCTGGCAACCCTGCTTTCTCCTCTCGACGTTTGCAATTCTCGGAGCGAGAGAGGCTGCGCCAAGGCGTTCGTTGCTTGTAATGGGAGGCGAGAGGAGGAAAGGCGCATGGAGCAACGGAGTTGCAACAGAGCGGGCGTCTGCTCTCGTTCAGGCAACATTGGCGCATATCCTTTCCCGAATCCTCTCCCTTTGGCGCCGCCATTAAATTGCAAACGCTCTCCAGGTTTTGAGTTGCTCCCACCGCTCCCACCCTCACTTGAGCCTCCCTAATCAGCGGCAGTGATTCGAGCGACACGGTCTCTCGTCGGTTGCTTCTGCAGCGCAAGCTTTCGCTCCACGTGAGCTGCGGTCACCAGTAACTTAAGTACTGTCAAGACCGGTTATAACGAAGTCAAAGGAAATCGGAAATCACTTCGCTATATCTGCTTCTTCGTTATATATAATAAACTCATACAAATAACATGAAAAAAAAAGGATACCACGTGCTTTTAAGGGCACATGTTTATCGAGGCTTCCTTGCATGCGTCCTCTTATGTTGTACCGCAGCGAAGGCTAGAAGCGCGAGCTCACAGCGTTGGCAGCTGCCCCTGGTGCACGAGAGCTTGTGCCACCGAGATGTGCTCTAGAGCAAGGAGCTCGCGCTTGTAGCCTTTCCTGCGGTACAACACAAGATGAAACAAAGTATAGATCGGAGCAGCCTCTCGCCAACTGCAAGAAGCTTCGATTGAAAACAAGATCCTGCTACGTACGAACCGTGTCTACAGCTGCGACAGACCCGCGGAGGACGCCGGCGGTGGACGGCACTCTTTACATTTATGCGCACATCGTCGAGGATGACACGCTTTTGATTCATGGAGATTGCTTTCATCTTCCCCGTCGCAATGCCGGGACTCTTCACCGTTGAGTGGCGATAATTCGCCGAATCGGTGCTTCAGCAAAGTAGACTTTCGCGCAAGAGCGACCTCACTGACCAGACACCGACAAGGATCACGAAGCAAACAAAGCGCACACGACACCGAGTTCACGCTCAAGCTTGTCTGTCGTCGGTATAGAGAGCCTAGATTCAAGAGATGGGGCAACCGCTCGATCGGGGTCACGTGGTTTGTGGGCCGCATTTGCAAAACGAGCTGCAGGCATGCAAGAAGTCAAGACTCAAAAGCGTTCACCTCCTGCAAACGTGTCCGCCTCTTTGCCCAGTTTCCTTGCCACACTGGCCACGCGACAATCAAATACAGGATAGGGGGAAAAAAATCGGTGGCCGAGTGGTCTAGCGCACACCAGCTCGGAGCACGTGGAGCGAAAGCTCGCGCTGCAGAACCCAGGGATCCTGGGTTCAATCCCCACCCCTGCCCGTTTCGATCTGGATGAGCATCGTACCGGCGTGCGGTCGTGTATCACTACTGCGTGATGCACGTTAAAGACCCCAAGCTAGCAGTTTGTACTGCACTGGCTAAATTGCTCATCTACAGCTGGGAGACTCGTCGCCCGTTGAGGCAGACCAAGTTCTAGGCTGTATAAACATACATACAACACAATTTTTTTTTTTTTTTTTTTTCAAATACAGGCATACTTACTAAAGCCCCTTCAGGTTTCTAAAGTAGCGCAAGGTGCGTCGATGCACGAGGCACGTGCAACATGCAGCCCTTGGGAAGATCATGGCGGCACAGCGCAGCACTGAGCTAGACTTCAGACGCACTGTTCTTCCCATAAGTGGTGCGCGGCATGTGTCTCGGGCATTTCTACAACAATGAATGGCGCCACTTTTCCCAGGATAGAGGAGCTCCCTCTCTAAAATCTAGGCCCTCTCCGTCATCTTCGCCGGTACGTTGTCACTAACGCTCTGAACGCCCCTATCGGCATGCCACGGCGACTTCTCCGCTTGCAATGTGGTAAAGCCGCTTCCCAGATAAGGAGCGGGGAGCGGACAACGTTGCAGAGACTGCCACCAGTGGCCTTCTGCAGCCCGTTCTGGGCTGCGGCAGCAAAGTGCAGCGGTCCAAGACTTAGTAAACATTCCAAATTTTATGATTTTTTTTCAATTATCACAAAATTTCTTTTCACTATATCCGCGGGAGCCGCTCAATTTCCTCCGCTAAAAACAGACACAAATGCATTGAAAAAGTGCAAACGGGAATGGGAAATTGTGATATCGTTTCGCTGTAGCCGCTATTTCGTCATAACTAGGGTTCCGCGTTTTCGGTTTTTATTTCTTTAAAATTCGGCATACTTTTTTCGGTGTTTATTTTAAAATTCGATTTTCGTTTTTTTTTTTGTGTGTATATTTATTCCCAAAAAAGATTACCGGTTTTTTTCGGTGCATATAAAAGAAGCACCATTGGACACTGGATGAGATGATCCTTGTAGCTGTGATATTTGTGATCACTCAAAGACTAACACACAGATACATACGTGGTCTTCGCTACAACTTCCGTCAGGACACACCTCAAAATTGCGGAATTCGCGGGCATAATCTTCAGCGCGCTTCTTTTTCCTTCCCATTCTGATGACGTGACCGTCTGAGGTGATGGCCGTACAAAAACCAGCGGAATGGCAAAAACAAATCCATTGTATTTATGTTTTCAACCACAGGAAAGTTTGAGAGAAGGTGTTAAGAAAGGTATTGACGGCTTTCCTCGATGTCCTCTGTAGTGCATGAAGCGAAAAACCTTATACTAGCCCACATCCCCACTTTTTTGGGGGGACCGGGAATTTGACACACTAAGCCCGACCACAGAAAGGACACAGATGTCCCGCGAAGGCCAATCCAAGACCTCTTTTTGTTGCATGTTGAACCTTGGAAGAGGGCAACCACGAAGACGTCACACAATGTCGAACCTTGCAAAGCCCTCTCTCTCTCTCCCTCCCCCACCCACCTCGACGGGTCCCTAAAAAACTGACCTTTTTCGGTTAAAACCGAATCTTAGAAAACGAATTAGACGTACTTTTATCGGTTTAAACCGGAAACGCCGAACCTACAAACTGACCTTTTTCGGTTAAAACCGAATTTCCGAAAATGGATTCGGCGTACTTTTATCGGTTTTTATCGGTTTAAACCGAAAACTCCGAACCCTAGTCATAACCGACTTCGTTATAACCGGTCTCGACAGTTCGGCAAAGCAGCCCTACGTTGCTTGAATCTGTGCTTTCAAGGCAGAGCATTTAAAAGATGTCGGGCATGACTACTGAAACATGTTTACAGGAATATCTTTTTTACGTGTCATATACCTGGTGTTGTGCCTTTCTTTGTTGATTTGTCCAATGTCCTATTTCGTTTTTTTTTTTTCTTTTTTACATATTATTATTTGACTTTTTCATTTTTTTCCTGGCATTTGTGGCGGTCTTGTGGAAAGGCCGAAGGTCTCTCCACAAGGAACCCCCAGCAATCAAAACACGTGGTGCACCGTGTTTGGGCGAAAAAACCAACGCTCAGAAACGTCGATTCACGACAAATGGAGGTGGATTCGCAGAGGTTACGGGAACACCCGGGGCCGGAGAACGATGGCGAAGGCCGAAACGCAAGGTGAAGGCAACGAGCTTGGGTGAAGGACACTGAAGTCGAGGTCTGTGGCTTCGCACGTGCTTCCAGCTTTCTCCCGCCTCTTGTCAAATGTAACACGTCGACGTCACACATAGCAATTATTTGAGAAGATATTAAATAAATCGCATATAATTTGAATTCTACTAATTTAAAGTCTACATAAATAAACCTAACAAGATAATTGACTCGATTTATGTAGTCACGTGACCTTTTTTTTTTTTTTTTTTTTTTAATAGCCAATCAGAATTCTGCTCTTGCCGGGCGGGCCGGACGCCGGACATTTCGATCGGAATGAGCGATGAACTCCGTACGGTAAACCTGTGCGGTAAACCTCGTTCACTTGGTCTTCGTCATCGGCGGGCCCCGTTCGGGGACTGGATGCCCTTACCGTCACAATGGCATACCCCATAAGGCAGGCAGGCCCTTTCGTAGTGGCGGACACCTGACCGCTCTAGCCTTCCCATTCAATCTCGGCCGTTTGGCACCTAGGAGATCAACCACCTCGAGAGGTCCCCTCCCGAAAATACTACAACCACCACCGGCGGCTCGTCTCTTTACTTGTCGTTGCGAAAACGGGACTCGCGGAAGCCGTTACCTAACCTTACTCGATTCTGGAACTTTAGGATTCGAACCCACAGATATCCTTCGGCGTGGCTCGCGAGCGCTCCAGACGCGTCTTAGGCATTGTGAAGCTTCAGTAAAATAATAGCAGAATTATTATTATATTGAAACTTCTAAGTGTAATCAGCTTAGTAGAAACTACACCGTAAAATACCGAGAAGGCACCCAGATCGCAGTAAGCGCATTTCCACTACTTGCGAAACGTTTGAAAAATAAATAGGACATACCGAGCAGCCACCTCCTCTGCCTGCCACTTCTCCGAGCACACCGGTGCAAAGTGGTGAAGCCCACCCTATCATGGGCTCCTTTCGCATATTTGCACTCCGACGTAACAAACACCTATTCCTCAGTTTGTCAATATTATCTCCAAATTTTGGGTTGGTGCTTGCTCGGTATGTTGCAGTAGTATAGTTTGTATGCAATTCATTGTCACTTCTGAATTTGCTAGTTCTGCACACATGTAGCATAGTAAATATGTTTTGGTTGGTGGAAGAATTCGTTGCAAACTTGCCTTCCTGCTGGCACTCTATGAACGAAAGTGTGGGATGAATGGACTGCCAAAGATTGGTTGCTGAAAGTGGAGGATTAGCAGGACATGGTAGTTTTCTGCCAATGATTGTTCATCTTGTGTCAAAGGTTTACTCGACAGGAGAAGCCTCTTCATTTATTTTGTGTGCAATTCCAGGCAGAATTGTGAATGCCAGTGAAGATGAGTTGAAACAAGCTCTGTAGATTGTTCAAGTTTCCCATAAATAGAACATGTTTTCTTGAATAGGTATTATTGCTTTTGATGGTTTTTCACTTTAGTGGGGAGCTTCCACACCCTGTCTGTGATAAAATGTCAAGGTTTCTAGAGCAAACATGCAATATTAAATATTTTAAGATATGTTTTTTGTTTCGGTATTCGTAATGTTTGTCTCGCACACGGCTCTCCTTTCTGATCATCTATTAAACTTCATAGGTGTTAGTATTGGTTTTTCTCGCCACTTTAAGTTTAAGGGGGGACATGGCCTGGGAGGGTCAACTTTTGAACCGTTCCCTCAAATTGATTCAACCTTCTTGTATTAAAAAAAAATAATTGCAATCTCCAAAATGTTTGGTTTAATGTGAAGTTGAATACCCATAATGCAAGTTAAAGAGGCACTGACACGTCAAAATCATATTTTTTTTTTTTTATTCTCCGAAACGATTGAAAACGGTGCCGGGACATTACCCTCAAAATTCGAAACTTGGGAATTCAGTATTTGTGAATTAAAAAAACAATTTCCAAATGCCGAATTTGAAGTTCCCGCGCGATCCCCGCCAGTGCAGTCGGTCAAATTTTGCGGTCTCCTGCGACTCGACTTTCTCTCGGACCTCCGCTGGCCCGATGCGAGGAGCAGGCGAGCTGGCGCGCGGGAAAAAAACGGTTTCTTCCCCAACTCGCCGATCTGCTCGAGCACCGCCAAGTTTTCTGAGGGTGGACACACATCTAGGAGGGGACATCTCACCGAACTCTGATTTTTGGTATTTCAAAAAGAGGGGCCGTAGTGCGTTCGCAATTGCGTCAAAAAACATGTTTTACGATTGCCGTTATTAAATGTTATAGAAATGTCACCTACAAAGCTTCTAAATTTCCTGATTTTTGACGTCACCGATCAAAAGAAGCGAGGAGGTAGCGGCGGGAGATTTAAACGCCAAAAATAAAAAGGCGCGCGCGCGCGGAAAATTTTTTTTCGCGATGCGGTTTCTTTTGCGTGTCTATGACTACAACTTGCGTCGTTTTAGACAATAAAAAAAAAATACGACCTTTGGGGTGTCAGTGCCCCTTTAAGGCAAAAATTGTAGAAAATGCTATTCTAGAGAAAAATATCCAAAAGGGGTCGCTACAACATCGTAGAGACTAAAGCCCCTCTATCCTGGTAAAAGTGGCGCCATTCATTGTTGTAGAAATGCTCGAGGAACGTGCCGCGCACCACTTTTGGGAAGAACATGGCGTCTGAAATCTAGCTCAGTGCTGCGCTGTGCTGCCATGATCTTCCCAAGGGCTGCACGTTGCACGTGCTTCGTGCATCGACGAACCTTGCGCTACTTTTGAAACATGAAGGGGCTTTAGTAGAGACGTCGCCTCCATCCGGTTGTTTTGTCGTGTTATGAGTGCAGACGACATGTTACTGCCCCAACACACCGCGTCTCAACATACGTACCGGTCGTCTGCAACCGGTGCTGGCGTGCACTCTCCGCGACAGGAGAACATGTCTCCTACGAGCCGCTGAGCTCAGGTCGGCCCTACCCCCGGAGCTGACCGCAGAGATTCCTGAGGACAGGTACTCCATAAAAGAACTTTGTCAATTGATACCCCGGGAGGATGGCTGGCACCTGTGACCTATCTCCTGTTGGCTGGGAGCGCCTTAGTGCTGATAGTTTTTCCGTCGCTGGGTGCCGGCCGGCGCGAGCTGTTGATCGGATGCGGGTGTTGTGTCGGTGTTAGGCTGGGACTCCTGTCCAGCCGGTACGATGATGCGGCACTCGTGTCCGGTCTGTGCTTGCGCTGGCCGATATTCGTTGGCGGAGGGCTGTCGGTGCTGGGCGTTCTTGTCTGGCGGGTTTTACCCTCTAATTCAGCGCAACCCCCCCCCCCCCCCCCCCCGGCCCCCTTTTTTTATTTTTATTATATATATATTGTATCTATCAATTGCCTCCAGGTGGGCGGCGAGGGCACACACTGTGCATGGGCTCCCTGCTTTTCCTTGTCGCCTGCACGCCTGGTGTGAACTCACTCGAGTGCAATAAAGAACTATTGAACTATTGAACATTTTGCCACAGGTTCTCTAGGCCACTGTAGCTACGGGGCACCACTTCCACTCCAGAAGTCTTCATATAGCCTCTTTGCCACCGGCGTTCACACTGGTTCACACGGGACATCTTTTTCGCACCTCATCAGGGCGTCGTCACGTTGAAAACAGGGATCACGTGCCCACATACGCGCCCCCTACCTCCCTCCTTTCCTCAGCTTCTCAGTTCCTGTTTGTTTTTATTTTCATCGCGTTCTCCTCTTTCACTCCAGGGCATTCCTCTCTCTGCATTTTGTTTGTTTGTTTCTTCTTTTTTTTTTTCGCTACAAGCTGGAATTTGGACAACGCGCTGAATGAATGAATGTGTAACGTGCGTGCTAACGTCCAGTTGCCGGTGAAGCAGTTAAAACCTTCCTTTGTAGTTGCCGGTCTTAAGGAACGTGTTTGTTTAACGCAAATTTTTTTCCATGGTTTTTCCGCGTAAAACTGTTTTTTTGGAGAATAGATGTGACCGAATGCCTTCAGGGGTCGTGTTTTGCTTACACATTTGATATTTTAGAATTGTTTATACAATTAGATTTTTCGGGGGACAACTGATCGTTTGATCACTATTGATTACTTGGAGTTACTAGTCCCACTTTGATGAGGCGTAATTGATTACTCTTTTTGTAACCTCAAGTTATTGTGGCGCACTCGAATTTATTTTAGCTGAAGGGACATTTTGTTTACCCTTTCTTATTACTCGGCTTAACATTGCTATAGTTCAGATGATAAAAGTACAATTGCAGTTTATGATTACTCTTTTGATTAATACTTCGTGTTATTATTGCTACAATTGATCTATAATGAACTCAGTTGACGTTATTATTCCTCTTTTGATTACTTCGAGTTACTTTAGAACCATTGGCCATAATTTCGAATTAAATGCCATTGTGATGACTCTTCATTACGTTAAGCTATTGTTCAACGAATTGAATTTTTATGTGATGATTATTGACATTTTAATTACTCTTGATTACTTTGAGTTACTCTCAATTCAATTGACTTTGATTTGGCCTAAGTGACATTTGGTGAGTCTTGTTTACTTTGTGTAATTATAGTGACAATCTATCGGTTGTGTGCTCAATCATACATTAGTAATAGTATTTTGATTACTTCGAGTTACTTTTGATCCAGAGGACTTTAATTCGGCCTCATTGATATTGCGACGACTGTTTTGATTTTTTGGGGCAAATATTTAACAAGCCTATTTATTATTAGCTCAATTGACATTAGAATTACTGGTTTGATTACTTTGAGTTACTATTGGCCGAATGGACTTTAATTCAGCCTAATTGACATTTTGACTACTCTTTTGATTACTTCGTGCTATTATAATGAACTCAGTTGACATTATTATTACTCTTTTGATTACTTCGAGTTACTTTTTAACCCAGTGAACTTGAATTCCACTGAAATGACATTAGAATGACTGTTTTCATTACTTCGAGCTTATCTTCATACAAACTTATTTATTATGAGCCTAATGTATAATATGATTACTCTTTTGATTACTTTGAGTTACCTTGACCCAATGAATTTGTTCTATTTCACAATTTGTTATCTCTTCTGATTACTTTGAGTTCACATTCAACCAATTGGTTTTTTAAGAGCTCTATTCGCATTTTTATTACTCTTTTGTCCCGATTAATCTTAATTCGGCTTAATTGACATTGTGATGACGCTCATTATTTTCTGCTAATTTTCAACTAATTGATTTATTGTGAGCATAATTGACATGATTATTACTTTTTTTTCACTATTGACCCAATGGGCTTTAAATCCACCCAATAAACATATTGGTGACAATTTTGAGTACTTGGATGTTATTGCACCACCAATTTATCTATCATGAGCTCAATTTTCATTGCTATTACTCTTGATTATTTCGAGTTACTATTGACCCAACAAACATTAATTCGGCTTAATTGACAGTTTGATGACTCTTGATTGCTTTTAGCTAATATCAAACCAATTGTGTTCTTATGAGCTAAATTTGCATTATGATTACCCTTTTGATTGGTTTGAGCTGCTATTGACCCAGTAGACCAGTCTGCTTAATTGACAGTTTGGTGACTATCTTGTTTACTTTGGGTCATTATACAGCCAATTTCATAATTATTAACTAAATAGATAATTTAATTACTTTTTCGATTACTTCTATTCAGTGGCGTCACGAGGGTCAGCAGCACCCGGGGCGGTAGCCCGCCGCGACAGCCCCCCCCCCCCCCCCCCCCGCTCTCGTGGCCCGCCGACACCCCCCTGCGCCCTGCACCCGGGGCGGTCCGCCCCCCCCCCCCCCCCCTCCTTGTGACGCCACTGCTTCTATTACTTTTAAGTTATTTTGGGTGGCACTTAGATTAAATAGACCTATTGCTATATTACCCAAGCATCAAGGAGAATGCAGGGATTGGTGCACGCGCTGCACGTGCTGGCCTCAGCAGCAGTGGCGTCACGAGGGTCAACGGCACCCGGGGCGGTAGCCCGGCTCGACACCCCCCCCCCCGCGACTCCCCCCCCCCCCCCCCGCTTTCGCGCGGCCAGCCGCGACTCCCCCCCCCCCCCCCGCTTTCGCGCGGCCCGCCGCGACTCCCCCCACCCTCGCTCTCGTGGCCGGCCGCGACACCCCCCTGAGCCCTGCACCCGGGGCGGTCCGCCCCCCCCCGCCCCCCCCCTTGTGACGCCACTGCTCAGCAGTACTAATTTTTCTAAAGCGAGTACCTAAAACAAATGGCATCTTGCACGCGCGTACGTCAACGCTTTATTTTGGTTATTTACTTCGAATCTTTTATACGGGGAAGGCGTGCGCGTGTGGCGCGTGGAACACCAATCCCTGCATTCTCCTTGATGCTTGGGTCTATCGGCCGTCGCTTGGACTAAAATGAGCGGGAAAACCTGTAGTAGCCCAAGGGTATGATTATGCGATCGAGAATATCGAGCGTTGACTTCTCTACAAATTGTACAAAGCATTCGTTTAGACGTTTCCAGGGTTCATTATTCTTTGAATTCGGGGGTATTTTTTCGGGCTTTATTTTACACCAAATTTTGTTGTTTTAACCTTGTCGAGATTTTTTACGTACCTCCGGAGCACGTCCGTTATCCGACATTGCGCGCGCGACCCCACGAACGTGGTTTCGTTTTGCAAAAATACTCCACACGCCCCTCCTGCCGGTTTGGCGAGCCAGCAAGCCCGCCAAACCAGCAAACGCGTTTGAACCTTTGAACAGACACCGGAACCTAATTGTCTTGCTTCTATTGGCCGTGACGTCTTCAAATTTCAGCCAATAATGGTGCTTCCAATGTGTTCTCTTTCTCTCTTTCTCGCCAACGGCAAGCGGAGGAGGCCAGGAAGTGCCCTGCAGCCAAGGACCTTCAATATAAATGCTTCTAGAACAATAAAATATAATTAGATTAACAATAAAATAAATAAAACGTACTTATATATTATATTATGCGTTTTATTTGACCATTGTCAGAGGTGTAGTGTATGATTTATCGACCAATAATGGCCCGGAGCGGCCATGGATGTAAACATGGCCGGTTGGTGATGCGGTCTTTGGGAGTGCAATATTGGATAGGTTTATATTTTCCACTCGTTACCATGCTGTTTCGGTTAACGTAAAGAAGTGATGAGTGCAGCCAAATCATCCTCTGATGTTCCGGGCGACAGCGACGGCGCATTCCATTTCAAGTCCGGTGAGGCTCTTTTGTGTTTGTAGAACGAGCGCGGGGGGTTCTTCTCTAGCCTAACGGTACATGTCAGATCGATTCTCGTTCGTGTTTCTGGCGTGCTGCTATTAAAAGATGAGAAGTGGCCTTCGGAGCAGGAAGGTGTCGCTATCCTCAACACTGCTGGTTACCGTGGTTTGGCGCTGTCACCGGTCTATATTTAGAATCCTCCTCAGTATTTCTTGCTGTCATGAAATCGGCGCCCTCCGCGTCGGAGGCATCATCTATCCATGCAGTGTAACGCCTTGCTATTCAACTGCCAGTTTTGCAACCCCAGGTCGTGATTGCGAGAGCCCTGGACGCGCTTGGCGACAGTTGTTTGGATTGTATTCTTGTGATAGAAGAGGGAGCTCATCTTTCTGCCATCGAAAAGCTGATCCCCAACGTGTCGTCATGCGACTGTTTTTCCTTTTGTTTATTTTGCGTCTTTTCACCCCGTTACTTGTGACTGGTTTGCTCCATCCGCAGGCAACGATCCCCTGCGAAACTCTTGTGGGATTGGTAATTTCGAGATGAGCGTTCGACTTTTCTTTCATTCCCTCCATGGGTTTCTGCATTGATGGCATCAGTTACTGACACCGATGCCAACTTCACCGTTTTGGTTCGATACATGTGTATGTTCTTGATCTTGAGTTCGGCAAAAGTGCTCTCAAAAAACGTTAGGAAAAACAAAAAAGTTATTTGGAAGGTTTTATCTTTATTGACTGGTTAACTGTAACTCTAGTTGTAACTGTAACTAGTTGGAGCAAAGAAACTTCACTCGATTCGTCAAATTCTGAACTCTGGAGTAGCGACCTGATGAGTTAGAATCTGTTCAATGTATTCTTTGCTACCTGAGACTCGCAAAAGTCAAAATAAATATTATTATAATTGGAATTCAATCAGGTTTATGTCTTCACCTGGTAGAAATAAAATTTTGGTAAGGCATTAAAACGTTTGTTGTCTAAATATACAGACCTGTCTGCCTTATTTAGCATTTGTTGATTAGAAGCTTGACACTAGATGTATGAGGAGAAATCAATCAATCAACACCAGATAGGAAAGAGTAGAGAGAATGGCAACATATAATATTGTTTGACATTGCTTTCAGCTTCCCTTTACAGTTGTGATGGATCACAGTAGGGCCTACAACAATGAATAGGAATTTCTATGACTCTTTCTTTCTCTCTTAGGCTATCTCTTGTGGTTCTTCTAAATTAATCTTGTCAGGCCAGAATATATGGTGAATAAATTTAGCAAAAAGTTTTTTTTTTTTTTTAATCTCTTTATATAGGGTGTTATAAATCCAGGGAGTCATAATAAATTTGTTTAAAAAATCAACACCTGCATATGGCAATATCAGATTTTCATCAAAGGCATCTTTTAATGGTGGATTTTACCTTGTGAAATTTTGAGGTGTAGCTTCCTTCTTGCAAAAAATAGCAACACCCTTGACATTGTCGGCGGCATATTCTGCTGCAGACGGCTGAGATAACCAAAGGTTGTGCTTGTGGTGCCGCCTCCCAGTGGGTGCAGTAAGCGGATGATGGCACTCGGTCGAAAGCAGATAAGGCCGTCATACACTTGCTGCGTCAATCACTTTAATTTAGTCAGTTGTCTGTGTCTTGCATTGACAATGTCAAGAGTGGATGCTGATTCTTGTTTTTCTACAGGAAGGAAGCTACACCTTGAAATTTCATGATTTTAAATGTACCATACAATACACCTTTCATGAAAATTTGAAATCGCTATCTGCAGGCACTGATTTTTCCAGCCGACTTTAGAGCAAGCGTCGGGATTCATAATATCCTGTATATGTGATGCAACCTGTCAGGAAAAAAAAAAAGGAAGAAAGGTTAAAGTATGACTGTATCATTACATCAAAACTCAAATGGTCAAGAGATTGGTGACGGTCCTCCATATGGGATTTCATGTAGAGGTTTCCTTAAAGAGGTACTCCGGCCGTTTTTTAAGCTACCCAAACAAATTGAATTTTCTGACTACCCGGACTTTAGTCTTCACTCTATGCTATTTATTTTCTCGAAATTCAAAATAGCAATTGAGAAAACCATAAATGAAGATGATACCGCAACCAGCATTCAAATTTTCGTGCGCTCTCCAGTGGTGTGACGTCACAAATGGTACAGACTTTCAGGTCATGCAGGTAGTCTTAACAGGGTATGTCGAGTGTTTTTTTGCGTGCTTCTCAGTGAATCAGCTACCAAGCATTGTTTTCCCACCATCAAACGTCTTGTAATTGGTTAGGAGCATGGCTTACTGCCCGCTTTGTACCATTTATGTTGTCACACTTCAATGTTGCCAGTAGGGGTTCCCGGTTTGAAAAACACGATGAAAACGAAATTAGAAAATTCAATAACTTCGCGAAATGTTTTCCTTTTCACACAATACCTTGGGAACTGGTAGAGCCGTGTCTATCGGTGTCTCGAGCCAATTTTGAGGCAAATCAGCGACCATGAAAAAATCGCCGGAGTACCCCTTTAACTGGTATGCTTTTTTTTTTCTCTTCTTTTTGGCAGGATCATCGAGGATGATGGAAGGTGCACATGAATTGTTACCACTGTTGCAGGAGAGGCTCATTATCCTCACAGGTTTGTTATTTTGGTTCTGCTATTCTTGTAGTTGAACAGATGTTCAATTATCAAGAGCTGCTATTTGCATGAATCAACTTGAATCGTCGAAGGATGGCTATCTTGGCACAGTAGTGGCCCTTGTCAAGATAATAAAAGAGGGCATCCAATATTAATAAAATAAATAAGTTGGGTCTTGGAATAACTTATAAGTAGTCCATATTTGAATCTGACCAATATGTTCTAGGCAGTGATAATCTAATAACCTCACAATGTCTAGGCAGTGATAATCTAACAACATTGCAATTCCTTTTTGAGCAGTTCGTGAGACTTGATTTTTTTAGTGCTATAAAGTGATATTTTTGTTTCACTTTAACAAATCAACGGCTACTCCTATAAAAAGTACCTTTGAAATCAAGGTAGAGGTCACATAAAAGCACGTAGAAATCATGTTTCTTTGCTCTCGACATTTGTTTGCTCCATTCTGTATTTCAATGATCAAGCAATATTAGAAGTGTACTTTCCATTCTATAATGTTGGAGCTCCGGCGTCAATCGGAACATTTTTTTTACTAGACATTTTCTGAAATTGAGCTTAGAGCAGCGAGTAAATTTCCCCAGAAAATTTTAAATAATTTTAAATCGTAGAAATACTATAAAACGGAAACCGAAACTATCATGCTACTTTACTGGTCCGCCAACTTGTTTGCGACGTTAGATGTTGAATAAACATCAGCACATGGGCAGCTTGAGCCTATTTTGCCCAGTGTCAGAAGCAGTCAGAAGGCTGTCGCTAAAGGACCACGACTCATCAAGCTTGTCTTAGTCAAGCCATGATCAGCAGATGTTTTAGGATTTTCAGCACGAGATTTTAGACTATTCACCATTCGCATTCAATCCGTTGGCATCGCCTCCTAGTGGACCTCCCGTGGGGGCAGCATTTGCGGTCCGCCGACATGAAAACCCAGCTGCCGCTTTGAAGCAGAATGGCCTGGAAGGTTTTATTTGCTAGCAGGGTGCGAACTGTTTTCTAGCACGACGCGAATGCTAGGAGCTGACGTTTGCATCGGACTGCTTGGGCCCACTTCTGTCGCAGAGACTTCTCGGTCAGGGATCAATAAGATGTCACTCTGCTGCATTTCTTTCTGGTGTTATTGCACCCCACAGCCAATCACCAATTTCCCCTACCCTCCATCGCATGCCACAAACTGCCTAACTAGATGCAATTTGCAAAACCACAGACGCTCACTATCACTACAATGCACAGCGCCGTGGTGTAGGGAGCGTCGTCTGCTCTCAGATACATTTGACGTCACGAGTGCCCCTTCTCGTTGTTGCCAGCAGAGTGGCAGCAAGTGATTCGGAGGTGTACACGTAAACTTAAAAATTCCTTTTCTGGAAAGGAAATGAATGTATTCATTATTTTGATTAAATATTTTATAGACATACTCACAGGTAGATATCTCATACATGCTGAAAATTTTATAAAAATTGTTGTTTTCGTTACATTTGAGCAGAGGTTCCCCAAAATAAAAGTGTAAAGTTTTTTAATCGTCTAGATTTGTGTGCATCCATGTGACTGAGGCAACGAAATTGATGCAACCAAGAGCAAGTTGCACCATTGCCCAGATGCACTGCAGAGAAGCTCACCTGCTGAATTGTATCAGCCATACTTTTGATAAAATGCATCGAGATTACAAAGAGAGATAATTTGGCAAACTTCCTAGGCAGTCATCTTAAAGTGATGTAAATGTGGTACGTTATGTAAGTGCAGTGCATTGTCTGGATCACTAAACTGCCGCTGCATTTAGCCACTGACTGTTAGAGCTCGGAAGTAAAATTTTCTTTCTAGCCGGGCCGTAATCGCCCATCCAAACATGCAGGGCTTGAGACAAGCCTAATGTAATAAGTTGTGTGCTTTCAGGTGGCAGAGACCTTCGTGGTGGCCCTGTTCTCACATTTCCAGCAAATTCTAGGACAGACAAGTTAAGGCCTGAGGAATTGCGAAAGGTTTTAACCTACCTGTCCAGCATACCTTGGTGAGGCGTTTTCTCGATTCAAAGATGCCTTGGTACTTCCGAATGTGTCGAGTGTCTGGTTCCATGGCCACATATCCAGAAACCCGATGCTTGGCGGCATATTTCCACGAATTAAGATCAACATGATTGTCTATTTGTATCGCATTCCCCCAGTGCAGCAAATATCCATTACTCAGCAATTGATTTCATGTTTTCCTTTTGCTGGACACAATACGTTCTTCTTGTTGTCGGCTTTCACTTTAAAAGGTTTTGTTAAAGGGATGGTGAAGTGTCTTAAACAACCTATAGTATTTACACGATGGAGTGATGTGCAGAAAGGCTCTGTGATATTTGGTGATGCTTTTTTACAGTGAGGAGGCGAGAGAACTGGGGTTTTCAGTGGTAATCGACATGCGAGGATCGACGTGGGTTGTTGTCAAACCAATCCTGAAAGTTCTCCAGGTCTGTGACATTGAGGAAGATTTTGTTTTTATGTCTAAGATTGCGAGTCGTTTTGTTGATAAATATGATTGCCGAGGAAATCATCTCAGTTGTACCATTTTCTCAAACTAACATTTGAGATTTAGACGTCTTCAAAAGGAGTATGCACTCAATTTTTGTTGATAATATTGGAGTTCATTTAACCTTTCATTTAGTGATGCATTTTCATTAAATTCCATTTTGACCGCAGCTTATTTGTCATATTTTGCAAATGTTTCTTTGGTAGGAGTGTTTTCCTGCTAAGATTCATGCGGCCTACATCATAAAGCCTGATAACTTCTGGCAGAAGCAGAGAACGAGCATGGGCAGTTCCAAATACAAATTTGAGGTATGTGCTTTTATTATATTCTTAATCTAGGTATTTACAGCTATTGGAAATAACCTCTGGTAGTTGACTTAAACCAACTTGTTCTGATTTGCAACATTTCCTCAGTGCTACAATTAACCTGTATGAGATTAATCGATTCTACAGCCAACTAAGTCTTTCAAACCAAGCTTTACTAATCAAGCACCTTCACTTCAAGCACCTAAATACTAGCTATGTGTTCTTATTGCTGAGAATTCTATAATTTATACTAGTACTTTAAAGAGCTGTGCAATGATTTTCAGACTTCGACCCAATAGTTGTCTAACACTTATAGAATGAAGAATAGAAAACAATTTTTGCTTGCATGTGCTAGTTTTTTTTCTTTTTAATGAAACAAATGGAAGTTTGTGGCATTCCCAAGTTTATGGTACCCTCAACTTTTGCACCGTCTTCCGAGTCGCGTACACAGTGACCTGACCATGGGGAACAGCAAGCATCGTTTTAGGTTCTCGCACATGCTCACAAACTTCCTTTGTTTTCTTGTGGTCCGGAGGTTTCCGCCTTGAATCTGCAGTCAGTAGCTGACCTTGGATTAGCAAGAAAACAAGTGTTAAAACACATTTTTGCCCGTTCGTCACAGAAGCAGTGGAGAGGAGAGGGAAGGTTTTTCTTCTGGCAGATGGTGCCAGCCACAGACGCTTCATCGAAGGATTCTTAACAAAGATAAATGGTTTCTGATAGACCTATTTATATTTAAACGACAAGATTTATAAAACTCAGCTTTAAACTGAGCAGATAATTGCACAACTTGCTAATTCATTACAGTGTAACTCGTGACGTCATGCTGTGGTTTCCCATGGCCGCCACACATTGCTTTTTTTGCTTTGCGATTACACGGTAGAATCGCGGTATATTCAGGGGAAAATTAACATGTTTTCTTTTACTTGTGCCAAGACAAGCAAAATAAGAGTAACACACTTCAGATTCTTGCAACATTTAAAATGTTTGCATTGCCCCTTCAAAACTGAGGAAAGATGGTAAGAGTGCCTTTTGGCGTGAATTGAAGACTACTAATTACTTCAGTTCTGTGTATACAGTGATGATTCTCAAATGAATGTACAACATATGAGGGGGTGGGGGGCGGGGGAGAGAGATCACAGTGCCCTTCGTTTACTGGTATGCAGTATATCAGGATGGTTGTCTGTTATTGTCTCTTATTTTTTTATTAAGTTGCATTTGTTCTACATTTTCACAGCATTGTTGTGTTTGAGCAGGAACTTGAAAATAACAGGTGCTTTCAAGTGGTAAAGGGAGCAATCTTGTGTGTAAATCATAGAAGTCCTCATTTGGTGTGCCAAGGTCAATAAGAAGATGGGCACTGCATAATGGTATAATTCCTAACCATGTTGTGCGTACATTTTGACATTATTGTGTGGAGTAAAACATTTCTATTGAGATTTCTTACCCTATGGCCCCTATGACTTTTGCAACATTACATTCTAGTCATTCTATTAGTATCATAGGAGAAACTATTTCTGGGACCTTGAAATTCTTTGAGCTTTATTTTCTGTGTGACATGGGGCAGGATTTGGTTTTCTATAATCTTGTTCAAGCATTGTAGATTAAATCGAGCTTATTATAAGGACTGGCATCAGTGTTTTTTAAATATTTTGCAAAATTTTGCTATCAGAGCCAAGTGTTGGAGGTGTGTTTGCATGATTGAAATATAAGATATGTACAATATAAGTTTTGACCTCTTTTCTTAGCTTGGGTAAGGTAGCTCAGCATTGTTGGGTTAAGTGTGCTACTTTTCTAGAGCTGGTAGTTGGAGGAGTGAAGGAAAACAATGTTTGCATTTCTTCCAGACAAACATGATATCCCCAGAAGCACTGCTAAAGTATATTGACCCATCACAGTTAACATCAGATTTGGATGGAACTCTACCCTATGATCATGGCCAATGGCTGGAACTTCGAATGGTAAAGAATTTATGATCTGAGGAGTTAGTCTGGAACAGTGAATTGTTTAATTATTTTTTTATCGCTTTGTAAGTCTACCTACTGCCGTGAAACTGCTTCTATTTTACAAACCAACAGCGTACCTGATAATCAAAATATTGTTAGCATTGTCTAATGCTAATAATATTTTGTTTTACAGATACTGTCATTGGGCTCTGCTGTACAAAGTATATTGCTTTCGTTGTCATGTGATTTCAAAGTTCCTGCATCCTACAAAACCTTGGGACTTGCTAGTTACTTGGGATTATTTAAAACCGTGATTTATTTCTGGTATTTTTGGCACTTGCAGATAATATTTAGAAACAAAATACTTCAGAATTCTAGACCTTAGCAGCCCTTGCACAATAAAACCCCAATCAGCCAATCAATTGAAAGAATCTTTTTTGCTGCATTCTTTTACATTGTATGCCCGTGCTTAGTACTGTCCTTAGTTGCTCCAGTGAGCCACCTCGATGCCTCTGAGGCAAGGTGCTGGCCAGAGATCCCAGTTGGCAGGTTCGAACCCTGACCTAGGTGCCCGCAGTCTCACGATGGCATATTGCAGAGATGTGGCCATGTAACCGTTAGGCTGAACAGAAAAATATACCTAGGTGGTCAAAATCAATCCACAGTATACCCTGCTGGGGCGTACCAGGTTCCCTTTGTTGGTTTGTTGCATAAAGAACGCCCCAAAATGTATTAGTTATCTTCAACTGCTCTGCTGTTCTGCGTGCCCACTTTCCGTTTTATTTGTGGTGATTTGGATTACCCCGATCGTTCCAGGCTTTAGAGAAATTCCTTTGGAAGACTAGTGAATTGCTGGAACGCTTGGAGCTCATGAAGGAGGACCTTGTAAGCAACAAGTTTGCCGAGGATGTTGCCGGCGCCAAACGTATGATCGAGGACCATCTGAATGCAAAGAAACGGGTCCTGCAGATCCCAGTTGACGAGGTAGATCTGGAAGGGCAACAGGTATTGCACAGGTGGGCATGTTCTCTTTTTTTCCCAGCTGGGAATGCATGGGAGGCAGGGACCTGATGTTCATCAGCGTTGTTGAAATGATTTAAAGGACTATCATTCTGAATGTAGTGGGCAAATAGTTTTGTGTGACATTTGGTTCTTTATTGATGCAAAGTAAAGAATATTGTTTTCATCGAATGGCATATGTCTTTCTACAGTTGACTCTCAGTAATTCAAAGTCGCTTTATTTGAATTTTCGGTTAGCTTGAAGCAGGAGCGTGGTTCCAATTACACATGCAAGTCTATGGAAAAAAATGTGCGGTAATTGGAAGTTTAGCTTCTGGGACTGGTTAATTCGAAAGATTTTTTTTACATGCTCGAGAAGTTTTGGCAACTCTGGTAGCATAGTACAATTTTGGTTTTTCTTTGGCAAAGAAACTGCTGAGGGTGTCCTAAGAAGGGTTTCCAATTTCCAGAGCATAATTAATACTGCGCGTCTTCGCTAGCGGAATACTGTGCGTCTCCCTTAGCAGAGGCAAGCAAAAGTCAACTTCCGGCGAGTACTAAATAAAAAGCAAACAACTTGAAAGTTTTTTTTTAAGTATGTTTAATTTGATGCGTTTCACTGTCCCTGTGAGCTTTGAATTATCGAGAGTCAACTGTAGTATGTTTGGCCTCTTCCTCATGTAACCTCTGTTTGTTTTGTTATATGCTATGATATGTCTTGATGAGTGCAGTCTGACTAAGCATACAAACAAAGGGATATATTATTTATGAAGATGGCGCATCTTCTCGCGAGTGCTTTAATGAACAACTTGGCATTTTTTCATTCTTCTCTAATTGGAAGCAATGCTTCAGCAAGCAATAGTAAAGCTTTAGATGCAGCACCCCATGGTATATCATACAATGTTAAAAGTAATGGACCAACTTTTGGTCAGTGTTTCCTGCATGATATTCGCTGGACTGCCGTTTTTGGAGTAATTTTGCATGACTAAAAATGAGTCAATAAACAAATGCCCAATAGACCCTTTTCAAAAGTCAGTCAAGCAACCATGAGATAGCTACGCTCACGCCATTACTGCATTGTTTGCTACAGAAGTGACGCTACAGAAGCAAGTCATTCAGTGTCAGTATCACGACTGCAAAATTTTTTTTCTAAAATTTTATATATTCTATTTGAAGAGCTCTTGCAGCGTCACGACAAGCACGGACGCAATTGCCCCTGCAGAAAAAGTATTTTGCATTGCTTCGTTGTTGTGCAAATGCCTTGGAGGAAACTTCCAAGAACCTGTGAAACAGAGTATGGTGTGTTGCAAGATCATAGACCACTAGATCAACGTTGCCACAGCTCTGACTACTTGGTGGTGGCTCATAAGAGCAAGCTCGTGGCAACTAAGAAGAAATCCATCTCACAACTGCTCATGGAGTTGACGATGATGAAGAAAAGTGCTGTTCCCATGAGTTGCTTTTTCAAGATGATCTATTCAATGTATGTCTTTCAACCTCTAAGTGGAGAACGCATGCCTGAAGATCTCAAATGCATTGTTGCACACTGCATGAGCAGCACAGTGCAATACTAGGACGTTGGAGCCAGATTTGCAAGAATCTGGGAGTGCCCATCAGGGTCTTGTGGCTTGTACATGCCATTAATGATTATTGAGCTTGATTTAATGGGCTGTTAGTGTTGTAATAGAGCTCCTATATAATGTCGGACGCTGTTAACGCTAGAAACAATCGCCTTGCACGCACAAGTGGGGACTGGCTGTTGGATCTGCGTGACCTGATATCTTCCTATCGTGCATTTTTGACCTGTATCTTCAAAAGGAACATTTTTTTGTTTTTCATCTTGTGGTACTTTTTTGGTGCATTTGACGATGTAGCAGTGGGTGAGCATATCACGGGTAAGCACACCATCGCACGATTCCAGAACTTGATGACACAGTTATGATAGATTTCGTGAAGTTGGCACCACCGGCAACAGGGGCTCTGACTTTTGAGAAGGGTCCATTACTAGCCTCGATCGTCGGAAAGCATCAAAAGGCAATGAACCTTGGACTCTTTACTAGATGTGGATAGTGGCACAGAAAATTTTGAATAGGTGAAACAGCGAAAATGGTTGAGGCTTAGTTGTTGTTTATTGCGCCAGCTGTGCATGACGTCTGGTTGCTCGAGCGAAGCGTCTGGTGTGCACAGGCTGGGCATGGGCAGCAGCGGGGGTGGCAGCAGCGATTCTGGCTACTCGGGCGGCCGGGAGAGTGGATGCGGCTTGACCCAGGACACGGCAGGCCCCCAGGTCGTGCGTCTGCTAGAAAGCCTGCGCGTGGCCCGGCAGCACGTGCTGCAGCTCTGGCACGTGCGCAAGGTGCAGTTGGACCAGGCGTTACAGCTGCGCCTCTACCAGCAGGACGCGCAGAAGGTCGGTGGGACCTCTCTTTTGGAAGAGTGCTTGCTCATTACATACCGTCTGGGGTCGCATTGAAGCGAGCTGGGGCAGTCAGTGGAAAGGACCACCTGTAAACATGAGGAATGCTCCTCTTATTTTCTAGTGTCTCATGATATTGGCAGGTACGGTGACACGTCTCTCAGGTTACTTTCATAGCTTGACATTTTAGTTGTCCAAGTTTGTGTTGTCTATAGATCTTGGAGGTTCATGCTTCGATCGCTTGGTGTCATTCTTTTGCCTGAATGGCATGGTAGGCCATTTCTAGTTGTCTAAGAAATTGCGTTTTACAGTTGGTAGTGGTCACGAGATTACCGTGATTGACATGCTGAAGAAGCAAATTTTGAGTGAGAAAGAAAAATGGCACCGTGATATTTCTCATGGCACCGTGATATTTCTCATTTGTTGTTGGCTCCTGCTCTAGGGTTTCAGCTTAGTGCAGTGGGGCTTGTTGGGTGACGTGCTCCTCCCATGGGCATGTTATTGTTTTGCGCCTGGCAGCCCGACCCTCAACCTTGCGCTCACTAATTACAAAAATGAAAACTTCCTTTTTACTATTACATATATGTAGTTGCCAGGCTTGTCGTTCGCTTTGTAGTGAAAGGTCCAAAGGGGGTTTTCAGACCGATATAAGAAGACATAAAAATGTTTGTACAGACAAGTAGCTTTTTGGAGCAAGATGGAAACTACATTCCACTTATTTCTTGCACTTGGACAATTGCCCTAAAGCTAAATTGTGTGGGTGACCATAATCTCTTCGGGGAAGAAAACTGGACACTCAAGGCAAAGCGAGGCGAGGCGAGGCTAAAGAAAAACTGCTACTAGTCATTTGAGCATAGAAAGGCATATATGCGTGTAATTGTCGCACATATTTTTTTTATGATTTTGGGCGAGAAGTAAGGGTGCGGCCATTACTCAGAGAAAAACGAAAAATTGTTTTGGAAAACCTTTTTTTTTCGCCAAAAGTTTCACTACTTGCCTTCATTAAATAGAAGTACTCATCACACATCTTGGTAGAACAAGAACACATTTATCGGTATTGCATAGACAGGCATGCAAAGTCCTTTTCACTCGTCCGTAGTAGAGCACTCATCTTCGGAACTCGTCTTGGCGTCTCTGTCCCATATGAGGTCATCTTCCATGCCATCCAGCTTGTTGGAAATTCCAGTTACTTTGAAGCTTTTTTCCACGATATTGAAGGAAACCATGCTTCACCTTTTGAGAATCCAGTCACACACTTCTACAAGGGATGCCCTTTTTAGCCAACCAATCGGTGTTTTCTGGTGGACGGTTGTTGCCATCGCTGTCCAAACCGCGTAGCCATTGCTCCAGGTGCTCGTTACGAATTGAAGGAGCAAATCTTCAACTTCGAGGAACGGGCTCTGCCTGCCTCGGAAAGCATGCTTTGTTGTCTTGGTCTTCCTTAGTTCATCTTGGGAGCACCACCGGCGTACACCTTTGTCGTCAAACTTTTGCCCGGCCGCTCTTTTGCTGTTGTCTGGAGCAAAGGCAACAACTTTGAGTTTAAAGCCGGCCATGTAACTCGCATACTTGCCCATCCAGAAGCCTGAAGTGGATGACAGCGGGAAACCGGGGGTACTCGCAAACATAAAGCAATGCACTGCGTCTGGTTCGAGATTGTCCGAGAAAAGCAAGAGGTGCAAACAAACAGGATAGAATGCCTCAATGTTGTTGGCTGCCGCAGCCGGGTGGGCGCCATCTTTCAACAGTACTTGAAAAAAAAAAAAAACAACATTTTTGAGTTTTTGCATTAGAACTAGATGGCGCTTCCAGCAATTCTAAAATCATAGGTGCGGCCTACACACTGGTAATTTTTAAATATATTTATTTTGGCTTTTTTTATTTAAAGTTAGGGGTGTGGCTATTACATGAGTGAGGCCATTACACACATATATACGGTACATACTGTTTCATTGTTGCCAAACTAACATGTCAAATTGAGTAGTACTATAAGAAAAGTCTGGCAGATTTATTGGCACATGTAACTAGGGAAAGTGATCAAAATTGTGCTGTTCGGGAGGTAACATTTTCATTGTACATTTATTTTTATAAAGTTATGTCTCTAAGGAAAACACATTCTTTCGGTTTTCTTCCATTCGTTTAGTACTGATTTCGCAGCTGCACATTCCCGCGAAAACGGATCATGAGGTTTTTTGAGGCAACATGACAGGACAATGTAAATGAACCTCTAAAACGGTCCTACCCAAAATGGGACTTCTGGTCACCCTATACCTTGTTGATATTTAGGAACTTTGGTTCACTGATGGTGCCATAGTGGGTTTTTACCATTTTGTGCAAATGGATAGGCAAAACATTTTAATTGACACAGATGTGGAAGAGTCAACTCGTGAATTGGAGGTTTATTTATTTATTGGAACAGAGGGGCCTAAAACAATGCCGGTTGTAGTCATAGACACACAAAAGAATACCATAATGCAAAAAAAATAATTTCTCTAAGCGCGCGCGCACGCTTTTTAACATTTTTGCCGCCCTTCACTCTCTCTTCTCATTTCCTCGCTTCTTTTTATTTGTGATGTCAATAATTAGGAAATTTAGAAGCTTTGTAAGCAGCATTTCTATAATATTTAATAATGGCATTCGTAAAACACTGTGTTCTAATGCAATTGCGAACATACCTCCTTCTTGAAATACCGAAAATCAAAGTCCAGAGTGATGCCGCCTCCTGGCTTTTTATCTTCCCTTGGAAAACATGGCGGCGCTGGCAGCGCTCGGCACATGTAGCACTGAGGATGATCGGTGAGTCGGGGGATCGGACGAAATTCTCTTTTTTAGGTGCCTGACGACCTCTCAGACTTCAAAAAGGGAAATCGTCAAACGGTCGAAACATCTGGGTTTGGTGTCTGTGTACCATAGTTGCAGTTGTGACTCCGCTGGGGCAGCCTTTCAGGCAGAACCGGTGCGACGTAGCCCCTTGCGTAGCTCACAAAAGTCCACTGCGCATTGTCTTTGACCTCAACCCATTTCAAAGAATTTTGAAATTGCTGAAAGGGCCCTAAAAGAACTTAGACTCTAAAGTGAAGCGTCGTCTGCTCACAGCGATAGGCGGCAGGCACGGAGAAGAGCGTTTGATCGCTGTACGCGGGCAGACACGACACTTCTTCAGGTCGTGATGGTTCGGAGTTGTGAGAGAAGCTCGAGTTGCAGGACGACTCAATCTTTGACACGGATCGCTCAGGAACTTCAAATTCGGCTTCGGGAAATTGTTTTTTTGCTTCTCAAATACAGTGTTCTCAAGTGCCGAATTTTGAGGGTAATGTCCACGCATCATTTTCAATCGTTTTTGGAGAATAAAAAAAATTGGATTTTGACCTGTCCTTGCCCCTTTAACATAATTTCTTAACCTAATAGTATTTCAAATTGTGGCATCAGGAAATATTTTTGTGATTTAAATATCCATTGAGTGCTTTGTATGTTTCAGATGCTGGACTGGATATATCACAACAAGGACCTTTTCTTAATGAACTACGTCGAAATAGGGCATTCCACTCAGGATGCTAAAGTTTTGCAAGAGGAGCATGACCACTTTACAATGGCATCAATGGTTGGTGTGCATTTTGGTTCGGGCAGTCTTAAGTTCTGCCTCAGTATGTTGACTGCACTGGTCTGATGGGTGTTGATCCTTTGCAGAATGTTTATGTGAACATCAACCGAATCTTGGTGATGGGCTCGCGGTTGATTGACGGCGGCCACTACGCAGCAGCAACTGTGCAACAGATTGTTGCTGCTCTGGATCATACCTGGAAGGAATTTGCGGCGGGGCTCGATGAGAGGACCACAGTATTGTCCCTCTCCGTACTTTTTCACCAGAAGGCGCAACAGGTGAAGCAACCGCTGGGCAGTTAGAGATATGGGGAAGTGACCTTGAATGTGAATTTTAGAACTACAATCTTACGTGGTCTCATGCACTGAGCAGCAGCTTTTTTTTTACTCTTGCATTTGCATGTGTTGAATGCATGTCAATAATGCCTTCTACATATTGGCATTCATGTCCTAAGCAGCTTTTGTGCCAAGAAAACCCAATCCAAACCCAAGCCTTCTCATAGATGATAGTACAAATGACAGGGTTGGGTGACTATTTACAAATTTGAGTACCAATTGAATAACTTTTGGTATTCAGTTCATGTTGCCTAAATAAGGCTTTACTAAAAAAAAAATCGCAGAGTGAATTTATATTTATCTACTTTATTTATATTTATTTGCACCTTTATGTTCGATTCTATTCAAATGGAGTTATATTTTTAAAGCTATTTTAGTTTAACATTTTTTAGCTTAAATTGTAGTCTAAACTTATTATTTGCGCATCCCTAGCAAATAACATAAATAATGTAAATGTAATGTCAATCATGAACTGAAGCACAGTAATTTATTTGTGTTGTGAATGTAACAAGTTGAGTTTATCACTTTGTTCAAGCGCCTACAATTAATATTTCCCAAACTTGGGAATTCTGTAAATTATACGGTAAGCGTCTGATTTTACCGGACACAAGCCCGTGTCTAGATTAACCCAGCTTTCAGTGAAAGTGGGGTTGGCGCTCCCCCAATATATTATGGTAGCAGTGGTGTAAATACAGTACAACCTCATCGATACATGTTCAGGGAGCTGCAATAAAAGAATGAACGATCCAGGAAAACCTAATGACCGGTAACACTCTTAAAGGGGCCACAGATTCGACGGGAAGCAACTTTCACACACTATAATTTATTTCATTTAGACTTGCACGGCTGTGGAGAATTACCATGTTTATTCAGATACAGGTTGACTTATTTTTCAGAACTGTTGTTTAAAATTAGTGTCATTCTATAATCGTAACCGGATAATGTCGGCCTATATTTCGGAGCCCACCGAGCTAACCCAGTTGCTCTCCTGTGTCAGCCGCTGCTTCTAGCTTACTGGGGAAGTACTGTGCCTCCCCTGCATCAGCCGCACACAGTGTATGAATATGAACTTGACGCAAAATGAAACTAGCGGAAGAGGGTAACCGAGCACGGCAGAAGCTTGTGACTGCACAGTGGAGAAGGAGACAGTAAGATGAATGGGCTGTTGTGAAAGCCTCTATCTCTTCTAAGCCTAGTTGAGGGTCATGCCTGCCTGGGCAAGAAGTGCGTCACAGAAAGGTAAAGAGACGAAAAGTACAAAGCGGAGCAAAATAAAGGGGGCGGCCTTGGCCAGACGGTCTAATGCACCTTCTCGGCCGTATCGGACGGCAGTGTTTCGAAGTAATGGCCGGGAAAATGTATTCACCACCACAAGCGTCATCATCGAGGTTTTACTGTATTGGTGCAAAGAGTCGCTGCCATATAATATTAATAACTCAATATTTTATTTCAATCTCTCGATTTAAACTGCATGATATTTAGGTTCCAAGTGTGGTAAATATATCGTGGAACATTTTGTGACTCGGAATGACCTTTGGATGCTCATTAGGCTTGAAGGTTGCATGGCTTTTTGTTTCTACATGGTGGGTTTTGCCAGAAAAATTGGACAGAACTCTAGTAGTTCATATTGAAGACCAGTATGAATTGTCATGCGTGTGGTAGTGCATATTGTTATTGTTGGCTCAAGTACCCACATGCAACCAAAGTACTTTTTATAGCTGCATAATGCTGTAAGAATCTTCTGTTCTGCATTATTTAGCTTGAGAGTGAGAAATCGTCTGTTTCATTTCGCTTGTTTTATTAGTACTCATAGTATTCAGTAAAGAAGTCCTTAGCCTTCGAGAAAACATTTGTCTCTTTTACACTTTTCTCTTGTTTAATGTGAAGTATGCCTTCTAGGACCCAGATCACGACATGGTTCCTTTAAATCCACTCTATTTGATCATGTATTTTTTATGTGCTTCTCAATATAGTACTTGGGAAATGTGCCATCTTGGAACAAGTCAAGTGAAATCTCAACCATTCCTCGTGAGGTGACTGCATTAGAGGAGCTGATTTCCAAACATCAGTCAGTGTACGAAACAATGTGTCAAGCCTACACAGAGGTAGGTGCCACACATCTCAACTTACTTTACATCGTGGGTGTGTTAGCCCAAATTGTCTCACATTATTGATTTCACCTGGAGAGTTACTAGTCTTGCACTACTACTCTAGGTGCACAGTGCTAGCAAGAAGCTGCTTTATCAGCTGGACCACCTTGTTCAGGTGTGTCATCCATCGAAGGCTGATCCCCACAAGCATGTAAGTCCCATACTTTTTCCATATTAACAAACAAGATTTCCTTTTGTTCTTCGACGCAAAACAATGGGATTTGTTAGTTTTTCATACCTGTATAGACTATTCTGTGCAGAAAATGTTTTTCAGTTTTCTTATTTGTGTGGTGCACATCAAAATTCGCAAAAACATTCTTGGGCATAGAAACAATGCTGCATTTAACTTAGTTTAACACCAAATAATTTTCTTCTTGGAGAGTAAAAAAAAATTAATTTTTTTAGACAGGGGAGCTAAGCTTTACACCGGAATGTTGACCGCCTACCACTGTGACGTGATCAAAAACATCACTACTGTGCTGTCTGCCTCAAACAGTTGTGGTTCACCGAACTTAACAATCTGTGCCTATTGCGAATTTGTGGCGATATCATCATCACTACCACAAACTTCCCTAGGTGCCCAACGGTCGTACAAAGTGTCAGCGAGATAATCCTGACACTCGACTCCGACTAGTCAGTGCTGCGCGTGACGTTAGGCCTCTAGATCGTGACGTCAGATTGACTTCGCTTGACGGTGGCACAAAGCCGCCGGCCACCTTTCGGATGTTTATGCGGGGCATGTGCTCTCGAGTGTGTGCAACAGAACCTTGCTGGATGTCTCGCAGGGTGTGGCAGAGGGCAGTGCCCTTCTAGCCAGCTGCCAGGCGGGTGACTACTCTGAGGGGGCCAAGCATGTGCTGTCTGTCATTCACGAGATCCTGGGGCAACACCGTACACTGGAGACCAAATGGCATAAGAAGAAACTGAAGCTGCACCAGCGACTGGCGTTGCGTCTCTTTCAGGAGGACGTGCGCCAGGTTTGTGCCTCTTTCTTGTATGCTGACTGCTTTGCAGGTCATAGGGGGTTTTTAACACCAGGTTGCTGTACTCTGTTCACCCCTAGGCTGGTAGTGTGGTTGAAGCTACGGGCTCATTGAACCAGTTGTGCATCTATCTCTTGCCATGTGATCACGCTCCCGCCCATACCCATGCCAGGATTGCGAAGCTATAGCCTTGGTCATTGAAACACACTCCCGGGCTCCGGAGAGGAGGAAAGATTAAGAGAAGAGGATGAACGAGAGAGGAGGTGTAATGTTCGAAGCTGAAGAAAAGGGGAAAGTGAGTTCTACGGGTATGCTATCTGTCGTCGCTCTTCCTAGATGGTGCAAGTCGGAAAGGAAGTGTGAATCCTCCCCCTTCTCTCTTTCCCTCAGCTCTGCTTCCCCCCACCCACCTCGAATTTCCCCTTTTGTCAGCTTTTAAATTTCTCGTGCAAGACACAAAAGGAAAATCATAAACGTTTTTTAAGGCGAAAGCCTTACTTTTCCCATTACGCAAAAAAGCAGCGGCGTTGTGCCCAAAAGATGGTCACACCAATACGTCATCAAGCACGCGCCTCAGAAATAAAAGACAAAGAAAAGCGCAGCAACGCAGGTGCTTCGTCACGGAAGCCGTCATGAAGCCGGCGGGGTTCTCCGCGCCTGTGCATTGGGAGAGCTTGATGTTGCTGCCGGTGTACTGTGTGAAAAAGGAAGACATAGCACGCTGCTTGTAGGAATGCGCTGTGTGTAGGAATGCTTTCGCATTCCTACACATATGCAGTCTTAAGTATCTCTGCTAAATTTCTTTTTATTTAAATTTTATTCTTTCATGAACACAAAAAATAGTGCAATAAACATATTTATACAGGGTGTCTTTTTTTTTTTAACTGCGCCAAATTTTTATATACAAAAGAAAAAGTTAAGGCTCGTTCACACTCTTGCGACCTCTTAAACCTGGGTTCCTTAAAACTTCTTAAACCAGAGGACACGCTGACATTGTGGCGCCATCTATGCGGTGACCCTGGAACTGCATTTCACAAGAGCGAAGGTTTTTCGGGATTTCCGAGGTCAAATGTGCGTAATGCCCATAGAAAGGCTCGTTTATAACATGGACAAAAGTTTTTCGAGCCAAGAAAGAAAGGATAATGCGCGAGATAAATAAAAAAATATGCCGGACCGCCGAGTTTACACTGCTACCCAATAGATGGCGCTAGTGTGTCCTCTGGTTTAAGAAGTTTTAAGGAACCCAGGTTTAAGAGGTCGCAAGAGTGTGAACGGGCCGTTATACGAATGTGGTTTTCACTGCGTGTTTATATGGCTCGGCGGACGTTAGATGCGAATATAACCATCACTATTATGAGACTAATTAACTAAAGTTTGTTAATTAGTTTTTTAATTACTGTAATTAGGATATATGTTTATATTACAAACTTTGAGGCGGTCGTATGCCAAGACTGTTCGATTTTGTAGAATTCGTGTAACCAGCCCATGTTCTGCATTATTCCTCGAATTTCACACTTTTTTTCCGGCTAATGTAGCAAAGTTCGGCTATTGGTGGCGTGCGCAAACTACAGGGGGTGCTTCTCTAGCTATCATCATCATCGTTTGTGACCAGGGGCGGATTTATGGCTAAGGTTTGGGGGGGGCGGTGGTGATTTTTTTTTTTAATTGCGCGGGCTAGCGATTTTTGCGGCATCTACAAAAGGCAACTATTAATCGTGTTTTAACGTTTGTTACAGCCTAAATATTCCCACCAAATTTGTATTAGTTTCTTGTTCTTTTATATTAACCCGCACTTGTTGCTTCAGTGGTTCAAAGATTTGCACTATAAGTGGTTAAAAAAAAAAATAGAGATAGAGAGAGACATACGTGTGCATGGTTCTATATTCTATGTCTAAACAGTGACTATCCCCATTTAAGCAACAGAGGCAATTGAGGCACGCGGCGTGAAAGAGTTTGTGCAGGGACTCTATCAAACAAGATACATCAATTTAGACACGAAAAAAAACAAAACAAAACACCACAAAGACCGGAGAAGAAAGGATTTGTTATCAAGACAAATGTAAGACGGCCGAATAATATGGAGACTTTCTAATTCCTGGACGAACGTGATCAAAATACCTTCTTATTTTCATTGTTATTTTATTGACTCACTCTCGAAAATGCACAGTTCTTGAGAAAAGTGAGCATTTAGTTGGAGTAATTAAACTCTAATAAAAAAACAGTGGGTGGGATTTCTCAGCGACTTTACTCTCAATGACTTGGTGTTTTACGGGAAACAGCCAAACAAAAATAACTCTTCGATTCTTTATGGTCTTGTGGATCCGTGAAACCAATAGAAAACAAAAATGCGAGCTCAAATGGTCTTCAGCGCAGTGCCTAGGCGAATTGCGTGGAGCAACATTAAAATTATTTATTAAACAGATTCATGTTTATCTAATGAGATGAAGAAAAAAAAAACCCTACAATTGGGGAGGACAGAATACAGACATAATTATTTACACAAGTTATCAACTTAAAGGTTCTTCAGAGCACGAACATCGCCTTCCTTCGTCGTGCTCCCTGCGCGTAGCGGTCTACCACCTTCTGTTGGTCGACGTTCACATCTCGGTGGACGTGGAGGAGGGCAAGACCGTTGAGTCGCTTTTTGCCACACCGCGATCGAATCCAAGTTTTAATTCGACGAAGGGTGGAGAAGGACCGAGAACGCGCAGCAGAGTCCTGATGTTGGGGTAGAGCTCTGGCTCTGACTCTTGAAGTGTCTCCACAGCTGTCGATGGAAGAGGCCCCTTCTCTTGTTCGTGTCTCCATTTCGCCGCCCACAGTGAAAATTCGGCTCTGATGATGGTCTGCAAAGCTACATCTCCCATTCCGAGGAGCACGCCGTATTTTGCTGCCAGGATACTGAGCTTTGCTTGAGCTCCCTTCTCATTCACATGGCGAGGCAAAAGTGTGTTGAGGCTGTACACTTCCAGCACCTCTTCCGGAAAACGCTGCTTAAGATCTTCTACGATAGATTCCACAAGAGGAATGTATACATGTGCGCGGAAGTATGACTCGGCTGTCTGTGGAGGCAATTTTGCGCAGTTCATTTGTTGTTGGACTAGACGAGGCACATCTAGTTGGGCTCCCATATTCTCGGCAATTTCTTCTGCATGCGCGAAAATTTCTCTGAAAGTCTTCTTGACGTTTAATGGGTTCCGCTTTTTGCTCAGGACGACGATTGTGTCTTTCACGATGTCCGAGGCACTGTTCATTTCCAGATCCGGCTTTTGGAGCAGCCGACTTAGGGGAAGCGTGACTGAGAGTACATCGTAGAGAGCTAGGGTTGCGATTACAAATTCGGCATCCAGGATTGATGTAAGCAGTGATCTCGCCTTGGCAGCCGAGCTTGGTTCTCGCCACTGCGAAACCGTTTCCAACGCCTTTGCGATGCTTCCCAGGCTCTCTCTAAACTGCAAAACAGCGTCGTGACGTTCGACCCAACGTGTGTCGCATAACTTGGTCAGCTGTTTGCCAAGCTGGAGTTTCAAAACGGCGTTACGCTTGGGCGAGGCCGTAAAAAACGCAATGACTTCCCGCATTGTCCCGGTGGTGTTTCGGACACTTTGCACAGTTGATGTTTTGGATATAGAAAGGTTCAAGCTGTGGTTGAAGCAGGGGCATCGAACTGCATGCACGGCTACTTTTTGAATTTCCTGAATGGCACCGCAGAGCTCGGAGGTCATTACTGAGCATCCGTCTGTTGCAATGCCTACACAGCCTTTGGGGTCGAGAGACAATGACCTCAGTAGACTTAGCACGATTTTTCCGAGCTTGGTACCAGTCAGTGTTGGCTCCAGTGCGTCGTCTTCGTCTTGCTCTTCCTCGTCGGACCCGCTGTCCGACATGGACGAATTCTGATTCTGATTTGAATCTTGAGGCTTGTGTTCTCGAGGATCTAAGAAACCCACAAAATCTTCTCTGATCTTTAAATCATGTTCATACCTCAAAACAAGAGATAGCTGAGACTTGTGAGCCACGTCGGTTGTCTCGTCGAACATAATGCCATAATATTTGCTCTGTCGAACTCGTGCCAAGATCACGGACAGAACTTCGTCTCCGCAACATTCAATAAGGGCATTTTGAGTTGTTTTGCTTGTGAACATCGTCCTTCCTGTGGCTGTGGAGAGATGTTTTTCGAGGGCATGGTCACCGCATTTCACTCTGAAGCGCAGCAGCTCCTTGAAGTTTCCTCCATTCTCCGAACTGTCATTGCCGTTCTTCCCAGTGACCACTGGGCCGTCATCCCGATGTCCACGGAAGGCAATATTCTGCCGGGCCAGGAACACAACGTTGTCGACAATCGAGAGAAGCCGCGCGCGGTTTTCAGACACCTGCCGCATTCGCTGTGTATCGATCTGGTTTGCCATGACCCTTGCTGGGTCGCGACAAGCTTTCAGAAAAGCCTTGCCTGCTTCCACTGCTTCGATGTGATATCTAGCTTTGGAATGGGTTTCCAAAGCTCCATCTTTCCCCAGAAGCTTCGCGAATTTTTTCAAAGGCTCCGTTACAAGAGCCTGAAGGGAAACTGTCTTGTGTTTCCCCCCAATGTGCCCGGTGGCAAAAAGAGGACAAAATTTGCAGAACAAACCTGCCTTGGCATCCGAGACAACCAGCCAAGGATATTTCAGTAGGTGGTCACTTCTGACGTACCTCCGTTCGACTGTTTGTCCCTTGTTGTGTTCGGAGAAAGGGAAGGAGTAACCTTGCGGTGGCATCCAATGGCATTCGAGTAAGCCAACCACGGTGTGGTCGTCTGGCCTCGCCCCAACGAAGTTGCCAATGTCATATTGCAAACCAAAGTCAGCTGCTGGATTCCGAAGTGTGTGGACGGCCGGGGCTAGTGGGGTAGTTCCGTCAGAATTCTCGACCATGTGCGACGGGAGAGCCTCAATCGTGAGTTGTTCGTCCACGCCATCAGACTTCAAAGTGAGCTTCGAGTCGTTGCTTGCAATGCCTGCCTCAGTGACAATCTTTTTGGGCACAGCTTGGAAGAAGTTATGCAGAGTGGTACTTTTCCGCTTGGATGACTTTGGTGGACCATCTTCACTCTATGTAAAAAACACTTGTTTTACTAAACAGATAGAACCCATTCATAAGTGACGTAATTTATAAATACCACGAGTGACTGATTCAGCACTAATTACCAATATCAGCTGTGCGATCTTATGCGTCTCAAGCCGAAGTGTAAATGGAAGGTGAAAGTAGTAAAGGCTGCGTACACAAATACAAAGGAAAAATTATTACAAAAATTAGCTCAATATAACATACCAAGTCCCAAACGCTGGTTGGCTGGGAGTTCTTAAGCCATCAGTGTCCTTCCACCCCACAAAAAGATTTAGTGAGCAAATTTCGCATAAATATTTTGATTATCCATCGACCGAAAGAAACGCCGCACACAGTCTATGACTAATTTTTATGCATAGAAAGAGGAGGAAACAATTAATGTCTGCAGCGCAATGTTTTTTTTATGTCGCTGCGGATGGTGGCAAAGAAACGAACAATTCACACGTTCCATTTAGCTTTTCTTTTCCTTACTATCTATGTCAATTACTTTTTCGGCATGCGTCACGGCTACCAACCACCTCGTACGCGAGCGAAGTGCAGAAAATGCCTCGTTATGATTTGTCGAAAGAGCAACGTCATTTTACGAACTAAAGTGCAACTCACCATTGTAGTGGCTGCAGAACTCGACTCCCGGTTACTTCATCCGCCTTAGGCTCACTTTGTCTCTGGAGGTCAACAGCACTTTCTCGTTACCCGAATCACCGTTTTGCCCAGGAGTGAACGTGTGAACGACAGGTCGAAAGCGCCGCCACTAAGCTGGAACGTGCGCGTCACCACGTGCTCCAAGTCAATCGTCACTGAAAAACAGCGATCCGTGACGGAGAAGGGATGAATGGTGCAACACAGTAAAGAATTCCACGTTTGGTTTCCCTCGCGGATCTTGAAGCTGCACTGTTCTCGGCGCTCTAAGCTACCCGACTGACTCCCCTTCAAAGTAGCCTGACCGACCGTTCCTGACTTGTGAAACGTGAGCGCTGGCATTCCCGAGGTACCTTCGCTCAGGCCCGGCGGCGCATGACTCAGAGCCCACACACGCACGCGTGTACACTGTGGTGACCCACGTTGCTCACCGCTCGAGAGAACTCGCCCTGCCTTGTGACCTTGCTGCGCTCCCGATAGACCGGTTCTTCCCACCCTCCCGCTTCGGGAGAACGTAGCCGAGGAGAGGGGAACGCCCGTCGCCCAAGACGGGAAGCAAAAATAAACCAGTTGAGTTTTGGTATGCGCGCTCTCTTGGTATTTCTTCTCGACCTCGCTATCGCCATCTCAACAACACCTTGTTATGACCCGTCCCATCTCCATGTGTGTGTGAGTGCGTGGGAAGCTCACCGAAGTATTTTCCCAGTCGTTAGGACCACTTTGGGGGAAGGATTAGCCCAGGCTTAGCCGAACGCTCGGGGCCTTGCCAGTCTGGCTGGCGTCAGTCGCTTCCGGGGAAGCGCCGCTCAAGGACTCCTCTCCCTCACATCACGTGTCAACCCTTCGGACTTCTACCTGCGGCTGGCGCCGAGGCGGCGGAACGCGACAATGTGTGTTCCGAGCTTTCCCGATTCTTCTCTGCCACGGTGGTGGGAGGGGGGATTAAACGGCGCCGGCTAATCCAGGGATCGTTCATCAGCCAATTCGAAGACCTTGGAACTGTTTCCCACCCCCTCCGTAGGATTCCAGAGTGGGGGATAATCGTCGTCTCGCCTTTCCCAAACGTTATGCTCCCCTTGGGGGAGAGCTCCGCTGATCCGATTGCCCTCGGTCGTTTCAGGAAAAGCACCGCCCACGGAATCCTCCTCTCCCTCGCGTGTCCACAAAAATCCCGACCGTTTGAGAGACGGTCGTCTTCGATCACATATTTCGCTATGAAATAAACCTGTTAAGTTTTCCCGACTGAGTGGTTCGGGCGTTGTTCGTGATAAAGGTTGGACGCCAGCGAGATGACCATGCTGCCCGAGAGACAAGGCTGGGCGTCGACACCTAACAACCTCCCCTCCACCCCCTTAGCCGAGTCTTGCGGTCATAGTGGACGTTTCCCGCCTCTCTTCGCCTTTCAACCAGTGGTGCCAATTCAGCGGCACAGGATGGCTCCACAGAGGGACGGAGGGAGCAGGGAGCCTCGATACCAAAGCCGCGGCCTCCGTACAGGGTGGAGAGACGCTTTGGACGAGCCCGCGCCGCAAAGCTGCTATCTTAGGTTCTGAACTTTGAACAAGCACCGCTTTCCCTTCGCCGGTACATTTCGCGTCTGGTAAAGTTGTCCACTCATCTCTCTCCATTTTTTTTATTAAATAACAAAGACGTTGCCAAGGAAAAACAGATGGCCGAATCTACTGTCCTGCTTCGACAGCACAAATTTAGTTTGCCGACCAAATAATCACTACTTGTCCAAAACCAAATATTAAAAAAAAAAAAAAAAAAAAAAAAATTCAGAATTATTTTTATTTTTTGCGTCTCGGGGGGGGGGGGGGGCCGCCCCCCCCCGCCCTTCCCTAAATCCGCCCCTGTTTGTGACGTCACGGGTAGGACAGACCGCACAGTTGGATCCCTCGGCTCGTCAGCTCGCTTCATGCGCTTTTGGGTAACGCGCGGCAAAGCCTGTTTCATGCGTTGTATTTATTTGGTGAAGTGATATTTGTAGTAGGACATTTGATCAAAGCTTGAAACCATGGCACGCATAGTCGTGCTAGCAATCACTTTTGGCACGCTCGGATGGTGGTGTGCTCTTCTCTATCCCAGTACAAAAAGCTGGACGATGAAAATAGAGTATATCCAGCGCTTTATCCCACTACAACATCTACCACGGCAAATAAGGTGTCTTTTTCAATATGATTTTCACAAAATTAAACTGAGAAAGGAATGTCTCATCAAATTGAAAATAGGAAAGTGAAATTTGCGAACCTCTCGTGTGTGTAGTAAACACTTCAGTGAAAGTGACTCCCTGTATCCTGTTGGTTCCAATGTGTTCTGTGAGTGCTGGCCTCCTATCAGTTCCAAGTTGATTCCTTTTTTGTATTTTGTAACCAGTAATTAAACATTTCCTGAAAACAACTGTCAGGAAGAAGCGGTGGCTGACTTCCGGAGTCGTTTCAATTAAATCCTGCTTATTCACCCGGTCAACGCGAAACGTGTGAGACCTCCTCATGATCAAAGTCTTAAACCTAGTAAGTCGGTGACACTTCGTCGTCCCAAAAAATGAAGTATACACCTGCTGTGAATTACTACTGTTTGTATATTTCATTTTGCGGAGTCAAATGCACATAATGTGTGAGGTGCTTCTCAGCGAGCGATTTTAAATTTGTAAACAATTCTTAATACAAATTAAAACAAATTAATCAATCGCCTAAATTTGCGGGCCTGTATGTCCGACAATACAAGATTTTATGAAAATTTCTGTTTTTCTTTCGAGCAGAAGTCGCGATGTGACAAACTTCTTTGCGACAGATTCGATGTGGGAGGAGCTAGGCATCGGTTGCTGATGAGCCTTTGCTTATCTGCAAATGTCGAGTCACGCTTGGATAGAAGCATCGGTATCGGCAAGCTCAATGTAGCTAAAACAAGCGTGCGGCGCTTTGCAACAAAACTGTGTGCGCATGCACAGCTAAGAAGACAATACATCATTTACTCGGGTGAATGCAAAACCTTTTTTTACAGCAGCCTCCACAGATCCAAAAAAAAACAAGAATCAAAGAGGCTGTGAATAGCCCTGATGCACGCTGCGCAAGCTGTAACGTGAAGCTCCAGGCTTGTTTTTGAACATTTTAAAGTTTTGTTTTATATAAAAAGCAATTTCGAGGCGCTGTTATCCATTAGAAAGATCACTCACAAGAACATCATGCATGTGTCTTTAATAAATAAACCGTTTTTTATCGGCATACATGCGAACTAACATAGCCACTCCGTGCTTTGACATAGCGCGTCATCTGCTCGAATCCTACCAGCTCCGTCGCAGGAGGGTGCCTGCGAGGTGGCGCCACCAAAACATCTCGTCGCCAATAGCAGATCCCACTTTCGCGGGTTTGCCGGATTGAGTGGATAAAAAGTCAGATTAAAATTCGGGGGCAGATATCTCGGAACACGGACTGGTTACGCAAATTCTACAAAATGGAACAGCTTGGCATACGACCGCTTCTAAGTTTGTAATTTAAACATATATCCTAATTACAGTAATTAAGAAGTTCAGTAACGAATTTTAGTTAATTAGTCCGATATTAGTGATAGTTATATTCCTGTCTAATGTCTGCCGAGCCATATAGACACACAGTGAAAACCGCATTCATTAAACTTTTCCCCCTTTATTTAAAAACTTGGTGTACCTAAAAAAGAACACCCTGTATACCACCTACTGCAATACCAATGAGCTGATGAATACACAAGAATAGAAATAGCACAAGGGAAACTCGTGAAGTAAATATTTACAACATTCTTGAACACCCATAGTACTCAAAATAATGACATGCTTCTCGAAGGTACAAACGTAACAGAATGAAAAGATTCATAATTAGCACCGGAGACGAACGGATAAGAAGGGGACGAGCACACATCTCTAGTTTCTCTCTAAAATTTCACGTGTGTTTGTCTCAACGAGCTTCAGTGAACTCAACTCGTCGGTTTGCCTCCGTTTTGTCGTCCGTTTGTATCTGGTTTGAATTATATGCGTAACCTAAACCAGCCCGCCTATTTGTTAACTTTTGTCTTCAAAAGATCTATCGAACTTATTCACCCTTTGCATTCAGGTTCATATCTACACTACATCACACGTTCAGCCGCCTTGCTACCTTTCTAAAGTTGACATAAAATGTTCAGTTCTCGTAGCTTAAATGAATATTCATTGAGAATCATTTCGATAACTGAAACTTGCGTTAATCAAGCTTGGTAGGAACAAATGTAAACCACATTTTCCCTCGGGAACAATGTTGAAGAACAGTAGAAGCAAAACGTCGGCCGTCTTCCACGAACAGCCCAATTCACATAATTTGATTTTACTTTTGATTCCACAGTTGTGACGTCGGGTACTGTAGCTTCCACCTCGTATATAGTATATTGCCGCGCGACTGACGTTGGCGAAGTCGTAACTGTGACATCAAAAGTAAAAGGGCAAGATGTGAACCGGGCATTACTGCACCATTTCACAGCGTGGTACCGCCCAAGCATTCCCTCGCGTGAGTGCATCCACCCGAGTGTCTCATAATCGCAAACGCACAACGCCGATGCCGGCTGGCGCGACTTACGTAAACAAGCAAACAGAAACGCGCACCGATGGAAATGGCCTGCCTCCTGCCTGGCTTCGCCGCCGACCGTTGTCGGTTTCGTTACGCACGACCCTTGCTTTGCAGTACGAAAAAATTACAAAACGCTACGATGTGTGGCGGTCACTACTTGGAGCTTTTCTTGGGGTTCGCAGTACCATCGACCCCTCGGCGGTATTTCACCAAACTCCGTTGCTGCGTTACCCTGCCCACGCTGAGAGAGCGGGGTCAGGTGATGAAAGGGAGGCAGTTGATTGGACCGGTGAGCTCGAAGCTCTCGCTGCACTGTAAGCTTAGGGGGGAACAAAGGGTAGGCTGTGACCTGCCGTAAACAGTTCTAGTTTTCCGGGCTAGTGTCTTGGAATATGCCTCTGGTACTAAACCTCTAGAAAATTGTGGCTTAGAGTGGGTGAGACCGGCAGTGAATCGTGAGTTGCGAGAGCAACTTTGTTTTGCAATTGCTTGCAATGAACTAAGTTTCTGTAAAGGAACTGTCCAGATTAACTTTTTTTTTTAATGCCAGTTTTTAATTTCTGGCTTTCCCTGCTATGGAAAAGCCAGATGTCATGAAATCATAATAAAAAATTTTGTAAACAAGTGATGTTCTTCATAATTACATACTCAGTGATGTTTCCCATAAGTTCAAATAGGATTTCGCTAGTCATGTGTGAATAGTGGATTTTGAGTTTGAAGAGGATTTGAAGGAAATAGTGGTTTTGGCCGAATATTTTCTAATCGAACATCGAATTGTTTCTGCGAGTCTCACTACTGCACTATTCTTAAATGAAAACCGTGCTGAACTTGTGAAGGTTGTTCCTGAGCTTCCACTTTTTCACTTCTAAGCTCAGTTAATTTTAATATAACTATATTCATAGACTGTGGCATGCCACCACAAATTTGTCGCATCTATTCTAATCGAGGGGATTTCTAAATCTGCTTGCTATGCGCAAATATTGTTTCTTCAATTTCACACTTAAAAAAAAGAAAAGCACGAATGATGAAGACTGGTTGTGAAGACATCGCTACCTAACATGCTCTTGCATAATCGTGGCAGGTTAGCCTGCGGGTAGCATCGAGTGCATTTCTCATCGAGCACCTGTGCACTGTTGGGAAGCAACGCCCGCAGAGCCTAGGAGCCCCGCAGGTGTTGCTTCCCCGGAGTGCTCGGTGAGAAGCACACTCATTGGGGTTTACCGCCGCGACCAACACGTTGAAAAATATGAATATTGCAGTTAATCTCGAAGCAGATTTTGAATGGCGTATTATTCGAAACTACTATTAGAATATTCACACAAGGGTTAAGTATTCAAATTTTAGCTTTTGTGGTAAAATCCTTGGGTTTCTCTTCCTTTGTTTCTGGGTTACCATTTGGATGCTTTAGGTTTTGGACTGGTTGGAAAAGCACGGAGAGGTCTTTCTGCGGAAAAACCCTGGCATCGGACGAAACCTCGTTAGGGCCAGAGTCTTACAGAAGAGCCATGAACACTTCGAAAATGTTGCGCAGGTGAGATTGCACATGCTTCCTAGCAGTAGAGTTGTTCTATGGCTTAGACTTGTACCACTTAGAGCCTCTTACCTACTGCATTGCTACAGCCAATATTCTCTTTGTGTTAACAGGTTAAAGTATGTATACCTCAAACTTTACAGCCTAGTTTACATTTTATTTTTTCGCACTATTTTTTTGGTGACGGGTAGCATTTGCATTGTGAACTGCAACTGAATGTCCTGGAAGTGTTTCTTAAAACGTGTGTGAGAGCTCGGATTGTTGACTCTGGTGAGTTTGCCCAGAACACATACACAAATGCGGAGAAGCTGCTGGCTGCGGCGGAGGAGCTGGCACAGACGGGCGAGTGCAACGCGGACGACATCTGCGGCGTGGCCCAGGACTTAGAAGACCAGATCACCAGCTTTGCGACACGTGTTGAGCAGCGGAGACAGCTTCTGCAGCTAGCTGTCATCTTTTTCACGCATGACAAGGAGGTGATACAGGCTATCCGAGTTCCACTCACATTGCCCATTTTACTTTTTTTTTAACATGTGCATTTTTAGACACATCAGATTCTCAGTTCATGATGTTTTAGTTCACCTAGTATCTTTGTAGGTGCCACAAATATTTTGATAGGGATACTATGATTAAAATTAGATGATTTTGCACTTTTGGGGCTCCACTTTAGGCTTTTGTGTGTGCACTTGTTAGTACAGTAGAGCCTTGTTACTACAGTTTGCAGGGGATCATGGTATAAAAAAAAAATATATGACCTGGGAAAGTGTAACAACCGGTAACACTTTTGGGGGCCTAGAGGGGTGGTCCAGCTGCGCCATTTGCGCCGTTTTGATAAATTCCTACAGAAGAGAAAAATCGCACCAAACTGCGCCAAACTATTTATTCGTGAACAAATTGGTTTTTGGAAGAGTTTTTGTTATAATCTGACAACTGTGGGAACCCAGTGGGGTTTAGCTATCACAATCCAATCCCGGGTTCCAGCTCTACGGCACTGTTTCACGCAAATTTTACCATCTAGCACTGAGCGATTTATTCAGTTTTAGGAGCATTTTGAAGCACACTACTGAAGATGCGCAAGTAATTCTTTTTTTTTTTCTTGTGCTTTTTTGTAAAAATGTACTCGTACATGGTTCCGTCTTCGTTAGCATGCTTGGTCCGGATATCTTTGCTACGAATTGTTGCCTTTTTTTTTTTCATGTCCAATGATGTGAATGCTTGATCGTCCTTCTCGTTGTTCAACTGTCTGTGCATTACGGAACCTAGAATATTTTTATTGAATAAACATTTGTGTACTATACTTGGGGACAACTTTTCTTGGCAATGAAGCTAAAGCTATGGGTACCCGTGTGCTCGCTCACATGAAGCGCCAATCACTGCTGTGCTGGCGCAGTCTTCACTTTTTCGGAAATGCCAGTAAAAGTTGTCCCCGACTATAGATTGGATTCTTGGACAGCTAGATCGCAATCACAACGGAGGGAAATCAAAGCAAATTAGATGCTACATGTTTACTCAGTGAGAGATCGTCAGGAATTGGCATCATAAACAAAAATGTTTGTAACAAAGCCTGTTGTCTTTTGGAGGTATGAGGTCCAGAAAATTCAGATTTCGTGTCGCATGATACCAGTCTTTATTATATAGAGGGTTACATTGGTACCTTGCATCGACTTCTCAATGGTAATTAGTTAGCACGCTTACATCAGTCCTGCTAACCTTTGTCCACTCGCACTAATGGAAACAAAACACAAATTTGACCGAGTTTGTGGTGCCGTTTTACAGCCATAGAAAAGTAACTTTGCTAGTACAGTATGACCGCTAACTTGGAGCTTGTAATGGGCATCACGCAGTATTGACTACATTAATGCAAGTCAAGGCCTCTAATAAAAAAAGGCACTGAATTGCTCCACACTTACGTAGGTGTTGCTCCAGAGCTGCTCCAAAACATGCATTTTTTTCTGATACAAAATGCTCAAAAACTAGGCTTTTTCTGCTCAAAACTTGCTCCAGACTGCGAACTTAAACTTGCTGGACCACTTCTGGGCTTAGAGATGAGACAGAAATTAACTCTTACACAGCAGTTTATATCACGTGGACTTTCTTGCTCTGGAGAAACTGCCATCCTTATGTAAAATAAAGTTTTTTTTAGTTTTTTTTTAGATTTGTTTATTTAAACATTGCAGTCTGTCCATAATCGTGAACAAAGAATTTCGTCTTGTAGACCAAAAAGAGCTCTCTGGGCGCTGCCATTTTGCTACTGTCGCGACCCCTATCATTCAGAAATTTCTGCCACCTGCCTGGGCTGTGGAAACCCGGCCAGCGTGACACTCCACTTACGTTGTGCATTCGGAGTTCGCCGTCCTTGCTTGAAAGTTTTTACTTTATTTGCCCATTCGGAGTGCTTGCCCTTTTTGTGTTAGCTTCCTCCGTGAGAACCAGGGAATACCAGGGCTCATAATCTGCTCGGCCTTCGCGGGAAACAAACGAAAAAAAGCAAACGTTGACTGGCCCCCGACGTGGGCCGAGGTTCTTTGAGGATTATCTCCACCGAGATAATCTCCGGAAAGCCTTCTCGATCTTTGCGAAAAATAACTGATTGGGTGTGGGGTAGGGGCCGGAGCAGACTCGTCCATTCTTTTGCTTCAGTGCTGTGCAAAAAACAAGCTCACAAAACATGCCCTAAAACAAGTCCGGATTTTGTCTGATCACCATGAAGTGACTGTTGTCGACACTGTAGATTGGATATGCTGTGTTATTTGAGATCTTTCTCAAATATGTCCTGTTAGGATAAAACGGCACCGTGGGGTACATACAATACATTGTTCGATTGTTGAGAGCCGTTCAATTTCATGTTGTGAGCAGTGACTACCCGTGCCTTTTGTCTATCTTGTGTGGTCATATCTTTTTGACAGTCAAGACCCTTGTAGATTGACACGACCCAGGGTATGGCATCGTGAAAAATTGCATAGAATGAAAGAAACATTCCAGTTCTATTTGATTTTCATTTGTTGTGCATGGACTCACCAAAAGTAGCTTTCGTTTTTTTTTTTTTGTTTCCAGAAATAGTACAATGCTTTCCTAAAATTCTGGAGAAATTCTATTCGCCATAAAACACAAAATAGACGATAAAATGCAGCCATTTAGCCGCCACCAGTGTTCGGAATTGCGCCTACGCAGACTGCCACACCCCACTTGGCCCACTGACGAGAAAATAGTTTGCGAATGCCACTGGAAGGTCTATAAGATTGAGCAAAATTTATCCATTGAGCTAATGCAGATGCTTCCCCGCATCTATTACTGCTCCTTGTATGCTGGTGCAAAGCAGTGAAGCTTGACTTATGTGAAATGGTGAAGCTTGATGTGCTGTGCACAGTTACCAACTTTAAACCCTGTGTGAAAGGAAGCCAGCGGAATTGGGGGAACTGAGTGCAACGCACAACAGAATCTTGCATGTGTGGTGGAGAGGGATGGAAAACTTAATGGGCGATCGCGAATGCTCCCTTTCAAGCAAAGTCTAAGGTCATGCTTGCCTCGTAGTGATGCAAAACTATAAAAAAATTGACTATTGATACTAGGAATAATTTTTCCAAAACTATTGATAATGTCAAAACTATCGATAGTTGCCTCTTCGTTGACTATCGATACTATCGAAATTCAACTTTCAGAAAACTGTTTAGTGTTATGAAAATGAAAGCACAATCCTAAAAGGCGATAACAGTGAATATGTACAGGCAAACGACATTGGGCCTTTAACGAAAAAAAAATATATAGAAAGAAAACTTCTCATGCAATGAATTTATTTTATAGATAAAACAAATGGCATTCTGCCACTTCTCCTGTGCGCATATTTTGTATTTTCCCGAGGTTCAGATATCGGGCTTCACACTTTAGTGTACCCACATTTGTAAAAATAATGAGTATATTCCGTTTTTTTTTTTTTTGTCTTGGAGCTAAAGGAAACACTTGTTTTGAGTTAATAAAAGTAACAAATTTTGTTGTGGACACTTCAAATTGAACATTAAGATACAAGCCAACATGGTTAGTTACTGATGCTTTTATTTTTTTTTAATTCTTCAAGTGCAATGCGTTCGAAGACATGTTAGCTGGATCAAAAATGAAAGATGGGAACAAAACTTTTCTTCATCCAAGTAAGAATATCGTTGGTAATGAGGCATTAGTTTAGTGAAAAAGCTTGTAAATCTGAAAGGCAATATTGTTTTCATTCTTTCTCGCAACATGTTGGGTCGAAAAAAACGCCTACTCTTTTCATCTGGGTAAGATCATGTCCCCATACTTCCGCATTTGATCACCATCGCTGGCATCATGTTCAAGCCGAGTTTGCAATGATGCCTAGTTTACTTATGAGGGGCGACACAGGGATTTTTACTTTTCCTAATTGTACACTGTCTACAAAAAACAAAACAAAGTGCAACCTAAAAACAGCAAAAAAATTTCCACAACCTATAAAAACAATTAATATTTCACTATTAATATTTTTTTCATTTATAATTTTTCGATAGTTACAATGGATAGTTTTTCTGTGGTTTATTGTCAGTAGTTTCTAAGGAGGCTTTCCGCCGTTTTCCTATAGTTTTCAAGTAGGTTCTAGATTGTTCCTCGGTAATTATTCAAAAGTCCCCAATGGCACTTGTGCTTTTCTTCGAGCTTCACAAGATTTCCTGGATGGACTCTTGACTTTCTTTGTTGCCTAATAAAATGCTATCGGTAGCTTTATAATAGTTCGCTATTGATAGTTTTACGATAAATGACTATCGATAGTACTATCAATGGTTTTACGATAGTACTATTGGTCGTTTTTTCACAATTTCTCTCACTATATAGAGTATAGATAGTACTGTTGATGGTTTTGCACCACTACCACCTGGGCAAGTGAAACAAGAAGCACAGTGCAGAGAAGCAAACTAGCGAAAAAAGAGGAAGCGGAGCAAGGGGAAGAGTGTGGCCCCATGCGTTGCATTGGCCGTGTTGGGTGGCAGTTTTGGGACGTAAGAACCGACGAGGCAAACATAGCCTGCTAGAAATTGATACAACACACATCCCATGGGAGTTGACAAGACTGCCATTTGTGTGCGTAACAGCGGGGAAAACATATAAACTGAGAATGTATCGTATACCGTAAAATACAGCGCAAGCGCCCATTTCGTTCAAGCGCCCACTATTAACATTTCTCAAACTTGGGAATTCTGCGAATTATACTTTAGGTGCCCGATTTGACGGGACACGTGCCCATGTGTAGATTAACCGTTTTCAGTGAAAGTGTGTGTGCGTGGGGGGGGGGGGGGGGCACTCCCCCGGTATTTTACGGTATATCCAGTGTTCAACAGAAAAGGTTTTTTTTTTATATTTTATGACTGGTTGTAAGTTTTCTGTCATAATAGAGCCTGTTATTTGTAAGTAGTTATGAGGTGCTTGAACATCTCCCGACTTGGATTCACACAGCTGAGCAGTTGGTTTGAGGAGCTGCGTGCCGAGCTGCAGAGCAACAAGGTGGCTGACTCAGCTGAGGCCGCAGAGCAGCTGCTGGGACAGTTCACGCAGCAACGAGATTCAACTCTGGATGCGGCTGTCAGCACCATAAGTGAGGGGGAAACTCTCCTTGAAGAGCTCAGGTAAGAGCATTCTTCAAGTTGTGGGACTGCAAAGAGCTGTGCTTTGCTTGCTACACTATTATAAGTTTTAAGACTTGAATAGAAAATGCTTGCAAATATACAGGGTGTTTTTTTTAAATTCTTTACAGATTTGTTTGAAGAAAGCCATGAAGCTACACTTATGCGGTTTGTGCGAGTGAGTTATACTCTCAGGGGGAGATTATGTGGGTGGCGAATCTTTGCACTAAAGTTACTACTCGTTGACCAAGTACAAGGCTAGCGGTTCTGGTAAGGCGCCTGCGCTATTTTTCCGTCTCTTATCTAGCCACAGCCTTGTACCTGCTCCCCGAGTGGTAACTTTAGCGCACTACTGCGCTTCTCACGCGCTCAAAGTCTTTGTAAAAATTACTGATTTAGGGGTTCTGGACGACATTCAGCAAATTTCTAATTGGAACCATAAGACTAATTTCCCTAATTAAAAAGTTAATTAGCACATTTTAATTAATTATCCGACTTATCGCAATGATTAGCCACCCACGTAATGTCCCCCTGGCCATATAACTCACTCGCAAAAACCGCACAAGTGTAGCTTTCATGACATTTTCTAAACATATTTGTAAAGAATAATAGTAATAAAAAAAAACACCCTGTATATGTAATTGGGGAAAGTTGAAGCATAGTAATCTTTTTTAATTTCTTTGGCCTTGGATACATAATTCAAGTTGCAAGAAAGCAAAGGGATGCCAGCAGAGGTCAAAGCATGGAGAATTCGTTTTCAAAGGAGACTTTTCAAGGGGGAGGAGGAGAGGAAGCTTACGCTGCAGATTTATTTTGCATGCTGTATTTGTACCATTTTGTGCCAATTCATGAATACCTCTCTAGTATTTGGGTCAGATTGTTTCAGATTTAGTACCAGTAATCTAAGGTAAATCCGGGAGGTATTTTGCACCCACTACAGTAGATTTCGGGGCCAGAGTGTTCGACCTGAGTATACAGTTTCAATTGCTTCATGTGGTGGGTAATTTTACATTGCAGAAGCTTAGGTATGACTGCTGAGACAGACAGTACTGGCTCATACGCTGCTGTCGAAGGGACGCTGGAAGCTCTCACACGGACGCGGGAGGAGTTGGAAGCACTTTGGAGCAACCGCAAGCTTCAGCTGGACCTGTGCTTGCAGTTGCGCCTCTTCGAACGCGATTCTATCGAGGTAAGGGCCATTTCCAGGGACTTTAATCAAAGCAGAACTACTGTGTTCCGGCCAGTGTCCTGTGCAGGCACCTCCAGTGGCCAATGTTTTTGGATAAGAAAAGTCCAAATTAAAAGATTGCCAAACAGGGTTTTGACTTGGTTCAGCTTGTGTGGTAATTGAACATGGACCCCAAGAAACTTCCAAATATATATGCATTTCTTTTGTGTGTGTTTAAAATGTGATTCTAAAGGCTGATTCTCACACTTGCGGCTGCTGGCCACTGGAGAGGCTACAAATCGGTTTTAAACCTCTCCGGTCATAAGCAGTCGCAAGTGTGTGAACCAGCCTTAATAGCAAGTACACCCTTTTCTCGCTTATGCAAATCAAAAGGAGATGCCTTTATTGCATCGGGGAGGGGGCTACAAGGATATTTCCTCTTTATTTTGCATCGTGACAATGAACACGAGGTCACATTTATTCATCCAGAAGTGAGGCACACAGAACAGCCATCTTGACCTAGTGTTTGTTTTAAAAAGTTTAGCGTCAGTGGCAGCACAGTGTGTACAAGCCCTTATTCTGCTTAGTGCACCCAACGGCAAAGCTGTTCCAGTTGGTTGCCGACTCTGCTGGTAGGTGGTGTGAGGCTGAGCACTGTGTCTCGTTGGGCAGCTGAGCTCTCAGCTGGAGCTGTGGATGAAGGAGCTGCGGCACACGGAGGTGACGAGGGAGCTGGCGCAGGCCGAGCGTTTGCTGCAGCTGCACACGGACAGCGTGGCCCACATGCAGCAGGCGGTCTTCCAGCTGTTGCAGCGCGGCCAAGAGCTCTCCCAGGCAAGCACCTTGGGTCTCTGTTTCGCTGACTAGGCCTCCTGCGCGCTGCGATGCTGACCGCATTCCTCCGTCTTGTCTGTGGCAGGTGCTGGAGTCGTCAGGAGTGCAGGTGATGGCAGACGGTCAGTACAATGCCCAGAGTCGGATTCAGGCTTTGCTCGAGTTCCTGCACGAACGCGAAATGGACATTGAGGACTTGGCTGAGGTGAAGAGGGTTCGCCTAGAGCAGTGCATTCAGCTGTGCCAGCTGGAGAAGGATGCCAACCAGGTGAGCTCCTACTTCCACTGATGACTTTGCTTTTGGTAGTCATTTTGTGCCGACCCCTTGTTAGTCTAATGCATGGGTTCTTACACTGGGTTTAAGCCTAGGGGTTCCCCGAAGTATGCTCGTGGGTTCCTCTAGTCACCAAACATTCTCACCGTCCTTGCCCCTAAGTAAAGTATTTTTCTAGTTCAGATCTGGGCCACCCATTGATGCATAAGCGTGAACCATGCACTCCCCAGTGTACATGCATTATTGTTTACAAGGTCCGTCGGCTTCGCAACAGTTCTGTTCCATCAGTGTTGAGACTAGGAGGGGTTTTTCGGCTATAGATAAAAAGAGATGGCTATTTGTTGACTTAAAAAAGTTTGAGAACCCTTGGGCTAATGAAGAACACCAGTCCAACACGCTTTCTGTTTTTATTCAGTTAGAGACTTTTCCAATTTTGTTTAAAAATAAATGCTGGTTGCATTGTTCCCTCTTTAATTTTCTTGAACTTTCTAAAATCCAGGTGAACACGTGGATCCGGAATGGAGAGGCGATGCTCTCTGCCACGTTTGTGATTCCGACTTGCCTCCCTGAAGCTGAGCAGTTACGCTCCCAACATGAACAGTTTCAGCTGGCAATAGAGGTGAGGCTCTTGTTGCCCTGTTACACAAGCTCTTTCAACTGTCGTCACCAACAGTTGATTCAGTCGACCAATATTAAGTGGAAGCACCAAGTGTGATTGAGCTACTAATGACAGTTGAAGTCAACTGAACTTGCCTACCTCAGTTGAATTGAACAGACTTGTGCTAAGTTCAAAATGGTAGCGTCTACAGCATTCCCAACGGCGGCCAGTGTTAGCGACGCACTTACGGTTTCCGAATGCAGAGCGGGGGTATTCAAACAATCATAGCAGCGAATATTGCGGTAAGGGGCATGTTTAGGGCTATGAGCTGCCTTCATAGCGATCCGGGCAGGTCGCGGAAGCCTGCACTACCACAAGCCCAACCATTGGTGATGTCGAGGGCGATGCAGCCCCTGGGGTATCTGTCTTTCTTGCAGTCGTTTGAAGCATTTTATTTTCCTTTGTTTACTAAAAAAAAGATATTATACTTTGTGGTAAATGCTTGTCAGCATTGAAAAATGTGTCTATGGGAGGTACATATTCCTTGAAGCAATGATCGTGGGAAAGAAAATCGCCTTCCGACCTCCATTGCTATAGTCAAAACTGCAATTGGTGGCAGGTGTTGTGTAGGGTTAGCTGCGCTTTGGTGGCTTCAAAAACAAGCAGATTACGAATGCAACTTACTTAAGTAAACATTTATTTCATACCAAACGTTATGCATGGTCAGTGAAGAAAGATGAAAATATTGGTTGACCGTTGCGCTGGGAGGGTTTGGTGAAACCTCAGGTGGGCATCGACGAGTGGGAAGCTCACAGTTAGATTCGGTGTTCCCAAACGAGCAGCTTCTGACAGATGACTGTGCATTATTCTCATTGCGAGCTTTTTACGTCAATAACTCACAAATTTGTCATCGAAGGGAGAGAAACATCTAAATTTTGCAATATGCACACTTTAGAAATCGAATCATACTTTAAAAAACTTGGTTGTCACATCCCGAGGTATTTTTTATTTTTTTTTTTTAACACATACTATCACTATTGTTTACGGGCACACATAACTGAATTAGAAATTTATGGTCGGTTGAATAGTAAAATAAGTATCTCTTGTATTTTGTTTAAGAAAAATGCACTCTTGAGACAGTTCGAAAGCGCTGTCGGTATGGTAAGTAATAATAATAATAGGTTGCTTTGCGTATGCCATGTGTATGTAAATCAACATTTAGTGCATGTTGTTTTGATTTTATAATCGCCAACAGGAGCGGCTGTTGGTGCAAAGGGCTAGCAAAATATTGTACTTGCTTCACTCATGAGGTAATTGTTAATTCTGATTTACTCTACTTTTGAAACGTCGTCGAGCTACACGCTCAGTTTGCCGACACTCCGTGCAAGTGCATCCTCCCGTTGCCATGACAAACATTCTCGAGGGTATGCGTCTTCAGAGAGCCATCCTTGCGCACGCTCGCTCAATTGAGCACATGGACGTTAGAACACGCTCAGTGACAGTAAAGTTCTTGTTGGGGTGGAAAGAGACGCCAGATGTCGGAAATCCTCTCCCCGATCACGGCTGGAGACTTCGAGGGCAAGGCAGTGGCAACAGTGACGAATTGAGAAATAAATTATTTACATACATTCATTCCCAAACGCCTGCCCTCCTTCTCCCCGTGATGGGGTCCAATTTCTGTCCCGAAGTGGACACACATTCTTCCCGTGGGGCGGGGCCACTCGCGCCTGATTTGTGCTTCCCCATTGGCTGCCCCCTTCTCAAAGGAGGTTTCTCGGTAATGCCAGAGGGCAGTAAAAAAATATAAACAAAGATTCAAAGAAAGCGAACACAGGAAACTGAACTGCAAGAACACCCCATGACACATGCCAAGAACGGCAGGTAGAAATGCGCCTTCGCATGATTCCGTACACTCGCCAAGCACATTGAAGCGCACAGCCAACCTCAGCAATAGCAGATAGCAGGCCCACACTGAATTGTGACATCACATACTCCATATGATCAATTCGCTTTCACTATTAGAAAAATACTATGACATCAATTTTTTTTTTTTTTTTTTTTTATGTCAGCTGGGGTTGAGATACCGTATTTACTCGAGTAATAGCCGCACTGTTTATGAAGAAAACCTGATGGTTCGCTTTTCCACGGAGCACGCGAATTGCCAATCACCGCAATCGACAGCATGATTCCAGCGGTTTACTGGACAGATATAACGTCTTTGCGCAAAGATACCATCTGTGAAGATTGCATTTGTATGGAGAATCGTGTTCTCGATCTAGTTATTCGCTATGTAATTTATGCGCAACGCGATGATTGGGTGTATATCTGTTTTGCGGGAAAGCAGACGCAAGGGCCTTGTTAATAGGGAGTTTTCGTAGACCGCGTTTCCCCCTCCGCTAAGCCCTCCGCTAAGCCCTCCGCAACGAAGCAGCCGCTACTGCGCCGGCACGCCGATAGCCTTGACTGTAGAGTTCCGGCTAGCGTAGCTGGTTGCGGAGAGCATTGCGGGACAGCGGAAACAATCTACGAAAACTCCCTAATAAATAGTGCGGCTATTACCTACTCGAGTAAATACGGTAGCTATGTGGCACCATCTCAGTTGAGTTGAATCGAATTAGGGTATTACAATGTCCTGATTATTCAGTTATCAGTGTTAATGTAAATAATGGTTTTAGTTTCTTGATTAGGCTAACTGCTCTGTCGGAGCAGACTGGCACCTCTCGATATTTCAAATGCTAGTGGCCTTTGCTGATATCCTTTCCTAGTATATTAAAAACAAATGGTTTAATTTATCAAAGGCACACAAGGACATTTATATAGGATTGTTCTAGGCATTGTGGTTTTTTGCTTTGGGAGGCGCAGCATTTTCACAAAGTTTTGAGATCTTTTTCCCTAGTGGAGGATGTGAATACGGGTAACGACCGAAACAGAAGCCTCGGCTGATAGAGGGCACATGACATTTCAATCAAACTTGGCAACGGTGGCTACGGAAGACTGAAAATGTCGTGCTCGTTTCCATTCGTTCCCACTATGTGCAACACGTTCGTTATTTTTGCACTCAGTAAATTTTCTGTTTAATTTACTTGTAGGGCAAGTGTTCACCTGTTCAACTTGAATTTGATCCGTATTGTTTTGCTAACACCTCAGTGGCTCTGAGGCAGAGTGCCTGCCTAAGGATCCCCAGTTATTAGGTGTGAATCTCAACCAAGATGTCTGCCATCTGAAGATGTTGATATCGATTTAGGGTGTACCTCTCTGTTAGATCTGGGCACCTTGCAGACTTTCAGTTGATGTCTTGCCACAGCATGGTCTGAGAGCTGCAATGTATGGCAGATAATTCAGTCACTTCTTGCACGCTTGTCAAATGAGAATGACCTCTGAGTCCACTGTTGTAATAACTTGCTTGGTTGTGCTTTGCAGAAAACGCACGCGAGTGCCATTCAGATCCAGCAGAGGGCAGAGTCTCTAGTGCAAGCCAACCACTATGACCCAGCAGCAGTACGATCTGTTGCGGAAACGGTGGACACCTGGTGGCACCGTATGATGACCCACGCTGAGGACAGGCACAGAATGGTCACGGCTTCGCTGCGCTTCTACAAGACTGCTGAGCAGGTATGGTCATCGATATGGATTGCTACATTGGCCCATTGGCTTATGCCGTTCTGTGAATTAACTAATTGGCGGGAGACTGGTGGCTCTCAGTAATTTCGCTTCAAGCGTAGGATTTTTTTTTTTTTTTTAATGAAAACATGCAGTTGCATAAACCCCCATGCAGCCTCAATATTCCTAACATTTTTAATTAACTAGTTTGTATTTGAGTACGATCTCTGTTTGGGCTTCTTAGCACTCGTATGGGAGCCATGTGTAAATAGTACAGGCTATGCTCTTTCTAGTGGCCAAAGGACCTATATATTCCCAACCCTTGCTCTACAATGTCCTATTTCTCTGGAAACATATTCGACAGAAATCTGAATTTTTAGGGGAACAGATTAACTGAAATTCATAACCAACCAAAATTCATCTCCTAAAGGCCACAGTACCTCGGGGAAACGAAGTGCCTCTTCATTGTGACATTTTGATCACTTGCTGTTTTTGTTTTTGCTACAATGCATACCCAGTATTTTCTTTTCCACTTTTGGTGGTGCTGACTCAAAAAAGGACTGTCACTCACACTTGGGCTTGATATTTGTACCAGGTGTATTCAGTTCTGGACAGTCTGGAGCGCGAGTACCGCCGTGACGAGGACTGGTGTGCCGGAGGTGAAGAGTCTGAGGGCGCAAACCGTGGAGCACAGCTGTCGCAGCTGCTTGCCAAGCACCAGGAGAAGAAGGAGGCCTTTCTCAAGGCCTGCACCATGGCCAGGCGCAACGCCGAGACCTTCCTCAAGTATACGGCCCGGTGCAGCCAGCACTGTGCAGGCCATGGGGACAGCAACTACAGAGGCCCGGAGGCCAAAGTCAAAGGTAGCTGGACCTATGTGTTCCTAACAATTTGTCTTTTGGTTTGCATGTGCAGAAGGATCAGCTTCCCTGTAGCTCAGAGGAGCACCTTTTCAGCTTGAATATTGAGCATGTTGTGTGTGTGTATTTTTGTTTTCTCAGCTTTGATGGAGCAGTTGCTGAAGCAAGAAAACAAGGTCCTGGAGTATTGGACTGTGCGCAAAAAGCGTTTGGACCAGTGTCAGCAGTATGTTCTATTTGAGAGGAGTGCAAAACAGGCAAGTGAATTTGGCAGGGTATATCTAAATTCTCTTGGCCTCTGTAGTGGACTTTTCTTCAAGTCAATCTGCTATTACAATTCAGCTCTGCTGACTTGAAGTCAAGTGACTAGTCTATTCAGAGTGCATGATCTCACTTCATGCCCTACATGCCATAATCTGAATGACAAGCTGATTGTGATGGCCACATTTGGAGGGATGATTTGATTACCATCAAAATTGCCTGGTCAGAATTTATTGTTACCTTCCTACGGACGTATTGTTTGAATCTTTTGTTAACTAAAAAAATTATATAAAAAAAGAAACTTCCGTAAAATCCCGAGAGATTCCTCACCCCCGAAAGATAGCCCACCCCTATATTGAAAGAGAGCCGACTTCTAGTAATACAGTGACACCCGTTTATTACGAACCCACGTACAGCGAATTATTGTTGATGTCGAACTCGCGGAAAGTTTAAATAAAAATACATGTAAAAAGTACTTTTTATAACGAACAACATATTGGCTATATCAAACTTTTTCCCCACGGGAAGGCTTCCAAAAACGTGCATACAATCACCTTCTAGCCTGTCCCTTCCCCCCCAAAAGAAAAGTAGGAAAGAACGAAAATTCCAAAAGCTCAAGTCACAAACAAAATTGAGCGAAGAGAAGCGATTCAGAAGGGGGGAGAAAGCTAACAAAAAACAACACTGCACGCACACACAGAGAAAAACAAATCGTCCCAAAGTGGTTGCCCACGAAGAGAAGCGATTCAGAAGGAAAGATAAGCTAAAAGAACAAACTCTGCACGCATGCAAAAAAAAACAAAAAAACTTGTTAGCGTTTTGTTACAAGGCGGAAGCGAAAAGATGAGAAAGAAAAGAGAAGCTCTCGCTTTACAACGAACGCATCATGGAAGTTTGTTGTAAATGTTTTTTTATATCGAACTACTTGCTATATCGAACTGATCGTAGAGTTTCCTGCTGTTCGTTATAAACGGGTTTATTGGGATCAATGATGGCCTCGGCATAAATGCGGCTAGTTATAGCTATGGCGGGATATACGAGGGGTGTTCATAAAGTTTGTATTATCGGCACAAAGAATTAAAAAAAATTGAACAAAACAGGCATCAACATGAGGGCGCGTCCCTCTAGTTTCCACACAGTATAAACATCGCATGCTATAGTAGCTCGGAACGCCGCTAGGGAGTCGAAACAAAAATGTCAACGCCCCTCGGTACCAAGCACATGCAGTGATCCGTTTTCTCTATTTGAAGGGAAGCAATGCCAAGGATATTCATTCCAATCTGAGAGCGTTGTTCGGGGACAACGCCCCAGTTTATGACACTTTGGTTAAATGGCGGAGACGCGTCCAGTGTGGCCAAATAAGAGGAAAGCACTTCAAGGACAGTGACAAAGTGATTGCTGAAGTGGAGCGATTCCTGAACCCTCAAAACGAGGAGTTCTATAACAATGGCCTCCGGTATGTGGTGCATCGCTAGAAGAAGTGGGTAACTTTTGGTAGCGAATATGTAGAGAAAGTCTCAAATCCTACTCGAGTTTGATTGCTGAATCTCTATTCCTTCGTGACAATAATACAAACTTTATGAACGCCCCTCGTAAGTGAACGTTGCTGACTGGGAAGTACAGTCATCTTTGCTTCGTTGCCCCTCGCCACCATAACAAGCTTGGAAGAATTTTTTAAACTTTTCTTGATTGTACACCGAAAGTTAGTCCACTCCATATTTTTACCTGATTTGCTCTTGATGTTAAGTGGGCTATCTCTCGGGATTTTACGGTATATACTATGTGTCGAATTCACAATAAACAGTGTGAAGATGATGTCTTTAAATCAGGCAATTGTAGAATAAAATCTGGTAACTTTCACATATTTTACTGATCTTGGTGACCAAGGATGTTAGTGCACTGCAGCTCTGAGCATACCGAGCAAATACTTGCACTGGAGAATTGCGGGATCCTGGTTTCGATTCTCACTTCTCGCTCACTGCTGTAGGATGCATTTTAAAAATGCCAAGCTAGCGGGTGTCCTGCACTGCTCAAATTTCTCCTTTATAGCATTGAACCAGTACTATTGAACAATCTCGGAGGCAGATTAATCTCGCTGTATAAATGTTCAGAACCTCTAATTTGGCATTGCTTTTGACTTGCTGTTTACTAGAGACTGCTTGTGTGGTATACTGGCAGAGATGGCATGCCAGGAGGCAGCGGTGGCACGAGCTCTGCGCATACTAAGCTGTCACAACTCGCATCCTGCACAGACTAATTATAAAATGTCGAACAATGCATTTGGAATAACCTGTCTCAGCTCTTTTTTAATATTGCTAATATCAGGTTGCAGTGGATATAGGGTATGAGCTTATGCTCATAACCTCTGCAGTTGGCTGGGGTGCGATCCGTATCATAGTGCAAACTTCACACTAAAATGCATAGAGAGAGAGAGAGAAACAATGTATGCATGACCACTTTGAACTTTTTCTATGTTTACTTTATGTGCACTACCTGCAAAGTGGAGTCGGAGATAGGGGAGGGGTCCTTCCCTTTTTATGTGTTTAGCTTGATTATGTTATAGCTTCCAGTCAAGACGTACAGGGTGTTTTTAGGTTTCCAGATTTGTTAAAAAGATGCTGTAGAAGCTGTAGTAACCGGGTCTGTGCAGGTGAGTTATATGGCCAGGGAGACATAATATAGGAGGCTAATCATCACGATAAGTCAGATAATTAACTAATAGTATCTTTTCATTAATTTATTATCTCCCTCTGGCTCTATAACTCACCTGCACGGACGGCATTAGTGTAGCTTTCATGACTTTTTTTTTTTATATAAATAATCTGCAAAGCCTAGAAAAGACACCCTTTATATGCATCCATGAGATTATGAGCAGATATTTCCAATAAATGTTCTTTCTTGAAATTATCTATTTCTCATGCATAGGTGGCACTTGTTTCAGCACGTGGTTTGGGGGTTAATCACTTACTCCAAACATCCGTATTCCTTTCCCTTTGTTGCATCTGTTCATTTCATTTCTAGGTTTGTGTTACCCTGACATCCACTTTTTTGTTCAGGCCTTGGGGTGGATCAAAGACACTGGAGAACACTATCTTACCAGCCACAACAGTGTTGGTGACAGCCGGGAAGAGACAGAGCGTCTACTCAAAGAACACAACGAGTTCAAGGGGAATGCTAAAGTGAGTGAAAAATTATACCCTAACCGAAATTGCATTAAGGTCCAATTGTGCCCGGCTGCCCCTGCTTGACAGCTTTGCGTGGCCGCTTGCAGGAGACAAGGGAGAAGGTCCGTCTGCTCCTGCAGCTTGCCGACAGTCTCGTCGAGCGCGGCCATGCTCATGCTAGTGCCATCAAGTGCTGGGTAGCTGCCGTGGATCAAGGGTACAAGGACTTCAGCCTCCGAATGGACCAGTACCGGAGTCAGCTGGAGAGGAAGCTGGGGATCCAGGTTGAGGTGGGCATCCCTTTGCTGCGGTGATACTTTTTTTGCAACCCTCTTCGCTTCGTGTACCTCTTTCCTCCTTGAATCAATTCTGTTCTCGATCTCTCAGGAAACCAAAGAGCTTTCCCTGGACCGGAACAGCGACCCTAATTTGGAGAGCAAGGTCAAAGAGTCAACGGTGAAGGAGCTGAATGAAGAGAAGCGCAAGTCAGCCCGAAGGAAGGAGTAAGCATCCCATCTTGTTTGCATAATGTAGCTAGGGCTCGGTGTTTTCGGAGTTAATTTTGAGGAAAATTCAGAAGGTGTTTTTCAAGGATTATGTTACCCCGGATATAGTTTCCTTGGCTTCGCAAAATTTGGAGGGTGTTTTTGGGAGCTTATTTTATCCAAGGAATGCTTTCTTCACCATTTTAAAGAGACAGAGCAAGGTCACTTGATAGTTTGTAACCGGTGTTCTGAAGCAGCTGTCGGTCTTGTGCAGGTTCATAATGGCTGAGCTGCTGCAGACGGAGCGAAGTTACGTCAAAGACTTGGAGACGTGCATCCACACATATATGGCGGAACTGAAAAATCCCGACATCAGCAGGCCTCCTGGCATTGTTGGAAAAGAGCTCGTCTTGTTCGGAAACATGGAAGAGATTTATGAGTTCCATAACAGGTAGGCTTCACATTTTAGAGTGCACCCAGGAACCAGGCAAACACAAAACAAACTTCAGCGTATTCATGTCACTGGGAAACAAGAGTTTAAACTCGCTCACATTCGTACCCAAGCAACATGGGATGGAGTACTAGTTAGACTAGAAACATATGAAGCTTTTTTAATGCCATTTCATTGCTTTTTATAGGGTCTGTGTGACAACTCTTCCTCTAGTACAGGAAACATTTGTGTTCAGCAATACATTCGGTTCTCGGTAATTCACGGTCGCTTTATTAAAATTTTCAGTTAATTCGAAGCAGGGGTGAAGTCCTGGCAATCATACATAGGAGTTTATGGGAAAATAATGTTTGGTAATTCGAAGTTTAACTTCTGGGTAGTGTTGTGCGAATATTAAAAATTTCAAATGATGCACTATTTAATATTTGCTTTGAGATGAACTGCAATATTCAAGAGTTTTTGAAGTTTCGATCGGAGCGGGTCAGAGCCGTACATAGAGAGAGCTTGGTCAATGGGAAGAACGGACAGAGCCAGGGTGTTTGCCAGACGCAGATACAGGGCTTGACATGATCTCTTGGCCAACCAGAAGCCGAAAATAATCCCCTAGCGGTGGTAGCGAGAAACAGTTTTAATAAGTGCGTAAGAGTTAAATGTAGTAACTCTTCATGGTTGAAAATATGGTGCATCTGATGTTTAGATTATAATCATGCAAAAAGATGTAAGAAACGAACATGGCACTCAAACTCTGTTTTGCTCGAATGGAGCCTGACTGCTCGGACGGCAGATTCCCAGCCCTCGGTGCCTGGCATACGGATTACGTTGATTGTTCTGCTAGTCACGCACGCTTTTTATATCTTGTATATCTTTATATATCTTCCACCATGATTTTGCATGAACGTGATCACGTGCTCACCATATTTTCAGTCACCGAGAGTTACTCCGACGCACTTGTTAATTTCGTTTCTCGCGACCACCGCCAGGGTATTAATCGCGGCTTCTGGTTGGCCACATTCGGATTTGTGAAGATGCTCTGTAACACGCCCAGTCCAATTTCGGCCAATGGTGCCTCCTTATTTTCCTCCTATACTTCCCAATGAATGGCCAAACTATCTATATATGGCTCTGCGGCAGGTTAGCTCCGTTGAGCATGCTTTTTACGGAGCACGAGTGCACTGCGGAGAAGCAACACCCGCGAAAGCGAGCTCCGCAGGTGTTGCTTCTTTGCAGTGCAACAGTGCTTGGTAAGAGGCACACTCAACGGGGTAACCCGCCGCAATCAACACTTGGAAATGTATGAATATTGTAATTGCATGCTTGGGAGAAAAGCACACTTTCAAAGTGAGATGGTGCATGCGTGTGCCTGGTGTATTTAAAAGGAAACGAAAACTTTGTTACTACTGATATCTGCACAGTAAAATTTTCAAAATTAAACTGTGGCTGTTATGCAAGGGTAAATGTTAGGCAGAGATGCCCTGACAACCTGTGTTCATCATTGGTGATTCTTTTTTCAAATTCGAGATTGAAGAATATTTGCATATAGGAAGATTTGTAAATCAACTCAGGTATATAGCTTGCAATCTCTATAGGTCTAATTTTACGTCAAATCCGTCGTTTACTTGCCATCCCAAGGCATTAGACTTTTTGTGGTCACAGTCCATTGGACTGTGAGGTCACAGTCCAATGGACGAATATTCGGTTATTACGAATAGTCAATCGAATTCTGTTCTATTCGGCATTCGCTTCGAATCGAATTTAAGTATTCAACAATATAGAATTATTCGACCTTTCTAAATACGTCAAACCCGACTATATCAAACCCGTTTACATCGAATTATTTCTTATATTGAACAATTTTTGTGCACAGTAATGTTACAGTGATAATATCTAGCAAAGACTGTGGTTACATCAAACAAAAATAGCAGCCGCTACCAATATATCAAATAGCCAAGAGCGCCGTTTTGCTCTGCAAGCTGGCTTTCCCCCAACGCGAGCGGCGACATTGGGGGAAAGCCAGCTTGCAGAGCATGCTAGCTTTTTGTTTTTTTTCCGGGCGGCCGCCTCGACCGCCCGGAAGACAAGAAAAAATATCTTTTGTGGAGGGAGCGGAGAGAAAGTATTCCGTGCTCCCTCTCTCCGCTCCGTCCGCAAAAGAGAATATTATTTTTTCTTCCAAGCGCTTAACGCAACCGCCTGGAAAAAACAAAAAAAAAAAAAAAGTTTGTTATCTGTTTTAGGGGGAAAGCCAACTTACAGAGCATAACGGTGCTCTGCAGGAGAAGGTGCTCCTGCTCGGACGTACTCCATTCGCTCGGCACAGCTCGGCGCTAATGCGCGAATATAGAAGGCAGCGGCCTCAGCATTTTGGAGTCCGTCGATAGCGTAGAAAAATATTGTTATAGCGAATGCAATGAAGAAAAAGCAGCAGAAGATGCAAGACTACTTCATTGTGTAATATTTCAGCAGAAAGTGGATTTTTGAGAGTCAAATTTATTAAAACTTTTATATCGAATTACCTGCTATATCGAACTGGTAGACGTTTTTTTGCGAGTTCGATATGAACGGGCTTGACTTGCTCTGGCTTGGATTTCCGGCCAGGTGGCACAAGCTTCCGACCAATTCGTGCTCCCGAATTCAATACACTTGAAATTAACAATTACATTACTTCTAATACCAAATAAGGGCAAATATAAAACTATAGTTTAAACATATCTTGTGGTATTTGTTGCTTGTATTATTCGAACTATTCGATTAAAAATTATTCGGCCAAAATCACTCTTCGCTTCGAATTCGATTCGGACCCAAAATCCTCTATTCGCCCATGCCTAAAAATTAGCTTATAAAAAAACAAGTGGGAGCTTGAAAACAGCTTTCACGAGTTTAACTGGGTTTCCGTTTAAGCGTGGTGCAACGGTAGTGAAAGGCTTGGAGAAACTGTTCGACGTTCGATTAGAAAACATTCGGCCAAAACCACTATTTTCTTCAAACGCAGATTACCTCTGGGACTGGTTAATTCTAAGGATTTTTTTTTGTGTGCTTGAAAAGTCCGGTAACTCCGGGAGCATGAACGAGTCTCGCAATTATGCTCACCAAGCTTAAATTGCACGTATGCATGCTTTAAAGGGAAACTGAAGAGGTTCTTGAGAAAAGACGAGATAGAGGTGAATTCTAGCGTAATTTTGTCCGGTGGATTTGGATATCACAAGCATTTGACCCGAACATACCGATAGACACGAGAAAAACTGAAAAACTAACCACTGGGTGTGATGTCATACCCAGAGGTTTCAGCTGCCTTGCTCGTGCTTCTTGTGAGGGAATGTGCGCAGCGCTTTTGGCTGCTCAGGTAAGGCTTGTGGAAAGTGCAGAAATGTTGAGATCTCTGATGGGGGAGATTCCCTCCTCTCACCAAATGCAGCGGGAAACAGGGGCTTCAACGCTATGTTGAGAGTGTTGTTGTGGCTACTTTGTGCATCAATCAGAAATATAATTTTGATATTCATAATCCTGGAGGCCGCATGAAGATGATTTAGGTGTTTTCTCCTCAAATACAAAACCGCTTCAGTTTCCCTTTAATGATTTATCTACTGCGTGCGCGGTCAAAAAAAGGGGGAACGAGTGCGGCACTCGACTAAGCCTCCAGGCGGCCAAACGAATTAGGCAACCAAGATAAGTGAAACCAAGCCAAGCATGGCTGCAGGTGTGAAAATCATGGCGTTGATCCCACCCATGCTACAGAAGCGAGTGCTTCCATGCAGCACGTATGGCCAACAGAGCTTGATTTGAGGCATTACCTAGCCCTTAAATAAAAAATAAATAAAAATAATAATGCTTTATTTGTCTCGAGCCCCAGACCACCCAGTCGGTCACAGTATGGTGGCATGTACAAGCAAAAATACACCAAAAGAATATGTGGGGAGAAACTGAGGGAGAAGAGGAGATGAGAGCATGCGGGGATGTCAGAACACCGAGCTCAGGTTGGAATGTTTAGTGGGTAGACTCAAAGCTAGCTGCCTTTGTCAACTCATTGTTAGAACGCGTTCGAAAGTGGACCGCCGACGTCCTGCATTTGGTTTTCGCATTCGAACGCCTTCGAAGAGTGCAGCGGAGACAGAGGCAGCTAGCCTTGTGTCCACCCACCAATCGTTCCAACCAGGGCTCGGTGTTCTGACGTCTCCTCACGCTCTTGTCTCCTTCTCTCCCTCTATTTCTACTTGTATACATATTAACGCATTGCAATTCCATGCAAAAACTACTAATTTGAAAAGGTTACGACAAGCTCTTTTTGAAAATATGTCAACATGAGACACAAAATTATTTAAGCAAATCTGCACTTTTACCAGTGGCGATAGGTGTTGATGTGTAAAATATGCATGAGCCTCTGAACACACGGGCCAGCACATGAAACTGCAATGACGCCACCGGCGCAAGTGGCTGGGAACTACTATGAGATGTCTTTTTTTCTGTCGAATCTATGGATGTTCACAAGCGTGTCATGGTCTGCAGTTTGCTTTCGGACAGTGAAATTGTGCAAGTGGTTAGGGCTAGGAACGATCACGTTTCATTCTGTGCCGAGTGGCCAAGTGCCGCTGATCTGGAAACTGCTTGTAGCACCACAGAGTACTTTTTCACATCTTTTTTGGCGAGGAGACTGCTGAAGGCACCCTAAGAAGAGTTTGCAATTTGCAGAGCATAGTCAACGCTGTGCGTCTCCATTAGCGGAGATCAGAAATCAGCTTCTCCTGGGGATCGGAATAATTAAGAAAAGCTTACGGTTAGAGTGCGTCTTTTTAATTTGAAGTTCGCTTAATTCGAACCGTTTCGCTGTCCCTGTGAGCTTCGAATTATCCAGTCGACTGTAATTGTCTTCTCCTACCACTTAGTATCATACAGTCTTTTTTTTTTTTTAATGTGTGTGTGTTTTTGTGGTTGCAAACAGACAACTTATACAGCCCAGGTATTATACACTCGGAATGTTAGTGAGTGTGGATGCAGTCAGTTTATTAGCTTTTTGCTTTTTCACAGTGTCTTCTTGAAGGAACTTGAGAAGTATGAAACAATGCCTGAGGACGTGGGACATTGTTTTGTCACATGGGTGAGTCACTGTCCACTTCTTGTGGCTCTTAGACCGTTAGTGTGCCTTTGTGTCTAATGCAGTCATTTTCCTCCAGGCCCAGAAGTTTGAGATATATGTCAAGTACTGCAAGAACAAACCGGAATCGAATGCCCTGCTAATTCAACATTCCAGGTCATTTTTTGAGGTTAGTTCTATTCTTTCTTACTTTCGTGCTCACATAGCTTTTAAAGGGAAGCTAAAGAGGCTCTTGGAAAAGACGAGTTAGAGGTCAATTTAGAGTATTTTTATTCCGTGAATCTGAATATCACGTGTTTTTCCCGAGGATGTAACTAACGCAAGAAAACACCTCCCACCAGTCGTTACGTCATATGCAGATCTTTCAGCCACCAAGCGCATGTCGCTCGTGTGGACAGCGCGTGCAATTTCAAGCTTGCCAGGTATATTCCCTCACACTGCCACCAGTCGTGACGTCTTTTTCTGACCTTTTTGAAAATAGCAAGGGTTCCTGTACATAGCTTTGATAGGCGCTGAAGATGCGCGAAAGCAGAGATTCCGAAAACTCTGTATATGACGTTGTGCTCCAGGAAGGAGGAGCTTCAACGGTACTTTAAAAAAGTTACTGGACACTTAAGACTGCTTACGTGTAGGAAGGCGAAAGCATTATAGTCCCGCAGGTGAAATGTTTTCGAGTAATGTTTCTACACATATTAAAGTTTAGGACGACGTCCTAGAGATCGGCGCCAAGTACGGCATCTAGGACGACGTATAGGACAGCGTCAAGGACGGCGTCTAGGACGTCACCAAGGACGACCTCTCGGGCGACCTTAAGGACGACGCCTAGAGGACAGCGTCTGGGACAACTTCTAGGACGACCTCTAGGACGACCTCAAGGACGACCTCAAGGATGATGCCTAGAGGACCTCAGGGACGACGCCAAGGATGGCGTCGTCCTTGAGCATACGATTGAGTGGCGTGTGCTTGATGACATTTTTATGGCCATCCTTCAGGCACAATGACGCCACTTTTTCGCGCAATGGGACAAGTAAGGCTTTCGCCTTAAAATATTTTCTGCAGCCTCCGTGCACCAAATTGAAAATAAATCTCGATTTTCGTGATCCTGGAGGCCAAGTAAAGACGATTTAAGTGTTTTTTCTCAAATACAGAACCGCTTCAGTTTCCTTTTGAATTGCCTGGAAGAAGTTGTTCCACATTGGTTATCTTTGTCATGTGTGCAGTTTCCTCTGTAAGATATGCAGGGTGTTAAATTCAAACAGATTCCTTAAAATGCCGAAACGCGAATGCCGTCTTCTCCATATAGTTATCAGGTTCAGCAGACATTAGATGAACCTTACCCCATAAGACCAATAATTGAAAAGTTAACAGATTTTTCTTAAATTGACGAAACTTACCGTGACGGGTATTCCATCATCTAATGTCCGCTGAGCCTGATAAATACATGGTGAAAACGACACTCATGTAACTATCACCTATTTTTTTTTTCTTTTTTTTTAAAATCTGTTAGAATTTAAATTAAACACCCTGTATAGCGTTGCCTCGGTAGCTCTGAGGCACGGTGGCAGATCACGATTCCCCATTTAGCGGGTTCAAATCTCAATCGAACTGCTCGTAATCTAGTGGATGCTTACTGTGGTATTGGTGTAGTACAATCGAGATTTCTTTTGTATGTTCAATTCCCAGGCGGTCTAAATTGGTCGTGACGTATGAATTCGTCCTCAAACCAACAATGACATTTTTTGTTGGTGTCACATCTAAATCCCCAAAATTTTACATTTCTGGAATGTACAATCTGGCCAATTAACAGCCTAGTTGCATGGCATTTGTGTTCCATGCCTGGTACCCAAATGGGCCCCCTTTAATACAAAAATGGAAGAATGAGGACATGAATGAGTGTCATCTGACCTCTTATGATTTTAAAGTTTGGGTGTGATTTCATTTCATTCCAGGAAATTCAGCACAAGCATGGAGTTCCCCATCCAATCCCAGCCTATCTGATCAAGCCAGTTCAACGGATAACAAAGTATCAGTTGTTGCTGAAGGACCTCCTAGCGTGCTGCGAAGATGGTGTGCAGGGGGAAATTCGGGTGAGTTTTTGTACTAGGGCTTCCTTATAAATTCTAGGGGGCACAAAACCCTCAAGCGTGTGGAGTGCTGTCTCTTGCTCTATACCCAGCTGGCAAATGTAGTGTAAAACTGGTGTTTAGCTTACTCAGAGCAGATAAGGATGGGTAACCTATTTGTACACTCTTCCAGGATGGGTTGGAAGTCATGCTGAATGTACCAAAGAAGGCCAATGATGCCATGCATTTAAGCCTACTTGATGGCTGTGATGTGAGTCTCTATCTGCACTGATGAAGTTTCAGTTTTGTAGATTCCAAAGGGTGAAATCGGCATTCTTTTGTTTTTTTTCTAGGTGTCTCTCGACCAGCTGGGTGAGGTGGTGCTGCAAGACTCCTTTCAAGTGTTTGATTCACGGGCGATCATTCGCAAGGGTCGTGAGCGGCACATCTTTTTGTTTGAGCTGTACTTGCTCTTCAGCAAGGAGATGAAGGACCCCAATGGGAAGGTCAAATATGTCTACAAACAGAAACTTATGGTGATTACACTTGTGCATATCTAGCTGCCATGCACCAGCACCAGTCTGGACCTTTATGAGTTTGATACACATGGCTTCTTTTCTACTTCCACTTAGACCTCAGAGGTGGGCATCACAGAGCATGTTGAAGGCGACGAGTGCAAATTTGCCGTCTGGACAGCTGTTTGGACAGAGCATGGACCCACATCTGAGAACAAGATTATTTTAAAGGTATTTGCTATTTGACTGTTTAAAATATTTGGAAGCATTGGTGATGTTCTTATGCGAGTTGTCCTGGAGACATGTGTAGGCTTGAACTGTTTAGCACAGTAACTCTTGAACTGGCCCGCAGACCCCCAGGGGTCCGCACTGATTTGGGGATACTAGATCCACCAGTAAGGTAAGGTACTGAAGAGGGTTGAAATCGTCGGACCGAATGTCTTTGCAGCTGTAATAGAGCTCTTACAAATCACAGTGCACCCTTGCTGATTTCTAGTTGTAAGTGCCACAGGCTTTCTTGAAGAAAGCGCTCAGATATGTGTTGTTTTTTCGCTCTCCACTGCGAGACCGCCTCGTGTGGGCTCGTTTGCGTGATGGCAAAGGTAATAAATGTAATTTATGTTCTACTGGATTGACAGTTTTAATTTTCTCCAATTTACGGCGACGTAAGTTCCTCAATGTATGCAACACGTTGTCGTATGAACTATTCAATGAGGGTCCACAAATAACCACGAAGGTAGTTAGAGGTTTGTAGTTATGCAAAGTTAGAGAAACATTGATTTAGGTGTTCTCCAAGTACCAAGACTTGCACTGTTTTGCTTGTAAGCATGCTGCTGTGTATGCATTTGGTGCAAAGATGTAAAACTCTTTGATGAAATTGCATGCCTGCAGAACTTGAATATCAGTGACACATTAAAGGGAAAGGGGTACCAAGCAAGAACCAGGTTTGGATGTTCGTAGATGCTTTCGGTAGTTTTCAGAATTCTGGATATGTTTTTGTTTTCATGCATTATTTTAGAAGTGCATTATGAGGTATCTACAGTTAAAATAATGCAAGGTGTCTTATCTCCAGGCTTCCTCTCTGGAAACAAAGCAGACCTGGGTGAAAAAATTGCGGCAGGTGATTCAGGAGACTTACTTCAACTCTGCTCTCTCCACCCTTAACCTCAACAAGAGCAGTAAGCTGACGTCGAAGTTGTTCAGCAACCGATCAAGCAGGCAAGTGGCTTTGTCGCACCAGGCGAATTTTTTTTTTTTTTTTTTGCTTATTGACGATATTGAACTAAAATTGTTACAGTTTATGGTGCTTAATCTTCTCTTTATAAATCTGGTGTTAGATTTCTAGCATGTTTTTTTCTGGGGTCTCGATGCAATGTACGTGCAGAAAAAAACATGTTCTTGTGCGCACGTGAGGCATGGCAACACACTTAAAAAAGCCTAGTAAAATAAACTAATTTGCTTGTTTTAAAATACTGAGTGCAATGAACAATAAAGGTTATGTGTGCGATGCTTCTTTTATTTTAAAATAATTAAAAATAGCAAAAATGCCATTTCAAGGGTCTAACAAAAGTTTCTTAAATGAAAAGCGCCTAAAAAAATATGTGGACATGAGAAAGAAGGAACAGGACCAAGTGCTACTTACAGCTGAACGTTTATTGAAAACACTCACTATTCTCATATCTTGAAGATTAGGCGCACAGGGGCACCTATCACAATGAATGGCGAGATTGCCCGACGGGGAGCTTCTGACAGTACTAAGAAACACGCAGGTACTAAGAAACATGCAGCACAGTACGTTGAGTGTGCAACGTCACGTGTCTACGAAATACTCATGACTTGGGGTAGAGCGTACGTTGAGCAAACCAGGAGGTGTAAGAATGACAGGGCACATGAGCATGCCCTGTCAGAAGCTCCCCATCGGGCAGTCTCACCATTCATTGTTATAGGTGCCCCTGTGCGCACGAAAATTGTACGAAAATTTAAAAATCACACTGGGAGAGAATTATTTGAGGTCTACTGCATAAGAGTGAAGGCCAAGGATAGCTGTGTAACTGCACCGTCGGTGCACTTAACCGAGAAAGAGTTTGCATATTTGTGTCGGGAGCCTGATTGTGTGTATAAGTAGGGAGTGTGTTTTCAAAAAACATTTAGTTATAAGTAGCGCTTGGTCTTGTTCCTTCTTTCTCGTGTCCACATATTTTTAGGCGCTTTTTCACTTAAACATGTACCAACTAGCCCACTAAGCCATTTTACTGAAAGATTTTTAAAAAAGTTTATACATACAAAAAAATATACATTCTACCCAAACCTAGATAGTTGCATTCTGCCTATTCTAACATATACACATGCCAAATTTGGTTGTGATAGGACAATATTAAGAACAGAAATTCTTGTGCACAAACTGTGAAGATTCCCCAAAGTCACATGAAAAGAAAAAATGTGTTTGAATGTTATCATATATGTGCAGCTATACTCTTTCGTGGTGTAATAAATAATGTATTGTTAATAAATCTCCGTGAGAAATTGAAGCTACATAAAACTGCAATGAAGAGAAGACGGCTAGGGCTACTTGTCAACGTAAATGTGATGGCGGGCAACGTCACAACTTGAAGAACCACACAGAGAAACATGGCTCAAATTCGTGCCGTTCTGGGTTGCCTGGAGGTCTTCACATCCGTATTTGACTAATTTCGTGATCATAACCGGTAGGAATTATTTTTATATATCACATATAAAGATTCAAAAATAATAAAACGCCATAAGACTCAAAATCCATTTGTTTGCAAAATATTACCGTTTTTCGACCCGCGTCTCTCTTTTAAAGAGGATCGCTGGCACTCATCCTTTAGCTGTCCTGTCCATAACCTTCTTCAAAATTAAATTTGAAAGTGTGAGTTGGTTGTGTGCTGGGTCATCTCTGCAGGATGTGTGTCTTTCCTGAATCCCACACTAAGTGTAGATATGGTTCCTTTTGCAGGGACTTGGAAGATTCCTCTCAGGACGAAGGGCTGACTGACCTCCAGGAGCGGGTGTCGGTGGCATCCTTTGGCTCTTCAAACACCACGGACAGCGAGAAGGTAAGCCTTGGTTATTGGTTCATAAAATGCTCTTTTAGTTGCGGCTTATTTTTAGGTGCGGTTTATGCTCGTACGACAGGGTTGGAGTGGACTAGGACTGAGGATCGTTACCGCACTAACTTTGTTACACAGGCAAAAAATTTAGTGTCATTTTCAACTACTGAAATATCCCGAGTCATCGCCCACTCCCCTGCCGCCTGAAATTCATAAAAAAAAGTGGGGTGGGCCATGTCTCGGTGGGTGAGCACAAAAAGTTAAAAAAAGCAAAAAAAGAAAACGCCCATTTTTCTCTGCGTTTCTAGCGCTGCTGCACAAGACACACATTAAACTCAAAACTCGATTTAGTTGTATTATTTTATAGAAACAAATGCTCACGAGAGAATGTTTTACTATCGCGAAGTCCGTTGCTTGCATACGCGCTAGGAACACCACCGACCTGCATACAGCGCGAACGTTTGTTCTGTGAAAGCATGTCACCACTATGTTCTCCTAGTTACTAAAAAGAAGAAAAAAAAGTCCACGAGAAAATAGAAAAACCAACCAGGAGCAACGAGCGAGCGAGCGGACCAAAGAAGCTACGAAGAGCGATGCTGGGAAAGCTGAAAAGCCAGCGATCGCGTTGGCAAATACTTTGGCGTCGGGCCAAGTCGGGTACCTTGTCAATCGCAAGCTCTTGCGCAACTTCCTTGTTTGGTGCGTAAATGCGTGCGTCCGTGCTCGGCGTGCTATCAGTGGGGGTTTTGGATGCTCTACAATCGTCTGTGTAGGGCGTTCCAGCAAAGTTTTATTTACCCGTTGGCTTTGTCTAAAACATTGCGAAAACCCGGTTGCGACATGCGGGGAGAAGGAGCGGGTTCGCGACGACCTTACTTCGGCGGAGACAGATTTTGACCTTACACTCCGCGGTTACATTCCAGGATATGGGGCGTTCGCTTACCTCGCGATCCCTGACTTGGTTACTGCTTAAAGGGCAACTCCACTCAAAATGTCGACCCTATCGAAATGACTGATATCGCTTTAGGGGGTCAAAATACGGTCATATCCAAAATATCACGTCAAACCGACGCCGCACTACCGATTAAAACCAATATTAAAAATGTTCTCCCGGCTCGGTTAGCGGCCCAAAAGCGGGTGAGCAATGCTGGCACCGGGTGAGCTAGTGAAGCAACACTGGGCAATGACGTAGGTTTAGTCCTACGCTCTCGTACGGATGCCGCGGACGCTTCGTTTCCCGTGGCATTCTGCGATTCTGCTGACGGCAACAGGTGCTTACCACGTTAACTTGTGTTCTCCTATTTTTATTAGCGTCCAGGCAGTTCATTTAACTCCAGCATTGCTTCCGCGACAGCGCGGAAGAGAGCGAAGCGGTGCTGCTCGCTCACGCGCGTGTCGTGGAGCCGGAGAGACTCGTCGGACTCGCGTTGGGCAATGTCGAGCACGACTTGTAGTGCTGTCGGTTGCACCAACAATCCGGTGCACAACCCGGAGCTGCGGTTCCACCAGTTCCCAAGAGACCGGAAGAGGCACAAGTTGTGGGTCGGTGCCGTTCGCCAGATAGACTTCGGAAGACCGTCGACTCCGAGCTCCAACGCGAAGCTCTGCTCCCAACACTTTACGTCAGACACCTGCACACGGGATCTGCGGCTGCTGACTGTTGCAGGTTTCTCCGCGAAACACGCGTCTTTGAAGAGCGATGCGGTGCCGTCGCTGTTCGCGTACCGTCCGCTGGCTGCTCCAGCACGATAGGCCGGACGCAGCAGGTCGCGGCTGATCTAACTAGCGTGCACATAAAGGCACCTTAGCTTTAACAACTATCACCTCTTGTGGATACATCTGTCCATCTATCTTCCATTATTTCTTTTTCTCTCGGTCCGCGAGCAACAAACAAATACAGTCACGCTGCGCCGGCACTGACCGCGTCATATTTATAGCAGTCCGATTCGCTTTTCGGCCGTCAAATTTATAAATACACACTAAAACTTACTACATTTGGTGCATTTTAACATAGTGAAGTGGTAAAAAGAAAATGTGCAACTTACCTTCTGTTTTGAAACTCCGTGTGCGACTGAGCCGACATTGTCGGTGCGTCGGCTCAGGAGCGCGGGACAAGAATTGGGTCATGCCGACGACGAGCCACTAATATCAGTGTTGCCAAGCTGCTTCAGCCGGTAGTTTCGGTTTCGCCGTGCCGCCGGAACGATACTTGGATTCGCGATATCTACAAAACTATACACACTACCAAACAACAAATTATATCTCGTGATTCAGGGTCGCCGACTTCGACTAAACAGATCATAACCCAAAAATTGTAAAAATGGAGTGGAGTTGCCCTTTAAGTTATCTTTCCGAGGAGTTGCCCTTTAAGTTATCTTTCCGATTTTTAAAATTTTTTTTTGTTGGGTCGATATTTTTGTAAGCACAACAAACTTTTATTCTGTTATTTTCCTTGTGTTCTTTTCGCACGGATACACTACCACTTCGGGGTCGCTCACGGAGGAAATGTTTAAACAAAGACAAGTGTCTTTCCCTCCTTCATTTTACTTTGTCACGGACGTCCTCCAACTGTAAGGTTCGCGGCCGCGTCATTCGGGTAGGATGAGTGTTCGCGGATCGCGGAGTCCGCATTGGGGTATTTGAAGAGGTGGGCGATGACTGTGTTGTTTTGGAAATTGATATTGGCCCCAAAAATGGGGTGGGCGATGGCTCGGGGATGGGCGATGACTCAGGATATTACGTAGTTCAATCAAACTTATTGAGTGGAATTTTCGCTGCATGGTGCTACATTTGGAAATGTTAGCAATGGCGATGGGTCTAGTCATAGGCATGCAAAGTATTAAAGTATACAGATAGATTTTCTGGCAATATTTTTGTCTTCTTATTAAAAACACTTTAGAAGACATTGTTTTAATTGACTAACGAGCTTTACTACAATTCGATGACTATAATCAAGCAGTTGAAGCTGTTGATAACATGGCCATTGCGCCTTGTGAGCTGTGTGGTAGGATGGGAAAAGAAGTAGCTTTTCATACTTTTACAGCTATTACTTTTAATGCGTTGGCATTAGTGCCCTTATACATGCACTGACCTTGGACAGTTTGGAGCATTTGGAGTACTCAAAGTTTGCAATGGCTAGGAAACACCTTCTGAAAGCAACGACAGATGCGGCAGGGTGCAAATTTCGAGAGGATTGGCGATAGGACGCATGGCAAGGGAGGCCGCACTGGATTGGCTGGTTATAGGTAGAGCCCTGCGTGGATAACAGTTTGATCATCTGCATCCGATCCGCATCTGCAGACTTCGTATCCACATCCGATCCGCATCCGCAATGTTCTTAAATAATTGTATCCGAATCCGATCTGCATCTGCAGACTTCGTATCCCCATCCGAACCGCATCCGCAAAAATTCGGAACCGTATCCGACTCTCAATTCGCGCGTTCATTTTACATAATAAAATCAAACATTAATAAAACTTAAAAAAAAAAAAAAAAATGTGGATGGTATCCTTTAGCCGTCTGCTTACCTTTCTACAAAGAACCCTTCGTGTAAGAACACGGTGAAAGTCATGTTATCATATTTATAAAATATGCAATCATCCTTCGAGACACTTCGCATCGCTCGAAAGATGATCGCAGTTATTAGATCGTCTTGGGGGTCTGTGACACTGACACTCTGTCCAGTATATTTGCTCAAAAGGAAGGAAATATATATTTATTTTTATTTTTGTTTTGTAAAACCCACTTCAAGCAGGCACATATTTTATGAACATGAAAATTGTCGAAGGACAGCCTAATAACATTGTGTCGTCTTTTTTAGGCCAAACAGTAAAAAAGTGCGAGGGAAGGCGCTCACTCGCAGCAGCAAAATACTTGTGTATATGTGGTGAGGCGCTAGTACACCACTGGGAAAATATCACAATATTAAAAAATACCAGCACCTCCAATTGGTCACAGTTTTAAACACGAACCCTCAACTGCATGCTCGGAACCATATACATACTTAAAATTAACTCGGTGCCAACTGTCGAGAAAAAGAAAATGCAGACACACGCAACATTTCACTTGTCGAGGTTGTTGTCTAGAAGAAGCAGAATATCGTCAGCATGAGCGGATTCAGCTGGTTCTCCTTTCTTAAAGGGGCACTGACACCCCAAAGGTCGTATTTTTTTTATTGTCTAAAACGACGCAAGTTGTAGTCATAGACACGCAAAAAAAACCGCATCGCGAAAAAAAATTTCCCCGCGCGCGCGCGCGCCTTTTTGTTTTTGACGTTTGAATCTCCCGCCGCTACCTCCTCGCTTCTTTTGATCGGTGACGTCAAAAATCAGGAAATTTAGAAGCTTTGTAGGTGACATTTCTATAACATTTAATAACGGCAATCGTAAAACATGTTTTTTAACGCAATTGCGAACGCACTACGGCCCCTCTTTTTGAAATACCAAAAAATCAGAGTTCGGTGAGATGTCCCCTCCTAGATTTGTGTCCTCTCTCAGAAAACTTGGCGGGGCTCGAACAGATCGGCGAGTCGGAGAAAGAAACCGGTTTTTTCCCGCGCGCCAGCTCGCCTGCTCCTCGCATCGTGTCAGCGGAGGTACGAGAGAAAGTCGAGTCGCAGGAGACCGCAAAATTTGACTGACTGCACTGGCGGGGATCGCGCGGGAACTTCAAATTCGGCATTTGGAAATTGTTTTTTTAATTCACAAATACTGAATTCCCAAGTTTCGAATTTTGAGGGTAGTGTCCCGGCACCGTTTTCAAACGTTTCGGATAATAAAAAAAAATATGATTTTGATGTGTCAGTACCCCTTTAAAGGGACACTGACACCCCCCAAATTTTTTTTTCATTTTTTGCCAGGCGATTTATTATGGTGTCGGAATACTACCCAATTAATATTTTGCAACAGAGTCACATATTTTTTTTAATAAAGCCAAAAAACGCAACTGCTCGAAACTGAAACCGAAACCCACGCACCGCACGGAGATGTGGAGAGGAGAGAATGAGTGGCGGAAGTCACGTGGCTACACCTGACCGTGCGATTTTTTTTTTTTTCTTCCGGGTGCAGCAGACGATATGCGTTGCGGGATCCGTTCGCCGTGCGATTCCTTTGCAGTTATATTTGTTCCGGTCGCTGTCTGTACTTCAAGATGAGTTGTTTTGTACATTTAAGTGTTGGCAATTAGTAGTGAGTGCCCGTGGTGAATTCCCGTGATCGGCTCCGAAAAGAATACTCCCAAGATGTTGCGTGAAGAGCTGCCTCACATGTCCTTCATCCGAAAGTGGCATTGTGCGGCAGAGGTATCGAAAATTGAATCCCATACCATTTAGTTCAGCGACGTATCGTCCACAGCAATTGTCTTTTCCAGTGATAAATGTAAAAAAAAAAAAAAAAAAAAAATTATACTTTACAAAATGATAAAAAAAAAAAAAAAGGTACGCCGCACAAGGGATTGAACCCGTGCCGCCGCGTGTGAAGCGGACGTCTTTCCACTGAGCTACAGAAGGAACTTTTTTTTTCTTTATTACAGCTACAGAAGAAACTCTTTCGTTCGTAGTAATGCAGCCGGTCGACTGTATATCGGAAAGTTTGCTGCCGATTTCCCTCCAGTGCATGCACTCCCGGCTTGAGGTCGGGCAGCACCACGCATTGGCCACATTCGCACCTAGTAAAGAAACCGTACGCGTGCGTATTTAACTCAATGTACATGCTTCGTGCTTGACGTTTGAGCGAGCGATGTCTTCAGCCACGAGAAGGGACGACGGCTCGGTGATGTCTTCGTGCAAATCGGCCTGCTGGTCGGGCGTGTCGTACGGGATGAATATCAATTCTTTTGATCAGTCCAAAATTTCTCTTTCGAAGGAAGACAGAATTCGCCGGTACCGTGAACGACAGTTCTGAAGTAGAGGTCCGTCGACCGCTGCCATCCGCTAGTCCCACGATACACGAAACGATGCCATGTTGAGAATTATGCAGTGAATGCACAGAATGCTTCTGGTTGTCCGTGCAACTTTTTTTTTTTTTTTTTTTCACTCAACGTATTTGGAGCTTTTTGGAAGCCACAAAAAATGGGTTTCATATTTTTTTCTATTTTTAATATTGACTGTGTGCCTTCAATGACCCACGGCTTTGATTAAATTTGGTGGTCGTATCTGAACCTTAGAAAACGGCCCATGACCACGGAAAAGAGAGTGAGCGCGACTCAAACCGGCCAGTTAATTCTCGATCGGCGGTTTTCGGGCGGAAAGAAACTGAATTTCGAGCCGCAAATACTGTTCTGGGTAGTTGGGCTCTCATATGTCACGTACAACTAAAAACCTCGGCGAGCATTAATACCCTGTCAGTGTCCCTTTAAATTAAGTCGCGTTAATGAGAAGTTTCTCTTCGTTGGTGCACTTGATGCTGGGGTGGTGTGCACAAACTGTGCTACAAGAACAAAATACGGAAACTCGTGCTGGCGCAAGTTCCACCACTCCAGAGGTTTCAATTCAGTCTCCTCAATATATATTTGTAGGTGAAGAAGCCACTTGCAGGTTTCTTCTACATTCTTGTGGCTTGTACTTTTTAGTTTGTTTTCTTTGCCGGAACATTTTCTGCTCTTTCCCTGCCAAAGAAGAACACGCTTCCCGGGACGCCTGATACTCCTGCATTCTTGCTTTTTTTAGGGACAGTATTGGTGTCCAAAGGCAGGTCTAAAGTTATGCCAACAGAAAAAGAAAATATTACCATGATAAAGACATACTTTAAGAAACAAGTCAAAATTGTATGAATTAAAACAGCTGTATGATTTGGAGGCCCAAACCCTCTGCGTGAACTTTCCGACTTCCTGCACGCGTTCAATCAAAATAAAAGCGTGCATGAAACATAGCATGACTCACGTTATGGGGACATCTGTGCACCACCAATGGTATCCATCTCTTTAGTTCTGTTCTGTGGGCTACTCCACAAGATCCTAACATTCAGGCTGTGTACCTCCCAAACTCAGCTTTTTTTTTTTTTGTGTGTTTTTTTTTTTGGGGGGGGGGGGGGGGGAGGAGATAGCTAGTCAGGAGCAGTTAAGAGGGAAACAAGCACGATTCCAGATGTTGCAGAAAAAAAAAGAAGTATGTAGCAAAGGAGCCAACAATGTTTTTTTTTTTTTTTTTTTTTTTTTTATGCACTACGCACAACTGTGGTTTGCAAACTAGGACCTAGACCTGGCAAGCTTCAACTTAGCGATATTGTGCTAGCCAAATATGAATCGGCTTGTTTTTTTCACAGAAATACTTTAATAGCTGGTTCTGCTTCTGCGTGCTTAATTGTTTTGTACTTTCTTGTTTGTTTGGTCAATGATGTACTGCGAATGTGTCATTTGTACTTTGAGGTTTAGCACTGTCTGAGCTTGACTTTTTTAGACAGTGTTTGCTTGTTTACAGTGTTGCATAAAGTACATCTAAGAGTACTTGAAGTAAAGTACAAAGTAAATGAGAGGTTATGTACTTCAAGTGAAGTAGTAAGTCCACCGGGTGCAATGTCTTGAAGTAACGTATATAAATAGAATATATTTCAAGGTAAAGTACAAGCACGTTAACACAATCTTTCATGATGCTCTTTCATTCCCTATACAGTGTTTTTTTAACTGGTATGCCTTGCTCCAGGGGTAGTCGGAGGTGCATCAGTTTTTTACGGAAATGACAGCAAATATTGTATATGGTCAAGTCGCCGCAGAGTAGTTGTTTTACTCTCGCTGACGAGCTATTTGACATAATCAACTTAAACGCACTTATTTCCATCGGTCTTACAGCCGCCATTACTTCACTCAAAAAAATGACCAGATGACGCCTCGAAAGAGCGCATTTTCCCACGACGATACCGCCATTTTTTTTTTTTTTTCGAATTCGGGGAATGTATGTACAATTGTACATTGCAGTCGGGAGTTTTACTTTCCTCGAGAATACAAGTACATATTCAGAGAATTTACTCCAAGTACGATTTTTCTAAACAGTTGTACTTTAAGTATTATGTGCATAGAGTACTTCCCAACACTGCTTGTTTCAAATTTTTTATTTAAAAAACGTCGGGGGAATTACTACAGGTTTCCCGAGCGATCTATGAATGTTTGAAGATCTGCATATTCTGAGTTTTGGGAGGAAAGGCAACGCCAGTGATGTGATTGCTGCGCCAATTGCGCCAATCTGCGCCAAGGGCCTAACCCTGCTACATCCTGCTACATTTTGCCAAAATATGGGTAATCTGCGCCGAGCCTGCGCCAAAGGACCAAGTTTGGTCGCCTTTCGAAACCGAAACTAAACTGAGTACCATAATTGAGCATGCGTGAGCTAGGTGACGCAAGCGGCCGCCCGACACAAAGTACCCAGCATCAATAGTCCCTTCGGTCTTGCATGGTTTTTCTCGCCATCTCTCGTTTCGCGCTCTCGTCGTCTCGTAAAGTCTCGTCTCGCGTCTTTTTAAAAGTTTTTCAACGATAGACGCGGGCATGTGTGGATGCTCCGACGGTAGCGTACCGGGTACCAGGCCATCCATACCGTCATACTGTGAAACGAAACCGCGTTTTTGTGCGGCGGGAGTTACTTTGTGAGCTGAAGCGCTCGCTCCTGAAAACAACGGCCGTGGGAAAACTATATACGGTACATTTGGTCAATGCCTGCCAGTCACCGTGGTCGCGCAACGTCGGGTGTTTCCATCCCCACCCTGCGGATGTGGCGCTTTCTAAACTGAAATGTAAAAACTGCCGCATGTTCATCATCATTCCTGTTTCTTTAAATCATACGCTGCTACACGAATCCCTCTTTAACTCAGTTTGCTGTGTTGAAGTATTGATTACCTAGGTTTCTCTCGGTAGGCTCTCTTTCGAGAGGGACCCCGGTACGTGAAAAATCTCCCGCGAAAGAAAGTTGGTGAAGAGAAGTGAGCTAAAACAAAGAAGGAAATGTATGCACACTGAATCCGCACAGCGCGCTTGTTTGTCTCGAGTTCAGTCGTTGCACAAAGCGCTCCAAGAACTTCTTGACCCTGGCTCGCGGTGTTGTGCATCGATGCGCTCAGGTTCTGTTTTTTGTGTGTTTAGCATGTACCCTTCTTGCCCGCCTGGCAAGCACGTGCCGCTGGACTTTTTGTTGTATGCTGGACAGTTACATTTTGCATACAGTTTTGGGAACCAGTTGGCAACGGAGCGGAGTGGCATGGTTTCGCTTTCGGTCGAACAGCCATCTCCGCTCGCGCGACGAAGCACATGCAACTGCCTGCCGAAGTTGCCCTCATGTGCATGCGAACATGATTGCACGACAGAGGCACCAGCCGTGACGCTTGCAATACATTGTTTACGTTTGCTTACTTTTGACGGAAATCTTGCACGTCGGGAACCAGTAAAACGGCGGCAAGCGGTTTTTCGGAATTGCTCGGCAACGTCTACAGCACTGTACACTTATGGGATGTCTCAATGTCTCTTTGGAGACATTCAAAGTTGACATTCATTACTAGCCAAAGGCAAAGCGAGGCTTGGAGCAGCCTTGCAGAAAGTTTCGAAAAGTGAAAAGAAAAGCACCCGCTAAGTCTCGTAATGCACCTTTGTCTTGTGTACAATTTCGCATTTCTCTGCAGTAGTTACGTGTTTCATCAGTCGGAGACTGCTTCCCTTTATTATATTATATAACTAGTCAACCTACTGCTGTGATATTTACTACTAAGCTGATCATTTTCAAATAAATTTTAATATGTGTAGTTTGGATCTTATTTATCTATAGCGGGTTCATATATATGTATCATTTAACTGAAGCATTGCAAAATGTGTCATGTCATTGACATTTCAGTTACATGTTGAAAGACTCCCAGGTGGTCTAGCTTGACCATAATATGTTTATTGCGGCGAGCAAAGTGCCCTTCGTTTGTCCACCACTTAAAACAAATATTTTTTTTTTTCTAAGAATATCTGCTCCAAAAGCCACTTTTGGTGCTCCGAAACACTGTTTTGGCTGCTCCAAAGACCACTTTTGCTGCTCCAAAACACTGTTTTGGCTGCTCCGAAAGGTGCTCCAAAACGGCTTATGCCAATCACATCACTGCAACGCAAAAAGGTAATCTTTGCGTTGCCCTTTAGCACGCGATTCTTCGAGTACAGCACAAGCTACGGGAGCTGGAGCACAAGATGAGTTTCAGAGCAGGTGCGGCATTTTGTTGCCTCCTTTGAGTGAGGATGCAGTGTGTTCGGGACACAGAGAAACGCAGGTCTTCGGCGCAAATCCCGCAGTTACTCTGCCTCTCTTGTGTCGTGTCTGTTCGCTACCCGCGCCTCGTAGCAGTGTTGTTGCAGTGGGGGGGGGGGGGGGGGGGGAGGGGGAGGGGGAGGGGGAGGGGGAGGGAGGGAGGGGAGGGGAGGGAGGGAGGGGGCTTGTGAAACTTTTGGGGGGTTTCGGACTCTAAACTATTTTCTCTCTCCCCCCCCCTCTTCCTACGCCACATGCTTCCCCCTCTTTGCAAATATCAGCTGATCTTCGAACATCTTATCTCCTTTGTGCAGGAATGTTTGTTGATAGGCAAAACAACCACTAAAATTCGAAAGTAATTTGTAACTTGTGTAGAAGTTACTCAAAAAAAGTAATTAAAGTAAACTACTAAGTACCCAAATAAAAATAATTGAAAGTTACTAAACTAATCAGAAACGTAGTTAAACTACAGTAACTTGAGTAGAGTAGTTGAACTACGTACAAGTCTGCTTATAGGGGAGTAACTTCAGTGGGAGCAACAAAGTGTCCGAGGGAGATGGATGGATGGATGGAGGGGGAGAGGGGAGAGAACTTATTTTAACCTGCCAGTGACATCTTCAGATTTTATTTGTTTATAGGACCACTTTGGGCCCTGACCTGATGTGATAACGAGAATTGAAATGACACCGTTCCGCCAACGTGATGACATTTTTAATAGATCAAGAGAGGAAGTACACTGCCGTTCCCGTTGCTCAGGAAAACTCGGGATAACGAAGCTCAAGATATCTCTAAAAAAAAAAAAAAAAAAAATCAGTGAATTTGAGTTTTTGCTTTCCTTACGATTTTTATTAAAACACTGGAAAACATTCTTGTCTTTCAATGGTGAGATTTTTTGAAGGCGAGAATCCCGAGCTCGTAGCTTTATTTTTGGCAGCCTGCTGATCGAGAGCTCGAGCAACTGAGATGCATCCTTCAACGAATAGCTCGCGTTTGCAGCCTAGTAGCAGAATTGTTATACATTACAAAAAGATGGGAAACAAAAAATAAAGCGAAACAAAGGGCAAATGAACACAGGTAACTATAAACTATGTGAATACGTTAAAAAAGCAGGGGTACTTTTCGAGCGAAAATGAATCGACGACACGATGTCGCTATTGAGCTTGCCATTTCTAGCTCTCGAGACATGTGAACCAGGACTCGTAGCTGGTTGCCTGAGGGCCGCGTGTTTGACACCCCTGGCTTAGATTGTAGGGAGGGTCCTTCTCAAACCATGGTGAGCGTGTGCAATTTAATGGCGAACGCCTCCCGCGCCGATTGGTCGCAAGTGCGCATGCGCTGCGTTTTCAGGCGGCGAGGAGTAAAGCAGGCGAAAAGGCAGACGTTCCCAGACGATCAACGCATTGGTCACCGCATTTCAGCTGGTATTGCCAACGCGGCCCATAAACCACGTGACCCGGTCGAACAATTGGACGCTCCCTCTAATACAGGTGCTCTAGGAGGAACGAGGGTGGTTAGTCCCTTTACGCACCTTTATTTTTTTAATAATAGGGGTAACGTAGAGTAGCTCAGTTACTCTATGCACCAACAGAGTGTTTACAAACTATTCCTATTTGCCCACACCAGGTGTGGGCACTGCGCTCACACAGAAACCAAATTCAGGAGAAGTGAAGCGTGCGCGTGCGCATGCGCTGTACCGACAGCAGCGCCACCCCAGTGGCGTGACGTCAGTGAGAAGCACGTGACGTCACGCTAGGCAAAGACGATGCCCCGCACCATGCTGGCAGTTGAGACATCACACCACGCAGATGGGCTTATGCGTAGGATGCCGCTAAGTGCCCGGACTTGCGCTGACAGACTCCGTATTTTCAACAGAGGTACCTAGGTTTTGACATGTAAACTTGAAGAAAACAAAAAACAAAAAGTGCCGAGCTTACTATGACGACGTTCAGCCAGTACGTGCGTAATTATTTTGGCCTTGGTGCGGTTGCGCTACGAGCAGAAAGTCGGTATGCCGCCGACGAAGTTTTGACGCGAAGGGCTGTCGTGTCGGCAACACAAGCTTCGTTACACGCCCCACAATTACATGACGAGCGGCTCTAGGAGCCGCTCGTAAACAACCCAAGGTCACCGTGTTGCGGACGGCATAAGTCGATGCCCTTACGCGGCCGGGATCGCGGCGCGACATGCTGGCCCGTAGTCGGCAGGGAGCCCCGATAATTCGCTCGAAGCGTGGAAACGGCGTGATGAAGCGAAAGGCAAAGGGCATGATCATCCCCATCGCGAACGGGCAAAGCCGATTCAAAGGCGTGCACGAACATAAACAACGTGAGAAAGGTACCGTCACTCGCCGCTACGAAATGCGTCCGTCAAACTCAGTAATGTGCGGCCACATCCCTTCTCTGCAACTCGTACTTTCTTGACGCTACTTTGTCGACGTGCATCCCGATGAGACGATCGTCGCGAGATTATTGTTTGTGGTACCTTTCAACTTTTACGCCGTCTTCCGAGTCACGTGCGCAGTGACAAAGGGAACGGATAGCTTCCGGTTGTGCTCTCGAACACGCTCGCGAACTCCCTCCGTTCTCTCCGGAGGTTTTCGCCTCAGGTCAAAACACTTTTCAAGCTCCTGTTCGATCCCGTCGGTACACCAGTCGGCATCGCTGCGCGTCCTGTCGCCAATCTCATTCGATCAAGGAAGCTGCAGTGGAAACACGTTTTTGTCCGAATTTGTCACGGAAGTAGCGGAGGGACGATGGATTTATTCACTTCGGGTAACTAGTACCACAGCCTAGTGAATCCTGACGACGAGTAAGGGAAGATGTGACTCGGAACACTTTTTTTATATATATATATATATATATATATATATATATATATATATATATATATATATATACATTTTTTTTTTTACTTAACAGATTTGTTTAAAAAAAGCCGTGAAAGTTACATTTATGCGGTTTGTGCAGGTGAGTTATACGGCCGGAGGGACATAGTATAGGAGGCTAATCGTTACGATCAGTCGGCTAATTAGTTAAAATTTGTTAATTAACTTTTAATTATCCACGACCTGCAGCCGCCACACGCGGCTGCGGGTCGTGAAATAGTCAGGTTTTTGCTCTGCGATTACACGGTGGTATCGCTGTATTTCGGGAAAGTGTGTTTTCTTTTGTGCTAAAAGAAGCGAAATAAAAGTAACACACTGCAGATCTTTGCAACATTAAAATCGTTGCACTGCCCATTTAAAAGAAAACCCTGCTTTACACTTCACAATTTAACAATAGGACTGCATCTTATATTTAAATAAATAAGATGCGGTGCCGTCTTCTGACGCGCCCTGTATGCCGAAGGCTGAGATTTTTTTTTTTTTTTCTCGAATAAGAAATATAACTTTTTATTCAGTCGAGAAGGTGTGACCGATCACTGTTACATTTTTCTTTCTCTATCAAATTCCTGATTTCTTTAGTACCTCTACATTGGCGTACAGCTGTTTGAGAGCACGTTAAATCAATAAAGCGCTGCTAAGTCGCTCCAACAAGATCTCTTGCGACGCCTCATCCGCGATCAGAAAAGTCGTGATTTGTGACTGGGTCGAGGGGGTAAAGAGAGTTATCGATCTCGGAAATATTTTTATAAAATTCCGAGAGGGTCATAGAGTGTAAAAACCTGCAGATGTTTATTTGCAATTAAAACGCTCTTGGTGAGAATCAGCCAGCGCCGCCACCGAATGCAGTACGCCGTCACACGGGCACACGTTCGTGGTTCACTATAAACAAAAGAAAGAAAGATCTGCTGAACAGACGACCGGCCTACACAGCGGTGAGGTCTTGCCAATAAATGGGCTGTAACACAAGTTTTAAAACAATGGGAGCTTAATTAAAACGATGATTTAAATAGAAACAGAAATAATATAATGGGATTCACAAGTACCGAAACGTGGCAATAAATAGTCTTAGCACTTCACCCTGCCGGTGCGCGGGCGGCAAAATGCAAAAATGCCGAGCGAATACACAAGAAGAACAATTACTAGACAGTTGAGAGCTGAACTCCTAAACTCCTAATTTACTACCAATCACATTGCAGTATTGAGGAGCTAGCGGGTGGAATCCACCACAGGACCTTGAACTATGCAGATAAGGCTGGCGGCGTGCATGCGCAGCTGCGGCGTTTTCTTACCGATACCGTTTCGAAATACTGTCGTCTGTTGGCAGCTCTGGAATCCCTGCACGATGGCGGACTAAAATCTCAACGTAACAGGCACACAGGAAGAAGTGATAAGCACAGTGACGCTACACTTTCAACGCTCATTTATTGGCTCGGCGGTTAGTAGTGTTGGCCTCGCTCCGACGTTCGCTATCTTATGGAATGACTTGCGCATTCCTCGGTACCGCCTTTCAGCCATTGTGCAGTGGTTCCGACCTTCTAATGATCGGCACGTGAATTTCGAAAGGGGTCTATTCCCTACTGTCCGGGAGTTGCGGCCTCTTCCGTTGCATTTTCCGAAGGAGCACCGGCAAAACTCTCCAGGAGTCCTTGCGCCCCCCCCCCCCCCCCCCCCCCTCCCCTCCCCTCCTCCGTTCTCCGTATTTGTTCTTCCGTGGGGAGGGGCTGTTATGCCACCGCACGAGGAATGACTCTGGTGTTTGTTTACCATCGCCACACGCCTTGCCGGTTGTGTTTACACCGTGCAGGGGACGCCGCCGGTGTCGCGTATCGCCGCCGTGAGTCGGTGAGATACGATCGCCTTTGCGCGCTCGGATGTAACCTTATCTTGTTGGCAAGTCTTCATCAAGAAACGCTTATTTTCCTCCTGCGCCGTCTTCAATTATGCTCCGGCTTGGAGTCCATCTACGCCATGCGTTACAATGCCATAATATACCCCGGATTTAACCTTCCGTTAACGCCACTCCCTCCATCGGTCGGGCCAAAAGCTTCAGTAACATCGCTCGCTCCTAGCGGTGCCTAGAACGACGAATCAAATTATTTTGTCAGCCAAGTACTCATATTAAAGTACTAATATGAAAATGTAGCACGATGAGCATCTAACCAGCCAAGTGTACCACCCTAATAAGGATCGGACGCGGCGAAAAGTTCAATATTCATTGGCAATATCAGCCACATCATCGATGAAAACAAGTTCACGTGTTATTTTTAGAGTGCTTCATGGTGCCTGGTCCTGAATATGACCAAGTACGGATACTGTGGCATGCATCGCTCGTGTACCACTAGTCGTTAAAGGGGGGGTGCAACAATATCCGGACTTCGGTCACAAATATGTGCAAGTTGCCCTCGGACACTTTTAAAGTAAAGAACAGAAAACCGATTTTGCTTGCGTGTCCTAGTTGTTGTGTAAAAAAAAGATCAAGATTGGCATTTTGGGCACCCCTCAACTCACTCCCAGTCTTCAGGGTCACACCTCGTCGCACTCCTAGTGACGTCATTCGGAGTGTCGTGTAGCTTCCCGTGTGCTCTCTCGGAGGACGCTTCCTTTCCCTCTCTCTGCTGACACTTGCGGGCGTCTGCAGCTGAGCCGAGCGAGGTCACGCAATCTTCTGGCCTGATTCCTTCGGCTGCCACTACGCGGCTGCAGGTGGGGGGAAAAGCTCGACTTTTGTTTTGCGATTATGCAGCGGAATCGCGACATTTTTTTAGTCAAGGAGATGTTTTTTCTATCCTCCGGGACACGATAAACAACGTAAAAATGACGAGATGCAAATTATTTTAATCTTAAAATCGTTGCACCCCCCCTTTAAGACAGAAACGCCCCAGCGGTAATTGATGCAACCATGACCTGGTTACACTTTCTTTTTTCTTTTTTTTTTTAACAAAATAATGCCACATGTTTTTGCAGATTTGGAATTACCGGCCGTCCGTGGTCCATCTGCTAAAATTTAAAGAAAATCGAGAATGATTATTTTTTTCAGTAACCGCACAAAAATCGCAAAATTTTGACTTTTTCGATTTTGACGAAATTTCCAGCGTAATGCGGAAAACACTTTCAACGGAGGAACGCTAATTAATTTGTTAGAAATTCACAAAGCATGGAACATTCGACACAAAAAGTTTCAGCTTTAAAAATTAGAATATAATTTTAAAGCGACTTAAAAAGTCACCGAAAAATGCCTCGTGATGTAAGATTTGCTCCAGAAGCCAATTTTGGCATTTTATTTCGCTTGAAATAAATTCTCATATAAGTTAAATTTAACTAATCCTGGCAGAAAAGTATGCGTGCATTAAACATAGAAACTTTGACGGTGTAGAAAGTTGCATTCTTTATTCCACCGGCCTGCAAAGTTCCGTCATTGCGCAGATGGGAAAATCGTTCTTTCACCCACATACAAGGACGTATCTTGCAAAAGTAAGGTCTGTCCCGTTGTGTGGACAGATTTCGCTACCTCATTTAAAAATTTAATTGAAAATAAAAAAAAATAGGCATAACACCACCATGACCGTCCTTATCGGAACACACCGTATATATATATAACCGCTGCGCAAAATGCTCACGCATTTCTTCGAGAATCAGCAGCGATTTTTAGTGCTGAGATGCACAGGTCAGTCGGCCTTTAGATACAACTAGACAACTCATTTGATGTTTTCGGAGATAATAGCTTTCCGACGTTCGGTAATATTTACTTCGGGGATTTCAAAGAGCGTGCACTTTGGGAAGAGCCATCCATGTGCTGTTTTAGTTGATTTAGTCCGACTGCAGTAACTTTTTTGTTTTTTACCTGTCACGATTTTTTTTTTTTTTTGTAGTTACTCATGCCCGTGTGTGTCTGGTGCGTTACACAAACTCATTTGTTGCTTGTCGGATGGGCGTGAACGAGTCAACCGAGCGACGCAATTCTGCTGCTCAATAGTGTGCTTGCATCTGGACGAGCAAGCCATGGGGAGAAGGTGTGGGGATATGGTGGGGTACTTGAGGTCCTCCGCACAGTAGCGGTTCTTCGAAGAGAATCCAATGATAACGCTCAAGGGTGCGTACCGGGGGGGGGGGGGGGGGGGGGGGGGTCGGGGGTCGGGGTCGGGGGGTCTTCCTTCTTATTTTTTCTGTCCTCCGCTTGGCTGCTACTTCAAGAACCAACAGGAATCAGAGAGACTTTACCGAAGCGTAGAGAAAGGCACCCCGATACTTTGGGTCCGAACATCGTGCAGTTTGAGCATACAGGAGGGATGTTTACAATTGGTGTCTGGCGTTTTAGGTTGAAACCGATAAAAGTATACCGAATTAATTTGTCAAAGTTTGGTTTTAAATGAACCCTGAACCGAAATTGTATTTCGCAAAATAAGGCCGCAAAAGCGTTGAACGGGGCGCTACGAAATCCAAAACATCGCTTGCACATCGATATCTCAAACGGATGGCAGTATTTTTGGGAAAGAAGGGCGCGATCAAGCGAGGGCTATGACGTCACGGTCCTCCTGGAACAGTTGAGAATGAGGGGAAGCGGCCTCGCTTCGGTTCACGAGCTCGAGGGGACGAAGTGAAGAAGAGAGGGAATGAGAATCGTGTCGTGACATGTTACGTCGGCCGTGTTCGATCGCGCACTTCTTTTCCAAAAATACGGCCATCCGTTAGAAATATCGCTGTGTGAGTGATGTTTTTGGGTTTTGCAGCGTCCCGTCTGTCGCTCCAGCGTTGTGTTGTGAGTTCCAAATTTATGTTCAGCATCCCTTTAAAGCGACACCGTGTTTTTTTATTTATTTATTTTTTGGGGGGGGGGGAGGGGGGGGTTGTCGTAGTTAGATATTGACGAACACCACCTAGACAGAAGGCCTGCGCACGCGTCATCACAGTCAGATCGATCGAGGCGTGAGATTGTTCACGAGTGCTGCGTCAGTGTTCGGCTGGGGTTCGTGTCCAATCAGCGCGTCAAAGGTCGGGCTCGGGCGCAATAGCCGAGTTAGCGCGATCCGACTCTGATGACGTTTCATATAGGGAGAGGAGGCTATGCGGAGGCCTTCTGTCTAGGTGGTGTTGGTTTGCGGCAGTGGTGGACAAAATACTCGATAAAAGTATTTAAGTTAAGCTACTAAATACCCGCTTCGTAAAGTATTTAAAATACTACTCAAGTTACTTTCACTGTAAAGTATCTTGAGTAGAGTACAAATACTTAGAAATGTAATTCAATTGCTTTTGAAGATACTTCCGCATTGCGTAATTTGTATCGACGTCAGTGACAAGGACAATTATACAGCTGCGCAAATCAGGGTTACCAGAATGGTTTATTAAAGGGGGGGGGGGTGCAACGATTTTAAGATAAAAAGAATTTGCATCTCGTCATTTTTACGTTGTTTATCGTGTCCCGGAGGATAGAAAAAACATCTCCTTGACTAAAAAATGTCGCGATTCCGCTGCATCATCGCAAAACAAATGTCGAGCTTTTTCCCCCACCTGCAGCCGTGTAGTGGCAGCCGAAGGAATCAGGCCAGAAGATTGCGTGACCTCGCTCGGCTCTAAGCTGCAGCGTAACGCCCGCAAGTGTCAGCAGAGAGAGGGAAAGGAAGCGTCCTCCGAGAGAGCACACGGGAAGCTACACGGCACTCCGAATGACGTCACTAGGAGTGCGACGAGGTGTGACCCTAAGACTGGGAGTGAGTTGAGGGGTGCCCAAAATGCCAATCTTGATGTTTTTTTTACACAACTAGGACACGCAAGCAAAATCGGTTTTCTGTTCTTTACTTTAAAAGTGTCAGAGGGCAACTTCCACATATTTGTGACCGAAGTCCGGATATTGTTGCACTTTAATACTCAACAACACAAAACGAAAAAAAAAATCATCGTAGGGTTATTTTATGCAGTCCAACTATAAGGAGCAGGATATTGTCACGAATGACAAATGATGCGGCGGCGAATAACTGAAGAAACTAAACGTTTAACTGGGCGGACTTGTGCCCAAAACAAAATGGAGAAAGGCTAGCGTCGCAGGCATCGATGTCGGCGAAACAGCAGGATCGAGCGCTGGGGCGAGACTGACTCCAGACCGCCACTCGGGGCACTTTTTGTACCCCTGTAGGTTTCTGGAACATTCGGCGTAAAATGTTCAGCGCGTAGGACATTCGTAACTCGATCAGACGACAAGGTTCTCGAACTTACGAGAATGTCAAATTGAAAGAATGAATAAGAAAGGAGTCCGCTCCCTGGTATCGAGCCCGGAGCCTCCGCGCGAGAGCCAGGCGCGGTAACCATTCGGCCACACGCTCGCTCGGCAACATGCGTGCCAATATCACTGATACATGTTACAAAAGATTTCTGGGACAACAAGAAAGAGGTCGCTTTAGCTATTGGGAAGGAGATCAGACCGTGGCACCCCAAGCGGTTAACTTTAGAGCTACACGAATGGGGAAAACGAATAACAATGACTCAGCGCTCGGCTGACAGAACCGAACGCGGAGTCAGCGTTCGGCTGGAGTTTGTGTTCTCCGGTGAGGAGGAGGAGGGACTCCTTTGTTACCACTCCAGCCTGCATGAACAACGCCGTATGCACATTGCCTGGCTCAGCACAAAAGCCCAAGTGGGTGAAGCTCGCATCCTCTGACGACTGGACGGCTGCTTTCGGGTGAGATTCGGCACCTAACGTCACTTCGCTAATTGTTAGTATTTTTACATTACACTGTGCCCCGCTCTCTATAAAGATGACATGAACACGCCCACAAGGCCTGTGGGCATGTGCACAGGCCTCATGTTGGGTAAACACCGAGGTGTGGGTGCAACAAACGGGTCAGAGCGCCTCGCCAATAGTGATATCGCTGAATATTACATCCTGCGGCGCACCTTAGACGCATTGTTTAACTACAACCCATATTCCCTATATGGGGAGTTGACTATAAACGAACTTGGGATACGGATATAAGTGAATGGATACCAAAGAGAACCCACATAGCCACGGCACTGGTCGCACCTTCTTCAAGTAGGCTGCGTTCAGAAAGGCACTCAATGTTGGGGGACACTTTGTTGGCATTTTGAGAGGTCATCCAGCTCGTAGTTCGTTTCCTCTGCTTATGAATGCTCGCTTACAGACAGTGTTCGCGAGAGCAATAGGTGCCGGACTGACGACAAAAAGAAAAGAAACAAAAGAAAACCTCGACGTTTTGCCGTAACAAGTTCAAATATACAAAAACAAAAAAAAAAGGTGTCTTCTTTTTGCGTTAACTTCTCATTTTCTTCTATTTGTTATTATTTTCTTGACACTCAAGTCTCCATTGTTGTCGTAGGCCGTTTCCCGGTCTGCGTTGCGCCTCAGTGTGGCAATCTTTACTTCCGTAAAGCCACCCCTTTTGTTTGAGGATTTTTTGGGGGAAACTCTGGGAAACAAAAGGCGCCTTTGGGAAGGCGAGGGGAAAGCCTTCATTGTACACTTTGGGTCGAAATATGAGTCACAATCGGCAAAAAAGCTATGTTTTCACGAGCTCAATCAAAGTCACCGTAGCTAATCGGAGCTAGCAACAGGATTCGGCTGCTCGAAAGAATATTCACGTTTGCTCGTGCCACGCCCACGCCACTTCATACCGAAAAACTCGGAAAATGGCGGAATCTCAAAAATGTATTTAAGATAATGAGTACAAGATACACAGAAATGTAATTAAAATAGAGTGTCAAATACTCTCGATCAAAAGTATTTGCAAGATAACAAGATACTTCAAAAAGTATTTGAAATGCAGTATCTTGTGAGTAGAGTATTTGAGATCGGCACAGCCTGGAACTTGCGGCACTTCCTTATTTATTCCAAGGGCAAAAGTTAAAAAAAAAAAAAAAGCCTGTAGAGGTCCCACTACCTTTGTACAGTGGGCATTAGTATGAGCACTGCCCCTCGGTCCCTTCAGAGGAGGGGATCGAACAGCCGTGGTATGAGCTAGCCCAACAGAAGCACGGCCGGAGCGGTAAAAATCTCGCATGGGGCGCCCCTGTCGCGATAGGCTGTTGGGCGCAAGACTGGAACGGACTGCCGTGATTCCATCGAAGGGTGAAAGAGGAGGTTTCCGACGAGCGATGCATCGGTCGTGGGGTCATCGGTCGTGGGGTATTCCAAGATGGTTCAAGCACTATCAACCCGAGGGAGGTTACGTGATCCAAGGAATAGTATATGGCAGGCCCCAGCAGATTAATTAATGTAGATAGGCATTATCTCTGTTAACCTATTGATTAATCGATTAACTGCTCAAATGTGAACCCTTCCATAGGGTTAACGGAAAAATAGATTGCAGGCCAGCTGGTGTAAGTTGATCATGATGGTAAACCTGAGACGGGTAGGAAAACGGAAAACGCGAATGAAGACAGAAAAAGAACAGGCAGTGCCTGTTCTGAGACGTTGCCTGTTCCTTTTCTGTCTTCCTTCGCGTTTTCCGTTTTCCTATCCCAGTCTCAAGTTCGATTCACACAGTTGCGTCGGACCGAGTGCGAGGGTTGCTATGGCAACAGCTGCGTCGGCTCTAACAAAACCGTTTTTTTTTTTTTCCCGTTTTGACGGTCGGACTCAACGCAAGTGTGTGAATCGCTCTTCAGGTTTCCCATGTTCCATAGGGTTGTCGGGGGCATCGTCTTCGTCTCGCTGTGGAATTCAACTTCAGGAATTTCATCACTTGTGCTTCTCCGAGTCGCCTCGATTTGAACGTAGGCAACCGCGAAATTATTATTATTTTTTTTTACACTTCCAAATATGCATCATAATCTGGAACACCTCTAGAGCCATCAAAACACAGGGCGTCCCGGAGGACGCCTGGGGTTTGGGGGTCACATGCCTCAAAACTCGAGAAAATATTAAACATCGAAAGGCAGGACACGAACAGCATGAAATATGTGCTGCCCGTGTTCTGTTCTACTTGTAATGGACCTTTTCCGAGAAGCGTTCTGCGCACGCGCGAGCACTCGATGCCAAGCGGCGGAAGTCGGCACTAGAAATCGAGGAAATTCGGAAGGAGGCGGTCGATCAGCGAGTAGAACACGTAATTGCAACATATATATAATTGTGTTACACAAAAAAAGAAAGTGGACGGAAAGAAAAACATGACGTTTGGGTGGACGCCACAGATCCCCCTCTTTAGAGTCGCGTTGGGCACGCGCCGCTGCTCGGAGAGCGAAGAAACTGGTAGCGTAGCTCCCATTATCGATTGGTAGCGCTGGTAGGTCACTTCCTCGATTTTTAGTTCGTGCAGCTACCGCCTGGTGCCGTCGGTATGTAAAAAAGGTCCATTCTTTTCCAAGTTTTTACCCCAACGCGCTCGCCTCAGATCAAACTTTTCAATTGCTCGAGATATGTAGCACTTAGCAGCACCTGGCACCATCAGCACGTCGTATTTAACCGTATGCCGAACAAACCAGTAAATGAAATGCTATATCTTCGTTAAAACATGCTCTTCCTGCGTCGTTAAAGGAGCTGTACAACGATATTCAATTGGAATGTTTTTCACTTTACACGAGCTTACTGGCACTAGTGGGACTCAAGGATACTCGCACGCAATGCCACTGGCCAAGAAGCTCCTTTGTTGCGGTGTAATTTCAAGGACAAAAGCGATCATTTTCATTCAATCTCTCCTTTGCAAAATTCGATGACGTAACGTGGGGATCGCAGTACACCCATATGACGATATTTGAATGCGGTTCATAGATTAGACCCGAGCATTGCGTGGACACTCGATTTGGGCTCGTGATAATTGATAGCTCGAGAAGCATTCGGGTAGTGGCCCGTGTCCAATCGCTGCAACGACGACAATAGCCGAGCCATAACAATGTCTGGAACTCAGCGCGTGTCCTGTGCTTTTCCAACCCCAGCGCGTGGCTATGATCAACATTGGCGGCATATAATCGGCTCCAGATCACGTGGCCGCTTGTTCTGGCTGCGAGTTGAGGGCGTGAACGCTGCTCGTTTTTCTTTAATTTTTTTCTGGGACTTCTATTGCGTGGGGTGAAAGACGAACGCGTGTTTCATAGGTCATTAACGTCAGGGATCCGTTCTAAGCGGTATTTGCGCATAGTAAAAAAATTGTTGCATAGCCCCTTTAAAGGGATACTGAAGCGAAACTTGAAATACACCTATTATGGTCAGAAATAGGTTTAATATGATCAATGATATCCATAATTCATAATCGCGCGTTTGTATTTTGAACGGATGGCTATATTTTTCACCCTGAGGGGCCCGATTGGGCGCGCGCTCGAAAATCAGCCATCGGAGAGCCCGATGCGTCTTGGGATATTCGGCGCATTTGTGACGTCACTTGTGCCAGACGGGAAAGGCTACGGCGTGAATGTTGTGGTTACGAGCGTTGCTACTTGGTGGCGCGTCGACGATTTACAACCTGTGACAACCTGGCCGTTTGAGATCTGCAAGGGCTGCACGCACGCTGCACCACAGCAAGTCGGCAACCACGGCAGCACTGACAAAACCAGCTCGGAGGCCGGATTCTCAAAGCGAACTTACGACGAAAAAAGCGCGTACGACAAATTTGAAAGAAAACCCGTATTCTCGAAACTAAATTGTCGTAACTTTTGCGCAGGTTACGACAGCTCCGAAGCTGTCTTACGCATTTTTTCCGATCAAAGCCGCATGGCCGACAGCGTCGCTCAGTTACATGGTCGCGACGACCAACGGACATTTTTTTTCTACGTGCTCTTCTCGCGCGTCCCGACTTCAACCAGCAAGAAAAAGGAAGGAGTACTTGAAACAGACCGAACAGACCACGACGAACAAGAACGCTGGATCCACAAACACCCGAGAAGAGCTACAACGGCCAGGATTCCACCGACCAAGCGAGCTCGGATAGTAGGCCTAGAGCAACACCGACTCGACGCACCGTTGCTCCGGCGATCCTTGGCCAAGACCGTCTGCCCACGACCGGCTGGCCTGCTGAATGGAATATGGCCGCGCGACCCTTGTGGACCCTTCCCGGATGAATAGTTTGATCCCTGAACTAAATTTCAGAGGTCAATCTTTTCCCCTTGGCATCTCGATCTCTTTGTTTTCCGAGGCAGCGGGGACGAACGCTGTCGTCGAAAAGGGACTCTCATTGATTCTATCTCCTTGTTTTGTGTGATAGAGCTCAAATAAACGCCATACGGATTACCTTCGCAACACGGTATGTGCACTTTGTTATTAGTATGCCATTTTTATTCTGACACGACGCTACGTCACTGTCGAGCTATAGCAGTTCGTGGGAGCTGCGCGATGTCGGTCCAACCTTTCTTTGCCGAGTGTCACGTCAGTATCGATTAGCAATCGTGAAAGATCGGTCCCGAAGCGCTTACCGAAACGCGGTCTAAAACAACGAATCCAGCACTTCGATCAAACGCGCGCGTCCGCTCCGAGTGTGAACAGGTATTTGCGTGGCTCTTGCTGACACTCTCGTAGTTGAAACGTGTCTTTTTTAACGTCGGCTCGCAACTCGCAGCAACTAATACCGGCCGTGCCAGAAGCGTGCTCGCGTGACGAGCTCACTGTGGCCAACTACGCTTAGGCTTTCTCCGCCAAGGCTTTGCAAACGCGTTCAGGCCTAGGCTAATTCTGCCGGCACGCCGTATTTTCGCAGAACGGCGCTGCTCCTATGCCACAAGTGATGTCACGAGAACTTCCCACCATCCACCAGATGAGAAGTTGAAATCGTTTAATTAGGTTTAAAATTAGTTCTCCTGTGTTTTACAGCGCGATATTGATATCTCCGAGATGATGCCTGTCCCTAGCCCATATTTATGCAAAAATATGGGCGCTAAAATTTCGTTTCAGTACCCCTTTAAGGCTACACGAAATCCAGCACTTCCCGAATATACTGTTGTGTTTATAATTTCGCAGTACTTTCGAAATTGCATTAATCTGCACAACCATCATCCGATGAATTAATCGATTTAAGGTAACCAGGTAAGAGGTGAAAACTCCTGGCATGCGCAGTCCTAAATTCGATCACTTGGGGATATTTTAACGTGCAACCGAATTCCTAGTCAGCAATAAACCTCCGTGAGAATGCGGGGACCTCGGCGTGGATTTCAAGCCGACCAAGTCTCCCTTTCAGCGTAACTTTGCGCGGACACTGATGATACGTTGTCACGTGCCTCTCTCCAGCGCCCTGATTGGCTCGCTGGGAGTTTCGTTGTTTGCCACGCTGAAACGGAGCTTGAAGCCGGCAAAGTGCCTCCCGCTTCAAAGCTTCCGTGGGCGGGGGTAAACCGGCACACCTACCCGATGATCTGGTCGGTATTGTAAACAACATTACACATTTGTACGACTGTCTTCCGGAATTCAATCTGTTTGCATAGCGCGGTTTTCTCGATGCTTTGGCAAGTCGCCAGGACGCTGGGCGCGCGCGCTGCTCATCTTTTTGAAATTTGTGTCCCGATGTGTGTGTGAAAACTTTTATTGTGCCTGCAGCAATAAACCTAACGGTTAATTGGACGCGGCCTCACGTCTTCGCCGGCGGCTTCGAGGGCTTTGCCTTTCGGATGTTTTGGCGGGGATTCCCTCCAGTCGAAATGCCTTCTGGCACCGTTATCCCTGATTTCTGATCAGTTTATTTTTGATTAATTATTTCATCGCTTTGTGATACCGAAAGTCTTAGAATTTGGAAGAAATTAAGTAAAAAAGAAAAAAAAATACTATACAAAAAAAAAAGTTTTGTTTCTGCGCGGAATTTAGAGAAATACAGTCCTTGTCATTTCATTGATTCCGATCTTCGTCTTATCCTTAGTGTGACGAGTAGGAATCGTTGCCGCTACGGCAACAGGACCGCTGCGTCCTCTTTGTCCTGGTGTGTCAATTTTACGAAGCTGCGGTGGCGCAAACAGTGTGAACGAGGTTGGCCGTGTCGCTTAGCGGCGAAATGATACCTTTACGGTACCGTGACAGAGTTCGTTTTGGTGGCAGGCACCGACTGGACCGCTTGTCTTTTCATCGCGGCTGTACGGGTGAGCCGGAAAATAAAGGCACGGGTAACAGGGGGCTTTTCCGAAAGCATTTTTTCCTTCCCGAGTTCCGTGCAGGCAGCGGTCGAGCGGCGAGCTCATATTGCTGGCTGAGCTGTCCGGGCCTGTGTGCCGCGATCGAATGTCGTCTTGCGTGCATCAACGCAATGGACTTTGCTCATATTCTTTGCTCCGCTTCTCCAGCTTTCGCTTTTCTTGGTGCGTCTTTTTCTTCTCTTTTTCTGCGGCCCAGTTTTATAGATGGTATCAAATTTCCGGACTTGGGTCTCTCGCTGAACTCCTTCTAGCTTGCTGGTGGTGTTTTTGTTTCCTCCGTGATAGGGCTCACTTCATTCTTTTTTTTTTTTTTTGTGGTTGTTTTGTTTGCTTCCGCACACCTATGGTTTCTTGGGTCGTACCAATCTTTCATCCGGAATGTCAGTTTTGCTTTTGCGCTTTCTGGGGCGGCCTTCCTTCCGAGCTCGTGTCCCTCTCCCCCTGGCGGGGAGCTTACACGTACCCCGCCGACGCCTCTGCGTGTGTCCCGCGCTCCGACTCTGGCTAGGCCTGGCCTGCTCTGTCCTGTTTTGCGTCCGAGGACCGTGTCTCTCCGGTGCCAGCCATTTCCACTTTCCAAGCCGACATAGGAAACGGGCACCTGTGGGTAACGACGTTTTAATATATGCGTTGTTGCGCTTTTCTGGTATCGTTTTAGCTTTCAGTTTCGGAAGGGTGTCCACCGGAACAAGTGAAGCCCTAATCTCGGGTTCATCACCAGGAGACTTCATTATTTCCACGGCTCTAGAATTGCGATTGGGTGAGTTTTTGACGGGTGTGTTGCGCTTCAAACGTCGGTGTGACGATACGCATGAACGAGCCTTGCCACCTCGAGAAGATACGCGGTATTATAATATTTGGTTCTGAGAACAAAATGGAATGACGTATGATGATAACTGGTCATAAAATAACGGGGTGTCGCGTGATAGCTAGATTCAGCCAAGCGCGTCACACTGACAACCAGGTAACGGCTGATCTATGGTTGCTGCTTGTGAGCCTTGGGTTACGTTGGATGCGCTGGAGGTCCCCCCTCCTGCGACGTTTTGCCTTGAGTGCCCTGGCGTACTACTTGTGTTTATGGCACGGATGTTAGGGATAACTCGATGGTTCCGAGGTTACTATTGCTGTGTCTGTTTCTGTAGGAGACCAGTACAAAGCTGGGCTGCGACATTTGCTTTCTGGAAAGGGTGCGCGTGTTTCCTGTTCATATGCAGAGAAGCACCACACATTTTTTTGTCATTTGAAAGCGGTAGCCATTTCTTGAAGGTGGCGGCAAGAAAAGCCAGAATCTGCGTTTCCACGGTTGAATGCAATACTATCGAATCCAGTCGGGCTTCGACCAGTCACACGCGCCCAATCCACATCTTTCCTCCTGCTCTAACCTGTCGTAGTCGTCCCATCGTCTGTCGTATTCGTGTAAACGGAAAGTGATTTTTCCTGAATACGGCATAATCGAGTGGAGTCGAGCTTTGTCCATTCACTTTCAGCCTGGTCCCCCATCTCCACCGATGGGATTGCTGTGCCATTTGCGCCGATGGGCTCACCCTGGTACATCCTGTTGCATTTTAGCAAACTAATGGGAATTCGCGCCGACATTCGCGAATAATAATACTGCGGGATCGTTACTGTAGCCTTGTGCGAATTTTCGAAACGTGAGATGATTGGTTCGTACGACGTTCGATGCAACCTTCGTATCGAACACTGTCGGGACTCGGAAGTTTGGCAACAGTTCTCATTGTTGCTGCCTGTTTGGCCGGGTTGGCTGGCTCCATTGACTGCGCTTCTCACCGGACACGGATGCATTGCAGAGCCCCACGGAGTGGACGCTGCGATGCTCTGTTGCTTCGCTGCAGCGCTCCGTGTTTAGGGGACCTTCTGGTTTTAAAACACACAAAAGAGGGAGAGAAACTTGCTCACTATAGAACAAGCTCCTCCCGCGAAGCCCTCCACCCTTTCCACTTAGCAGAGCGAGCGCAGTAGAGGAGGCGAGATCCTCCTCGCCTCATCTCCGGCGTTCGTTCCGCTAAGGGAAAGGAACTTGTCCTGTTTTTCTTTACCTTTACCCTCATCTCCAGCCACGTAGCGACACATCCGGTATGCGGAATAAAAACATCAACAACAAAACATTACAGAAGCTAATAAAAGAATAGAGAAAAGGCAAAACAAGAATGATAAACAGTCACGATTAAAACGCGAGCTTCTCCCAGTGGTCTGGCGAGAGCAAACCGATATAAGTTTTCCCGCATACCGGAACTTCCGCGATTCAAGATGGCGGCGCCCGCGTAGGAAAGGTCTATAGCAGGGGTCTCAAACATATGGCCCGCAAGCATCCCGCGGCTGGAAGCCCCCGTTTCCATTCCTCCAGCACCACATACGCAATGAATATTAGTTTTATATCGTCGATTCATTTCCGCTCGAAACGGAGCCCTGCTCATATGTTTACGAATTTGCACTATTATGTTGTTTTTTTTTTAGACGGAGTATTGCTTCGTCTAAATATTTGCTCCTCGGCCTTTTCTCACCTAAATCAACCGGAATGGCAATACTACTTACTGCTAGGCTTCAAGTGCGGTCTCCTTGCTCAAGGAGGCACCTCGGCTGCGCCAACTCTTGCACAGCAGGAGCAACGGCCAAGGATAAAGCTATGAGCTTGAGCTTCTAGCTGTCAGAGAATCCCTTTAAAATTAAAGTATTTTCTTATAATGATGCTATAAAAATTGCCAGAAAAGCAAAAACTGCCGCATGAAGAGATATTTTTTCTATGCCTTTGAGTCTAGTGAATTGTGCGACAGGGCAAGGGTGGTGTGCTTGCTCTCGTTCTTTTGAAAACTGCCAGTACATTAATGTGGTGGTGTTTTAAATCTTCTTACAACACCTGGTGAGGGCCCAAAGTAGTCGTATGCAAATGAAAGCTAAAAATGGCGAAACGGTGAGCTTACAAAAAGCTGAAAGCACAAGGTTCCTTGTTTAGGAAATTCTATGGTGCCTCGCTGGGACAGTAGGCTGCTTGGCAACGTAAAACACCGCTGTTGTTTATTTGATTTTTTTTTTGTACCAAAATAACAATATGCTTCCTCCCCCCCCCCCCCCCCCCCTCCCTTCCCCGTTGGCCCTTGTCCTTTCAGGGGTGGGCTATCTGGCCCCTACACTCGAATGAGTTTGAGACCCCTGGTCTATAGGCAACAATATATCTGCTATCTCCTGACCAATTAATGAATCATTGGTCGTGATGTATTTTTTTTAATTGATGTTGAAGGAAGGATTATGGATATAGCCAGAGGATCTCTAAATCTCTTCGACTAGGTATGACTGGGCTGTACTATTGGGAGGATGGATGGATGGATGGATAGAGCGGAACCCTTTAAATTGGGCGGCGGCTTCCGCCACTTAGCCAAAACTTCTAATTCAAATTAACTTATCTCCGATTAAATTCGTAATCAATGGAGAAGGGCAAAAGGCTCTCGTATTGCTGCTAAGCACAAGCCTTCATCTACCATTCTCCACGAAACTTCATTCTTCCCTCGACTTATGCCAGTCCGGTAACCTGTACTTTGTGATCTCCGCTTTCCCATCGTCTATTTTTCCGTTGCTGCCGTTAAAGCCTTAAGCCTTCACTAAATCAGTATCGCCTTGAACAACTGTATAGTGAAGCCCTTTGCAGTAAAGTATTAAGTGTTCAGCCGTCTCCTTTTTCTCACCACATGCACCACACACCGTATCTATGTCCCGATATTTCGCTCTGTACACCCTAGTTCGTTACGCCCCTGTCCTGGCTTCAAACAACACGAGCTTCCCATGGAATTGTCATAAATACTTTCATTAGCAATATCCATCTCACATTTTCTATAAGTTTCCCGAGTCGATTTAGTCTGCACCCCCGCTTCCCATATTTCCCTCTCCGCTACTTTAACTCTCTTCTTAACAGTCACTTCCTGATCTGCGCAATTATTGTCCAAACATTTCTAGCTGAGTTGTTCGCTTTCTCCACTTTGTATGGACGCCCTTCATGTACAAATGGCCAAAAACTCTCCGTGCCCATCATTCATCCTCCTTAGCCTCTCTTCAAATTAGCCTCTCTTCAAATTCTATCTTACTACTATAGCTTCCCTGACCTCAAATGATGACCATCCCATATGACCTTCTACGCCCTTATTCGGTGTTTTACCAATGCGCTCACAACGCCAGTTCACCCACACCGCGTTGCTTTACTTCCAGCTTTGCTTACATATCAGATTTCTTACACAGAACTGCATTGCCAAAAGTTAAAGGGGATGGGACAGTCATCACGCATCTAGCGGTTCACAGAGTATTCAGTGAACCGCTAGAGATAATAAATATGACAATGCTGTTTTTTTTTTATTATTATTACTGCTTACGTTTGTATTCAGATAATGCGAACGATTTGCATTTTCAACGAAGCGTGTACCGCATTGCTGTTGCGAGGCGGGAGTGGCAGCTGTAGCGACGTCTTCGGTCAAGCTGCCCCGTGTGAGGCCTGCCTAAGTTGTTATGAAGACTTGGATCGATATGCGAACTCTTTGGGTGCCTTGCCTTCTCCCTGCCAGCTGTTGGCGCTCCAAAAGACTTCCGACTGGATGAGCCAGCGGCAGTTTACCAAGAGGTGGCTATATTTAGGCCGAGATGTTTCGCGGCACGTTGCTTAGCTTGGTACCTCGAACAAAATCACTTTGAACGACCTTTTTTCTTTTTAGTTTCCTTTTGTTTTCTCGGGGTCGCTGGCGTGCCCGACGCGCGCGCCCGTGTGTCGGAGGTGCGTCGGCTTTGTGGTGCTCTGGCGCAATTTCGATGCAAATTTCTATTAGGAGTAAACTGTGTCGGACCATTGTGCAACGCGTTCCGCGTCCCCTTTGGCGATCTTGTGTCGCCCGTGTGCCTTATTAGATCATTCCGGGCCGGCGCTTACTCTCTTTCTATTAGGGCACGGTTGCAGTCGTTCGGAGTGGCACTCTCGTTCGTCTGCGAGCTCGCTGCCCTTTGGCCGCCTCGCAGCCGGCTTACCCTTTGTTTGCAGCGAGCGGAGGAACCAATATCGCGGCACGCTGGATGGCGAGAGATGTTTTCAACCCGTGCTCAAATTGGCATCGTGTTCGTTCCCGTCGCATCGCGGCTCATCGACTGACATTCGGAGATTTTTGTCGGCCTTCAGAAAATCATGCCGTCTTCTGCGTGGCCTTGCCAACTAAGGTGTAACGCGATGGTAGTCCCTAAAAACAAAAAGAGTACTGAATTCGAGTGTAATGAAATGTTGCTTATTTATTATTTGTTTACGGAAGACTTACTGCGCCCCACACTGTAAAAAAAAAAAACAAACAAAAAAAACAAGTTGTGTGAAAAAACAAATTGTAAAGCTATGTTCTCTGTTTTTAATTTTTCTATTATTTAACATATTTTTCTGTAAAATAAGTTCCCGCAAAAGAAACATGGCGGCTGGCCAGCGACAGGGGAGCAATACGAGTAAGGCCTAGCGAGCTGGACTGCTTTTCGCTAAAATACGATTCTCAAGTGCGTATGCACGTTGGCTGACTTCCGTACGCACTAAATCACTCCCAAACGCGTCTCGAAGCAACGGCACCGCACCTATTACGAGTAGGGGCGACAATGTGAGTGGGGGATTGGCGGGGTTTGTCCGCGACTGCTTTCGCGCGGCCGGCTGGATTTGCCTCGCGGCCAGAAAACATGCAAAGAAGGAATTGTATAGCGACAAATGAAATGCTCTCTTTATTGGACAGAGTAGCTGCTTGTTGTACTTGCCGTAAGTGATCCGGTTGACAGCGTCGAGCCGAGGCACCGATTCAAGCGGCGTCGGTTCCCATCGTCCAACGCTCCTGCTCACCTGTTAGCATTCTTTACCCACTTTCAAGTCCCTGGTTCTCCGCGCCGCGTCTGTGCACACACTTGCGCTATTCAGTGCACGGAACACCCATTCAGCTGGCAGCACAATTATCACGATTGTTATCGAACTGAGAGGTAGGGAAGCTGTTTGTAATTCAAACGATACATGACTGCGCAGCTTTAAGCTTATTGAATTCGGCGGCAGCTCGCGCCACCTAGGAAGTGTAGTGGTGACCGCCACATGGCGCTAAAAAAACATTTTTTATTTCAGATTTTACGGGACGACCGCTCATTTCAATTACCAACCAATACCGAACACTGTTACAGGCACATACATAACAGCAGTACAACAAGGCGCAAACAACTCGAACACAACACCTCTCGACTCTCGACTCTAACCACGCTACCGACCCGATTCGTATATATGCATTTTCTGACAAGGATTAGGCAAGTGAGTGCCGCTGCTAACTAGATGAATATAAAGAGTATTTGCAAGTATTATTGGTATTGTTCGAGGCGGGGCTTAGGCCGCACGTCCGGAAGCTTCCTGGCTCGTGACGACGACCATTCCCCGAAGTGAAGAACCCAGGGGTCCCGTGGAGGTGGGAGAATTGGTAACGTAACGAACGGTTTAATTACATGGTAGCGATACAGTCGTCAAATCCAAGAGAACAAATGGAGCCCTCACGCCCCGCCTTATATAGGGGTCCGTTTTCTCCCTCTCTCTCCGCCAGGGCAGCAGGTGCGACCGCCACGTGCTTTGCAGCTGGGTCCGCCGCGACGTAGTCAGAAATGAGTCATAGCCAAGGTTCTCCGCAGTTAGGCCAGGCCTCTCTCCCCTTCCGGAGCGCACGAACCCACACGCACACACACACACGTCCCGTTGACGTCACGGACGCGTTGAGACACGTTTTGGGCAGCCTTCGACAGGTGGGCGTCAGTCCTGAACACGTCGGGACTCGTTTCGGGACTCGTTTCCGCAGCGTTGAAACTCGGAAGAAGGTTGCCGAAGGTTCCATTCTTAACAGTATACAAGTCCTCTGTGTATTTGAATTGGCAGGCTAGACATCTCTAACGCTTCGAAGGGCAACATGATATGAACGTAATCGCCCGAAGTGACACCGCACGGCATGCTCCCGATCAGTTTCCCTTTCAGATTCACGCGGTGATAAGCTTATTCAAGCCATGTTTCCCTATCCTCGTACCGCGCGTGTAATAGCAGCACAAGTTACAACAATATCTGCATTCCTAGTCAGTAATCGGCTACAGGTAACATAATTCTCAGTATTGTGTTGCCCGATTCGTTATTTTTTTCCTTAAATTCAGTGCTTGAGAATAGGTGACTTAATTGTAGCGGGCAAATGGTGGCGGCACGCTTTCCCGTGTTGGTCGAGTGGCCGATGAGTCGCCCTACTCGCTCCACTTTAAAACCCCTAAATTAAATATCAAGCACTTATGTAAAAAAAACATATTGGGGTATACAGTTAGATAAAAGAATAGCATAGCCGAGATTTCTTTTTTTTTTTATGTACTGCATTCGGAGAACATAAATACACCTATCAAATTAGTTTAAATCTTTCAGTTTTCTGTTGACAACAAGAGGTTGGCACTTTCCAAGTACGGCGACACTTCATATAAGCAGTGTATTAAACTCAAAACATTAGGGCATTGCAACCAGAACTATAGTGCTTATATATAAAGTGACTAAAATGGAGATAAAGTGTTGAGGTGGCAATTGTTTGTATTCTTTTAGTTTCCGAACCTGATATACAATTTTATAATGAAAATATTTTTCTTTAAAAAAATAAACCTTTTAAAACAACCTTGTATGTACTTTTGAAACATTGTGGAAATGTAAATCTGAAAAGGAGTCTGTTTCCAGGAACACAAGTGTTGGAACACTGCAAAGAACATCAGAAGCTTATATACTGCCCTAAAAAAACTGAACGAGCACGAGCGCAAGAACCTCGTGAAAAAGCGCAGGTGCTCTTTTTCTGCCCTGGAAAGAGTTAAGTAGTCGAAAGAACGGGATGGGCCGGCAGGCTCGGCCGACGCACCAAAACACAGTAGCAGCCGACGCACCAAAATGTAGATGTAGCTGACACACAAAAATGTATTGATTATCTGATGGGGAGGCGACGATGTTGGTGGTTCGACGATCAGGCTGCTACTTGGCGACCGGAGACATCTAGGAAGGGCCGGTAGAGCGGCGGGGCTATGGGGTGCCTTGGCTAGAGACGAGGCAGAGGCGATTGACTTTTAGGTTTAGGTTTAATGAATCACAGAGCGGAACATCAAAACTGAAGAACACGAACGGCGAAGAGGCGGGAGTTCGGACTCGAGCTGGCGCTTATAACAGCACAAATAGCGTCCGTGACAACGCAACAACCTAGCACTACAGCCGGGAGATGACAGCAATGACGGGTGCAGCTTACGTCAGAAATGATCCAAACGGGGAAACCGACGTCCACAAGCAACCGCTACCCGGCATCCGTCTTGAAAAATAGGCTCCGCACCAAAGTTGAGACCGGAGAAGACACTGCGCACGTTAATATTTGCACTAAAATTACACATCAATATAGTTTTATTCTTTAAATACACAAACAAATTATTAATGCGTTTTCAGAACCGCTTTTTGTGAAGTGGAGAAATACCAAATTATCCAAAGGGGTGAAATCAGAAAATGTTTTTTTTCTTCTTAGACAGGTTTCAGTTAAAGACCATTAACAGATATTTTCTGTATGGCAACAGAAAATGTCTGTAAAAATGCTTGTAATTTCACACACAGTTTTTACAGAGCAAGGCACTTTTGTCGAACGTTAAGTGGACTGACATCTATATGGCAATTCCTGCGCTAGGATATTTAAAGGGTGTCTCTTTTCCGCTTGGAAATACTCGTAGTAATGTTTCTTCCTTCCTGGGGATAGTTCTGCGCCGTTCTATGCAGTCAGGAACACTCGGAGACGTGATAAACTTTTCGATGTATATTTACAACGAAGAAATAATACTTCATAAAACGCTGTTGGGCTTCTGCTGCCACGTGCGCTAGTCAACGTCACCAAATGCACCTTGGCGCCAAGTCCCTTACATCGGACGGCAAGTTCATACCCGGGACCCTCGTGACCGTGGGGGAAAGACGACTCGTTCCGTGCACTGGCTCGTTCAATCTCAACTTCCCTTCAACGAAATTTGCAATATATCCGTCGTGTTCAAAAATAGGTTGAATATGATCCACAATATCCGTAAATGACAATCGCACGTTTGTATTTTGAGCCTGGTGGCTGTATTTTTTGTTATAAACGGCCCACTCTAGCAAGCGCTCGGAGAAGACCCAGCTTAGAGCACGTGACATCCGACGCAATCGTCACGTAGGTCGTCTCGGGACGAGCAAAGCTACGGCGAGGCTGACGTCGAGGGGATGGCCTAGTCGTCCCAGCCACCGAAGTGGCTGCTTTTGTACGAATGTTGAGTGACGGGTTAATCTTCTATAATCTTGTAGGGGGACAATAGCTACTTCTGGAACACACAAACGCGATTCTCGGGAAGACGGGAGTTCCTCCTTCCTCTCCTCTCTCGTCGTGGCCGGAGGCGAGACACTCACCGTCACTAGCTGTCAAGGTTTAGACGGGCATTACAAACGAGGCGTTAGCGACATCCACCAGGTGCTCTTTGCTAATCGTTTAATTCTGTTTAAAATTCCTTTTCGTGACTTTTTTAACAAGATATTGGTGTGTTCGATGTGATACTGTTCCTTTGAACACATATAGACCATAAAATAAGCGCCGAAATTTCGTTGAAGTATCCCTTTAAAGGGATACTGACAGGGTATTTATGCTCGCCAAGGTTCCTATTTGTACATGACATATAAGAGCCCAACTACCCAGAACACAATTTGCAGCTCGAAATTCGTTTTCTTTCCGGCCAAAAACAGAAGATCGAGAACCGGCCGGTTTGAGTCGCGCTCACTCTTTTCTCCGCGGTCACGTGCCGTTTTTTTTTTTTTTTTTTTTTTTTTTTTGTGGTTTAGACATAACCACCAAAGACGGTCAAAGTCGTGGGTCATCGAAGGCACACACTACCCATTTTTTATGTCTTGTAAAAAGCTGCAAATACGTTGATTGAAAAAAAAAAAAAAAAAAAGTTGCACAGCCACGTGACTTTTGGTAACGTTTTTTTTTTTTTTTTTCTATATTTCTTTCTCCCCAGTCCAGTTTCGGTTTCGAGCAGTTGCGTTCTTTTTTTTTACTTTATTAAAAATATACGGGATGCTGTAGCAAACTATTGATGGGGTAGTCTTCTGACACCATAAACATAGAGGATCGCCTGGCAAAATATATACAGTTTTTCACTAATAGTGGAGAAATTCGATATTGCGAAAACTACGCGTCGCAACAAAAAAAGGCTTGTGTCGTCTTGGTCCTGGGCCAGAATTCGATTTAGGAGAATTTAATATTAAAGTCCGGGATAATTAGATTGTTAAATATTTTTGCATAATTAACTTTTTTTTTAATATTGTGTTTAAGGGCATGGTTTCAATTAGAAAATTGTTCAGCATCATCGACAAAACACTAAATCAATAAATTGCACAACGAAAGAAGGCACGCGCGGCATTTTACGACTTTCTGAAAAACCGCACAACTTCTACGGGTTTTTAAGTTTCGGTTTGCAATCGGAGCGCTTCTCGGCCCCGACAGCACCGCGCATCGTGGAGGAATAGTGCAACCAGCCTCTGCTGCGTTGCGCGAGGACAGCGCAGCAGAGGTTGCTTGCACGCTTTCTCCACGGGGCGCGTTGCCGTCGGTGCCGAGAAGCGCTCCGATTATAAACAGAAACTTATAGCGAGTTCGTTTCGCGGCACTCGTGTCCACGCGTGCCCACTCGCGGCGTAAAGCGAGTTCGTTTCGGCAGCCACTCCACGAGTGGTTGCACTCTCCGAGTTCGTTTCAGCGGCGGCACCCCACGCGTGCATGCACTCGCTGCACCGAGAAAATCGGGCGTGCGCCAAAATGCAATCCCGTCATGCCTCGCTCCGGCGAAGCCGGCGAGGAGCGGGAGCAGACGACGGGGGTTCGTCTGCTACGATGTGTCCAGGGTGTAAGATAGACAGGTGGGGACACGAGAGCCAAATGAGCGACCGGATTGTGTCCCCCTCGGTTTTCTCTTTTTCTGTGGCGCCATCTTTGTGGAGCACCGCGAACTCTCACTCCGGGTGGGCGCCCGGTGGCAACCGGCTAACCTGACGGAGATGGTTTCTCGTGGATTTTCAGTGCAGGACTTTCGTGCTCTCGGTTTATTCTGCGCACTCTCCCATAGAGTTCCATGCAAATCCGATTCCGATTTTTTTCTTCTTGCCGCAGCGCCATCTGTCGCAAATTGGGGGTACCCGCAAGCAGACGAGTACACAATGCGGTCACGGCGTTGCGGTAGGCTTCTATGGGTCGTTTCCCCACCTGTCTATCTTACACCCTGGATGTGTCGCGGAACCGAAAGGGAAAAAAGTAGATTTTCTGATAGAAATCGCGTCCCGCGGGCAACGAAATCGAACGCGAGCTTGAATTGTGAGCGTCTGCTATTTTATGAAGGAAGCAATTGACATCCCGTGCTTTATTTTCAGGTTTTAGGTCGCTCTGTTGCCGTACAGACGCTGAAACATACCAGTGTGTCAAGAAATGCTCAGAACAAACGCATCAGCGGCTTCCGAGATGTTTATCACCACCCATGTGCGGGTGAAAAATTGAACATTTGTCGACAAAACTCCCCCAGCAGAAACTAGCTCTGACTGCCCAAAAAGCATCAGAGAAAGCTGAACATAGTGACTTTACCCGAGGCTTGGGCAACATCATCATATTTAACATTTACCTACGTCAGCTAGCTTGCCCCGTCGTATTTTGTTCGAGAAAGCTCTCGTTCTCGACGTCCTCACCAAGGCTAATATCTGATTCATTTGTAATGACGACCGAAATCAAAAGTCCCACGAAAAGTTTTGCTGGATATTCCAACAGACCAGTTTTAAGCCGTACCCTTTCAGTGATTCACGCATAATACCATGCTCAAACGGATCAAGCTTCTGCTCGGACAGCATCATCAGTTTTCATCAGTGTAAACGGTTATAAGAATTGAAAGATCGCAACCAGCTGCTTTGTAGACAGCTGGGCGCGGAAATTTATGCCGTCTGTAACTATCTCTACGGCAGCCGAGTTGCTTGAAGTCATCGCAACTATAAACTACAGGTTGCAGCGTTCAACGTTTGTAGATAAACGTTGGTAGTGACTGCACTCTCGCATCCCCACCCATCACTCCGAACAGAAAGGCGCTAGTTTCGGTTTGAGGTCAGTACCTTTTTTACAACATAGATGGCGGCAGCATCAGTTTTCTGCACTCGGTGCATTTGGCAAGTTCGTTTGAGTCCAGTTTTCCGTGCAACACTCCGCGAGTGCGATGCATTCTGGGAGAGAACTCGACCGGTGCCAGTGCGTGTGAAACGAACTCGCTATTAAAAAACCCATCGAAGTTGTGCGGTTTTTCAGAAAGCCGTAAAATGCTGCGCGTGCCTTCTATTGTTCTGCAATTTATTGATTTCGTGTTTTTCGATGATGCTCAGCAATTTTCTAATTGAAACAATTCCCTTAAACACAATATTAAAAAAGTTAGTTAAGCAAAAATAATTAACAATTTAATTATCCCAAACTTTAATAATTTTCCTAAATGGGCCCCTGGCCCAGGACCAAAACGACACAAGCCTTTTTTTTTTTTTTGTTGCGACGCGTAGTTTTCGCAATATCGAATTTGTACACTTTTCTTGAAACACCCTGTATATATATATATATATATAATTTTTTGTTTTGTTTTGTTTATGGGGCGTTAATGTCTCTTTAAAACGGCGCGCCGACATTCCGAAAGGGGCCGGACCTCCCTTCCTCCCTGGAGCCGCCAAGAAGGCCCTGACGATGTCATCTCCCCAATAGACCACTCGCTAAATCGCCCCAAGTACCCCGGCCCGCACTTGATGAATCATGGGAACTGTGCTTTTCAGTTCCCCAGTGATCGCTAATTTCGGCCAATAGACCATTTGATAAATGCCCCTAACGCCCCGGCCCGCACTTGAGGAATCCTGGAAACGGTGTTCCTTCACTTACCTAGTGATCGGTAACTTCGACAAATTCGATGCTTACACACTTTTGAGTGTAACCCGGAGTCATCCTGAATAAGCTTAGTGTAGATTGTAAGGACCAGTCATATCACTTTTAAAATTTCTCGTCAGTGTCAGCGTTTTTGATACATGGTCACGCTTTCGTTGGGGCCTTGCGTCCTTGATTGAAGAAGGTCCTCCGCTTTCTGCTGACGGTGATGGTTGATGAACGTCCGCTTTAATTCGGCGGCGCAGGACTCCCATAAAGTAAAGGAAGCTTCGTTGTTCTCAAACCCGTGCATCGCAGTGGCTTCAAGCGAGTAGTAGAGGTTCTGGAGGCACTGCTCAGTCGTCCATCCGTTGTGGCTTGCCACACGGTTATAATGCTGCAGCGAGTCCTCCAAATCCTCGTGGGTTCCGCCGTAAAAAGGCGTAGCAGTGCGAAGAGTGACGGGTAGTCATCGTCGCGTTCTTCTTCTTTAGCTTCTGCGGCAGGGGACCGAATTCCGTGGGTTGGCCTTTGGCGCGGCGGCTTGCTCGGGCTTCGGCGTCTTCTGCGAAGGGTAGTCTTCCGGGGCTGAGCACCTCACTTGGCCGGCGTGTTTCCAGAGGAGTACGGTTCACTGGCATAGAATGAGATACCCCGCACCACCACCAAAATGTCACGAATGACGAGTGATGAGGCGACGAATAGACACACAAACTAAACGTTTAATGTGGCGAACTTGAGCCAAACAAAACAAATAAAAGGAACGTCGATGGCGGCATAGTAGCGGGATCGATCCCGCTGGATCGAGTGCTGGAGCGAGACATGCTTCTGCACGGCGCGGCACTTAAAGGGGCCCTCCAACAGTATTTGAGCGTCTACTTTTTTTTGCGGTTTCTCCACGCTAGTGGTCCCGGAAACCCAATGGACAACGAAAGAGTTTAAAAATATTAGCGCATCATATTTTAATTTGACAACTCGGAAACACCTCCTCGACGGTGGCGCCGCGAGGTGCCGAATGCGCGCGCATAATGGCGCTCCCTTTCACTATACGTTACATTCACTGGGTTTCGTGATTGGCGAGAGCCGTCCCAGAAATTTTGAAGCGGAATAAAGTATATCTCACGTTAACCGTCATTATTTCTCTAAAAAGTCGTTTTTATAGAGCTAATAAAGTTGCAAATTAAGGTTCAAAAAGGGCGAAAACAACGCCTGGTTACGCCTCGTCGCTCATGCGCGCCTCCCAGCGGCGGAGTACCTCCTACTCGCCGAGGTGGCTCCGGTGGCGGAGTTGCGGGAGACAAGGCTTCCGCGGCTGTCGAAGCGGACTCGTCGCGGTGCTTGCGTGGTGTGCCCTCGTACGGCGCGACGCCCAGCTCCGCACTCCTTTTTAAGAATTCGCCGCTCAAAATCCGATAAGCCCGGTAAATGCATCGATGATGGCAACCCGATTCCAAAGCTACGATCTCAGTGGCTACGATGGTTGCAGCGAGGCCTAATGGCCGACCGGGCCGACGGGCTATCAACCAAACTCGCGTCCAATTGGCCAACCGCTTTGCTCCAATCGCTAAACCGTTTCATTTTACGTCATGAAGCGCAATGTTTTGCTTATTTAAAGTTGTTTTCTGCAATATTTAATTTGCTAATAACTCACAAAATATTGCGAATTTCTGTAATATTGTTTTTCCTCGGTGTTCCTGCTTTCATGGAGCTCCGTTTCAGCGTGAACTTCAAACCAGTCAAAAAATTGTTGGTGGGCCCCTTTAAAAAGAAAACTACAGCATTCTGTATTTGAGAAAAAAACACTTAAATCGTCTTCATTTGGCCTCCAGGCTCACGAATATCGAGATCTTTTTTTTTTTTTTTTTCAACTTGGTGCACGGAGGCTGCAGAAAATAAATTTCAAAGTACCGCTGAAGCCACTTCTTCCGGGAGCGTGACGTCATATCTAGAGTTTTCGGAATCTCCGCTCTCGCGCAGCTTCAACGCCGCGAGAACTTTTCTTGGCAATGCAGTGGAAGGTACAGGCCTGCGTTCTCTCTCCCATTTTGAGCTTGCGCGGGCTCTGCTCCTCTCCCGGAAATGGGGAGAGGAGGAGAGCCCGCGCACAGCTTTACTTCGCTCAAAATGAGAGAGGGAACGCGTGCCTGTACCTTCCACTGCATTGCCAAGAAAAGTATTCGCGGAGTATAGGCGTGTGCATATATGCACACGCCTATACTTGTCGTCTCATCTTACGATGGACTAAAGCCCAATGCTACAGGCCACCGGGTCCAACCCTGAGCCTGTTAGAAACCACGTGGTATATTGCTCCGTCGTACGTATCAGTGCGCCAAGACTCGTCATCCGGAGGCGAGTTTTTCGTCTGCTTATCGAGCGCTCGCGGCGACTCCGTCCAACGTTAGCTCCGTCTGCTTGCTACTACTGATGACTAATGAAGGGATTAAATACCGTCTGGAAGCGATGGGGCGAAGAGAACCCGGGATCAGAACCAGTGGCCATGAAGAAAAATGTACGGACCGCGTGCGGAAGGGAGATGCGGGTCCGGGTACGTTTTACGTACACAAAAGTTGGATTGGATCGGATTGTTCTGGCTAAGGCGAAACGACTTTATGGCAGTGTTGCCTGCGTGCCGTCCAACTCCTCCAAAGAATTGACATGTTTACGAAATATGCAAGAATGTTTATGAAACTAAATACCATGTATCTTTACTTCACCAATATAAAGTAGCGCGCTATCATAAAAAAGAACCATATGCGTTAGATTATAGTGCTCTTCGTACTCTCATAGCCTCCTCTAGGAGGCTATGGTACTCTGCGTATCGGAATTCTTCTCGCGCACTCTTTCGCAATGCGGATGCAAGCTTTTCTGAGGCAGTGCTCCGCCCGCCAGCCTTCGGGCAGTAGTCTATCGGAAGGTGAGAATGAGTATAGCAAGAGTGCGCGTGCATATATGCCCGCGCACTTTTACTATTTTCAAGAAGGTTGGAAAAATACGTAACGACTGGTGTCAGTGCGGAGGAATATACCTGGCAAGCTTGCGATTGCACGCGCTGCCCACACGAGCGACACGCGCTTGGCGGCCGAAATATCTGGGTATGGCGTAACGACTGGTCGTAGGTTTTTCGTGTTTAGTTACATCTCCGGGCAAAACGAACGTGATGCAGGATAAAAATATTCTAGAATTTATTTCGTTTTTCTTCAAGAACTTCTTCAGCTTCAATTTAAAGGAGCTGTGCAACGATTTTAACGTTGAAATAATTGGCATCTTCTACTTTTGACATTGTTCACCTTGTCACAAATGACAGAAAACACACCTCCTTTCATCGAAATGTTGCGATTCCGCCGCGTAATAGCGAGGCAAAAAATTAGAATATTCCCCGACCTGCAGCCGCGAGCGGCGGCCATGAGAAACACGCGACATGGCGTCAATGGGGTTCTTGCAGAAAGATAGCAAGTTTTGCGAATACCTGCTCGATAAAAGATAACTTTTCTATAAATCTTGTCTTTCCAAAATAAATATAAATGCGTCAAAAACCTGGTATCATCGACAAAACTTTTATTATACGGAGTTTTAGTGGCGCCATCTATCCTAGGTCCACAAAACCGTCAGCTCTATCCGCTACCGCGAACAGCCGCCAGAAGTCGGAGGTGGAGGGGGACAGGGCCGGACGGGTGTGGCCGGACCCGGATGAGACGTTCCTCCTTTCACCATATTGTTCGCGCTGCGCCCGCCAGCACGTAGTCTCGCGGTCGCGAGCGGATGAGTTCTCGCTGCTCACAGGTGGCTCTAGAGAGAGAACTTTATCGGAACCCCGCGCCTACCCCATCGACGTCACTGCGCACGTGACCCGGAAGACGATGTACGAGTTGAGAGGTGGCAAAAACCTGGATCTTTTTCATTTTTTTAAATAAAAACTAGGGTATCCAGGCAAAATCTGTTTTCTGTAGTTCACTTCAGAAGTGTCGGGCATCAACTTCCACAATTATTTAAGCAAAGCCCTGAAATTGTTGCACAGCTCCTTTAAAGGAACACTGACACCCCTTAAAAAAATTATTATTTTTAATAAAGCCAAGAAACGCAACTGCTCGAAACCGAAACCGAAGCCCGCGCACGGAGGTCGGAGAAATGTAGAGGAGAGGGTGTGCCGGAAGTCACGTGGCTACACCCGTCTACGCTTTCTTTTTTTCCCCCTCCGTTCTTTTTTTTTTTTTTTGCTGAGCCCAGCAGACGACGCGGGCACCGTTGTCCGTGCGATTGCTTTGCAGTTATGTTTGTTCCGCTCGCTTTCGCACTTCAAGATGAGTTGTTTTGTTCCTTGAAGAGTTGGAAATCAGTGGTGATTGCCCTTGATCGGCTCCGACAAGAATGCCCCCAAGATGTTGCGTGGGGAGTTGCCTCACAGGTTCTGCATCCAAAAGTGTCAGTGTGCCGCAGAGTCTGCACAAGTTTCCGAAAGATCAACGGGGTCGTGACCAGTGGCTGGTTGCAATTCCGGCAGAACTGTTACGGGCACCTCATAAAGCTGTGTCCTGTACCATTTAGTTCAGCGACGTTTCGTCCACATTTTTTTTTTTTCAGCGATATTTGTAAAAACAGATGTGTAAATATCGCAAAATGTCGGGGAAAAAAAAAATCGTATGCCCGCATTCGGGTTCGAACCTGGGTGCGCTGCATGTGAAGCGGGCACCTTTCCACTGAGCTGCTCTTCAACATGAAAAAATCGTTTTAGACTTGTGGATATCCTAGGGCATAGGCAGCTTCCTATCGTTGAGCTCGAAGTACGATGGTTTTAACATCGTAATGTTCAGGCAGACGAGGGGGAACTCCTCGTTCGTAGTAATGCAGCCGGTCGACTGTAGGTCGGAAAGTTTGCTGCCGATTTCTCTGCAGCAAAGGCACTCGCAAGGCTCGAAGTCGGGCAGCACCACGGATTGGCCACATTCGCACCTAGTAAAGAAATCGTACGCATGCAGAGTCAACTCGAAGTACGCACTTCGTGCTTAACGTTTGCGCGTTTTTCAAGCTCTTATCAATTCGTGTTCGTAAGACGAGCGATGTCTTCAGCCACGAGAAGGGGCGACGACTCGGCGACGTTTTCGTGCAAATCTGCTTGGTGATCGGGCTTGTCGTACGGAATGAATCCTAATTGTTTTGATTGGTCCAAAATTTCTCTTTCGAAGGAAGACAGATTCGCCGGTACCGCGAACAACAGTTCTGAAGTAGAGGACGTCCCTTGCCCGTCGTCCGCCCGCATCGCTTAGTCCGCTTCGTTCAGCCGTCCAGCCCGCGATACGACGCCATGTGGACCCAGAGAATGCACAGAGTTCTTCCGGTTCTCTGTGCTACCTTTTAGAGCGCAGCTCTTAGGCGCCCGTTTCCGGCTTGAGCGGCGTCGCCGTCGCCGTCGACGTCGGCGTAACCGCGCGGTGCATTATGGGTAAATTTCCCCGCTAAATCTAGCGGGAAAATTTCCCCGCTAAATTTAGCGGATAAATTTCCCCGCTAAATCTAGCGGATAAATTTCCCCGCTAAATCTAGTGGAAAAAGCTTCCCCGCTAAATCTAGCGGGAACATTTCCCCGCTAAATCTAGCGGATAAATTTCCCCGCTAAATCTAGCGGAAAAAGTTCCCCGCTAAATTTAGCGGATAAATTTCCCTGCTAAATCTAGCGGATAAATTTCCCCGCTAAATCTAGTGGAAAAAGTTTCCCCGCTAAATCTAGCGGGAAAATTTCCCCGCTAAATCTAGCGGATAAATTTCCCCGCTAAATCTAGCGGAAAAAGTTCCCCGCTAAATTTAGCGGATAAATTTCCCCGCTAAATTTAGTGGAAAAATTTCCCCGCTAAATCTAGCGGAAAAATTTCCCCACTAAATCTAGCGGAAAAATTTCCCCGCTAAATTTAGCGGAAAAATTTCCCCGCTAAATCTAGCGGTAAAATTTCCCCGCTAAATTTAGCGGAAAAATTTCCCCGCTAAATCTAGCGGTAAAATTTCCCCGCTAAATTTAGCGGAAAAATTTCCCCGCTAAATCTAGCGGTAAAATTTCCCCCGCTAAATCTAGCGGAAAATTTTCCCCTAAATGGGAGGCGAGCAGGAGAGGAGGAGGGGCATAGCCTCCTCTCCGTACCTTCCCCTCCTTCTCCTCAAGAGCTGCGCTCTAATTCGGCATTACAGGGAGTTGTAAACGGCTCTCATTTTTTTTTTCTAGTCAACGTATTTGCAGCTTTTTAGAAGCCACAAAAAATGGGTTTCATATTTTTTTTCTATTTTTAATATTGAGTGTGTGCCTTCAATGAATCAGGACTTTGATTAAATTTGGTGGTCGTGTCTAAACCTTAGAAAACGGCCCGTGACCACGGAGAATAGAGTGAGCGCGACTCAAACCGGCCGGTTTTCGGGCGGAAAGAAACCGAATTTCGAGTCGGAAAATTCTGCTCTGGGTAGTGGGGCTTTCATGTGTCATATACAGCTAAAAACCTCGCTGAGCATAAATACCCTGTCAGTGTCCCTTTAAGTCTTCCCTGGAATCGTAGAAAATTTGAGTTCGGTTCTTCTGGAACTGTGCATTGTGAGCATGAACTAACTACAGGATTCTCCACTATTCTAGAATGTTGTATTGACTTTAAAAACGACAGGCGATAGCAGGGATCGAACCCCGGCCACCTGTGTGGGAGCCAAGCACGCTACCGACTTAGCTACGCCAACTTGGCTACGCAGGTGGCAATATGGCAAGTCCAAACGCCGTTCTGTGTACACATTGCAGCGTCCCAGTCAATGGAGGGCCTTTGCCCTTCACTAAAACGCCGCAATCAGGTTGTGCAAGCGACTCCCTGGTGTAAGCAGCTTTTCAGCTCCGCGCTGAGATAACAGTGACTCTCTTTGGCGTCGGCCTGCTTCCCTTTTACCGCTTATAAGCGCGGGCGCTGCGAGTGCCCTCGTGCGCCTAATGAAGGGCGCCCATTAACATTCGGCCTACTGCTCGGACGGCGCCCGGTCGTGCTGGCTCTGAGAGCCCCTTTTGGAGCCAGCGTCGGGTCCGGCCCAGCGCCCCCCTCCTGTCTCGAGCGAGCGCCACGGCGGCATGTCGCCAGCGTCACCGTGTATCTCCGAGCCCGCGGTTGACTTTGCGAGCGCAGCAGCGATGAGAGCCGGCTGGTTCCGCAGGGCCTCGTACAGCCCGAACGAGCGCCCGTCCGTCTCGGCGCCTCCGCAGGTAGGCCGCGGGGGCTCGGTAGGGCTATTTTTAAAGCCGCTTTCTTTTGCGCCGCCCGTACTTTTTTCTCGCTGGCCTTTCTTACTGGGGCACTTGAGTCGATGGCTGTTTGCGTAGGCGCAGTCATTGAAATTGTTGCACTCTGACCGCCAAGCTGCGCTCGGCTTTATGGGCGTCCCTGTGCTTGGGAATGCCTGCTCCGGCGCACTTTGTCTGACCCGGGGTGTCCAGGTCAGCCCTGTGATCACTAGAAGTTTACGGGTTCCGATTGTTGTCTTTGCGCCCCGGTGCGACGTCGATCCTTTCCCTCTCGGGGAGTAGATGCTCGGGCGCGGGCGACCTCGAAAGACTCGCGCAGAAAGATTGGCCTCTCGGGCATTCGCTCGCAAATCTCGACCGTCTGGTTCGAGTCGCCAGTGTGTGGGATTTTCTCGGGGGCAGATTGCTCGCTCGGTGCTTGGAATGATCGGGGGCTATAAGCGTTGCTAGAAGTGCTGGGCGTCCTCTTCTCGTGAGACCGCGGATTGTGTTTGAACAGTTGGGACGAACACCAGAGCTGGGGCTCTAATCTGGATACTGAGCGAAAAAGTTTGCGAGTGACTTGACCGCAGTGATTGGCCGTCACCAAGGTCAAGTGCATCACCGGCCAATCACGGCCGCCGGATTCCTCACCGACGTCTTCGCCAGATTAGAGCCCCAGACTGAATCTCGGGAGTTTGGCTAGAATACAGGGTGCCTACGGGGTCATTAAGATCTAACGAGGGACAGTTGACCTAGTGCTTTCTTGGGTGTTTTTGCTCGAATGGCCTTTTTGTTAAGTGGCGTGTGTGTGTGTGGCCGCAGGGCACAGACCCGGACGACCAGACGCCCAGCAGCCAGGGCGAGCCGTTTGGTGAGTCGAGGCGTGGCGCCCGAGAGCTGTGCGCGATCTCCTGGCGACCCGCAGAGCTGGTGCCTCCCGTGGTAGACCTCAGCCCCAGCGGTTGCCCGACCATCCCGCCGTTGCCGTCGCCCGGAAACAAGCGCCGAGGCACCTTCCGGTGAGCAGCGTCGCGCTCGCCAAACGCCTCATGCGAGAGCGGTCGCGAGAAGTGCTTCGCTCGAGTACGCCGCTCTCTGCCTTATCTCACCTCGTGTGCCCGGAGAACAAGGTCGTGGGAAGGCCTGCACGGATTGAAGGTCAATAATCACTGGCTGGAAGCAGTATCGCCGGTAACTGGGCATTGTTTCTCTCCGCCTCAATAGGGAGTTTTAGTAAATCGTTTCGATACCTCCGATAACGATAACATGGATACGCACAGGCGTCGGTGGAGTATCGGGTATCGTTAGCGTCTTCATCGAAACAATCTACTAAAACACCCTTAGATCAGAATCGTTTGACGCGCTTTAGTGCCGCTGCCTGTACGAATGGAGGCAGAGCTGGGCACCATACTTAAAAAGCACATTCGATACCGATCCCCCGCACCTTCAACAATTGTATTTCCTATACCGATGCAAGGTACAGAACCGAAATTGATTTCGGATACTCGATACTGTATCGTCGATACTTCGATATATCACTGAAATCGCCAATATAAAGCTCGTAATATGATTAGCTAAGTTACGAAATTTATCCGTGGTTTCTGGAATATTTAGTGTATTTGATATAACAAACTGTCTTTGAAAGGGCTTAAAGGGATTGTCCGGTCAAATTTTGTATTCGAGAAAACAATTGAATATCATTGTTATTGTCTCGAAACGCATCGTACGTGCAATAGCTGAATTTTATATGCCCCTTTGCATGAGTAATTGAATTTATACTGCTCCAATCGCATTCTAGCGTAAACGCTGCTTTCGGTGGCAACATTGGAGCTCTGACGTCACACAACACAAAGCGAGCATTTCTGTCTCGTCGTTTGCCTGCAAGTGAACGCCTCAATGTGCTTCGTTTTTGTTGTTGCGCTCGACTTGTTTTGTGGTTGGGTGAGATTTTTGTTGCGCGGTTGGGTGCCACAACCACCGGGCAGCACATGCGAGTCAAGACGCGACGTTCAACACTTTTCCGCGAGACGTGCAGTGACGAGCAAAATGGATCGTCGCCGTGCGTAGGGACTGGGTTCCCGTCAAGATCGAGATCCCGCTTATGCAGCAATCATCTCACAGAAGAGAGCTACGAGCTGAGCTCTAAGCGGACAGAAGGCTCGTAAGCTGAGTGTGATGCTGCTGTGCCAACGATATTCAACTACGTCCATCCACTCCTGGCCCAAATCAGATCAGTCAATTTGATTATGCAGCGAAACCGAAACCTACAGCTAGCCCATCTGAAAAACGATACCAGAAGTTGTATTTAGCACGTGTGCAGCCAAAATCTGTTTCACCCGCATGTGAAAATGAAGCATGGTTACGATTCGCCGTCTGCCTTCGACCCGAAGACATCGCCTCTGAGGGAACGACCCGTAGCCTCATCACCGATCCAGTTGATCCGCCGATATGTGTACCCAGATGCCGCTTCGTGTACCTGTAGGTGCCGCTTCAGAGGCGAAATCTGCATCCTTTGGTTTGCTAGGGCTCCCTGTTCGATCGGTGGCCGTCGCAGTTGTGTTTGCGCGAAACGGCATACGTTTGCTCGAAGCTTATGGCTGTTTTCGAGTAATATCCTGCTAAAAGGCGTGACTTTATTTGTACATGCTTGGGAACTGCATTAAAAAAACCGTATTTCAGTAGGGTACAGCCTAGGAGACTATATAATTCGAAAAAAAAAATAAAAACACAAGACATCCATTGAACAACGCTTTTTATCCCGATTACGAAGCCTTGCTAAGACGTCGTGATCGGATTATGGCCGCGCCCAAGCGCACCCCACTGAGCAAGATGGCGGCGCCCCCGCGCTCTGGCGCATAGCCGCGTTCCATTGCAGAACGGGTCCGGCGATGGCGACAGACATGGTAAAATTTTACTGTGGTCGCGTTGCAATGAACCTCTTGGCGAATATGCGCTGCCACCTAGACACGCGACTGGGTTCGAGACTAAGTGGCCAGAAAACAACGCGCGCGCAAGGCCTCTCCCACCCGTTCCACACCCCAAAACGTCAGCCACATGTTGTTCACCCATTGAGGCGCTGTAACCTAGATACGGCTCCCCGAAACTCGCCTTTGTCCCCATCGTGGCTTATCTTCTGCCCCGAAGTCGACACAAAGAAACCGTCTTCCCTTTCTGCTCGGCCAGAAGGAAGAGAGAGAGGGTACTAGAACCATTTACTCTCAAACCGATGTTTCTACAAAAGGTCCATATTGGGGAGTTTTCGTAGACCGCGTTTCCCCCTCCGCTAAGCACTCCGCAACGAAGAAGCCGCTACCGCGCCCGCGCGCCGATGGCCTTGACTGTAGAGTTCCGGGTATCGTAGCGGGTTGCGGAGGGCGTTGCGGGACGGCGAAACGATCTACGAAAACTCCCTATTAGGGAGTTGTAGTAGATCGTTTTTCTCCTCCGTTACGGTATCCGTAAAGAAAATAGGGAATTGTAGTAGACCGTTTTTCTCCTCCGCTACGGTATCCGTGAAGAAAACGCCGCAGCTGCGCATGCGCGCCGCCAGCCTTATCTGCATAGTCCAAGGTCTTGTGGCGGATTACGCAGCGCTATCCGGGTGCTTAGCGGGCTGCGGAAACGGTCTACTACAATCCCCCAATGCCGCAGCTGCGCATGCGCGCCGCCAGTCTTGTCAGCATAGTTCAAGGTCTTGTGGCGGATTACGGAGCGCTATCCGGGTGCTTAGCGAGCTGCGGAAACGGTCTACTAAAATTCCCCACTAATAGGGAGTTTTCGTAGATCGTTTCCGCTGTCCCGCCACGCTCTCCGCATCCAGCTACGCTAGCCGGAACTCTACAGTCAAAGCCATCGGCGCGCCGGCGCAGTAGCGGCTGCTTCGTTGCGGAGGGCTTAGCGGAGGGGGAAACGCGGTTTACGAAAACTCCCTATTGTGGCTTTCTGTCCGTTGAAAAACGGTGATCATTTAAAAAAAAAAAAAAAAAAAACAACTAAAATACAGCCGGCAATTTTTTTTTAATTATGCGTTTAAGTCAGCTTGGTTCTCAAATTTAAAGTTGTTTAAAAAATGGCAACTGCATATTCGGGTTTCTTTTGTCGACAGCCACAGGGAACCATCGCAGCTGCTACATTAGGGACTTTCGATAGAACGTCAACTTCGGACTGCGGACCCTGGAGGCACGAGCTCAGTCCGCCCTCAAAGGGATGGCTTCCCCAAGCAACGCAAAACTCTTGCATGCTCTTGCGTGTGATATACGAAAAGTCCCTATTAACGTGACAAGTAAGCTTAGCTGCACTGCTGAATCATGCGACAGGATAGAGAAACAATAATTAATCCTCTCCTCCGCAAAGCTGGCGATTCATGTTTCTGACGATCTTTCTTGAACCACCTCGCCAGGAACCGAATAAAATTTTTTGGGAGACCCATATTTAGCTTTCTGTTTAATACGACGCGGTGGCATTCGAGTACACAACAATGCCTGGTGCCCTGCCCTTTTGCGTTCGTTATATTGCTTTGCGAGACGCGAAGCCAGCACGACAGACGCACCAGCCTCCCGCGTCGTCTGCTCCTGGTACTGCTCACAAGCATGGGCGCGCCTCGCCAGGCGGAGGAGTGGCGCATGCGTATGATCCCTTTTTTCAGTGTGTTACCGCCTGAGCGAGCGCCGCTGGCCCAAAGTCTGATTCACAGGAACCTAAAAATCTGCGGCACATCCTTTTTTCTTTCTTCTTCTTGAGTTTTGTCTATTGTGAAAATACACGATACACTAAAAATGTAGTTTCAATACCGATACTTTTATCTATGGCAAGAGGTACCTAATACCGATACACCAAATGTATCGGTAACATGCCGAAATGGAAAGGACACGGAGCATAGTGTGTGGACGCTCGTTCACTCCCGGAGATTAGCTTTACGAGCGGCATTTGAGCAAGACAGTCGGTCGTTCGGGTGCGGGGCGGCCGCTCATCTGGGATGATTGGGACCGGGGACGAAGGAAGGCGCCCTTCCCGAGCTGCTGTTGCGCGCCAACCGACTGCCGAAATGGGCAAGTGGTGTCGCGTGCTCGCTCAACCGCTCCAAATGGGCTGCCGTGTTTCGTTCCTTCCGCATTTCTTTCGGTCGCCGCGGCGCACCCTCGGCTGTGGCGCCTCGTTTGCTCTCCGCGCTTGCGCCCGGGCTGCTTCGTTGGTCCCGGAAACGAAGAGGGGAGAGAGCTCAGCTGCCCGTGTCTTCGGGTCGCGTACCATGCACGCGTGTAAGAGAAAGTGCTTCGTTGAGTAGGCTTCCTCAGTGTTTATTGCGCGTTTGCTGGATCGGTGCTTCCCGTCTAAAATGGCGAGTTGTGGAGGACCGTTTCGCAGACGGCCGACCCTGAGCGCGGCCCACGAGTCGGGAAGGCACTAATGGGCAGCAGATATGTTCGGCGAGTTCCGTTGATGCCATCAATTGAGCGGCCATGGCTGGGGAGTGACCTAGAAATCACCCGGTGTGGCCGCCGTTTGTTGCCGGTGCGGAGGGATGCCGAGTTTTCTGGGCAAGCTACCTCGACAGGCGAGGGCCATTTTGGGTCGTGGAAAAGCGGCGCGCGAAGCAATCCTTGAAGGCCGCGTCGAGGCGGCGTCCCGCCGATCGTAGTGCGATCGATCCTCCGCCATACACTTTCGCATAAAGGCCATTTCCCCCGGTGACATTTTTCGTAAAAACCCGCCTGCGATTAAGCGCAGCGAGCAGCATGCACAGCCTGTGAAAAAGTCGTGTTTGCTTTAACCTGCTCGTTCAGCTGAATGCGCGGAAGGCGCTCTTTCAGGACACTGCGTGTACGTGGGCGTTGAATACGTAGTAGGGTGGTTTCATTTGAAATCGGAACACTTGTGTCCGGGTAGGTATATTCACTTGCCTCGAATGAGTGGGCGATGTCATATAGAATCGCGCAGGCTAGAAGAGTCGAATTTTTAATTTGGTTGAAAAATATATATATATATATGTTCTGGGGGCATTTCTGAAACACAAGAGGGCGCAAACGACATGTTCGGCGTAAATCCCTGTATTTAGGGAGTTCGGCAGAGTTGTGGATCGCTGAAAGCGGCCGAGGTAGGAGCAAACTCACTTACTGCCTGTCGGGGTTTGCATGTTTGACTTCCTTCTTTTTCCTTCCTATTTCAGTGACTGCACTGGAACATGTTGAGACAGTCTCGAAATATAGAGAGTTATGCAGTGACTTGAAACGTTTCTAGAATATTTTAATATTTTTGAAAAGGAAAATTAAACTGTGTCCCTTTGACGATCTTTCGCAGGGTTCGGCAAGCTCTACCGTGTGACCTAATTGACGTTTCTGGTTAATATGGATATCCCTGAAAAGCTCAGAATGAGCTCTGAGCCAAACATGTAGTCCCCGACAGGCACGAAATGAGTCGATTCTTTCCGCCTCACCGCTTCAGTGGTAAGAAAGTTAATGCGAGGGGGAAAAGGGCGCGCACGGTAGGAAAACTGAAGAGATGAGGAGCGACCTCCTTTCCACAATGGCTCTTCTCGTGCGCGCCCTTTTCCCCCTCGCACGGTCTTTCTTATGTATCGGACTCCGTTTCACGATAACTTGGCGACCTGGGCAGGCTGCGGCCCCCGCGACCCAATAAGAGCGCCGGAGCAAGGCACGTGATAACACTCCATGGTCGAGGCCACGGGAGCCAGGCCAGTGACAAATGCGCCCAGCGCGCGTACACAATTGGCTCTCACTTTCCCCCCAGCCCTCCTACAACGCTTACAACACACGGGGCCTCGTTACCGCCACAGCAACAGCGCCGTCCGCGACAAAATGTAGTTCTAGGCTTCGCGCGCTTCAGTATGTAACGAGAAGACACGAAGAGTAAAGAATAAATAATCAGAAATTTATGAGTTTCAATTGTATTTAAACCAAAAAAAGTGACGTCACATCCGTATCCGCTCCCGATTTTTTCTCTGCTTGTAGCGCAGTGGCCGTTGGCGATTGCCGGCGATCCCAGCCGTGTAATCGACCGTTTCCGCTCAAAACATCGCGCTGTGCCCTGGCATTAACAGCCGTCACAGATTTGCGGCTAAATATACACGTTTGCAAGTCCGGTCTCAGGGCGCCGCCATCTTGCCCAGTGGGGTGCGCTTGGGCGCGGCCATAATCCGATTATGAAGCCTTAGCGAGGCTTCGTAATTGGATTACGACGCGTCCAAGCGCACCCCAGCGAACAAAATGGCAGCGCCCTGAAGCCGGGCTTGCAAACGTGTATAGAGTATGGTTGTCTCATGAACTGTTCCCGAAATGCTCGCTATTCTAGCCAATGGAAATGTTACTGCGGTGGACGTTCATCCGAAGCTAGTTGGTTTCGGAGCAGACGACTCTTGTCTAGCAGACGACATCCGGTTCCTCCAGGCCTCGCGCCTCTAATTTGGCGTAGTGACACAAAAGCTCCCGTGACTTTGGGACACGTGCCTCGCTCCGACGCTCCCTAAAGCCTCCACCGTCCGCCAAGTGGGATCCCGGCTTAACCTCGAACCGCGCGCCGAGGTGAGGCGGACCTACGCTGCTTGTCGTATTATGTGGCCAAGAGTCTCTTACTGAGGCATCATCCACTAGCGCAAAAATAAATAAATAAATGTTTACAAAACTATAAAACATACAGGTGTTGTCTTCGACTGCGATAGAGCATAAACAATTTAATACAGTACCTAAACCAGTAACTAAGCAAAAAATTAGAAAAATATCTAAAGTCTCAAAGCGATCAGCAGGATGCGCCAGAAGCCGCATGGCCATTGCATCAACGATGGCTGCTCTCGCGGCAGTTCAGGCTTCTACTCTAAGAAATGCCTGCGCGTCTACTTACCTGCAAAACACTCAAAGAGCCAATCTCTGCGATCTAGGTAATCAGCTCAGCGAATAATGAGGCGGAACATCGGTTTAGACCTAAAATAAAGTCTGCGCTGTGGCATTACGCAATGCAAAGCATCATGCTAGCATTGCGTAATGCCACAGCGCAGACTTCATTTTGAGGTCTAAACAGATGTTCCGCCTCATCATTCGTTGAGCTGATTTGGTTGATCGCAGAGATTGGCTCTTCGAGCGTTTTGCGGGTAAGTAGACGCGCAGGCATTTTTAGAGTGTACGACGTTCTGGAACAGGGGCTGCGATCGTTATAAAGTCAGCTCCATCCCTTAAACATGCCCCGTCTTCAAGGAGGTTATAAGGGGTAGGAGGTGGCGTCCGTATTCTCCATGCATGGAGTGAAGTGTAACGGAAGTAGGCGTGGCCACGAACTATTCTCAACCAATGGGGAGCTCGTCGAATTGATTTTTGGGACAAACAACCTTCAGTTGCCATGGCATTTCCGTGGCAACGCTGTTGTTTGCCCCAATATTTCATGGCAGCGATGGCGGTGTCCACTGAATCGGTGTCGAACAGGCGAGATTTGGAGCCCAACACTTCCCTGACCAGTAGGAAGTCGGCGTGTAGCGGACGCTCTCGACACCGCGCGACCGCGCCTGGAGCGTCTTCTCGAACGAGTCGTCGTAGCCGAACCAGAGCCCTTCGTATATAGACCTTTTCATCTCAGTAGTTACCCGACCGGCGGACAGAGGGCGCTGACGCACTCGGCGCCATTGGGTGGCTTCAATTTGGTTGGTTTCGGTTTCAGCGCGCTCTCGGCTGTGTTGGTGTGTTACGTCATTCTCGCCTAATTTCGTCAAACAAATGTGCCCGTTATAGCGCACAACTAATAAAACTGTGGTACTGAGCCAATTCGAGAACCACGAAGAGGTTTCGAGTCATATTCGCGGACTTTTTTACGAACGCTTTACGATGCATCTGGTCATGTTCGTCGCTGATTTCGGCCAGGTTCGGCGGCGTAACGACTGCGATGCACAAGGAGGATTCCATCGTCTACGGCCTGACCCACTGATCCTAGTTTCCAGAAAAAATAAACTAATGAAGAGACTAATGAGTAGATATATAGTAAAAATGCAGGTCCACAACCTGATTAAAAACCTCCTAAATCGCGAAAAACACACGAAGTCGCAAGTTCACTGACTGATTTTCGCGGACACCAACTTTCTGTGGACTTTAGAAACTCGAAATGTCTCCTATAATACGCATATATTCTAAGAAATAAGTGATATTGTCTCGGGCTGTTTTCTTTAAAAAAATTAAGTACTCGAGATATATTCGATGGTCCGCGTTTTAGGTCGGGTGGGAAATTCATTTAGCTATTGACATTGTTAAAGTAATTATTAACAACATTTAACAACGTTGGCGTTAGAAAATGAACTATTTGTTTTACTGACATTTGATTACGGCGTGCTTGGCACATAAGATAAGTGAGGCCCGTCAATTGAAATCTGAAGTTTTGTCTTTGTACAAACTTTGCCAAATAAAATTGAGGGTACGAAAGAAGTGATCTCTCGCACGTTTGGTTGAAGTCGAATTCTAGGCACGACTTCATGAACCTTCATGACAGATCTCCATGCAAACTGATGCGATTTATAATCAACAACCCTGAACTTGGGTGATTTCCATGTAGATGGCTTCTTTTCGGCATCACATAATGCGAGCCCTAGGCACTCTCAAGCTGCCTGTGACAGATTATTTCACAGGGGACTTTGTGTTTAAAATAGATAAAATTCATTACTTAAATTTTGTACAAAAATGTTAATACCCTTTAATGACTGCAGATAGGTGACCGAGCACAGTGTACAGTTTCTCTAAATTCATAAATAAACAAATCAAGCAAACGTTTCTATTGCAAAAACGATTTAAGACCGTCTAACAGATTTAGGTGTAACGTCGTGCACAAACAAATCGCCCGATGTGGACGTTACCATTATCCCAAGCATCAGATAAAATGTGAGTTAAACGTTTATCACCTGTATATTTTATGTCCTATATAATCAAAAACAACTATTTTAAATTTGTTATGAAGGCAAGGCCGGAGGCTTTCAGAAAACACACATAGCTTCATATGCTGCGTAGTATTTTGGTCACATTCCTTAAGATTTTAAATGCGCGATTATACATATACATTGCACTATACTTTTTTCGAATATGCCGCCACTATCACTGTGTAAATTTAATTTGTCATAAATAATTGGGCTCACTATGCGCCAGGTCTGACGCTGATTTCTGTATCTCCTCCCTCCTCACGCGTATCCGTACGTTGACGGTGAAAATAGTCAAAATCGGTTACAAAATTAACTGCATATGTAGTCGTGCACATAATGATGGCATGCAATTAAGTTGTAAATGTAAACATCGGGCGGCATTTAACAATAAGGCGAGAAACGCGGTGAAACGCGACGAAAAACGCGAATGCCGCGCCTTCGCCAAGGCGCGGAGGGGAGGGTGGAGCGACGAGTTGAAGCCACCTTATGGCGGCCGCGTCACGTGATTCCAAGATGGCAGCGCCCATGCGACGGAGGCCGAAAAGGTCTATATAAAGGGCTCTGAGCCGAACTTGCCGTTTGCACCCTCTTTCTTTTTCTGGGCATTTATTTATTTATTCATTCACTGTGCCTCAAAGGCCCAATTAAGGGCATTACATGAGAGGGGGGATACATTCAGTGTAAGTATCAATCAGAACAAAATAATAGAAACAAAGTACAAAAACACACACACACACACACCGGAAAAACAAAATTGGATTACAGCGAAAGAGAAGCAAATGCAAAGCGAAAGCACGTAGATAAAAGAAAACGGATGTGAAAATGAAGTTGTAATGCTAGCATGCGCGACAAGAACCCAAAAATTATTCAAAATAAATTATTACGAACGATTACAATGAAAATTTAAAATATGCACTTTGACGCAAAAATGGCAGCCCAAAAGGGGACAGAACAACAAAACAGCAAAATTCAGGATGCAGTGGATCCCCCACTGCATTCTGAATTTCGCTGTTTTGGTGGTGGGAAAAAATGATTGGAGAGGGCATTGCGAAACATTGTTTTATCAGATATGTTGACAATGGCTTCGGGAAGACCGTTCAAGTTCTTGATTGCGTTAGGAAGTGCTGAGTTATTAAATGCGGCTGTGGAACCAAAGATGCGTTTGAAGCTTTTGCTATTATTTTGAAGATGAGATATTCTATTCGGTGGTTCTAAAAGTAATGAGCCTGATTGACCGGGATTAAAATGCAGCCGATGTAGCAGACAAAGTAGTGAAATTAGGCAGCGAGTTTCGAGGGGGTGTATGGAGTTATGCTGTTTAATGAGCGAGACGCTAACAAATCCAGAATAAGATGATGATTTGAACCGAGCGGCACGGTTTTGGACAGATTCTAGTTGATTAATTAAGTATTTTTGATGGGGGTTTTAAATAGGCGAGGCGTATTCTAGTTTAGGGCGAACGTAAGTATTATAAGCTAGATGACGTAAATGGGCGGGTGCGGGCTTTAAGGTTCGTCTTAAGTACCCAAGAGTGCGTGAGGAGTCAGCGGAAATTGTGTTAATATGTGTGAGCCAGGAGAGATTAGAGGTAAGATGTACACCAAGGTATTTGTAAGAAAGGACAGAGGGGAGGGGAGAAGGCAACACGTTTTCTATAAAAAGTCAAAACTCATTTTTATAGGGATCGTACCGTATCGGTTGTACAAAAACCGGTTCTCTAAAACTGTCTGATTAGTCAACTTCCCGTAACGGTTATTCCTTCATCTAATGTCCGCCGACCCTGATAAATACATGGTGAACCCGTCTATCTCACCCGCCCCCTTGTTTTTAAAGTCTGGTTTAAAGTTTAGCTTTTTTAGATCTTTAAATTAGAAAGAATAAAAACACGGAGGACATTAACGCATAACCACACTCTAATGGATGCGATTAGGGGTGGGCAAATAGCGGTTGCCATCGATTAGCGCAGCGGTCCACGGAAATGCCTTTCCAACTTTTTCCTGTTTAGCTTTCCTCCTCAACTCATAAATCGCGCATTCTACCAAACAGTTCAAGACCGAAAGGGGGTAGTCCGTCTTGCTCGGAATCTCGTTTGTGTAGCCGGACACAGCCATTGTCCCCCTAGAAGATTATCCCGTCGCTCAAAATTCAGACAAAAGTTGTTTTCCCCACCCCAACACTCCGAAGCTGACAGTGAGGTGGGAGCTACGTGCTCGTTGGGCCAGCCACACTTTTGCCACGTGATCACGCTCTCTCGCGCATACCGACGCGCAGAGAATGAGGTCAGGTGATGAGAGGGAGGTGGCTGATTGGTCCGGCAAGCGCGTAGCTTCCACCACAATGTCTGCTTAGGGGTGAAGGGAAGAAGTGAGGACCGGTGCCGTGTGACGTGCGTTTGGGCCCGGTGACGCGCTGCGGGTGCCCGGTGACGCGCTGCAGGGTCCGCGGATGTATCACAGTGAAAAGGCAGAGAGCTTACGAAGGGAAGGAGGTACGAAATAGTCCGCTGTGTTTTCAAAATTTTTGTACCGAAAGTCAGGCTTTTGACTTTGTACTTTTTTTCTTTTGGCCCACTGAACGATGTGCTATTAGTAAAATCCTAATATAAATTGATTTACTCCAGCCCAAAATTCGTTTAATGGGCCCTTTAAGGCCACACAGCACCGTTTTCTTTGCGTTACGAAGTGTACAGTACGTATTGGGGAGGAGATCGCTCAGTCACGCCTCTTTAGCGGTACGCTTCGGCTGTTGGGACAACAAACCGTATTTTCTTGTTTGTTTTTGATCGGAGAAATCGAAGATGACGATTCGAAGGCCGCTCGTTGTGTGACCAATAAGTTGAACAAGTTTCATCGCACCGTTATCAAGCCCCTCGTAAAAGTTGGGGCCGTCAGTTCGACGGCAGTGCGCAGTGCGCGGGACAAATGGATGTAAGACTACACCTTCTTTTTTTTTTCATCGGTGTTTTCCCATTTCCAGCCTTGCGCCTGTTCCACAGCGGCAACTTTAACGCACCCCCGCGCTTCCCTCCTGCTTTAGGTATGTCTAAAATTGACCAATTTCGCGGCTTTCAATGTCGCTCAGCAAGTTTCCGATTGGAACCATATGCTTATTTTCGCTCTTTAGAAAGTTTATAAGTGTAGTTGATTCTTCGACTCATCGTGGCCATTAGACCCCTAAACCGTGTCCCGTTATATTTGGGCGGTTTCGACGACTGAACGGCTGCCCAGGAAACAGACTCTCTGCTGCTGGATGGCGATCTGTTTCTTGCAATGATCCATGTTCTTTTTCACCAGTTTGCAGCCAATTAGGCGCCACCAAAATATAAAGAAGGGGGCTTTCGAAGCAAAAAATAATAAAAAAAAAAAGGGTAACACCGAGGGTCCGCGACAATCCTGTCAGGATGCCGGAATGCCGCTGTGTCGCGGAAACGTTGCAGTCCCCCAACCGTATTACTCACCCAAAGACCGCATTAGTGTTGTTTTTATGTCTTTTTTTAATAGGTCTGTTCGAACTATAATCAAACACCCTGTACATAATAATAAGAAAAAGAAGGGAAAAAAAAAAAAACGGGACATTAAGTTTGGCGCTGTAGTCGGAAACTGCAATTTATTCCGTCACATAGTTTCGCAGCTTCGTAATGCGCAACGTAAGTTACACCCGCGCGTTTCACTCCACCTTAATTGTTGGAGCAGGTACACATTCTCCGATTTTCGTCACTCCATTGGAAGAGCGCGTTTTCCATTAATTATTCGGAACTCTGAAAGCGCGCTCTCGACATGCAGCCACGATGTTCAGTGCGGCGCCCGACAAGCGTGGTCGGTCGAGCGAGCGACACTTATCGAAGGCGATTGCTTCCCTGCGGCAATGCGCCGAGGGAAATGTAGTTCTTCCGCACGTGCCACAACTTCGCTGGAGCTGTGCACGTGCAGAGACCACGAGACGACACGAACCGTCTCGTGCACTGCCGCCTGCCTCCTCTTGACTGATGGTGGCGTCACGCATGCTCCGAACGCTTGCTGAGATTGGTCTATTGATGTCTCGCGAAAGCTCCAATTTCAGATTTGGGTGCGCAACGCGGGATGAAGCTGTTTTATTATAGTTGAACCTTCATATTTTATGCGTGAAAAAAGTCGGGACCGGATGTAGTTGTGAAACTAGTCAAATACGTATTTAAAGCAGAGTGTCGAACCGAGACTTTTATCGGTTTGGTTTGGGTTCACGACTTTCGGTCCAGTTCCGGTTCAGTTCCGGGGAGCAGAAATAACAGTTCAAACCGGTTCGAACCGGTTCGAAGTTTGAACCGTTAAATTGAGAATATATTTTCCGCGTTGTTTTGGCAATATGCTCTAGTTCCGCCGTGAAACAAGGAACTATATAGTTTTATCGTTCTTACAATGCATCTTTATTTTCAAATACCAAATCTAAGGATTTGCTTTTTTTTGTTTTAAATTTCGACGAATCAGTAAAATAAAATACATGTTAACATACAAAACGTCGTGCTTATATCACTCAACATCTATATGTTTACCTCAGTCAAATATTTACCTAAATCGAATGGTTGTCTTGTCACAATGTTACGAGGAATTAATTAGGGTGTATAAAATCATGGAATGGGCACCTGGTCGCCATGTACCGTGAAGTACAGTTTATGAAATATGTTTCAGAATATATATTGTGACGACGCAAGTGAGCTAAAGGCGATAATATTTTTAAAATATCAGGAAAGTTTTAGGACAAGCCCTTTCAGTCTACATTTTACAGAGACACTGAGCGACAATCAACTCTTGTTTTCCTAACTTACGTTGGTTATACTCAGCACCGTGATGCCGGCAAAGAATCGTGCAGAAAGAAGTAATCAATATTTTTCACCCTAATCTATACCAGCTTTCGTGCTCAGATCGAATCTGACCTAAACTAACGCGTACCCAAGTGAACATTTCTTACACAGGATGAACTTCAGCGATGAAAGCGGCATTTAACCTTTTGTAGCAGGTTGTGTAGCAGGCAAACAATTGTTTTGGAGCAGCCACTGATGTTTTTGGAGCAGATGCCAACATAGAACATCACTTGAGAATGAAAAAGCGATTGCATCTCAATGAGTTTATTTGTGATATCTATCAAGGGTCCCTCTTTGATGCTCGAGCATATTATGTAGTTATTACCGTTTGCGTTAAGAATAGATCTAATGCATAAAAGGAACACAGTCTCCTTAAATAATATGCTCTAGTCAGAGTAGGTTTCATTTACAACGGGTATTAAAAAATGGCAGAAAAGTGAATCATAGCGCAACATTTTATTGGGGTAAATCCTCTCTCCCTTCTCCATTTTACACTCGGTAATTTGTTTAGCCCGTAAATATAATTCCTGCAAAATGCCAGCAAAAACCAGCGTATCCGCTAACATGCCCAAAAATAAAAATGCGTCCTGCACGTTCAATGAACCTAGAAAAACTCAAGTCTAATATCATAAACTGCAAAAGCAACCACCCAAAAATATCACAGAAACCTACACTTGTGCTTTAAAGGTGACACTGCTCTTTAGCGGCGTAGGAACCAGAGTTCCGTCAAAGTTAGCTGCTCTTCTGATCGACAGCTGCATGGGAACTACCGTGACTACCATATTTATTGAAATATATATAGACCCTCGTTTTCTTCTCTCTCATTCTCTATTGTTCTTTTTCTTTTTAAAATAGAGATTAATTTACAATTAAGACAAAGAAGTTCTGTCGGTAATAATCCTGAGAGCATAATTTGCGTCCCTATCGCGCTACGCCATGCGCTCCCCCGGGTCAGTCGCTGCTCCTAGCACTCCGGTGGAAGGCGGTGAAGCTCGACGCGCGCACGCTGGTGAGTGGCGGTGAAGGTTGACGCGAGAGGCGCAAGTGCCACGGTACTTTGCAACCACCGAATGAAGCCATGTGGCAGACATGATAATCGAGTGATCTTGTCAGCAGTACAAGACCCTGGTTCTGTTTTATCACAGTAGCCGCAATTGGCAGTGCTACTTTTTTTCAAAGTTTTCTCGGGACCCTTAGTTCCTGACGTCGCCGACATCGTCTGGAAATTCAGCCGATGTCAGTGATCAATGAGCCAATGCATCAACCGGCCAGAGTGGTTGATGCCCAGCATCAACCACTCTGGCCGGTTGTTCGAGCCTTCGATTGTGCTCTGACCTAAGACGAAACAAACTATACAGTGAGTAGAGACGCCGCGAAATTCATATTTATACCACTTTTCTTTCCTTCTACTTCTCTGAATATTCGGGTCGACCATTAATAAAACAATAATTTTGTTTTTGCTTTAAGTCGATCTCGGAGCAGCTCTGGCGCAACTCTTAGCAAAAATGGCATTTTGGCGCAAGATGTACACTCCAAAAAAAAAAAAAAAAAAAAAACCACTTGCGTCTACTTTCCCGCACAACACTCGGAGAGCCAATCACCGCAACTTACGGAGGCAGCTCAGCGAATGACGATGCCGAAACAAATGTTTAGACCCAAAAACGCAGGCTGAGGTGTCAGTCACATTAAGCAGTGCAAGTGTGACGTTTTGCATTGGCTTAATGTCACAACTCAGACTGCGTTTTTTGGTCTAAACATATGTTTCGGCATCGTCATTCGCCGAACTGCCTCCGCAAGTTGCGGTGATTGGCTCTCCGAGTGTTGTGCGGAAAAGTAGCCGTACGGGCTTTTTTTTTTTTTTTTTTTTTTTTTTTTAGTGTAGCAGATTTTCGTTCATTGCGCAATTTGGTGCAAATGGCGCAGCACTTCCATCACTGAAACTGGCATAGCCTGACTGTTGAAGTTAGTCCTTGACAAGATTCTGGTCAGTTCAATTTGCAAATAAACATCCCCCTTGCTCAATTGTGTTTTTTTTTTTTTTTGTTAAATAGAACAAAGTAGTGTTTCATGCTCTACTTGACATTGCAGCTACTTCGTTCCTTTCTGACGGTCTGCGCGCTTAATCGTAATAGTTACGCCACGCGCCCCTGTATACTTTGTTTTTCTTCAGGCCACAGACACATAAACTTACTGTTCAACACATAAAAGGGACAATAACAGACTTTTATGTGTCTGGGAAGTTATGTATGTGTCAGTAATGCAGTTATTTATATTGGCTTCCAAATTATAAATTTGTTTAAGGCTTTACCAAGTCACTTGTACACGCGCCTATCGTGGATAAAAACGCCGGAAGAGATTTGCAGAGCATCTTTCAGATCATTGGGGGATGGAGGGGGGGGGGGGGGTGTTACTTATGACGTATATATTTACCATTATCGGCCATTATTTATGTCGTCAAATCGTCAGTGACTAATGAAATATATATTGTATTATCATCAATATATTCGACTGTATGAAGTTTGCATAACCGCTTGAGACGGACACGAAAGGACGATACTGGAAAATACACCAGCTGTGAGTCTGCGGAAACGTGCTTTTTTGTTCGCTGTTTGGCAGTGTGAAGCAATGGGTCGCGGGGTATGCCAAAAGCGACTTTGCGCTCACATGATAGATCTGAAGGCAAATACACGAAATGTGCAGAAAGATAATAAATTGTATTCTTCAAAAGACTCCGATACACGGTGCCGCAAAAATAAATACACAGAGATGTAATGATTTACCTGATTACACATAAATAGCGTAAAGGACGGACAAAGGTTTTTACATAAATCTCATTCGGGCATCGGCTTGCATGAGCTGGAAACGTCGCGAATACTGTCTCGGGAGGCTAATGTTTCTTACGTGCACTTGTTTTGGGCATTCACGTTACAACTTTGTCCTTTATCACTTATGCGCTCTAACATTTCATTAGGCTGCCGCATATCATCGCGAGACTTATATAGGCAGGGTAATTTTTTTCTGTTCTTTTTTTTTTTTTTATTGAATAAAGAGTTTTCTAAATAAAGCCGTGAAAGTTACACAAATGCGGTCTGCGCAAGTGAGTTATACGGCCAGGCAGGCATTGTGTTCAAGAGAGAATGCAACTAATAGATAAATAATTACCGTAAATTCGCTCATTACTTTTTTCAATTGAACGTTTTACGGACATATTAATATTGAAGAAAGGGAGGCAATCAATATTGAAGGCCAGCCCAGTTTAAATCCTAGATCGAGCACGCACGAGAAATTCGTTGTCAAACAACGCAATACACTTTTTGTATACCGTTTGGCTATCAGTGTGCTTCCCATATGGGGGTTTATTTTGTATTGGAGAATGATCAACTTGAAATATTGATATCATTAAAAAAATCTTGCGATAAAAAGGTCACTAATTTCTAGCTGACAAGATTTAATTCACGTAAGATTGATTTCAATAAAAAAAAATCCTGATTTTCTTCCACCCTGACCACACACAAAAACAAACAAACATTTATTTCAACTTAGAAATGAATACCAAATACAAACGGGGGAAAAAGTTCCGATAATTTCACTTTCCAACGGCTCAAGAAAATAGCTTAATTCTACATGAAGGTGATATTGAGCCAGGAAGCTCTGCGTCGCATGCACCATGGCAAAAAGAAAAAAAAAAAGAGCTTGCTCGAAAACATATACATTAAGAGCTGCATCCGACTTGATGCATCCTATAAAACAGAACGAAAGGAAAAAAAACGTTACGTCAGGCGAACACCGTGACAATACACAAAAAATAAGAAAGAAAAAAAAACTCAATAAAGATGTTCACATGGAAGCATTTAGGGAAATAATACAATTAGTTGCACAGCACAGAAGGGCATCACACAATTACAAAAGTAGAATTTGCTGAAGGTATTGAAAGTAACATACTTTTGATGACAAAACTGGGCGAAAAAGCTATGCGGATCGCCTGATCGAGCTTCGGGTATTTTGCCGCTTCATGCTTCTGTACTCGGCACGATTGAGTGACTTAACCCTTTGCCTACAGCAAACATTTTGAAAAAAAAAAACTTTGAAAATACCGATTTTTTTTATGTGCCCCATAAATTTAATATGCGATACAAAGGCCAAAAACAAATGCCAAAAAAAATTATTATATGAGAGATCTTTGAAAACATTGCAAAAGAAAAGGGGACTAAAGTTCGGCCTCACTGCATTACCGCGGACAGTTCACATCACCTTGCACATGGACGTTCAGGCCGGGCGTAGCAGTACTGCAGACAGTTCACATCACGTTGCACGCAGAGTGAACGCAAAACGTGGAGGGGCTGGAGGGGGATTTTTTACGTTGATTCTAGTCCAATGCCGACACGCCGACACGATGTCCTCATCGAAATCGGAGTCATCTGAGCTAAAATCCAATAACAATTTTCCGCCGAATTCAGAAATGTACTATGTTTTTTTTTTATTTTCCGTGAAGCGCCATCTATCCACGGCGAAGCTCACTAGAAACACGTAGACTAGCCCAGTTCGTCCATGGTAGCATATTGGAGCCCGAATGAACGTGGACGAGCCCAGCTCGTCTTCGAGGGAAGCGGTACAAACAGTTTGGACGAACCCAGGTCGTCCAGTGGTAGGCAAGGGGTTAACAAAGAAATGCAGCCTAGTGGCAGCTTAAAATGCCGTCACTTCAGCAGTTAATGCTTTGGAGCGATCAGCACATCCAATCTTTTGGACAAACGGTAAGCGGCGTCCGCCAAGAGCACCCGTTGACTGCCAACGCGAGATGAAGCAGCTGATGGAGCAGTTTTCTACTCCAGTTGTCGACTGCAGCGCCACAGGCGGCCGTCCGCTTTTTTTTTTTTTTGGCACAGCGGCTTGCATTGACGTTGGCCTCGCTTTTGGCACTCCTCCCCCTTCTAGAACACTGTAGCACCGTGCTACGCGCGCTACGTTCTCGAAACTTAGATCAAATAGCGCGCCTCCGCTAGGTTCGGCAGTTCCGCTAATTCTCCGCTAGCATCGCAAATGCCCAGTAGTGTCATCGCTGTAGCTCAGGGGCCTCAGACACGCGGCCCGCGAGCCTCCCGCTCTCTGGGATGCGGCCCACAAGCCTCCCGCGGCTGCGAGCCCCCGTTCCCATGCCTCGAGCGCCACACGCGCCATAAATAATAGTTTTATATTGTCGATTCATTGCTGCTCGAAAAGGAGCTCTGCTCTGTTCGCGCATTTTTCTCTAATCTGTTTTTTTTTTTTCCTTGACCAGATTGTGTTTTGTTTAAATATTTGCTCCTCGGCCTTTTCTCACGTAAATCAACCGGAATGGCAATACTACTTACTGCTAGGCTTCAAGTGCGGTCTCCTTGTTCAAGGAGGCACCTCGGCTGCGCGAACTTTTGCACTAGCAGGAGCAACGGCCAAAGATAAAACTATGAGCTCGGACTTCTAGCTGTCAGACAATACCTTTTAGATACGAGTGTTTTCTTATAATGCTGCTATAAAAATTGCCAGAAAAGCAAAAACTGCCGCATGAGAGATTTTTTCCATGCCTTTGAGTCTAGTGAATTGTGCGACAGGGCAAGGGTGGTGTGCTTGCTCTCGTTCTTCTGAAAGCTGCCAGTACTGTGGTATGGTGGTGTTTAAATCTTTTTATAACATCAGGCGTGTGTCCAAAGTAGTCGTATATGTAAATAAAAGCTAAAGGGGGCAAAACGATGAGCTTACAGAAAGCATAAGATTCCCTGTCTAAAACAATTTGGGGGGTGTCGCTGGAACAGTCAGCTGCATGCTTTGCAACGTAAATCACCAATGCTGTTTTTTTTTTTTTTGTTTCTTTTGTCCTAAAATAGCAAAATATTGTTCCCGGCCTTCTTCGGCCCTCCTCCTTTGGTGTGTGTGTGTGTGTGTGGGAGGGGGGGGGGGGGGGTCGGGATCGGTCGGGTCTGGGGGTCTGGCCCCCACACACGAATGAGTTTGAGAACCCTGCTCTACCGTATAGCGTAGCGGGTGTGCCAAAACGATGTACTAAAAAAAAAAAAAAACTCTTTCTTAAAGGGGTACGGAAACAAAAATGTAAATATTCAAATTTCGTTCGGAAATGAGTCAAGCATGACGGATAATAACCGCAAATGATAATCCCACGTTTGTATTTTGAACGACTGGCTATATTTTTCGTTGCAAACGGTGCATTCGAGCAAGCGCTCGAAGAGAAGCGAACGGAGAGCGCGATGCGTCATGGGATGCCCGGCGCAAACAAAAACAGAAAGAAAAGATTTCCCGCGTTCGTGGCGTAGCAAGGCTGGCGTAGTTATGAGCTTTGCCGTTGGTGGCGTTGTCAGCGTTGTGGTGGTGTCAATAGGGAGTTTTCGTAGATCGGTTTCGGCGTCCCGCAACGCCCTCCGCAACCCTCTACGATACCCGGAACTCTGCAGTCAAGGCCATCGGCGCGCAGGCGCAGTAGCGGCTTCTTCGTTGCGGAGGGCTTAACGGAGGGTGAAACGCGGCCTACAAAAGGGAGTTTTCGTAGATCGTTTCCGCTGTCCCGCAACGCTTTCCGCAACCAGTTACGCTAGCCGGAACTCCACAGTCAAGGCCATCGGCGCGCCGGCGCAGTAGCGGCTGCTTCGTTGCGGAGGGCTTAGCGGACGCGATCTACGGAAACTCCCTAAAAACTCCCCAATAGCGTCAACGCGTTACAACCGAGCCGTTCGAAGTACCCGTGGGGTGACGAGCATGTGGCTAGCCCAAGGAGCACGTAGCTTCCACAGCACTGTCAGCTTAGGAGTGAACGGGCTGGGAAAAGCAACTTTTGTCCAAATTATGAGCGACTGGCTAATCTTCTAGGGGGAGAATGGCTGTATCCGGGTGCACAAACGAGGGTCCTCTGAGAAAGAGGGGAGTCCCTCCTTTCCGTCTTCTTGGACTGTTGGGGTCAATGCGCGATTTGTGAGTTGAGGAGGAGAGCTAAGAAGGAAAATGTTGAAATTCCAAAGAGCGGCGCTGCTCCGATGGAGCTTGCTACGTCATGACTACGTAGCAAGTTCCCCAACGTTGCTAGGTTACCTCCCAAATAGGCTCCGCATGCATCCACCAGGTGCACATTTAAAGATCGTTTAATTAGCTTTAAAATGAGTTTGCTTGTGCCTTTCAACGCAAGCCTTGTGTCTTTGAGGTTATGCTGCAACATGCAACAGATTAAAGCTATAAAATGAGCGCTGGAATTTCGTTTCCCTACCCCTTTAAAACGCGGCTGAATGTTGTTGCCCAAAATAGCAAAGACTCTCGAGAAATGGGCCAGGCTCACGATGGTCACCTGGGCCGGTTTGCTCACCTTGCGGCCGCGGCTGCGGCTGCGGCCAAGAGGGCTTTTTCTGTCACGTGACCAGCTCCATGGGGACAAGGAAGTACCTAGCGTCCCTGCCTAATGGCGGAGAAATCCGTATCGCTTCGAGCACAAAAACCTAATTTCGCTCGCAGAAACTGACTGCAGGGACTTTCAACTGGAGTCCAATTGACCGCCCTTTTATACTGTAGGAGCGGCAGGTAAAGTTACGGTCAAGGAGGCTAAATATGAGCCGAAATAAATTTAAAAAACACGCGAGATAGAAGCGGTGGCAGTATATTTATATACTGGCGCCAGCGCCGGCGACTCCCGCTTTCTGCTGTGGTCGAGAGGTTAAAGGGGCGATGCAACAATTTTTGTGTTTTGCGCCAATACCGCTTAAAACGGATCCCTGACGCTAATGACCTGTGAAATACCCGTTCGTTTTTCACCCCACACCATCGAAGTCGCAGAAAAGAATAAAGAAAAACGAGCAGTGTTCACCCCCTCAGCTCACAGCCAGAACAAGCGGCCACGTGATCTGGAGCCTATTTTATGCCGCAAATGTTGATCATAGCCATGCGCTGGGGTTGGCAAGGCACAGGACACGCGCTGAGTTCCATACATTGTTATGGTTCGGCTGTTGTCGTCATTGCAGCGATTGGACACAGGCCACTACCCGAATGCTTCTCGAGCTTTCGATTATCACGAGCCCAAATCGAGTGTCCACGCCATGCTCGGGTCCAATCTATGAGCCGCATTCAAATATCGTCACTGGGCGGTACTGCTACCGCCCAGCTACGTCATCAGGTTTTGCGAAGGAGAGATTGAATGAAAACACTCGGTTTTGTCCTCGAAATTACAGCGCAAGAAATGAGTTTCTTGATCAGTGGCGTTGCGTGCGAGTATCCTTGAGTCCCAACTAGTGCCAGTAAGCTCGTGTAAAATGAAAACCATTCCAATTGAATATCGTTGCACCGCCCCTTTAAAGCGCCGGTACTTTACGTCGCGGCGTGAAAGGCCCGGGTTCAAATCGCGCCAGAAACGTTCTCTTTTTTTTTTTTTTGAGCTCTATAAAATCATTGGGCGGGTAGTTTTGACTCACCAGTTCGTTGTTCATGGCCTCGGCAGAGCGCATACATGTCTCTGGCTTTCTTTACCAATTTCCGCCACGCCTCCTGCATCTGCCGTACACGCCGCGGAAAGCTGACAATATCTTTCCATGCCCGTCTCTTCATTCGCCAGGTAACTGTGCTGCTGAATTCCTCTAGAATTTGTCGTTTCCGTTTTCGAACTGCTCTAATTAATTCCATTTGTTGATCCAAATTCTTTTTAGGTGTTTGCGTTAGAGAGAAGGTTTGCGATGTCGACGCCTGATTTATTTTTGAATTCGGTTGTGATCGTCTGCTATTCTAACTAAAATTCAACAAGTAATGTGTTAATATCACAAAACGATTGCCACAGCAAAAATTAAAGAGTAAAAATATACCTTTTATCACATTCCATGCAAGTAAAAGTATGATCTCTTTTATTTCGGTTTTACTACTTTCTCAGACGTTTGACTTGCTGCCTTGCCTGTAGGATTTTTCTCAATCAATGCATGCAGAGCTGCTAGTCTTTTTTTCTTTTTGCTTATTTTGTAGAATTTTTTTTTTTTAATTGTCACAACTGCAGTTTTTATTAGTACTAAATAGGCTTTTCCTGTTATTGAAAGGAGTCGTAGCAAGAGCGTTGCATATTTAAAAACATAAAATTGCAGTTGCTGGAGAAAGTATGCTTGTTTCGGCTCCGTTTGTGTGAAAGCCATACCGATGTTGTTACCTTGGTTTTCTTTTAATGAACATTATGAAACGATTGGATTAGCGCGTTAACTTGCCTTGATCTTTATTTTTTTTTTCTTCCCGGTGTTTCAATTGAACAGGCAGGACAAACAGTAAAAATAGAGTAAGGCGCAGTAGTGCAAGTGGATGATTCGTAAAAACAGATCACAATTAAAAAGTGAGACACGCGCAAAATACACACAAAAAAAAAGTTGCTAGCGCGATTTGAACCCGGAACTTTCACGCCGCGACGCGAAGTACCGACGCTCTAACCTCTCGACCACAGCAGAGAGCGCGAGCCGCCGGCGCTGGCGGAGGTATATAAATATACTGCCACCGCTTTTATCTCGCGTGGTTTTTTCTTTATTTTGACTCATGTTTACCCTCCCTGGCCGTAACTTTACCTACCGCTCCTACAGTATAAAGGGGCGGTCAATTGGACTCTAGTTGAAAGTTCCTGCAGTCCGTTTCTGCGAGCGAAATTAGGTTTTTGTGCTCGAAGCGATACGGATTTCTCCGCCATTAGGCAGGGACGCTAGGTACTTCCTTGTCCCCATGAAGCTGGTCACGTGACAGAAAAATCCCTCTTGGCCGCAGCCGCAGCCGCGGCCGCAAGATGAGCAAACCGGCCCTGCAGTTATTCTGATCCTGGGAGAAAGCCATTCAGCAGTACGAGTGAAGTGGAAGCTCCTCCCACTCCTTTCCACTTGACTCGGAACCTGTCTTCTGTTTGTCGTCATTTCGTTTTGAAACCTCCCGCAGTTTGCGCTAAGTGATAAAAAAATACGCTCGGAAACATCGGTACTTATTTTTTTCTTCTTCTAGTCTTCGGAGTGGCGACATTTCGAGGATTCCAATACCACAAACAAATTAGCAAAAAAAAAAAAAAAAGAAAAAAAAAAGCGGTAAATTTTTGTCAGGTTTAAACCGAAACATGCCAAAAAATGTCTCAGTAGTCTTGTTCTCCGCGGTTATAGACGAGAGAGAGGGGAATCCCTGACTGAACCTCTTTTTTTTTCTGTTCGCTCCTCGTAAAGAAGGGACGGTGCGTCTCTTCTGTTCGAAACGTTCTTTAATTGTAGCATTGTAAGGAAGCGCGGGAAAACCACTCTAAAAGGGAAATATTTTGCATTATTTTTAAGCCTGAAAATTAGTCTTGATTACAATCAAAGGCAATGAAAGTGCTTACCGTAGAATACAACAATGTTGCCCCTTAATATACGTTAGTGCACACTAGAAGTAAAGCAGCCATTTTTCTTTCTCCCTGAATTTTTTTTTTTTTTTTTGAAGCTCGACCGACTATTGGGTTAAAGAAATATTGCGATTGCAGCATTAATAGATTATTCGAAAGGTGAATCGCTCAGTTGCCCAGCCCTAATATTAAGCGGTTGTTTTTTTAAGATCTTTCAATCAGGTCCTACAATGGGTGCTTTACCTGAGCACCCGTAAAAGCTGAGCATGCGCACTCTTCACATTTGAAATGACGCGGAAATGTGCTTAAACCGGAAGAAATTGTTTCCGTTTTTACATTTTTAATTATTGCTTGCTCGTTTGTTGTTCACATATTCTTGGTCTGCCACAGTTGTATTCATTTTTGGGTGTTGTATTAGTTCCTTTCAGATTTATCGGGACTAATCTGATTTTTTCTTGAATTGACATTGTACGAGAATGGCTCAAAAAATAATGCCCCAATTTTTTTTTCTCACCCTTGAATAAGGATAGCAATATTAAAATTTACAGGTTGCAACGTAGATGTTTCCTGCATACACGACCATTGCACAAAGGATGTTGTTGTAATAGTACGTGAACATGGTGTCTGGCATGCGTCACAAGCAACGAACTGTGATTGCGTTTCTGGTGGCGGAGACAAAAACTGTAGGAAAAATGAATAACCGTTTGTGTGCTGTGTATAAACGTTCTACAATCGATGGAAGCACGGTTGGTTGCTGGGCGAAACGAATTGTGGAGAGATGGAGTCGTCGCGCGATGGGTCGGAGACTCCCTGCCACCGTCACCAACCCAGACATGTTGCAGCACGCCTATTAATGTATTCATGCGAATTGGCGCATCGCAAGCCAACAATTGGCCCTGTAGCTTTTTTGTCAGCAAGGGAAGTGAATTGCCAATTATAGAAGTTATCGGCATGCGCGGCACAAGAGGAATCGAAGATACATTTTTTCTCCAGCTTGTCAATGCCCGCCCTCACGAGTCTCAAACTCAGGAGGCAATTACCAACTTTTGTTTGACTGTACTCCTCCATTTCTGCTATAAGCCTGATTTGGCACCGTCAAATATTCACCTCTTAAGGCCGCTAAAGGATGCACTGCGCTGAAGAAAGTTTAAAAACAACAATTGCATAATTCGTGGAGTGAGAACATGGCTAAATCAGCAGAAAAGCATGCCCTTGTTCCACGCTAGAGTAAAAACAAACAAAAAAAAAAACTGAGCAGAGGTTACGTAAACAACAACAGCAACAACATGTATGGAAGAAAGGTGAAGTAATATTCGGTGTGAATTTAATATAATTTGAATAAACCGTTTCCGAGTAAAAAAATGTAGGCCATAACTTTCTGAGCAACCCTCGAAGTTCGTAGTGTATATATGTCATATTATTTTTATTGTTTTAGCACGATGTGCTCGATTGGTCACGTTTTGTTTTGCTCTATACACGCTCTCGCTTCTGGAAAAGTCGTGTAAAGGGCTTCCGTTATCACTAAATAAACAAATAAAACTATGTGACCGTCGACATTTGACAAATGACCCACATTTGACGACATTTTAAAATAAACGCCTATACGTATCTTTTTTTTTTTTTATCTCACATACTTTGGCCGGGAAATAGTTCTATGTATGTTCACAGCGCTTGAGGTAGATTTATTTTTTGATTGCGGAATCTCGAATTTAATAAAAGTATCAAGGGATACAGCTTAATGACACCGCTCCTTCGCCTGCGGTTTCGAGGACGAGGGCGCGTTCCGACGTCGGGAAAATCGCGTAGAAAGTAAGACAGGTAATCCAGCGCGGTAACTTTTTTTTTTTTTTATGTTTTTAACAGTGTGTGTTTGTTAAAACAGACTGCTTAGTTTTTTTTTTTTTTTTTCTTATAAAAGGGGGAATTTGGGTGGGAGGCGTCAAGTGAAAATGTACTACTATAATGCAACGAACTTAAACTTGTGTCAGCATATCAATAATTCTGTACTTAGGTGTCGCCGTCTTGTTTCTTTATAGGGCTTTTTTGGTGTGTGTGTGAGTGTGTGTGTGTGTGTGTGTGTGTGTGTGTGTGTGTGTGTGTGTGTGTGGCGGGGAGACAGAGAGAGAGAGAGAGAGAGAGAGAGAGAAAGAAAGTTGCCATTAATTCGAAGTTTGTCAAATACCTTCTTAAGCTAATTTTGTGCGGTTTTTCTTTCCCCGTTGCACAGCGTTTAAGTTTATAAAGCTATCGCTCTTTTGCCACTCCACCCGGGGCTTGTGTTGTTTTTTTCTTTTGTAATGTGCGGTGCCGGTGAAAAATCGGCGCCGAGTTAGCGGCGCGCGGTGATTGACTGTGATAGCTCGGAGGTCGGCACGGGCTAACGCGTGAATTAATGGCCAGTGTTTCAGGGGCCCGCGAGCTGATTGCCAGTCTCGTTAATCACCGCGAGCAGGATTCACGCCTTCGTAAATGGCGAGCGGGCCCTCGTCTTGTTTCTGCGTCCCAGGCATTTCTCGCTGCGGTTGCTTTGTTAGCGCGGCGCCTGTAGCACCGGGCATTCGGTCGCTGACTGCTCGCAGCACGAGCAAGAAAAGGGTCGTTCACGCAGTTGCGTCGTGCAGCACAGCGCCTCCCCATTGGCTCGTCGTAAGGGTCGCTACAGCTCGACGCAAGCAGTCGTAACAAGGCGCAAGTGGTTGCAGTCGCACTCGAACGCAACTGTGGGAACGGCCCTTTAGGGAGTTGCTAAATTGGGGAAATAGAGGCTCACCACTGCACATGCGCCTAACCCAAACCACGTTTTCGGTTTGGTTACGTCTACCGTAACTCCGGACACCCGGTGTATAGCCCGCAGGGGCAAATGTTGGCAGAAAAAAAAAAAAAAAGGTTTTTCCTCAGATAGTCCGCACCCGGTGCATGCTCCGCACGTAAAGAATTTTCATACACAACACACCTTAACAATTACCGCTCTATTAGCGCACAGACATGCTTGTATCATACAGAAATCATCATTAACTTAAAGGGATACTGCAACGAAATTCTAGCGCCTATTTTATTGTCTAAATTTCATCCACGTTCTGGCCACACCACGGAGACACCAATTTTTTGCTCGAAAAGTCACCGAGACATTATTTACAAGAAATAAACCGAGTGTCGTAACGTCACTCTGAACTTTTTAGTTGACGTCACGTCTCCCGTGATGCATCGCGCTCGTCGATGACTGATCTTCGAGCGCTCGCTGGAATCGATCCTTTCGAACGTAAAATATAGCCATCCGTTGATAATACGAGCCTACGATTGTCCTGAGCAGACAAAGTTGATCATGTTTAAATTATTTCTGAACGTCAGAAGTACATTTTAAGTTTCGATTCAATATCCCTTTAATCTGCCATTCACACAATCGGTCACGTTTCATCGTAATGATGGATATTGAAGAACAAATTCCTATGTAGTCCGCAGCGAGTAATATTGTAATTTTTAAACATAAATAGACCCGACAATACGTTTGTTTGTGTTACAGCTCCCCCCTAACGCAGAATTCGACAAATAGCGTCGGCGAACACGGCGGCACCCTTTCCAACGATGTAGCTGGCTTCTGAACGAATCCGTCATGGTCGCTGCATTAGGCACGTTCATCTGCAGTGAATGATGCAGCAGACTTTCGCTTTGCCTTACCTCGCTTAAATCCCAAAGTATGAGCGATGATCTCGCCCCTTTTTTTAAGCAGTCTTCTGATTCTGATCGTACGTAAGCCTAAAGGGCTTAGGTACGATCAATCGTTGATATGGCAACTTCTCGGGGATTCTAATGGATTCTCTTGGCTCGTTTAGCTGGGCGTTCGTGGCACGCAGAAGCAAACCACGTACCAATATCAACTGGGGCCGAACGACGCGATTTTCGTAGTATGGACAAGGTTTTTGTCCACTACCCCCTCTATACTTACGACCACGTCACCCGGAGCGCGCCAACGGGGAGCACTGTCCCCTGATGCGAGCGATATTAGGGAGTTTTAGCGAGTCGTTTTTTTGAGCCCACGGTTCCGAAATCACGAACGGTGCAGCTGGTCCGTTCCGTGAAACCGTACTTGAAATTTGACCTAAGCGAATCGTGAAACTGGCGCAATCGTGTAAACGATGATCATGATGTAGAAAACCCGAGACTGTGGTAAAAACAGGGAAACTTGGTCGAAGAAGAAAGACAGGGGAAAAGAACGTCTCAACGTTCTTTTCCCCTTTTCGGGTTTTCTACATCATGATCAACATCCACCAGCTCGCCTGCGCACTCACTGTTTTTTTCATAAACGATGATGACGATTGTGTTTGACCGGTAGCGCCATCTTCTAGTAAACTTGTGAAACATTCTGCAACGTGTAAATCCGTGGCGGCTCGGGTTTCCGGCATGCGACTGATGTAAACAAGACGGCCGACGTAACATTTGCCGGTCGGAATGACAAGAACTGCGAAGCTAGATAGAGTAAAAAGTGTCTGAACGACCGTAAAGGTATGTGGTGTGTCTCCGTCATCTTGAACTCGAACGATCGTTCACGTTGTGTGCCGTCGAACCAAATCATTTTGTCTGCTCGCGGTCGCCACGCCAGCTAGTCTGCCCGCAGATCGCAAAAATGTACTAGCATGCGCAGTTTACAGCATTCACGATCGCTTACCATTGTGAGCAGTCCTCGAAATGATTTGGTTCAACCTCTCAAATGAAGCAGAGTAACAGGATGGCAAATCGCCTCCCGCTGTCCTAAGCCTAACGCTCGGCTGGGTCGGCGGAGTCAGTCGCCAAACCGACCGCCCCCTTTTTTTCCCCCGAGTCGTGAACGGTGCTGTCTGCGTTCCGGTGACGACTCCAGCTGCTCCAGCGGCCGGAATGTGAGAAACGGACGAGAAGAGCCTCCCGACGCCCCGAACGGCATCGGCGACGCAGTGGCGTCGCCGATGCGTTCGAGGACGAACCGTTCGTGTGGAAGCGACTTGCTAAAACTCCCTATAGTTTCGTGCCGTCGCATTAGACGGCGCCATAACTCAGCTGTTCAAGGCGTGCTAGAAATGCCTGGGGTAATGGTCATGTGCACCCCCGTCGCGGTCGCAAATTGTATATGAATGGTTGCTTGCTTCCGCCGATTATTTAACACTTTTAACTGATTTTGAAACTTTTTCCTCAGCCACCTAGGTAGCTCTGAGGCAAAGCGCCGGCCTACGGATCGCTGGGTGACGGGTTTCGAATCCCGGCCGAGGTGCCCGCAATCTGACGGAGCTTATTGCGGAGAAGGCGCCGTGTAACCGAGCTTTCGGTTGCGCGTCAAACGATCCCCAGGTGATCCAAATTACGCCTCAGTCCTCCGCTGGGGTGTGCCAGATGGCCATCATTAGTTTAACACGCAAACCCCCCTCTCCCCAAATTTGCAACTTGAAACCTTGTCCTCCTGTCACCTTTTTCTTCCTCTTCCACGGGAATACAGCTCGCGCTGAACCACGAGTAGAGCATAGAGACCCTAGATTGAAGAGAGGGTCCATCCCAAATCATGGGGAGCGTTTGCAATTTAATGGCGGACACTTCCTGCGGCGATCGGTCGCAAGTGCGCATGCTCCGTGTTTTCGCGTGGCGAGGAGGAAACACAGAGACGTTTGGTGATGATCTACGCTTTTGTCACCTCCTCGCAGCTCGTATTGCAAATATAAACCACGTGACCCCAATCGAGCAGTTGGAAACTTTGTAATAGCAGAACAGCTGAGATGCATCACTACCTCTCGACAGGAATGCAAACCAGTACGGGCGCTGTGGTACTCGCGTTGAAGGTGATCGTAAGTATAGCGGAGGTCGTGGTTTTGTCTAGTATTTGCATGTTATTCGTTCGTTGGTGTTCCGGTCTCCATTACGCTTCTTCCCCGTCGTTTCAAGCAGTAACTTCGTCTCTCTTATTGAGAAGGAAATTTCAGTAAGGCTCTGTCCTGACTTCAAACAGTCCAACATTTAGTAATTTATCAAACACGGGATTGATTTGGTTTTACCTTACCTATTAGCAAGCAATACAAGCCACAAAAAGTGTTCGTTAAGCGAAATCCGACTGATAAGTCGGATTTTTGGAATTTGTTCGTGTCGTCGTCCTCACGGAAAAAAAAAAAAAAAAACTTTCAGCCTTTCCACTCTGGTGAAGAAGGAAGACCAGCGGAGCTGTACAATGGAAAGTAATGGCGGGCCACAAGTCGGCAAGCCAAAGTGGAAAGGCTGCCGCCATCTATGAGCGACGGCGGCAACCAGATACGTGGCTTGCCGCCGGCGCTCATAGATGGCGGTAGATGTCCAGAGTTCGGTGTCCTCATTTCTTTGCGGGGGACACGATCCTGGGGAAACTAGCCCTTAACAGCTTCGCTGTAAAAACATCGTCAGCAATTGAAGCGAAAAGTGCATATTACGTATACAACATACAGCACAGCATTCGTTTGAATAAAGAACAAGCACAGACCAAGCATCCGAACCAAATAATTGATAATAAGGCGCTCCTCCTGATAACAATGCGAAGCACGTAGCGCTCACCGCATACGTTTCACGGTAAAGATTACTGTTCCTCAAGCTCCCGCGGCGACGGCAGCTTGCGATGCAGGGAGTGACTTCACTAGCCTTTCATATATAAAAAGTTTTGGTACAGTGCATTTGCTTTTCTTTCGTCAATCACTTGATATAGACCCTTTCGCTGTAGACAAACATGTACTGCCACTTCCGTCCTAAGCGACTTCCGGTCGCACCGTCTTTGCAAGTCTGTAAAGCTTGCTGTGTCACCAGTGCTAGAAAGCACAAATGCTACACCGACAACAGAGTTAGATATTTAACGAGGTCCTTAGGGCTGTACAATATATATCTTGGAGGAGGCAAGTTGGTTTACAAGAATACTCGGAACATTTTAACAGATCTCGCACTCCTTCGTTCTTTTGGCGTTCACCTGGAGAAATGGTGGTTAAACGTTTCATCTACATTTCATGCAGCGGTGTTAGATGGCCTTTGTTCATTCTTTTTATAAACCGGAAGTTCTCTGGGACGTCAAAGACTGGAAGCCCCCCCGCCCGCACCACGCTGTGAAGGTGGTTGGGCAGCTTCGTGTCCCTACCACCTTCACAGCGTAGATTAGAACCCCGACTTTTTTTACGTTTTTTTTTTTTATTACTTGGCTTGTCAGCCGCATCGGTGCTGCAAGTGAGAAATCCCAGCATGCCGCGCTCCTTTGATAGGCCGGCGGTGCGCGTATCGCTGCGCTTGGGTCCCCCCAATTAAGCGTTGGGGTAGAGATCTGCGCGGGCTCGGGCCAATGTATGAGCGCCCTGTTCGGGCTCGGGTTCAGGCCTATTTATTTCGAGCTGCGTTGGGCTCGGGTCGGACCGGGATTGAGGTGTCTGGACCTGAAAACCGGACCTCGCCAGACCTAGAAAATCGATTTTAGGAACTGCGGTAGTCCCCCATAACATCTTCCAACGTGCGAAAATGTAAAAGCAAGTGCAAGTTTCAACGCAGAAACTCGGCACACGTGACGCGCCGTAACATTGTTTCGTACAGGGGCCGCTCCATCAGACAATAGGGAGTTTTAGTGGATCGCTTCCTGCCGCTCCGATAATAAAACAATGCTCACATTAGCGAGTTTTAGATCGTTCTGATAACGATACGATGTATGCGTAAAGGCTTCGATGGAGCATCGACTGTCGTTATCGGAGTCATCGGAACGATCTACTGAAACTCTCCGTTAAGGCTATCGCATTGTTATCTGGTTCGTTATCTGAGCGCAGAAAACGATCAACTGCCCAATGTGGTTGTCATGCGCTTAAAACACGCTTTTGTGTTCACTTTCTTACGGAACACACAGACGCGTCAATCACTGCGATCTAAGGAAGGATCTTAGCGATTGACGAAACTGAATTTTTGTATGACGGTCACTCCCGTCGTCAAGCATGACGCACTTTCGGTTTAGAAAATGTTTGGAATCAGCCGTAAAACACATTCTGTGTTAAACAAGGTGGGCATCGGGCCTGAGTCGCGTTCGGGATCATGATGAAAATAGCACTTTGGCTCGGGAATACCTATCGATCGATCGGGTCGGGATCGGGCCGACGTCCACAAACCGTAGTCCATTTCGGCCCAATCTAAACTCCGCGTACTCCCCTCCCCCCCTCCCCTCCCCTCCCATCCCCATCCATCCATCCATCCATCCATCCATCCCATTTTCATACTCCCTGTTGTCACGGCTCTCGCAAAAAAAGTTTTTTTTTTGTGTGTGTGTGTGTGTGTGTGTGTGTGTGTGTGTGTGTGTGTGTGTGTGTGTGTGTGTGTGTGTGTGTGTGTGTGTGTGTGTGTGTGTGTGTGTGTGTGTGTTATATCGATTTGTGTGGTACATTTATTTGTGAGGACATGCTACTCCTTGTTTTTTTTTCGCTGAAATAGTTTTATTTATATCTCCAGTACGCGTGTATTTTGTTTTTCACAGTCAGTCAATTTTTCCTTTGTATTGGACGCTTGGGCTTGCGTCCTTGTTTAATGTGGGTTATTCGCGTGGTTTTAAATTCCGAATTCGTTCAATGTCTGTACGTTTGTTTATGTGTGCGTATGCGTGTTTGGAGTAAGTTATGCTGCACTTGATTGGATTGTGGTGGCATCCAATGAGCCCCTTATCGGTTTCAGTGTGCTCGTTTTTCTGAAACTGTTTTTTACCTATTTATTATATTAGGTGCTCACTGTAACCGTACACGAAAGCTATTGGCAAAAAAGAAAAAAAGGTGTGGGCTGGCGAGTGGAGCGACCCCTCCTCCGGACTGGGCGCAGGAAGTCGGCACAAATGAACCGCTCTTGGGAACAGGTTGCTTTGACGGGCCTCGTGGAGTCAACAGAGCGGCCGCTTTGGCGCGCGCCTTCGAAGCGGGCTGCTTTTGCGATCGAGGGACCCAGCGACAGGCTGATCGAGACCGCCGTCCGCGCTGTCCGATGGGAAAGTCGGCGGAAGATCCGGACGGAGAAAAACGAGCCAGCCGCTTCCGCGCTGCTTCCGTGCCCTCCGAGGACGGCCTTCGCGAAATCGGCGGTGGCGGAGTCGCCGGGGCCGTCGCGCGTGTCCAGTATCCCGCGGGAAAACGATTTGTTCAGCTCGAGTGTTTTAGCGGAGGCTGCCGGACCGATTGATGAGTCATTTGATCGTCGCTTGTTTACGAAGCAGTCTGCAAACAAGGGCGCTACAAGCATCCGATGGGGGTTTTTGTCCACGCGGCAGAGGCTGCGTCTCGTGTGTTTGGATCGGCGGTGGAAATGGCAAACGACGGTTGCCACCACGTCGCCTGCCGAGGCTCTGTTGTTCCAGCCTCTTGACCTTGGTGCTTGAAGGATGCCTACAAAGCCTATTGTGCGCGACGCGAAATTGGTGCTGCTAAAATTACGCGCCTCCGGGATCCGATGGTCCCCGCTGACCGCAAAGGTCAAGCTGTCGGCGCTCCGTCGCCCCTCGTGAATTCTTGGCGCAGGATTTCGGTCGTAATTATCTGCCCCGCTTGCCGACGTCGGTCTTGATTAGACCCCCGAAAAAACTTGGGTCGCGTTGGGCTCGTGCGCCGCTGTGTCCGAGTTGCGCCGTCGGGCGTGTTCCCGAGAGGCGTGCCCTTTCGCGGCGCGTCCCGTCGGCCGCCGTGTCGGTTGCCTGCGCGTCTCTACGTCCGACTTTTCGGTGTGCGCCTGCAGCCAGGCCGCAGCTGTTGCTGCCTCGGGCGTGGCAGCAGGGAGTTACACTTTCGAGACTGCATGCAGGACTGGAGGAATGCCTGGCGCGAGCGAACCATATCTCGGAGAGCGAACGGCCTGACGCTCACTGTATGCGGTGCGCTCTGAGCGGCGCCTTCGAAGTAGAGCGTCCGCAGCTGAGCGCATAGGTTGCGGCTACGGGTCGCTCTGCGTCTGCCGCCCGCAGTCATTGCTCCGCGCTACGTGGCTTGCAGATGGAGGTTCGCCGGCCGTCCGAGCGAAGCGTGAGTTGGCTTCCGACTGCTCGTCCGTGTGCGCCCTCGGCGGCCGCGCGTTCTGCTTCGACGCTTGCTGGGAGCCCCGCGCGATGCGAGCCGGCTAACTTGAAACGAGTCGCGTCCAACCTCGGCTCGGTCCTGCGTGCACGTGTTTTTCTTCCCGAAGCGAAATGTGTGGCACGCGTGCACCCGAGTTGCGCCACGGCAGCGCGATTTTTATTCGCGGTACCGCTTTTTGCGTTCTCGTCTGTCGAAACAGAAAAACGCAGTCTTGACTTGTCCCCCTGGTAAAGAAGGAAAAGTCGGTGCTGCTGCTGCCGCACGGGGATGAAGCAGTGCGTCATAGGGTGCTTTCACCTGGCGAGTTGCAGTGGCCGAAACTGCACGCCTCGCGCACGTACCATTTGCGCGGCATGTGGGCTTCGACGTTGCTGAACGGATGTCTCCACGACGATTTCCATAAATATTCGAAGTATCGAGTAGGTTCCTGATTTGGACAAACCTCAAACAGCCTATGCGATTGTATTTGCTTGAAAATTCAGATATCGTATGCTTGCGGGGTTTTTTTTTTTTTTTGTTTTTTTTTTTTTTTTTTGCTAGACGCAGCAGATGGGATGCTGTCTGCCATATATGAAAAAAAAAAAAAAGAAGTAAGGTATATATTTGAAACTCTAGTAAGAATAGTCGTAGATTTTGGTCGCAGCTGCATTTTACTTACTGCTTTCGCAATCGCACCGTCTTTAAAAGCTTGCCGCCGAAATATTTCTGCATCTATTATAGAAAATGGCACCGTATTTGTTTCTTGCGCTGCTTTTTCCGGAGACAGCTTACGTAATTATGCATCGCGATGCTTCTTGAAAGCAATTTGCAAAGGACACCGAAAATTCTCAGAGCTTTCCGAATAAGAGATAGCCGCAGTACTTCGATAGGCTTTATGTAAATGTGTAAATACATATTTTCGAATTACCTTTTCTTAAGTATTTGTTCCCACACCCGAAAAGTAAAAAAAAAAAAAAAAGAAAACGACGGATGGCGTTTACATTGCGGCACTAGAGGAGTATCATTTCGTTTTGTTGCCATTTGCTTCTGCGCTCGAAGTACAGGCACGTTCTCGTTTTTTAACAGGTGCCTCGCAACCATAACAGCGGCCAAATGTAGCTGCTACGAGTAGCAAGTGGACAACGATCAAACATTTCTTTAACGACGCTTAAAAAAAAAAAATATATATATATATATATATATATATATATATATATATATATATATATATATATATATATATATATATATATATACACAGATTTTTGTAGAGTTTCGTCTGCTTCTCAGTTTCGCAATTGACGCCGCGGTTGCGATGTAGCTGAAAAAGGAAGGAGAGAAAAAAAAATATACAGCCGAGAAGTGTTATGTGCTTAAACGTTAAATGGAATCCGCATGTTAAGTGATCTTTTTCTAAAACCTTGGAGTAACGAGCGCCGTCTGGGGGGAAGGGGGGGGGGGGGAAATCGTCTGCGAATTACAAATGAAGGACAGCCCAGCGTGCCTCCGCCCGGTTGAAGAACTGGCGGGCATCGTGCGGATGCTCAAAAAAGAATTGTCAAAAAAGACGAAATGCGCGCAAAGATGGGTTCTGACAATCATGATGTTTAAACCCTGAGTCTGGGAAGGAAACTTGAAGATATATTAGAGGAGACAGGTGACAGGCAAGACATATGACATTTTTGGTGGTGCGGGACGATGCCCTGCGAAAATGGCAACGTACGCAGAGGCTTACTGGACAAAGGTCCATTGCGGGAGTCAGTTTTTTGGAGTGTGTGTTGGAGGCGGTCCTCGCCTTCGCTTTATCGTTCTCTCCGTAGACCTCCACCTGTAATTCTAACATAGTCAGCTGGTGTCTTTGTTTACTCCTCATCCATTGTTTCACTCCCATTGTAATATAGTCGCAATAATCAGTGGTCGCGTGAGGACTGTTAACGTCATGGTCGAGGCCGCTAAAAATATAAATGGGGCACCATTGTTGCCGGACCGTTTATTGCCACTGTCTAAATTTGATATTAATTAGATCCAAATTTGATATTAATTAGATCTAAATTTGATATTAGATTCTTTAGATTACGAATCGTTTTGAAAGAAAACATCGCTTCTTTTCTTTTTCTCTTTTTCTTCTCTCAGTCCGTGAATTTTTGTACTTCGATGCTTCGAAATACCCGATATTACAGCGGTCGTAGTAATGGAGGGAAACGTTGAAGATACAGCCGGTGCTAGGGACAAGCGTCAGAAATCTAACTGCACCACCTGATTGGGCCTTGGTCAGCTGCTGGAGATATGTAGGTCTCATTTTTACGTCTAAAACCGTGGAGTAAAAAACGAAAAAAAAAAAAAGTCTGATCTTTACGGTGCGTTAATAACCTCTTCCTTTATATGATGAAGATGCGTGTGCGTGCATTTAAAATTGGTTATTCGTTATTTTATTTAAAAGTATTTTCGAATGCAAACAAAAATGATTAAATTAATTCTTGTTAAGAATTTGCGCAGCGTGTCGACAGGCTGCTTTTCTGAGCAATATTCGTCGATGTAAGGTGCTCTAGCATACATTTGGTTACAGGGAGTGATGTACAAATCATGTTCATGTTTTCGACATCGTTCTTGGAAAGCAAGCTCAACGAGCAAATCGGTTTGAAGTTGAATCGAGTTTACACTTCCAAAAGGTCTACGGGTTTCTGCCCGTCATTTGCGTGTTTGTTGACCTTTACGATAACTGCAGCGAGTTCAGTCACCCTTACTTACCCTTTGGAAGGATGTCATATATGCGCGAACGATGATATCGGCAGCAGACCTAATTACTAGGGGTGTGCGAGTAGTGAAATTTTGGCTCGAATCGAATTCGAATCGAATATTGGCCACAATGTCGAATGTCGAATTCAGTACGAATGCCAAACTTCTGGTTGAGATGCAATGAAACAGACAAAACACGGCTTAACCCAAAAATTGCCTACGCGTTTATTTTTTCGCAGAACATGCGGAACAGAGTGGGTAGACTGAGACGCACCTGTGCGTCTCGGTCTCCATTCTGCCTCCCAGCCGCGGCATTTGACTTGGCACCGCCCGAAGCGAAGGGTTAGCAGACGAGGCGTGTTCAACTCACGTTGTTATTGTTAGTAATTGTCATGCTCTAGACGTGCCAAGCGGAAACGACCAAAAGAGCTGACTTTTTTTTTTCTTTTTTTTTAATTTCACGTTGTGCACAGCTTGCGGCAGGTCGCGCAATATACTTGAATTCAAAATGGCGGTGTGCTTGGTTGGCGTCGAGCGCGTCGACGTAGCTCGAACGAAAACCGTTTGGTTAAAGGAAAATACGAAACGAATTTCTCTCGAAATGGTTAGTAAATCAAAACTTCACCAATGCAGACGTGATTTAAAGGCAACAGAGCCCTGCTAGGTTTAAATGTCACGATAAAGAGAGCATTCTTGAATAAGCTCAAACTTCTTTCATCAGTATTCACATTCGACGCGTCGAATTATTAGTTCAGTATTCGATACGAACTCTCTATTTGCACACGAGAACGTAACCAACGCCCCGAGGCACTCAACAGACCGCGAACCGAGACTGAAGGATCTGACGCCTGTTTCTATTACTATTATTACGTCTTACCTTTGCTCGCCTTGGTGCAGGGTGCTTAAGCATGTTTAATTCCCAGCACTCCTTTTTAGCTTTATTGTGCAGAGCTCCAAGGAAAGTCCCGTTAATCAAGTTTATCTCCACTTGGCATTCACAAAAATCGAAGGTCTACTGGATTGCCTCTCAATTTGTGTTCACGGCTCAGGACCTCTGCAGTTCAATGCATCGTTGAGGAGTGTACGTTGCTGCGGTGGCTCTGCTGTTGGCAGGGCGCAGATATGCTCGACGCGAGTCTGGTTCCTTGCTACGCGCAGTGCCGGAACTGCGCCTTTGCCCACAGCTCGTGTGTTTGGAAACAGTGCGTTGGCCTATTGGTGAAGCCACCTTGGTTTTGAGCCAGTTCTTCTATTCTAGAACAGGTTTCTTCGCGGCCGCACCGTCAGCCCGTCCAAAACCGGCCTCGAGAAGATGAGCAAAACAGGACACTCTCGGGAGTTACGCCCAGGAAATTTGGGTTCAGTCATTTACAATGAGTAAGGGGCATCAAAACGAGTTCGCGTCTGCACCTGAGTTTTCCGTCAAGTTTGTTTCGATTAGCGGCCCCAGTTTTATTTGTGCATTAGAGGCGCCTCGCGTGTCGGCATCTCCTCGTCTCGAGCACCGTAATTTTGGCCGGTATTTGCCGAAGGCGGTTTGCCCCTCGCGATGCTTTTGTCGGGCCCCGGCAATAACGGATTGAGGGACGAGAGGCGTAGATTGCGAAGAAGTATCGCCTTTAATCTGGCCAGTTGCGGGATGCGCCGAGGAGGGACACTTCATCAGCGGTGCTTAATCGCCGATCAGCGTCGATGGCCGGTCGTTGGGGAAGAGCGGCCCGCGTCGTAAAATAATTGAGGGCCCAATAGCACGGTCCTCCCGATAAGACGGCAGGCGCCTGCTGGAGGGCGCCGGGATTTGCGCCGCTCGCCGATAACGAACGTGTTTGAGCAGCGCGCGTCGCTTTCAGGGGGCCGTCGCTTTCGAAGCGCACGCCTGGCAGTGGATTTCAAGTCTTGTCTGACTTGTAGCTCAATTAGCCTCTCGATTGTCAATCCAAATACACAGTAAAAAAAGAAAAATTCCTTTTAAGGGTGTAAATCAGTTTGTCCCAGGGCTAACACCTTAACCCTTAGGACGCTGGTGAACACCCTAAAAGTAGGATGCTGGCGACCTTCGCAGCACTCTAGAGATATTATTTTTAGAGCAACACGTTCACAAGCATCAAGCGCCATATACAGTTCTCATATGCGCAAAAACATCAAATGCAGGAGCAGCGAATTACGCACGGTATAGGAATCACAACCCTCTTGTTTGCTCCGTCGCCTTATATATGAGGGTCACAAGAAATGTACTGACACACTGGTCACCGATGGAAGACATTTTTCTTCCAACTATTACAAATTTTAAAGTACGGTATTCTTCCTGGCATTTCACAGAACAACCCATCCTCCGAAACCAGTCGCGGAAGCACTGGGTATCATGCGCTGTATTTAAGTGCTCTTTGTAAGCTGTGACGGCATCTTCAGTGGTTGGAGATCGCTGTCCGCGCAGTTTTGTTCTTCACCATCGAGAAAAAAAAAAAAAAAAAAAAAAAAAAGTCGCATGATTCGATGTCTCGATTGTCGAGTGGATGGCTCATCAATTCCACTCTAGTGCCTCCAAGGAAGTTGAGTGTCCCGTTGGCAGGGTGGGCTGATGCGTTGTCGTGGTGCAGCTGGATTCATCTCATAGTCACCTCTCCCTATTTTCTGGAGCCTTCGCCGGACGGCGTTCGGGTTTTTAGGGGTTGCGGGCCGGAAAAGTTTGCGCAACTCTGGTATAAACTCTGAGTCATAGTCTATACCAGATAGGTTATAGTCTATGATCTATCGATCATCACAATGCCGATGTGGCGAGTTCGAATGCTGGCTGACGTGTATCCAGTTTGGCGGAGACCGGTGAAGACGCCGTGTTGTAACCTTTCGGTTGTACGTCAGAAGAGGAACCAAATTAATCCTTGTGCTTTGCTCGGACGTGATATAGGTGCCCATATAGAGTAGCTGTTTTGGCTCTGCTTGCAGAACCAGAGTATCGCGTTCCCTTTCCTTTCGCCGCCAACTTCGTATTGGCGGAGAAGCGGTCACGTGGGCCGTGCTGTATCCAACCTCCATGCGGGAAAGCGACATTGCAGGCGCCGAGTTTCGGGCGGAGCATGGTTCTCGCCATGCATTTGCGAAATATACATCCCACACTAAAATCGAACGAACTGGAAGGTTACTTGATCATTGAAGGTTATGTGTAGCCGCTGGGTACAGTTTAATCACGTTGTATTATAACGCGAGCGATGTTTAAAAACACGTTTCCAAGTCCATGAAGCAGACGACACGGAGGACGATAGCGTTCCTCGCGCCTGCGGCGCTCGCGTAGTAATACGCCACCGGCACATCCGGGCACCTCGGACCAAACAACAACGCGCAGTTTCGGCTTGTGAAGGGACGACGTTTTCGTCGGCCACTACGTTCTACCGAGGGCATAGAGAGAAACAGGAGACAAATGACGAGTCGACGGCGCACGCGCGGCGTGTGGCCGCACTATATCTTCTCTGCTCCGCACGCCGCCTCACAGCCACTCCGGGGCTCCCTCCTGCAGAAGCGGCGGTCGCTTTCCGCAGTGAAGCTTGGATCCAACATGGCCGCCCTTGAAGCACCATTGTGATACCCTGCTCCGCAAGCGGAGCATATACAGGGTGTCACCTCCAAAACATTTACATGTTTCTTTTTTTTTTTTTTTTGTTTATTGCAAAAATGAATTACGCATCACCGAACGCTCATCCTCCGCCTAATAGTACTAGCGGTCCAAACCAGATGCCAGAGTTTCACAACTAACCGTTATCTCAGTCAAAAGTTGTAGGTGATTTTCTGAAAATTTCAACGCGAAATTAGGGCCCGTTTTCGCTCGTTTTCGGTAACTGGCGCCATTTAGCTGCATGTATTATAAGAGGCTCATCGGCCGCACTTTTCCCATTGAAAATGTTAGAAAATTGGTTATAACTTTTGAATAAGATAACGGTTATTTCTGATACTTTGGCATGTGGTTCGGACTGGTAAGACTCCATTTGAGCAGAGTGAGTGCTCGGTGATGCGTCATTTATTTTTGCTGTAAAAAATAAACCATGTACATTTTTTGGGGGACACCTTGTAAAGTTACTGTAGGTGCCCTTCGTTGGGACGTAGTAGCTGCCCTTCGTTGGTCAGCACGTAAACTTCAAAATGAACGGTAATATTTTACTTTGCCGACTGATGCCCAAGGGTGCTGGGAGTGCCTTTCATGAACCCTCCGTCGCTTACGACTAAGGGTGCCGGGAGTGCCTTTCATGACCCCTCCGTCGCTTACGACTTTGGTATTTACCTTACAGGAATACACTTCACTGGCGCCTACTGGTTCATAGGTGGTACAATGGACTCTTTCTTTCTCTTTGACACACACAGGATCTTGACAGAAGCCGATCAAACGTTGGGTTGAGGAAACGTCAAATACGACCCGTTTTGGCTGCAATTGTGCGGTAAGGGCGGCATTTCTGTGTATTCACCCCAGCGAAATCGTTTGTTTACACAGTCGGTTGTGGAGGGGTTCTTTCTCTTTGGTCTTTTGGGAAAGTTCCATCAGCCTCGTGCGTGCCGCCGAGTCTGCCGGCGCTCAACCCTCTTTGCCTCTGTGAGCGATCCGTGTATTGCCTCGGTCGGTCACCTGTTGAACTGTTGACGTCTCCGCGGTCGCGCGTTGTTCACGTGAGGGAGGATCCCCTCGCTGCGCAGGAACAGAGGTGCGCCTCACTACGGTGGTTTCTTTGCTAGGGCGTCGCTTATTGGACGAATAATTATCGCCCGTGTCGGACATGGGCGCACTGTTTTCTTCGCCTCGGAACCCGCGTGTGACGCCGGGCGCGGAAAATTGGAAGTTCTCGGCTGAATTAATCAGCGACACGGGAATGCGAAGCGGTCGTTGGGAGAGAGGGGGATGGGGCAGAGGATGTTCCGTGAGTTCCGCGGCAGCACGGTGAAATATACGCGCGCGTGATATCTGGAAAATGCTCCGCGTTCCTCGCTGGCGCATTTCTCTTCTTTCTGGAAGGTCGCGTTTCCAATTTGACGAGCCTGTTTGGCAGCGGCTTGATTACTTGTGCGAAAGGGGGGGTCCTGGAAAGCGGCGCGCGGGGGGCCGTGGCGTCTCGTATTTCGAGGTCCGCGAAGGGAGAGTGGTGTCCGGTCGCGGTACTGGAAGGCGTTTCCGCGCGAGGCGTTTGCGCGCCAGGCCAGACGCAGTGGAACCTGCGGGCACCTGTAGGGCTGCAGGTCTCCCGCTGCTCCTTTCGAGCCCTGTCACAACAAACCGGCAGTGATGTATCGGTCCCTGCGGGCGTGCCGAGGCGGCGCGAGAATCGACGCCATCCCGCAGATTTATCGCGTCGGAGCACTTGAGTCGGTCGCCGGGCGTTGCGTGGAGCAGCCACGAACGAAGCAGATAACAGCTTGTTTCTGCGGAGAACACGATAGTCGGCATCCGAGGGCTCCGTTATCAACGGTAATTTTGCTGGTTTCTGAGCTCCCTCTGCCAGCGCGTCGAAATTCCGGCGGATGGCGTCATGTGCGGGGTTGCGGTAATACTCTCGCTTTCGTCACACCGGGCTCGTCGATTTGGTCTCGGCCGACCACTGCGGCGCTCTCGGGGTGCCGGGTGGACCTGTGGCCGGCTTCTGGCCATTTGTTGCGCATTGATTGGCAGGAACGGTGTGCCGACGCTGAGCCGTCATGGCAGCGGCCGGCTCGTGGGGGCCGTCGGGGCGGCTGTAAATAATTGAGCGCGCGCGTAGGAGTACTGCGGCGCGGAGGGGCGCGCATGCGCTCGGTGCCAGCGCCCTCGCGCGGACCCTCGGTCGGCGGTGGTGCGTCATGGCGGTCGACCGGTCGGGAGACGCCCGCTGCAGCCCGCCCTGAGCGAAGCCCCGCGGCGCCGAGACCCGCAGGTGAGTGGCCGCTCCCCGACGGGCCTCCCGGCCGCACCGCGGGCCCCGGTCGGACTCCGCCGGGCCCCCGCGCGGGAGCCGCGGACCCGCGCCCGGGGCTTCCGTGCGCACGTGCCTGCGTGCTGCGGAAGCCTCCCGGCGACGAACGGGAAGCCTTTGGGCTGCCGCGGCGTGCTCATCCGACGCGCGTCTCGGCCCCTTGCGCTGGTCATGGTGGCGGATGTGTTCGGGCTCTCTTCGCCTGGTGGATTGCTTTTTCGTCGAGCTGCCGCTGGCACGCGAGATTCGATCTGAGCCAATCGCGAGAACCGATTTTCCCGATCGTTCTCTCCTTGACCACTCTGTCACCTTTCTCGTCTCCGATCCGCGGTGGAATATCGGCCCGGACCGCGCAGTGTTCTCGTTGCAAGAGGAGCGAGTGCGTTGCGTGCGTCACCCGCGGACTCGGGAGGTCGGCTTCGACCACTCAGACCGCGTCCCCTCCTCACCCCCTTCCAATTGCGTCTCCACCCTAGTATCGGGAGGTTTGTTTTGGAGTGCCTCCTATTTTTAGCGCTGGGCGGTGGAGCCCTCCATCCGATCTGCGGCGCCTCCTCTTGGCTCGTTTCTCGACCAGCGAGATGACGGGTCGTGTCTCCTCGCTGGCACAAGCGGGTCCTTCGGAGCTGCTTCCTGGGGCCCTCCGCACGGGCCAGCCTGGCCGACTGGCCGTGCAATGAGCCCGGCATAAGTGGCTCGTTCATTCGGACTATCTGCGGACGACGCGAAACGCTTTTCCATCGCGTCATTTGAATATTGACCGGCCAATTCCCGCCGACTCTCGACTTGGTGAGCGCGAAGCGATTCGACAAGTCTCTCGGTAGGCACGGGCCTGTGTTGATCGCGGAACCTCCTGATGCGTCGGAGGTTTCCTTTTCGTTAACTGCCGGTGTAGTTCAGTGTCCTCAGATGGATCACCAATGTAGGCGACAATTTTCATGTTCGACGCTATCCGTATTGGCCCCAGCTGTGTGGTCAATGTACACAAATGCGCGATAGCAACGAGACACTCGTCGAAATTCGTACTGCATTCGAGCGTTTCGGCTTATTGTGTCGTACACTGTTCTTGCTGCCTGCAAGTGAATGCGGTTAAATGCGTACATTTGTTCGCCGGATATCTAGCCGCTCTGTGGCGTTCAATGGACACTGCGCGACACGGCGCTTTCGTTGTTAACTTCACGCGTACAAACTAGTCGGGAACGCCTGGTTTTTGCCCGTAAGTGGTTGTCCCAAATGAGGGCATTTCTCCACATCGGTAGTTTCGAACAAAACCTGTAAAGAAAACACACACACACACACACACACACAGACAGACAGAAAAAAGTCGATCACTTGTTGTGCGAACTGTGTCCGCGCTCTGGCCACTTTCTTGTTTGTGCTTGTGTGCTCGATGAAGGCTTACCATCGTTATCTTCGTGCGCGCACTGCACGTGGCTTTAGGCAAGAAGCACCACCTCTTCTGTTTTTTTTTTGTTTTTTTTTTGTTTTCTTCCTATTGAATATAAAATGTTTCTAAATTTGTACTCCTCATAAACTGTGTGCGTTTTTGTGGATATTTTCTAAGATTTTATATGTACAGATCTCGTAAATAGCGTACATTCTCTGTTGACATTGTATTGTATTCAGGAAACCTCGTTCTTGAGAAGATAAGCGTGCTTGTTAGGTTCCTTCTTTGTTAACTTTTTTCCTGGATTTTAAGTTAGTGGGACACGATATCGTTATTTTTTATTTTTTAGCCCGGGGGGGGGGGGGGGGGGGGGGAGGGTTGGGTCGGGTCATTTACAGCAAAAACAAAGATACTCGTGTTGCCTTTAAGCTGTTCTTGTTTCAGCTCCAATTTCACTAAGTGGGCATTCACACCTAAACAAAATACATTCAAGAAATCAAAGTTTATTTACTTGTTTATTTCGTTACCCTCAGGGCCAGAGGTACTAGAGAGGAGAGTGAATTACACAAGAATAGAAACTCAACAAAGCATCCACCAACAACAAAACAATAACCCAAAATATTGTTAGTGCTCTTTAAAAAAACAATTTTAGCCATGGTAGCTTGGACTTGCATTCTTGGTGATTTCGGCTGAGTCGGGGGAAGGCAATTTCTCATGTCGGAGGTGTTGGAAATAAAATAACTGTAAAAAAAATTCTGTGGAAAATGTAAAAAAAAATGATTAAATGATTTTGTAAAGCATTATTTATAAAGCATACTGCTTTACACTTCACTTTGACTCTGTTTGGGGTGTTGGCAAACAAAAAGGGAGAAGGTTTGAATGGACACCAGTCACCCAACTTCAGTTCATTGACATGTTGAGTAAAATCAGGGTGCTTTTGAGGATACAAATGGAATTCTAAAACAACCTTTATTGTGCAGAAATTGTTAAGGCTGTGGCAGTGATATACATTTGACGGCATGTCCTAAAAGCCGCCTCGGGGTTTGGGGAATGGAGAGTTGCTGTTTTTCAAACATCCTCCAGTTTTGTTCACCACTTCAGCTTTTGCTCTTTTCTGGCATTTGTCACAGTTGTACTCTTCCATTTCTCTTTGAAGTTTGAGGCAGGCTTAAAATGCTATTGATTTCTGTTTAAAATTCTTACTCCATCACTGGTGTTGAAAGAAATGTTTGTAATATCTATGTATGCTATAATTCATTGTGTTGACTCTGCAGATATTCCTCTTTTGTGTTGTACCTTGGATAAGAATGCAGTTCTGCTCAAAAATTTTATTGCCCTCCATGTTGACCCTTTGTATTCCTACATTTTATTAACTATGGGTCCAATGAAAACCATAGGAACAGGACTATGGTTTAAGGTCTACTTTATTTGCAAGAGTCAAATGCTTTTAAAATGGGAAATTGCAAAATCTTATATTATTGAAATGCACAAACAAAAATTTTACCTTGTTTTTATGATTGAGTAAACCATAATCTGTGGGACAGTGTGGTCAATTTTTCTTTCTCATTCTCTGTGCAAAAACCAGAGAGGTTAACTGAAAGAAATTTTTTTTCTGTCTCAATTTTCACAAGCAGTCAATGAATGAATAGGGTGTTCATCTCAATTCAGGCACAGTTTTGGAGTCAAACTTTTTATTTTCATCAGAACAAGATGTTTTGGAAGCATTCATGAAATGAATCACAGTGCTAACAGCAAGTTTGGCGGATTTTTGGTTTTCGAGTTATTGACCATTGAAGTGTCAGAGGCAAAACTGATGTTTCTCCCACCAGGTCGGGGATTGCACGTTTAACTGCCTGTTATTTTCACATTTTTCAAAATAAAGCACTAAGAACCTTTTGTGACACTCTCGAAGTAGACTTCATTAGGCTTAATGAATTTTTTTTTAAATCTTAAATTTTGGAACATTTTATTTTTAGAAAGGTTGAACAGTGTTTTTTTTATTATTTCTGCAAAGTTTGGCAGGTTTTTACGTGTGACAAGATATTTTAATGACCTTCACATCACCAGAAAGGTCATATCTAACTCTTTTCAATAAATATAATTAAATATTATATGTACTGCTCAATTTTTTATTAATAGCAAGGTATAATAGTGGTTTATTAGAAAATATTAATATATAGTAGTTTCTTTATATGAGCGCAATTAGAGCTTGAACCTTGTCAGATGCATGTTTAAAACGGCAAGCTTTGTTGCAGTGTGAAATGTGTTTTGCTTTGCATTACGTACAATTTCACCTATTTTTAAGGTTACATGTTAATCGAAGTAATAATATAGGGTAATTAACTATATACCACACCACAATGTTGGCCAGAATAGCAATAGCAATAGAATAGCAAACAACTGACAAGAATTGAAACTTTAATTGTGGTTATAAAACAAAATACTATGTTTTTGTTTATATTTGCTGATAAACCACAATCATAGCTTGCTACCAATAAAACACAAAGCAAATTTAAAATCAGGTCTTTGCGAAAATTGGCCCCGAATTTGCTGGACTTTTGAAATGTTCGTTCATTCAAATGTAACATTTTATTTTAAACATGTTATGTTGAATTTGCATTGAATAAAAAAGGAGCTAAGTTTGAGGTTTCTGGCGTTGTCAAAGTCATTAAAACATCTTAAATGGGTCGCTCTTAAAAATTGCCCAATTTTCGGAAACCTGCAGGGAATCACACTTTTGACCATTTGTTATTTTGTTCTCAAAATACTGCACTCTTGTGACACTCTTAAAATAGATTTATTATGCTAAATAAATTGAAAAAGGTTATTACTTTTAAAAGTGATTTAAAGAGAGAAAAAATGTTGACCTTTGATCATTTTTGGCATAGTTTGGCAATTTTTCCGATGTGACCTATTTAAGGTATTTTAATGACCTTGACATCACCAGAAAGCTAAAACTAGGCTCTTTTTATTGAATACCAATTAAATATGATGTTTAAAAAATGTTGCATGCATTTGAATGAATGTATGTTTCAAAAATCCAACAAATTCGGGACAGAGTTTTTCAAAAAGCACCATTTTTTATTTGCTTCATGTTTTATTGGCAGCAAGGTGTGATTGTGGTTTATCAGCAAATATAAGCAGAAAATATAGTATATTGTTTGTATGACCTCAATTAAAACTCAAATCTTGTCAGTTGTTCCTTGTGAGTGTGTCCTCACATAGCCTAGGTGCTGTTCTGACCAACATTGTGGCGTGGTATAGTTAATTACCTAATATTAATACTTCAATGAGTAAAAAGTATTTTACTCTGAAACGAAGCTTGCCATTCTGCAATGCACGTCTGGCAAGTTTGAAGCTTTACTTGCACTCATATAAACAAAATACTATATATTATATTTACATGTCTGAAGATACCATTATTGCTACATAAAAAAAAAATTAAGCAAATAAAAAATTGGATTTTTTAGCAAATCGGTTTCAAGTTAGCTTTATTTTCTAAAGGTTTGTTCATTCAATTGTATGTAACATATCTTATTTTGTAGATATAATATTGAATTTGTATTCATTGAGAAGAGCTAGATCTTAGCTTTCTGGTGATGTTAAGGTCATTTAATTATCTCTAATGGGTCTCACTTGCCAAACTTTTCTGAAAATCATCAAAAGGTGTTCAACATTTTTTTTTTAATTATTCCAAATATATGATTTTTTTAAGCCTTTAAAATCTAAATATTTAAATGAATTCCAAAATAGAAGTCTTTAAGTAAGCCTAATGAAATCTACTTTGAGAGTGTCACAAAAGAATCTTAGTGCTTTATTTTGAGAAATGAGGAAACAGCAAGTGGTCAAACATGCAATCCTTGATCAGTGGGAGAAGCGTCAGTTTTTGCCTCGGCTTCTTCAATGGTCAATAACTCAAAAACAAAAAATCCGCCAAGCTTGCCATTTCCGCCATCTTTCATTTCAAGAATGCACCCAAAACATATATTTTTTGTTGGTCAAAATTGGACATTTGTCTCCAAAACCGTGCCTGAATTGAGATTAAAACTCCCAATAACATTTGCGATAATCAGTTGGCTCAGTCAAGTTGTGTGCCAGCTGAAAGTTTCCGGAAACCTGGAAATTTGCCGGTAAATTTGCTAAACACACTACCGTAAAATATTGCGAAAGCGCTCACTTGGTTCAAGCACCCACTACTAACATTTCCCAGATTTAGGAATTCTTCAAATTATAGTACTGTAAAATACCGGGCAAGCACACACTAAAAATTTAGAGATAATTGCAAAACAATGAGGGATGGGCGCTTGTCCGGTCATCAGTTTTACATATCAATGTACTGTGCATATTTTCTCAGATCTTACAAATTTAGGAAATTTGGGAATGGGCGCTTAGTGTGGAATGGGCGGATGCACGGTATTCTACGGTACATAAAGCACCCTATTTGACCGGAAAAGTGCCCATGTCTAGGTGAACCCAGTTTTCGGTGAAAGTAGGGTGGGCATTCTTCCGGTATTTTACAGTAACAAACATGGCTTGAATATTAACCCAAATATTGGGCCAAAATAAATTTTTGGGGCAAAGTTATTGAATTTACAATTTTGGTCCTCACTATGTTTTCAAAGTGAAAGTTTCTACTGGCAAGAATGAAAAAGTGACTGACGTCAGGCGAAGGCAAGGGTTCACTCTTTGGACTGTATATTTGGTTCCCAATTGATTACAAGCAGTTTCATAGTGTCAAATGAATGCTTTGGAAGCTTGCTCCAGCACCCGCACAGCAATACGAAACAAATGCTGGGCACAGTCTATTTTTAGACTGCCCGCTCGACCTGCAAGCCTGCCTTCCCCTGACGTCACAGCACTGAAAAACTCGGGAATATTTGAATGTTGGTTTCGACATCATTTTCACTTGCCGATTTCGCAACAACTATTCAGAATTTCGCGATACTAAATAGCATATCTGAAAGGGTAATGGCCGGTGATTTCAAGAATATAGTTGGGGTGACTAAAAAAATTGCCGGAGTACCCCTTTAAGGCTTGGCGATTTCTAAGTACCTTGTCTGGAAGCATTAGTCCTTCCAAGAGGTGCCAGTGTTAACTACTTGAGCAAGCTTTCCAGGCTCACAAACCATATTTTGTGCCCTCTCTGGTTTCTGTGTGGCGCAGAAAGTGGCTGACCAATCCCGTGCGAAAGCTGAGCCATGGCCGCCTGGATAAGGTGGATCCTGCTGCTGCCAAAGGCACCCCCACTCCACCTTCTAAGAAGCTGGCACCTCCTGCTGTCCCACATACCTCCAAGGTAGGCCATGGCCACACTTGCATCCAGAAACTCCCACAAAGCCCAACCTGGTTGGCCTTATTGCTTTTACCTATTAACAGAGCTGGTGAGAAATACTTTGACACAATTTGTTTTAGTAGACTAATGATATTGTTCATGAACAAGTTCTTTTGCGGTTGTAGTACAAGTGCATATATATAATTTCAAGGCAATGAAAAGCTTCTTGGCATATGCAGTAATGCCAAGTAATGCACATCACTCTCAGTCATGTGTCTAGGATAAATCTGATTCTTTCTTTTTCTGGATCCTTGATGCATCCTGGAAAAAAATCCAAGCCTTTTAATACAACTGAAAATTCGGTATTAGAGCCTGCACTGGGTTATAGGGAATGCAGTTCTGCAATTTACTTCGCCATGATTCAAGTTGTTCAAAGTTTAACTAAGAACTTTGTTGGTATATGGGGAAGGTATTGCCACACAACAGTGACATAAAAGCTGTGCCAAAAGGCTTACCCTGCTACATTTCACCAAAATGGGAGGAATGGATGCCTACAGTGTGCCACAAGTTAATTTGATTTTCTCAATTTCCTAATTAATAGCTCAGGCTCCACTACACTACCAGATTGTTACGGTAGGCTCGTGCAGATTTTTTAAAAAGTTTTGATTGACAAACTATAGATTTGATCTTTGTATCGAACACCAACAATACTTGGGAATTCTGTGATACTTTTCTTTATTCATGGTCTGTTCAGGCAGGTTAGTGAGTTCCATTGGGTATGCTTCTCTCCACACTTTGGAGCACTGTGGAGAAGTGACACCCGCAGTAGTATAGGCATTTAATTATTTTCATTGGTCAAATTGTATGGAGGCGGTGGGGACCAGAGAAATAGTGCCCGTGTATTTCCATTGCTGCAACTTTACTAGGACGTCTTGCCATCTACAATTGGCCTTTTTTTTTTTTTACTAAAGCCCAACAAACAATATGCCATCAGAAACAAGCTTCTACAAAAAGCAGTTGAGTGCCTCTTTAAGCAATGCATGCAAAAAAATCCACTTAAAAAAAAAAAAAAAAAAAAAAAGTGCTCTGCATTTTTTTATAGCAAGGCATCCAGTAGCGGGGAAGAAATGCCAGAGCGCCTTGGTAGGCCTCGTCTGTGGAGCATGAGCAGTTGGTGGTATCGTTGTAGCTGTTTCTGCAAATTCATGAATCTAGCGGCCGTGCCGCGACGTTTGGAGCGCTTCTTCTCTTTTGCTGCTTGGAGCCTAAGACGCGCATGGCAAGCATGTAGAATAATTATAAAAGAACTTGTTGTTGGGCTAGTTGGTGTTGACTGTATTGAACCATGGTTAAAAGCGCTAAAAAGACGTACACAAGATAGAAGAGAAACACGGGCGCTACTCACAACTGTATTGGGAAAGAAAAATGGAAGTACATGTATATATATATATATCTGATACACTTATCGTCATTCAGGCTACACATGCGCGAGATACAAGAGCTTACACCTGTTTACATATATTTATCGAAAAAACGAATCTCAGCAATATACAATGCTATTGACGTGTCGCTGACGCACTGGGGTCCCCTCTTCTTGATAAAATATGCCTCCTGCAGTTTGCGTGCTCTTTGAGCACGCGAATATGTAAACGGGTTTAAGCCCTTGTATCTCGCGCATGTGTAGCCTGGGTGACAATAACTGTATCAGATATATATATATATATGTACTTCCATTTTCCTTTCCCAATACAGTTGTGAGTAGCACCCGTGTTTGTCTTCTATCTTGTGTCTATCTTGTGTACGTCTTTTTAGCGCTTTTAACCATGGTTTAATACCTGTAGAATAATGCCTGTAACCGAACGACTTTGTCAGTCAAGTTGATTACATTAAGCTGTCATAGAGTTCCATCGAAGCCTACACAAAACCTAGGATTATTTAGGTTTGTGAATACAAATTTGTTATTAATAAGGTTTTGTTGTATGCCATGGCCACATGCACTCGAAATACCGCGCATATTACATTGCACGCACAAACACACTTAAGAGCGTGTTTATTGATCATCTAATCTCTCAGAAAAGCGACATCTCTATAAACTTAAAAAAAAACAATTGAGATTCTTTTTTTTTCCGCATGTTTAGGGTGTTTATTTTTGCTGGGACCGCTTCCACACTCCTCCTTTTCTGTCATGAATGTAACAATAAAAGCGAAAATTGGTTGTCTCATCTGCATACCTGCCCAGTTTTACGATTTTATCGTAAAGTGCCCGCAGCGCTTTCTTACGGTTATCGTATGACAACAATATTTGTATGATCTTTTCTGATCCCATTGTAAAAAGAAAAAAAATAGGAAATTGTTTTTGCTCGAGCTGCATCTCGCCAGTTTGCAATTTGGTATTGGCCACACTGATACATCGACTTGTATTCTAGGGGGCGCAAGCTACTGCTCGTGATAAGGGGTATAGCCGCTAACACCCATACAAATCCAAAATAACTTTCTTTTTAGGAAATCTTCTTTGTGGCAATTTTGGTTGTGGCGCACGTCGTGCATTGTGTTACCGGAACTTTTGCACATGATCCTTTGAAACCACCTTTACAACAAGATGTCGGGGAAAAACTACTTTGTAGTGTTCATTCCCAGCTATTCGACCGACTTTCCATTTATCAAGACGTCGCGCAAGGGCGAGAGGTATGCATTTTGTAGTTTGTGCTGCTGCTATGTCAACATTTTGCAGAATGTCGACATCGCACTTGTTTCAACTAGTTTTGCTGTTGAAACCAAGGAGAAGCTTGGAGGGTACTTTAGCCGATCAAAGGATCACAAAACAATCCGAGCAGAATGCCTTTTTACGGCATTTTTGTTGAGCAGAATGGGCCGTTCACGGTAGCTGATCACGCCGGAGACCTCTCTCAGAAAATGTTCCCAGGCTCAAAAGGAAGCTGCTAACTATGCTTGTGCTCGAACCAAGACAGCTTCGATAATGAAGGGAATAACTGAAAAAGGGATCGGCGATGATGTTAGTAGTTTCAGGAGTGAGCCGTTCTCGGTCGCGACTGACGCGAGCAATGACGTTGGCAATGACGTCAAGCTTTATCCCATTATAGTCACGTTTTGTGACTAAGTTTTGAAGAATAAAACAGTTTTCGTATTTATTCACATAATTGTAGTGTTTTTTGGCGTCCCCTGTAGTATTTTCAGCATTGTAGGGTTGGCAGGTCTGCATCTGTAAACTTTCTTTTTCATAAATGACGTATGAGGCGAATACGCACTCATCACCAAAACAGCAACCGAATAAGAGGACAAGGTAAAGGGTGGGGCTGTCCTGCTGTGAGACACAAATTCTAAACTGCTGTGCTATAATGCATCCAAGCAATTTACTCTGCTTTTTAAGTTATGAAAAAAAAGTGAATTTTATTTTAGTAGCTATAACTGTTATGAGGAAAACCTTCCATTCGGTTTTACTAGCTAGTTTTGTCAGTCAGATTTTTTTCTATGAAACCCCTAAGCATACTTTTTTTTATTCTAATCGGGGCTTGAAGGGCAACTCGGGTCAATATTTTCGAATTTGAGATAACGACTTGTTTGAACTCAGTCAGTGTCCCTGAATTACAGGGTATAATTTTTTTTTTTGATATTGTGTATAGTTTTATAAATGTCCCGGCTCAAAGTTTGGTTTCAGGCGTCTATGGCAAAAGTGAAACTATCTGCTAGAGAGGGATGGTAACACTGATATCAGCTGTGTGGCTGCAACGTGACGTCAGTGGCGCTGCGGTATGCGTCGCCCAGTGTTGCTTGACTAAAGGCTAACCCGCTTGCCACCTACTAAAGAACAGCTGGTCGCATCTTTAAAATCAGTTTTACTGGAGTATTCAGCTTCACTTTGACGTAATATTTCGGCTGTGAACAGATTTCGTACCACTAAAGCTATACCAGTCATTTATTTTGGTTTTGTTTTCGACCGAAGTTGCCCTTGAAGCAGTGGTGATACCTTGAAGTTTTCAATGTTTTGCATCTGTGCTTTTTTTCAGGTTAAGTAGATTTGTACTTTGTTGACTTGAGTCTTGGAATTCATTTAGGTTTTCTAAACAGGGACTTGGAATGTTAGTAATTTCTCCTAATAAAAAGTGTAGTCAGTAAGGCTTGGGCTTTATTTCAAACCATACTGTTGTATTTTGAAATGGTTTTGTTTTTAGCACAAGTATGAAACTTGCTATTTAGGTTACTAAATAGACACAATGTTGAGCTCTCATGAGGCTTAAGCTGTGCTTTTTATTTTTGTGTTGGCTATGCCTTCCATTGGAAATGTATCATAGGAACCAACCTGCTACCAGAATAGTTCTCAATAGCTGCCATTCTGATAAACTGCAATTGTTCTGTTTACTCTTAATGAGTATAGGCTGGATTATTTTTAAGGAAAAAGGTTTGTTTGGAAATGGTTCTGGAATGTGACTTTTTCGTTATGCTATTTTGGTCTTTAGAAACACGTGTCTATACTTTTAGTGCCATTTGTGACCTGGGTGACCAGCTCCAAGATTTTTTTATACTGCTACAAAACTCTACTTTTGCGGCTTCTGAGCTGCTCCAAAGCAGAACTTGCTGCTCCAAAGCTGCTCTAAAGGGGCACCTTTGCTGCTCCCAGACCTGCTACAAAAGGCTGAAGCTCGCTTCCACCCCTGGCTGTGTCAAAATGCTCCTGAATGACTCGGACAAGCCGAATCACTGCATATAAGGAAGATAAGAAGGCTGAGTAGCTTGGTATGTTTGATTGTTGCAGTTGCTGAGCTCCAAAGAAGAGATGGGTAACAAGTCATCATCTCCAGGGCCTCCATCAAAGCCAAGTGAGACCATTGAGGTAAATATTGTGCTTTGGTCTCCCCTAGTTGTAGTTGAATGTTACATCTTGTCGCAAGCCGCCCCGGTGACTTTGAGACAAAGTGCTAGCCATGGGTTCCCAGGTAACAAATTTTTATCCCGGCAGAGTTTTTTATTTATTTATTTATTTATTGAGTGGACAGTATTGCCATATGTGATGGCATGGCAACCTTTCGAAAACTCTGCTCAGAAAGTGATGCAGCATTTCTTGGCATGCTACTGTGTTTAGGCAATCTGTGCTGATGACAAATAGAAAGGAAGCTAACTACCTTGCTTTCCCCAAATTTCAATTGCAACTTGGCGTTTGCGTGCTTCCTAGGAATAACTTCCCTCTCAGATAAGGTGGCATGTGCCACATTCCTTGCAGTTTGGAATTTGTTCCATTTTGTGTTAAGAGTTGACTGTTGTGTGTGTGTGCAAATGCTATGCATGGTACGTGAACAGTAGGGTATTCCAGAGCTCTGCAATACCCTACTGTTCACGAAACTTCTCCGCAACACTATGGGAGAGTTTGGTGCAAGACCATTCGCAGAGCTGGCGTCGACAAGGAGGCAGAGAGCGAGCCGTCAATCTAGCCAGCGCCGCTGGGAGTCTGGCAGCCAGAAACTGTTACTGGAATTTCAAACCCACCTTTATATTGCGGTGACGCATCATCACACAGAAACGTTTCTCATTATATGCAAGCATTTTCAGCTCTGTACAACTGATCAAACCTACTTTTTTGTAACACATCAATATAGTATTAATTTGTATTCCTTTTTCTTGTCTCCAAATGACTTTTCAACACCGCTTCAGAATTGAGGGCAAGGAGTTACGCCATCAAGTAGAGGCACTACGAGCCCGTGCGCTCAATCGCCTGGCTCTTCTTCTCTTGCAAAAGCATTAATTTCTTTTAAAACAAATGATAAAAGCTTTTTTAAGTGCTATTGTTAGAGATTAATAACTGGGCTGAAATCTCTGCTGTCGCCACGCTGATTATCAAAGAAATGCATTGCCATTTTGTGCTGTGGTTATATATAACTTAGCATGGTGAATGCAGCTTCTGAGCACTTTTCCACGGGGTGAACATTCCGGAAACCCCTCTTCACCCTGGTGCAAGCAGATCAGGTCACGTAGCGTGTGCATGAAGGACGGCGGCTGCACAGGATTGGCTGGTTATGGAGAGCGGTGACGTGACATGACACCTAGCTACAGAGTTGCAGTGGGGGACAGCGGGGCAAGGACATACTAGGGCTGCCGGTGGGGCGCCGCAAGGCAGCATGTACGGGTGGCCAGGGAGGGTTAACACGCGGCCCAGTGATACACTCGCCGTCCTCCACTGCGCGGCTCCAAGATTGACAAAGGGGAACATCGCCAGCAATCTTCGGTTGCTAGGCGTTACATCAGGGCATCACTTTTTATAACCAGCCAATCCTGTGCGGCCTCCGTTGCTACGCGTCCTGTCGTCAATCCTCTTGAAATATGCACCCCGCCACCATCTGTCGGCGCTTGCAGAATGTGTTTCCAAGCCAGTTTCTGCAGCCAGTGGGACTGTGACATTATCCCATGGCGATGTTGCAAACTTTATATACGTGTGCTCCAAACCAGTGCATGGTCAGCGAATGTACAAGGGCATAATGCTAGCACATTAAAAGAATGCGCGGTGTTGATATTGCTATCATATACAGGCACAACAAAATGTCGGTGTATGAAAGCGTTTTTTTTTTTTTTTTTAAACTACTTGTAATCACTAATTCAAAGTAGCTCACTAGAGTGGAGTTGCTAAATGAAAATGCCCCCTTGAGAATGTGGCACACCTGGCGTCAGCTGTTGGCCTTGTGCCTAACTTCGGCCAAAGTTTTATGATCAGTAGTGTATTGAAGGGCTCTGGTGTGGAGTTGCTTGCATTTGTAATGTAACTGAAAGTGTGTATGTTTCTACATGCTTGATGCAGCACTCAACGCAACAGAAGTGCTGTGTGGGCTCAAAGTCCTCTTCGATTGATGTTGACCCTGGCGGGACTGTGGAAGAGGAGGAGGTTTGTGAGTTGCCCCCTCCCATGGAGATCCAAGACCACCTGTTCAAGCCCCAGCAGACTCCCGACTTTACGATCGACCCTGCAGTAAGCATTTGTCTGGCGAGAACTAGAGTCCTGTGTTTGCAGGCTTAAGCTGATTTTCAGAAGGGGAGATGTGGCTTATTTTTATTTTTCTTGCCCTGTTTTCTTACAGGAGCCCGAAGAAAAAACGTTACCCTGTGTACTCGAGCTACCATCCAAAGAGAAACAGGTGTGTCTTTGGTTTTTCTTTATTTATTTTTTTTTTTAATTTTGTTTAAAGTCTGATTTTAAGCCAATGGCTGGTATCACTTTAGTGGGGTATGATATGATCATAACCAAAATACTACTACATCGAAATGACAGCTGTCTGGGCGGCTTTGAGGCAAAGCGCCGGCCTATTAATCCCCAGGTGGCAGGTTTGAATCTGAGTTGAGGTGCCCGCAGTCTGACAAGGGCTTCTTGTGAAGAAGGCACCGTGTAATTGAGATTTCGGCTGCACGTCAGAAGATCCCCAGGTTGTCGAAATTAATCCCTAGTCCTCCTCACGGCAGATGCCCTTCATTGACTTGGCATTTAAAATCTCGAAATTTGTCTTTGTTATTGAAATGGTGCTGGGAACCAAACTAAAATTGTTGTTATAATGCTAGCATCAGCTTTTTGGCAGGCTTGCTGCCAGTGGGTCAGCTACAAATCAAGCAACACTGAGCAATGTTTCATTAGTTTCATCCATCCCATGCTTTTCCGTTGACACCCGACAGCTGAAGCTGCTGCTTTAATGCGCTAGTGTATGACCGCCCATTTCATGCGGAAAGAAATTTGGAGCAGCCGTGGCTCGTGGGATTGAGCCACTTGTATGCACTGTGGCAAAAAGGGGGTGTCACCTTTGTCACCATACCTCATTAACACTGGGCGCGTTAAGTCCGTGCTCTGGAGCTCAAGAGCTTGGTGCTCCGTTCGCTAAATGTACAGGAGTGCCATTGGAGACTAACACTTGAGTGCACTCTTTGTGCACTAAGTTTTTCTCAAAGCGCAAGTGGCTTCTTCGCGTTCCGTGACGTCTCTTCCCCAAAAAAAGATGTCCGCTGACAGAAAAGTCGTCAAGACAAAGGGGCGGCCGAACCGCTGCCCTTTTTCAGTTGAATAATGTTTAGCCTAGCGGGTTAAGATCATTCAATTGGAAAGCTGAAACACCAGTTATACTCCGTTTCACCTTACATCCAGACACAGCGAACGCTGCTTGCTATCCTAGCCAATCCCGTTCTTTGGACGTAACCCGTGATACGCTTTCCGCGCGTCGCTGTGCCCACTCTCCAAGGTCACGTGACACTCACACGGCCTTGGATTGGCTCCAATATGCTCGTAACATCCGCTGCGCTCGGGTGTAAGGTGAAAAAGAGTATACCGTAATATCCTGAGTCATTGCCCACCCCCCTGCCGCCTGAAATTCATAAAAAAAGTGGGGTGGGCCATGTCTCGGTGGGTAAGCACAAAAAGTTGAAAAAATCGGAAAGAAACGCCAATTCTTTTTTTTTGCGTATATAGCGCGGCTGCAGAAGAAATACATTAAACTGAAATTTCGAATTAGTTTTATTGTTTTGTACAAGAAATGCTCATGAAAGAATGTTTTACTGTCGCGAAGTCCGTTGCTTGCATACGCGCCATGAACACCGCCAATCGGCGTACAGCGCGAACGTTTGTTCCGTGAAAGCACGTTACACCGCTGTTTTTTTCCTCGTTAGTTAAAAAAAAAAAAGTTTACAAGAAAATAGAAAAACCAACCAGCGCAACGAGCGAGCGAGCGAACCAAAGAAGCAACGAAGAGCGATGCTGGGAAAGCGGGAAAGCTGGCGATCGCGTTGGCAAATACTTCGACGTCGGGCGAAGTCGGGCGCCTTGTCAATCGCAAGCTCTTGCGCAACTTTCTTGTTTGGTGCATACATGCGTGCTTTTGTGCACGGCGTGCCATCAATGCGGGTAAAGGCGGCGTTTCTGCGTGACGTGGACGGCACCACGAACACAGAGCTCGAAATGGGATGCCCTGCAAATGTTTGTGTGCGTCGTTCCAGCAAAGCTTTATTTACCCGTTGGCTTTGTCTTAAACATTTCAAAACCGCCGTCGCGACGTGTCAGGAGAAGAAGCGGGTTCACAGCGACCTTACTTCGGCGGAGACAGACTTTGATCTTACACTCCGCAGTTACATTCCGGGATATGGGGTGTTCGCTATCCTCGCGATTCCTGAATGGGTTACTGCTTGCGTTATCTTTCCGACTTTTTTTTTTTTCCCTCGGGACCATCTTTTTGTAAGCAAAACAAACTTTCATTCTGTTATCTCCATCGTTTTTTTTTTTCGCGCGGATACATTACGACTTAGAGGTTGCTCGCGGAGGAAATGCGTTAAAAAAGAGAAGTGTGTTTCTCTTCCTTGTTTTACTTTGTCACGGACGTCCTCCAAATGTAAGGTCTGCGGCCGCGTCATGCAAGTAGGATGAATGTTCGCGGATCGCGGAGTTAAAGTTGGAGTATTTGAAGGGGTGGGCGATGACTTGGGATATTACGGTAGTGTTCCGGAAGAGGTTCGTTCATGTGTCTCACCTAAGAGTGAATTAGCATGCTATCTTGAACAATTGTGTGCGGATGGCACATCAATGGGTCTTGCTCTTGTGCTGCAAGACAAAACTCCTGAATATCCTTGACAAGTTTTAAGTTTCCCCAATCAGTGTGCCAGTCCAAAAATGTTTTGTTTTTTATTTTTAATTTGGAAAGGATGTGCAAGAAATATATTGGCGGCCCTGTGCCCTATGCGAGTCTCTATACACTGCGGCAATATAAAGCATTTACTTCACACTCACCTGGTACGCAAGGGCTGCCTTAATGTATTTATTTTCGAAATAATTCCGGCTTCTGTCGCTGATATTGATGACATTTGGTTTCATATATATCTTAACCTTACAGCAGGAAGTGCATGACGCTGCGACTCAAAAGATTATTTCGGGGTGTTGGTGGTTGGGGCTCCTGTATGCTATGCTCCGTTTAGTTGCTGCACTTGGAGTGTGGAACTTGGAACGTCGGAGTAGGAGTAAAGGAGCACAGACTCAATGTGCCCATTCATACTGGTACCCCCCAAGAGCCCATTATTTCAGTTGCATTGCAAGTCAGCTGGATGGGGCGCAGAGGAGGGGACTGCATACCTCCTCCACGTACTGCGACAAGCTGCGAGAGAGTAGTGGAGAGGATTAATTAGCTCAATTTCCTTCCTTGGCTCCGCTCTGTCAGAATCGCCTCACAATCTAAATATTCCATCATAAAATAAATTTTCTTGGAAAATTTCTTTCCAAATGTCTCTTTAAGCCTTAGACTGCACAAAAGTGCTTGTATAAAGGAACGTTGGAAGTGACAGAAACTACAGTTTATACCTCCAAAGAACTGAATCTCAAAGAAAAATGAACTGTGCTTTCTCATATTGCCTAAGTGAACTGTGCAGCATTGAATGCTGACACTTTCTTGAAGGTAACCCTAGCTGTGATGAAATGTAAACTTTTTTGAGGCTGTGGCATTATGATGTGCCCCAAAACACAGAGATTGTGTTCTCTGCAGGCTGAGACATTGTTTCCAGATAGACAATTTTCTAAAATTGCTAGTAATTCATTTAGATGACATTGTAAGCTGAAACTTCCACATTTTGTCATCGTAGCTATCTTCAGTGCACAGCTTAGTATATCCGATGCCTGAAATCCTGTCATTCTTTTTTTAAACAACACATGCCTAATGCGGACAGCATGTGGTCTGCTTTTTTCGCAGGAGTTGCAGTGACGTCAGAACGACACCGAGCTCTGATTTGGCTTTGATTGAAAGGATAGTGGGTAGACCTTAATGCTACGTGTCTTGAGGTCTACCCACTATTTTTTTCAGTCGGCCAACTAGAGCTTGGCGCCGTTCTGATGTCACTGCAACTCCTGTGCAAGAAGCGGACGACTTGCTCTCTGCATTGTTTTCTGTTTAAACTGTGGATATGTAGACGTAGTGATGCTGTTGATCCAGAAGTCATAATTAGGTGTATATGGGTTTTGTTAATTTCGGGCTTAATTGCTCTCCCCTGGCCATAACAGGTGTGCACCCTGAGCTAACAAGACCAAGAATTAAGTTTGCCTCTGTCATTTTGTCTCATGTCTTTAGGTCACGAGATGCTTGTCTGGACGTTTGAATGTTTTAAACTTACTTGTGCCCTCTCTTTACAATGCAGATACTGATCGCTCAGGATGATGACTCGGAGACCACAACCTCTCAGGAAGACCCACAAGAAGGCTGCCTAGAAACGATTGTACCTGACGGAAGGGAGCGGGAGAAATTTTTGCAAAAGCGAAGGTAGGTTTTGATTTTATCATTATTTCTATGTACATGTTAAAAAGTTTGTGTGAAAGTGGCTTGATTAGAGTTTACGTTGCCTTTACAGCTTTGTGTTGAAGGAACTTGTCGACACAGAGCTGCAGTATGTCATTGACCTCGGCTACATTGTGGAGGTACATGCATTGCCTGGCCTTAGTATTCTCTGTTTTGTAGTCTGAGCGTTGAACTAATGAAACATACTTGTTTCATCGCAGGGGTACATTGCAATGATGCAGTCCGGAGAAGTGCCCATGCCCGAGGACCTCAAAAACGGAAAAGACAAGATTATATTTGGAAATGTAGAAGCTATCTACGAATGGCACCGGGAGTATGTGCATTTCTAGACAGATACTATTGACTTTGTTGAATTCTTGAATTATAAGTTTTTAATATTTTGTTTTAACATTTTTCCAGCCTGTTTCAAGCAGAACTAGAGAAGTGCTTAGAAGAGCCAGAAAGACTTGGCCTGCTTTTTCGGCGCTATGAAAGGAGGCTCAACATGTATGTGGTGTACTGTCAGAACAAGCCTAAATCGGAGTACATTGTTTCTGAATACATTGAGACCTATTTCGAAGTGAGTAGTGCCTCCCTCCTTTTCTTCTACGATTCCATGAGTGCCTGTAGTAAACATACCAAGAAAAGTGCTTGTAGGCCCTGATAGATCATAAAGCTTGCTGTCAGTTAATTTTTTTAATAGCATAAAATTATCATTTCAATTAAACATATGAACATGTGTTTTCTCCTGAAGAGACACATTACAAACCATTCTCTGGTATTGTAGGTACTTGCCACATGATCAGCCCCTTCTTCCCCACCCCCCTTTTTTTTTCCCCTATTTTATGAATCGAGAGAAGGAATTTTCTCCTTTCTGGTTATGCATTGGCTTTGAAGTTGAACTAGTTGCACTACTTAGCCTCATATTTTTTTCTGATTTCAGGAAATCCGTCAAAAGCTCGGCCACAAACTACAGCTGCCTGATTTGCTCATAAAACCAGTTCAGCGCATCATGAAATACCAGCTACTCCTAAAGGTGATTGGTTTGTAGCTTTAAAAGAATTGATACAGTAGAACCTGATTCGATGAGGTGTTTGGGGGATGATGGTAAAAAAAATGCATGATCCGGAAAAACGTAACGGCCGATAACACCTTTGGGGTCATATATGAGTGGCTCTAGTTGATCCGATGCCGTAAAATGCACCGGAAAAAATCGGTACCTGCATACAGGAGGCTCAAACTTATACCGAATGTGCATTGAGCAGGTCAGTTTTACCTTGTCTAACTTCAAAGGCATAGTTCTCTTCCTATAAAAAACGAGGTCAAGAAACTTGACAAAGTCATTGTTGGATACGTTTGCAGACGACCGAGTTAGCGATACTATTAACTTCCGGCGCTATCGCTCGATAAACGCAGCGAGCAGACAACAGAGTGCCTCATTTGCTTGCTGCGCCTATCGGGAGATGGCGCCACAAGTTAATACTAATTCGGTCGTAGGAAAACGTTGCCCAACGTTGACTTTGACAAGTTTGTTGCTTTACGTTTTTGTTAGAAAGAGAAGTATGCCTTAAAGTTTAAGAAGGTAAAACTGACCTGCTCAATGCACATTTTGTGAAAGTTTGAACTTTCTATGTGCAGGCACCGATTTTTTTTTTTTTTTTTTTTTTTTTTTTTTTTTTTCGGCTCGTTTTACAGCATTGTATTCATTGCAGCCACCCTATAAATGAGACATGGAGGCTCTCACAACAAATTATCTGCCCTAGAATTTCAAAGCTGTAGAGAACTATACCATATTAGGTAAGATATAGGTCGACTTTCTTTCCAATTAAGTTCTTTAGAATTAGGGGGTATCTATAATCGTAACCAAGGAATGTCTGGCTATAAGAGTGAGCAAAATTTGTCAGCCTCTTGAGTTAATCCGTACGCTCCCCTGCGTCACCGGCCATTCCTAGCATGCCGGTGCGAGGTGGTAAAGCATGACACGGTGGGTCTCCACACAAAATGAAACTACAGTATTTACTCGCATAATGAACGCACACTTCACAACGGGCATCAGAATTTTGACTTTTTTCTTTTTCTCGCATAATGAACACACTTAATTCTTTTGCTTTGCGAGTCTTGAAGCCAATTTTCTTTTGCCACCAAGCGGATAGGCCAATCCAAGCCAAACCAAGCCGCTCTCGTAATGGCTGCAATTGCATGGTTGTGGAAGTGATCAACTATGAAACCGAGCAGCGCGCACGCCTAGCGAAGCTGGAGTCAAGGAATTGCCCAGCCCCAGACATGCTTTTTCCATCGGATGTATTGATGTCAACAAACACGCCGTCGTCTGTGATCCGCTTTTGGACAGTGATATCGGGAAAGTGGTTAGGCCTAAGAACGGTCACATCGCTCTTCGTGCTGAGTGAGTTTCGTAGGGCGCTTTTTCTTTGGCAAAAGGCACGCCAAAAGCCCCCTAAAAAAGGTTTGCAATTTATAGAGCATGGTTACTGTGGCGTGCTCACAACCAGCCATGGGTGTGCCTCTGTCAGTGGAGGCGTGCCACAGTACCCTGCCATGTCGTATTGGCACCTAAAATGACATTCGCACAAAGTGTGTAAATGCTAAAATTTTACCCAGCGTAATGGACGCACCCCCCAAATATGTGTCAATTTTTCAGAAAAAAAAACTGTGTTCATTATGCGAGTAAATGCAGTAGCTGAACCAGAGGAACCAAGCCATCGAGTGCAGCAGAAGTGCATGCGATAAAGAAAGAGATGGAAAGATGAGCGGGCTGTTGTAAAAGCCTGAATCCCTCTCGAGCCCAAAGTTGTGCCCTCCCGGCCAAACGAAAAGCAGAGGCAAAGTGGTGGAAAAGAAGTGGGGCAAAAGGAAGAGGGCGAGCATGGCTGGGTGGCCTTATTTTACCCAGCGTAATGGACGCACCCCCCAAATATGTGTCAATTTTTCAGAAAAAAAAATGTGTTGATTATGCGAGTAAATGCAGTAGCTGAAACAGAGGAACCAAGCCATCGAGTGCAGCAGAAGTGCATGCGATAAAGAAAGAGATGGAAAGATGAGCGGGCTGTTGTAAAAGCCTGAATCCCTCTCGAGCCCAAAGTTGTGCCCTCCCGGCCAAACGAAAAGCAGAGGCAAAGTGGTGGAAAAGAAGTGGGGCAAAAGGAAGAGGGCGAGCATGGCTGGGTGGCCTTTCACGTCACATAGATTGGCGGTTTTTGAACGTAACATTCAGGAGGGCAAACGGAATGAACGGGAAATTAGTAGAGCCATCCCGACAGCAGTTCAGTGGGACTGGGGTTCATGAATGTAACAGCCGGTAAAATGTATTGATTGAGAACGTATCAATGAGGTTGCACTGTAATTGTCACATGGGTGAATCAATGAGTTTGTACTGTAGTTGTGACATGGGTGAATGAACTATTTTTACCTTTTCCCTCCGAAATTTTCAACACTGTTTATTTCTCTGAAAGAATTGATTTGACCATGTTAAGCTTCACTCTGCCACCTCCTCATTCATATAAAGTAGTCCTTTCCTCTCCATGCTTTCTCAAGGAGAATTGAATCAGCTGCCATATTTACGAGCTTTAGGGACATTCAGTCTGACTACAGTGATATATGTACGCACCACATCATTAATCCATTAATCACTTTTTATCACACTACCACAGCAGTGTAATTTTGAGGATCGCATGTAGCATTCAGTTGTCATGGTCTTTACTGTACTACTCTTTGTTCTGGCAGCACTATTCATTGTCTGTCTCGTGCTAAATGCTTTAAAATAGATGGTTTTCTAAAGTTTGACTATGTTTATTAGTGTCTGATGAAACTGACTTAACAGTTACAACATTATATTATTTTATTACAATGAAACAAGTCGAAATTGTAGCTTTACACAAATTATGGTAATGTGAGTGGTATCTTACAGCTATTAAAAAAAAACTGATAAATGGGTGCTGGTAATCATGTTGAGGCAGTATACATAGCATGTATGCAGGAAGCTCTCTGCATGCTAATATTGTAAATAGTTTGATTATTTATGAACAAATTATTTATATCATGGATATGGATTTCTTGCAGTGTATCTGAGAATTTCACCATTTCCTTCTCAATTTTCATATCGTGAGAATTCAGAGGGAAATAGTACAGCATGCACTGTTTCTTTCAAATTATACTTTCATCCACAAACTTCCACGTAGATTATTTATGTCAGGTTGTAGATTTTATTGCAACCTCATAAACTATACTATATTGAACAAACTATCGAGCAAACTATATCGAGCATGGCACTGTCGAGATTGGTTATAATGAAGTCAACGGGAATCGGAAATCACTTCGCTCTACCGGCTATTTCGTTATAACCGACTTCGATTATAACGAAGTGCAAAGGGGAATGGGAAATCGTGATCGCTTCGCTGTAGCCGCTATTTCGTTATAACCGACTTAGTTATAACCGGTCTCGACAGCATATGAAAATATTTCACTTTGTTTACTTTAAAACAAATTCACTTTACAGCAAATTGATGTTGTAAAGTGAATTCACTTTACAACAGAACAAATTGGGTTATGTAATGAAAATAGCATTTTGTTTTCTGTTTACTTTTCTCAAGTTTTTAATTGAGCAATTTCTACTTAAGTAATGTAGCTATCATAATCATATTTGGTTTCCAGATACTCTAAAATTGAACTAAGTGCCTTTCATTGATTAGGTGTGTACATCCTCAAAACTTCTATTACTATACTGAAATGAGAACATTTTTAGCAGAGTCTTGAATCATTTTCTGCAATTCCTCTAAAGAATTTGGTTGAAAGTGCAGATTTGTTTGTCTAGTAGCTGATCTAGGTAGTACTAAAATCTTTTTTTCCTATTGCTTCCAGGACATTCTCAAGTACACGGAGAGGGCTCAACTGCACAAAGAAGCTGAAGATTTACGAAAAGCAGTGCACATCATGCACGTGGTTCCCAAAGCTGCCAATGACATGATGAATGTTGGGAGGCTGCAAGGCTTTGACGTGAGTTTCCCGTTGGACACTGGGCCTCCACTTGCAGTGCACAAGTCTGTGAGGAGAGCTTGATGCAGGTTGTTTTTGCTGTTTCTGCAGGGTAAAATCACTGCCCAGGGCAAGCTATTGCTCCAGGGGCTGCTCTTGGTGAGCGAGCCATCATCAGGTGCCAAGTTTCGGGAGCGTCAAGTGTTCCTCTTCGAGCAGATCATCATTCTAAGTGAAGCAGTGGGCGTAAAGACACACTTTTCCAACCAGGCATACATCTACAAGAACCACTTGCAGGTGAGTGCTGTACAAAGAATGCTGCTCAGTGCATTACACACTTGGCCCAACTGGAGGATCAGTACTCGCTGGCAGTTTTAGTCATGGAGGGTGTCTTATTACTAATACTACTGAACTTGACCACCTAGTCTTACATTGCACATTGCATGTTGGTTTTGATGCATGTCTCTTTTTTATTGTGTCATATTAGATATTATGACAGAGCATTTCGGCTTATTGCCACAGATGGTTTTGCTTGGAATATTTGATTAGCTATGCATTAATATTTATTAATTATGACTTTGAGTCTGAACTTTATTTTGGTAACTTGGTTGAGACCCTTTAGGTAGAGATTGTGGGACTCTTGAATGTATTTTAGAAAAAAGATAATGAACTTCTCATATGTTCATTCTTCTATAAGGAATTAAACGTATTCCATGGCACTTTACATTTGAGCTAAGAGTTGCTCATGCCTCGCATTGAAGTGTTTAAATTTATAGATTGTCTGCCTTCTGCATTGGTTGTTTCTTAATCGATAGCCAAGATTCATAACTGTTTTTCTATGGAGGGTTTCTGACCTTGTCAGTGCCTTCTAGCAAACTTTGAGAAAAAAAGGCTCTACTCTTCATGTACCTTTTAGTTTATTATTGACCACTTCCTTTCTTAATTTTTCCTCATCTGTGATATAATAACAATTAGTGCATTTGACACATTATGGCCTTTGCCACTGCTGTGCCATCAGACTCCAATCTATCAAAGACTCTGTTACAAAGTGGGGGAAAAAAATAATAAAAAACAAGTTTTAACTTCGTTTGAAAAATAATTTACTTAAAAAGAGAAATGGCAAATTCAGACCGGTGACAAGTGATATGGTTCACGCCCGTTGTGAAGTCAAGAGGCAACAAAACGCAATGTTGAAATTAAAAAAAAAAAAAATTAATTAGGCGATAAAAAGTGGTGCGCGGCGACAACACGAATAAGCTACGAACAAAACACTAACAAGCGTTTACCACAGAGTACACCAATGGCTATGAAGAAACAAACCGAACACAAAACCAAAACACCGCGAAACAACGCACCGCTTCAGCACAAATGCAGTAGGGAACCAGGGTTCATCAGCGCAAATAAAATTAAAGTTTCAGAAAACAAAAGACTTAAGTATAAACCGCATGTAAGTGATTTGGTGAGCAACGAAACAAGCGACGGCGGTGAGGACCCGCTGTCGCTTGGTCAGTTGCGTGACGAGGCAAACCACATGAATGCGACGGGAGCAAGTGACCAAAGGGATGAGCGACAGTGAGAAATCTTCGTTGCTTGTCGCCGTCGCTCGTCTCATGCTCGCTAAATCGCTTACATGCGGTTCAGCTTTTAACGGGTGGACCCGAAGCCCAGGGGAACGTTCAAAGGCTCATTGATGCTGGGTTTATGACAGGTATGAATGATTGTCGTTGTCTCATTGCTCGGCTGGCCAATGCAACACTGCACTCCCAAAACGGGGAGAAAAAAAAATTGCGGTGGCTTAGCTCGGCTATGCCAGGATATACGTAGCATGAGCTTATGCGCACAAAGTGAAAGGCGCTATCAAGCGGCTCCGGTGCAGCGTCAGACTTGGCTACTGCGCAATGGAGGCGCACAGCTGGGCACACGGCGGCGCCAGTGAGTCTGCCGCGGCTATGACGTCACTCCTCTGGAATGCGCAGACCGGCGAGGCGGGCGTGGCGGCGGCTTCGCGTGGCTCTTATAATGAGCCGTGCTCATTATGCAAGTCGTGCTCATTATGAGGGCCACGCGAAACTGCTCAATCTCGGCCAGTGTCGCTAACGCTACAAAGACACCGCCTGCAGGCAAAAAGCATGCCCGAAGGCCACAGCACGCCCTAAGGCCACAGCACGCCCGAAGGCAAACATATTCCCTCTCGCGACAAGAAGCAGCGACAAGAAGCAGCGGCCAGTCGAGCGGAGTGCGTTACTAGATCAAAGTCAGTTGACAAGCTTCTTAGAATGCCTGCATACCTGCCAACTCTCCCGAATTGTCTGGGAGCCTCCCAAATTTTGATCACATCTCCCGATTGTTCGGACGCGACCTCAAATCTCCCGAAAAACAACCGCAGTTAGGTTGTTTTTTTTTCTTTGACGCCCTATTGCTATAATCATCACGCGTGTGTCAGCGCAAGTTACTCGAGAGTAGGTTTAGGTTACTCCGGCGGGTTACCACATGCCAACTCGGAACGGCAGCGTAAAACGAGGGTAGATTTTCAAACGCCAAGGTACGAAACCTCTACTCCTGAGTAAGTGCGAGCACATTTTGGAACACAGCTTATATGATCATGGGTGCGCAGGCTTCAGTTGGCTTTGTCAAATCGTCGAGTGAAGTGCGGAATGCCGAACTACTCTGTGTTTCCCCGAGTTTAGTTGGAACGATTGATGGCGCTTTCAAAAGCCAAGCAGAAGTACTTGCAAGTATTTCTGAGATCATGCACGACTGAGTTTCCGTGCTTTGTCGCTTTGCAGGAAAGCTGACAAGTATGAATTTTCGTACCATGTGCGCCTGTGATGTGAGCGTTTCGCACAGTGGCAAGCCCGACATCAAGATACACATCGCTTCACGAAAGCATCAGAGCCATGTTCGTGCTGTAGAAGGGCAGGGCACCATCGGCAGTTTCCTCCAAAACAACTGCGAAGACAGTGTGATCTGCGCGGAGTGCCTCTCCATGAGGTTTCTTGTCAAGCTAAAAAATTGACCGCATCTCCACGTGGTGAATGATGTTGCTTGGGGCGAAGCTCTGGTGGTGCTTGTCTGCGTAGACGCCGAGCCGCAGCATGCCGAGCCTTTTCATTCATGTCAGTAGGAGAATGTGTGGTTTTCTTCTTTTTCTTTTTTTAAGCAGACAGATGGGATGGCATCTCAGAACCCCCTACTCTTTTTTTTCTTCTTTTTCTTTTTTCATAATTTTTTTCATCTCTTTTTTTTCCAATTTTTTTTTTGCCCTACATGAGCACGTGATCTCACGAGCAGAAGCACGAGCACCCGACGCCGGCCTACGGCGGACGGCGGATGGACATACAGACATGGCTACCCCCTAAGGAGCTTCGCCCCTAAAAAATAATGTTTTGACCCCTCTTTTTTTTCACCCCCCCCCACGGTGGTCTCCCGAATTTTTATGTTGCTAGATTGGCAGGTATGTGCCTGCCACATTTTTGTGGTGCTCGCTACACTATCAGCCCTTATATCAGCCCGCCCAATGGAGAGAAGCTGTGGAATCATTGGATGCAGATTACCTGCTGTGGAAAGAAATTATATCAAGGTTTTTATGGTAAACATAAAGTTTGCACAAAAAGAGCGTCGTTCAAAAAGTTCCTTCTTCGTTACCCGTGGAGGCATTGAAGCTGGTGGCGCTAGGAATGCTATCCGCATGTACCTGCTCGCGTGCAGGCTACAGACAAGAACTGAATTTGAATTCCGCTCTTCCGTGGAGCTCGTCAACTGTTATATCTAAGAATGTTGGGCCAGAAGGCCACTCGCACTGTAGCCATCCCACCAAAACTTGCGCTTTTTGTAACCCCAACCTTGCCAGGACGCAAGGTCAAAAAACATTGTACCAAGATGACCTTTCGAGACAGCTTCGAAAGAGCCACCTTCCTCCTTGAAGAAAAATATGACCAATGTGAGTGTCGCTCGACATCGAGTGAACCCCACGACCAGGATTAAAACACTACTCAAAATCCCCTAACTACATAATTGGGGAACCCTCGTACGCCAACCCAAAAGAGAGGTCACCGAGAAACCTCAAACAGGCCTAGTACCGTGGAGGTCACGAAAAAAATAAGTAGCTTAAAATGAGTTTGGCTTATCCCACTTTGCGTCATTGAACGACACGAATGCAGGTGTGTGTCTTAAACCACACGAAAAAATAAACTAAACTACTGAAATTCCTGACAGGCTTACAGTTTTCGGAACAGTTAATATGCAGTAGGCACTAATGGACAAGCCAGGCTTCAAATTAATCTGCCGCTGAAGATTTGTGTAAATGATTTCACTTTACAGTGCAACCCACTTATAACGATACTGAGAAAACCCAAAATTTCAATCGTTATAACCGATTATCGTTGTATCTGGACTAGAAACTGATCATTTCCAGTCTAGAAACTCTAGGAACTGATCGTTATAAGCGGTACATCGTTATATGTGGTATCGTTGTAAGTGGGTTGCACTGTACTGCCTCAAATGTTGTGGAACATTTAAAGGGAAGCTGAAGCGGTTTTAAATATGAGAAAAAACACCTGTGCCTAGTTAATCAGACCTCAGCCATCACGAATATCGTATTGGTTTGGTCATTTTCTGCGCGGATTAACCGGAAAAGCGCCTTCAAAGTAGCGCCGAAGCCACGCCTCTCCGAAGCAGAGGGAAAGGGGAGAGAGGAGGAAGCCCGTCAGCCGGTGTCACAAAAGGACCGGCTGGGAAACCCCGCCGCGGCTGGCCGCGCTTTCCTCGTAGGCTGCTCTAGTGTCTTTTCGAGCTATCGTCGTTCTGCCGCTGCATGTCGCTTGCTTTTATCCGTTGACCGAACATGCTATTGACTCAATCGCCTGACGTGTTGATTGTTCTCTTGTTTGTTCACGGGTTTGCAGAATGTGCGATGCCGTACTCATGCATGTGTAGCCGCCAGCTTTTACGAACAGCGCTCGTCGCGGTTGTTCTTCCCGCTTACCGCCTTTTTCACTTCGTCACCGAGATTTTAAAGGGGTGGGTGGGTTTGAGCAAGTAAACCTTTTTGTTCGAAACGTGTTTCGGACGGCGCATATGAAAACTGTGTACGTATGGGTTTGGGTCTAAAGAAGGCTCGCCTGAACCCGACACTCTGCTGACCATCTTTGAAGGTAAGACGGCAATTCAGCGCATTAAAAATCAGAAACAAAGAGGAAACGTAACTAGGTAGGAATTTTAGGTCGACTGTTCTAGAAAAAAGCTATTACGTTATTAGAATTGTGCAGTGTGCTAGAAAAGCCGCGATTATTTAGCCGAATAGCGGGTTTCCACTGGCTCTCTTGCGTTAACCGCCTTATATTAGTGTTTTAGTGTTGGTTTCTTATATTGTTGAAGTGACCATATTTCCCGGGTCGACTCCGGTCCGGGAAATCTGGGAAACAAAAGAAAACAATCTTGGGTAGCCCAGGATCATTTTCTTTTGCTTTTAATCTACTCGGCTACCCAGCCATTTAGGAGAGAAGGACTTGCTCTAATAAATGGTCATGCAATTCATAATGCGACTTTCACGGTGCAGCTTGTTTTAGCATAAATTTTTTTTTTTTAGAGTTGCTGGCATTATTTGAGGTCACATATTTTTTAAACGTAAACATAAATTTTGTTAAATTTTCCTTCCAAAGGTTCATATTCTCTTCAGGAGAGGTTTTTGGAAATACAAAGCATGTGACCTTCTGTTCTGAATAGAGTTCTTTTTTTTTTGCATGTTACACAGTGTTTTCCGTATAAAGTTTATGTCATGCAGCAATTCTTTGTGTTGTAGAAATGCGATCGGACGATGATTACGCTTGGTGGTGGTGTGATGCAGTCAACAAATCTTGGTAAAAGTATGCGAATGTAGAGGCCTAGGAAGCTTTCACGATTTCGGTATCAAATTAAGGGCTGTCGGGCACACATCTCCACTTTTTCTAAAACTATAATGGCGTAATAGTTTGTGGCAAACAAACTAAACGCAGCAGAGGGTACCACTATCACAAGGATGGACCTTCTGCGCAGTTATTCGCATAGTGCGCAAGGACATGGCGGTGGCAGAACGGCGACCCTGTCTTATCACCCGTCTCATCTCAGGGAAGCTCTCCCGTCGCCCGAAGCCGATTATACTATCCCTTCAAACCACTTCAGCCTTCATGAACAATGCAGCCTGCACGCTCACGCGTCCAGCAGCTGGCAAGCACGAAGGCCGATGTTTGCAGAATTCTTGTCCTCTGACGACCGTTTTGGGGAGGGTCACGCTAATCCGGCTTGAGCCGTCCCGTCAATAACACTCCATTTATTGTCAACGTTTTACGTTACAATAAATAGCAGTCAGTACGTTCCTGAAGGTATGAAGCCGGCCATGTCGCGTCCGCGCAAGCAGTTCCTCGTGTCTGCGTTTATTACTGCGGGGGGTCATTTTCCTACTTTGCCAACGGCTGGAACGCGTACTTTGTCACGTCGAGGGTCGTCTGGACACATTCCTCTTTCGGATCCACCGAAAGATTTCGAAAAATCAGAATCCGAACCCGATTTACGAGAGCAGAAGACCCGTCGCCCGGCTACTTACGCAAGAGACGGAGCAAACGAGAATCGGGATGGTCCTTTTATGACGTAGTGGCGCGTCACGCGTCACTAGCCAATGGCGTGCCGCTGCGGCGATCGCTTCTGGTTTCTTCGCTTTTTTTCGCGTTTAGGGATTATTTTGGGTCAAACGGTTGTGATATTTGGACTCAGCAGGCACAAACACGTCAGAATCAACCATCAACTCATTTTTTTCGAAAAGCTCTTCAGCTTCCCTTTAAAGCAGATTGCATGCTCATGTGATATGTATGTACAGTCGAGCCTGGTTATATCACACTCGGGTATTTCGAAATATTGTTTACAGTGCAATCCACTTATAACGATACCAGATATAACGATGTACTGCTTATAACGATCAGTTTCTAGAGTTTCAAGACTAGAAACGGCCAGCATCTAGTCCAGATACAACAATAATCGGTTATAACGATTGAATTTTTGGGTTTTCTCATTATCATTATAAGTGGATTGCACTGTATATCAAACAGTCCAAACATCCCCTTGAAAATTGCATGTAATACTATAGGAGCGTTGTCTTTTTGTATCGAACTCCCATATGGCAGGGACACTCGACATAGCGAACGAAGTCCGGCCGCCCATTGCGTTCCGCGATCCAATTGCGCCGGTGGCGAACACATCGCTTGCGTTGCAGGGCTGGCAGATCGCCAAGCCAGCATACACACGGTAAGATGCGCAGCGGAAGAACAGTTGGGGAAAAAAAGAAACAATGAACCATAAAAGAAAAAACGTGGAGGATAGCAAAAGCAAGGGGAAGGGCATGCGGGCACGTAGGGAGAGCAGAGAGTGCCCACTGTCGGAACGGTAGCCTGTGCCCTTTCCCCAACACTGCTGAAGCTGCGCGGCTCCCTAGCTCCAAAATAAAATGAGCACAAAAAACCAATCCACGCTGTGAAGGTGGTTGGTCAGCGAAGCTGGGGTATCACCTGCAACGATTGCCTCCTGCACTGTACGAAATGCTGCCGCCGGTCGCTGCACGCCGCCACTGGTCGTATCGCTGTTTCTTTTCCCTTTGCCGCTCCTAGTATTCACGCTGCTCCTCGGGAGTCCTAACTATGCGTGGCCTATTCATCGCTGTGCTGCAGCAACAATGAAATCAGTTGTTATATTCCGTTTCATCTTACGTTTAAGCGCAGCGGATGTTACAAGCCATCGGAGCCAATCGGAGGCCGTGTGAGTGTCACGTGACCTTAGAGAGGGGGCACAGCTATGCGCGGAAAGCGTATCACGGGCCATGTCCACAGAACGGGATTGGCTAAGATAGCTCGTAGCATCCGCTGCGTCCGGACGTATGCCGAAACGGGGTATAGGCGGGTTCTTTTTTTATATATGAAAGGCTAGTGACGTCACTCCCCACGTCGCAAGCTGCCGTTGTCGAGGCGCCGTTATCATCCGTTTTGCGGTTTGCACTTCACAGGAGGGCTTCAAATGACGTCAACCCCTTTCAAAGCAGTTGCAAACCTAATCTTTACCGGAACGCGTGGGAGGGTGTTCCTATTGTTCACACGCGCCTTATCATCCATCATGTGGTTTTGATGCTTGTTTTGTGCTTTTCTTTATTGAAACGGATACTGAGCTTGTATGCTGTATGCCTGATTTCAAAGGAGATATGCTGTTTTGCCTTCAGTTGTTCGCCGGGAGTTTTTTTGCTTACAACGCCAACGACACGAAAATTTCCTTGGCTGGTAGGGGTATAGAGCTTCGCTGTAAAAGTCTTAGGCAAGTCGAGTGTGTCGACAACAACGGTTGTGCAATCGCATTTGGAACAACTTTTGTATATCAAATTATTGATATAGCGAACTATTTTACGATCCCCTTTAAATTCAATATATCTGGGTTCGACTGTAGTAGCATGTAAACAGTGATATTTTGGGATTTCCTCTGTGAAGTAAGTGTGCTTTCAAAACCTGGTTTGCTGTCTTCAAGGCAAAGATTGGGAATGAGCCTCATTGTTGCCTTCTAGGTGAACAAGATGTCGCTCAACGAGCACACGGAGGATGGCGACCCACTCAAGTTCATGCTCTGCTCCAAAGACCCGCACCAGGAAGGTGTTTCCTTCGTCATTCAGACCCCCTCCATGGAAGCCCGCAATGAGTGGGTCTGCAACATCCGTGCCATCCTAGAAACCCAGTTGGATTTCCTTAGAGGTGAGTGATCCACTGGCACTTTTCACATTCATGTTGCTCTTATAAGGTGTCTATTTGTCAAATGGGAATTAGGACATCTCACGAGTTGTGTGCAATTCTAACACAGGCAATAAATAGCATGTGGCTTTCCAAAATGTCTTTCTCGTGCAAACAAACTATTCTGCTGAGCTACCCTCTTGTGCCTGTGCCTCCGCAAGCATTACGTACAAGTGAAGAGTTAAAGGCTTCAGGCCAGATTCAGAAGGAGCTCTGGTCAGGGTAGCGAATAACAATCAAGATGATTTAAATCGAGCCAATTTAGCTATAATGATTTAAATCAAACCAATTTGACACTAATGATTTAAATCAAACTTTTCTTCAAAATAATACTGAAAATATTTTCGATTGACTCCAGTGTAACTAAGGGTGTACGCCCGATACATTCCTTGTTTCCTTTCCCCTTCTTTTTGCACGTCTTATCTCTCGTGCTTTTAGTTTCTATTTACTGTTTGTCTATCAGTGTTTGCTTCTCTTAGGCATTTATTTTGTATTTGAAGCAAAGAATGATCATGCAGGAAAGATTTACGGTATATCAGGCAGCCATTAAAAAAGACATCTAATGATAAAGGAGTAACTCTTGCTGAAGTGCTTTAAATCATGTAAGTTTGATTTAAATAAAATAAATCTGATGGAAAAATAAATATGATATATTTGACTTTTCAAAAAAAAAAAACTTGATTTTGTTCTGCTCTGACTTATCATGTGGTCATGTGTCGAGCATTGTTTCGTGTCAGGTTCATAGACTGCTTTTGCTGTGTTCTCATTGATGTAAAAGGGAGGCTGTTCCAATTTACTGAATAATAGTAGTAGAGAATGACTGACTGAGAAAGCAGATGCTTCTTTCCTGTTTTAATGTGTTTAAAAACCATAAATCTCTTTCTTTTTTTTTTAGAATATATTGCTTGTGAGTCGTGATTGCAACCATGTTTGCCACATTTTGGTTGTTTAAAGTTTTTCCCTTGCCTCGTGTGACAGGTTAGGAGAAAAGCCTGGTAACATGATTGTCATGAAGGTTTTCCATGAATTTTATTGCCAAAAAAGTGTTGCCTCTGCAGCTTATGATAGAGCTGTCTTAGGCCACATACCTGACCCACTAGTGACAGGCAGTGTATTTAAAATTTTACTGAAGTGTCCTACATGCAGTGCTTCATTTTCTTGACAGCGATACAGTCCCCTATAGCGTATCAAAAAGAGCTCACCAAGGACATGTAAGTTGCTGCATTTCATTCTCATGCAAAGCTTCTGGGAAATTACAATAGTACTGTTAAAGGGTAAAGGGGCTTTGTTTTATCATATATATCTTGATGGTGATACTTGGAGATTTTGATTGAATCACCCCCAGCTTTTTGAAATATAGCCAATAACTTGCTGGGCTGCATGCTTCTCATCGAGAAGAGCTTCGTCTTAGTAATTGCTATCATGAGCGTACAGTTTGAATGTGGCAAGATATAAGATGTGAGAAAATGATGGACGAGGCACATGCAGAAAGTAAGTACGGTTCGCGCATAAGTTCCACAAGAATATTTACTTCCGAGTCATGCATGCACGGTTGTGTTCCCTTATCCATCAGTCACACCTTGGTGCCATTTCGTGAGACTAATTATTTTTGCAGTTTGTGCTTTGCCAGTAGAATGGCCTGCAGACTCTGCAGTCAATTTTATGACTTTTCTTTTAAAGCTACCAATGTCAAACCATGAAAGGTCCATCGACAACTTAGCGAAATTCATCTTGTCGCGTGCATGTGCGGTGGCCGAGTGAGTACCGCACCTGACTCACACAGAAGTCCCAGGTTCGAATCCTGGGACCAGATGCAGCTTTTTATTAACTCCTAAAATTCCTAGTTCTAGAAAATTCGAGAACATTGTCATTTGTTTCAGCAAAAAATGTTCTAGGGCCGAATGGTCTAGTCGGAATATTCCAGAAAGCAGAGCGGCTATAAAAGGGGCTCCACTGGGCCGTATGGAATCAGTCTATTGCCAGCGCTTGACCCTGCTGTCACATCGACATTCGACGCCTGCGACTCTTGTTGTTCTCTTCTAAGTTTGGGCACGCATTTATTTTCCTCAGTTTATCTTCACCTTGTTACCTGTTATACTTGACAATATACTAAATGCAGTGTGCAAAGGAACAGTAGAGAACAAGTTCAAAGTTGTAATGAAAGGCGGCAGAGTGCTCGTGATACAATGCAGAGCAGAGCAGACAGTTAGGTGGAGCAAGTGAATGATAAAATTCTGGATGATCAATGCCTTGCAGCTTCTGAGCTTAGTTGAGAAATGATTACTGCATTAAATGATTACAAAACACTTCGGTGGCACTAATTGTTTTCACAATTGATGCCAAAGGTGCTTGCTGAAGACTTGGGTGTCTGGCTTACACTACAGGAGTATCCAAAAACTTGCACCACAATATCATAAATGTCTTAACAAAGGGAGTTAGGAGGTGATTAGGGTATGCAAAATTCCTTTAAAATAAGCATTTCAGAAATAATGTGGCATAAGTTTATTTTAAAATGGAACTTGCTTTCTGGGTGCCTCTCATATATGTTATAAGTGTACTAAATAGAGGGGACTGACCAATATATAGTTCCATAGGGTATCCTAACCTTTCCTTGAAGATGGAAGAGCATTTCTCTAAATGAACTACCGTATACTTTTTTTTTTTTTTTTCACATTCTTTATTGATTTTTGAATCAGTGAAAGGAGGCGGAGAAAAAAGTAACTGACACGCTGCTTGACTAGCCTCTGCTAATGCCTTGTAAAGGAACCTCATGGAAGCCTCTGTGGCAGCCAACGTTGGGCGAAGAGCCTCAGTTTCTCCAAAGTGAAGACTCTTAGCGAAATGTTGGCTGCCGCTCTTAAAGCTATCTTGTTTTTTTTCTTACCTTTTTTTTTTTTAAGGTCAGCTTTGGTCGAAAATGAAACCAAACTAAATTATTGGTGTCGCTTTAGTGGCACAAAACATGATCACAACTGAAATGTTACGTCAAAGTGAAGCCGCACACTTCACTAAAACCGGTTTTAAAAATGCGACAAGCTGCTCTTCAGTGGGTGGCAAGCGGATTAGCTTTTAGTTAAGCAACACTGGGCGATGCATACCGCGGCACCCCCGTGATGTCACATTGCAGTGATGCTGCGGTTGATTCCACATGTTGCACTGCGCACTGCAGCACTACGGTGACATAGCGTCGCGGCCGTACAGCTGATGATCGGTGTTGCCATCCCTCTCTAGCAGATAGTTTCGGTTTTACTTTAGACGCCCGAAACCAAACTTTGAGCCGCCATATTTAGAAACCTACACACAGTATTGAGAAAAAAAAAAAATTGAACTTTGTAGTTCGGGGACATTGACTGAGCTGAAAACAGTCGTAATCCCAAATTTGAAAATAGATCAGAGTTGCCCTTTACTAAAGCATTTAATACAGTAATCAGTCTATAGTCAGATACAACATAAGAAAGACAGTGCGAGGGGGAAAAGGGTACACATGGGAAAAGCCATTGTGGAAAGGAGGTTGCTGCTCTCCACTTCAGCTTTCCTGGTTTTCACCCTTTTCCCCCTTGCATTGTCTTATGTTGTATCTGACTACAGTAACATTTTTTTACTCTCATTTCGTGGATTTCCACTCTTTTTCAGGAAAAAAAGACCACACTATTGGCATTATTAACTATTAAAGCAGGGAAATATGGTTTGATTTATAATCGCTGGCTTATTCTTTCTGCCAAAGCACATTTTGTAGCATCCTTTCAGCTTTGATTTTGCTAGCTTGCTTTCAACACTGTTCTAAAGGCTATCCCTATCCTTTTTTGCTGGCTATTAAAAGCTTGCAAAGTCATATCTTTAGTTATTTGCCATTGTAAAATTTGGTTGGGCCTTTGTCAGAGGGATTTGGCCCTCTTCCTCGGCATGCGTTGTTTTCTGGAGATTGCTCGTTGCATGCCAACTGCGCTCTTGGGAGCCCCCCTGCTGCTCCATGGAAAGCTGGTCCAAGACGTGTAACCCTTGCTTTGTTGTTTATACCTCCCCAGGCTACCTTCCCCGAGCAAAACTTCCAAAATTTGACCTCCCTCCAAAATTCCTGTATAACCAACCCCTGCTGTAAGTAAGGCTGTGGTCACCATCCAACTCTTGCGTTTTTTAAGCTGAGCTTTAAACTGAGTTGCGAAGCTGTGTGATTTGTGGTGCCCTCATGGTCATTTTTATGCCTGTGGCCTTTTATGCTGCTCTCTTTTTGCTGCTGCTTTGCTCTTTCTGCTTTTGTTGCATCAGTGTTCTCCTGTCTTTTTATGCTTTTTGATTGTGCTTCTTTTTGAGGGTTATAATATTTGTATTTTTGTAGCAGGCTCCACTATCCCTTAACTTAATGTTGGCTACCCATCAGTGTAGGCTTTGTTTTCCTGCAGATTTTAGTACATGTTGATATTTTAGGGCTCTTGCGGTGTTTTTTGTTGTTGTTTTTATCATGCAATTATAAAGTTGGCAACCTTTTCATTTCATCTCCAAATGGAGCCCCTTGTTTTGAGGCACATTAAATGTGTAGGAATCAACTATGGCAAAGCTCACACAACTTGGGGCAGACCACATATCTCTAGAACATGTCATCTTGTGCATACATCTGTATAAATAATTTCCGACCACACTTTGCAATTGCAGTATCAACCATCATTCTTTCTACTCATAAATGAAATTTGGTTTGTGTTTCTTAATTGGACAGTTTTATTTTATCTCACTTGAGCTAGCTCCAAGCCCTTAGCTTGCTACTGCACAGCAGGGAAATTCGTTTGACAAGTCTGAGCACTTATTTGCCTTTCCTTATAAAGGAGCTACCATTCATGGGTAATTTCATTCTCCTTGAAAAGTTACCCCTGGGTTCTTGTATCAATTTTTCTACTTTGAGGTTTCTGAGAAGGTAAATGGCACTGTGTTCTGTGTATCCTAGCTTGGATGCTTACATCTCTTGAAATAGAACCTAAAAGGAGGCTATTTTGTTGATATTGAACCAGGAGTGTTGAGGCCGTTGAGACTGGTCAGACTGATACTGCTGGTCATAACTGTTCAGCACTCCAATGCATGCATCTCCTGCTAAGGTGCTGGTCTACTCCAGTAATTATAACAAGTGGTGCTTGCTTTGCCATTATTCTTTATTGATTATTTTAGGGGTGTGCAAATACTCGAGTATATGAATGTGAATCGAATAGTAAGTTCCTGAATTATTCAATTCGTGAATCGAATTCCTAGTATTCGGTCGCTCGAATATTTGATATAATCGGCGAAAGACACGCAGTCGGCGGCGGAGCTGACAAAAGAGCCGTTTTTTCTCCCAATGTTAGTGCAGTGATGTTGGACAGACGATGCGAGAAACACCTCTTGATTCTACCATTTCACAAAGATCTAGTGCACAGACTAGAAAAAAAAGTAATGAATGCCATAAACTTTATGGCACGCAGATTTAAAGGGACCATGAAATGACCTTTTTACTTTTGCCAGATAACTTTTACATTAAACCTTCAACGTTCACTGAATGCCGAACAGGCATCCGTTTTCGTCTCGGTTTATTAACTTCTACACAACAAATTAATGAAATATTGACTTTTTCTTTCTCTCCAACTGACCGCAAAACAAGTTGCGGCGTACTTTTGACGGTCATGACGTTCCCTGGCACAGGAACCGGAAGTTCTCTCGGCTGTAGCAGAATGGGAGCGTTAGCGGTGGCGAGTTGGTAGTGCGCCGGTAGGTTTTACTGCGCTGATGGCGCTGATGTCACCGACATATTTTCTGAATTGGCGCCTCTCATCGCCGGGATAGCCATGGACACATCGCAACTGAGCGAAATTTAATGAGATATGTTGCGCTACAGCGACAGAATGGGACTAGTCCCATACGCCGGTATGCTTGTTGGGAAGTGTGGCGAGTCTTCCGGTGAAGACTCCAGAAGTCAACCCAACTGTCAATGTTGGTAAAAGGCGGCCCGTGTCAGTCGTTCGCAAAGCGACGTAGACTGAAACAAATTGCCGCGGCGTTTTTCGTGGCCTCGGAGATGCAGGAGCGAGCCGACATTTAAAAAGATAAGTTTGAACTACGACAGTGTCAGCAAGAGCCACGTAAATACCTGTTCACACTCGGAGCGGACGCGTGCGTTTGATGGAAGTGCTGTATTCGCGCTGTTGGTAAGCGCTTCGGGACCGATCTTTTACGATTGCAACTCGATACTGACGTGACACTTGGCAAAGGAAGGTTGGACCGGCATTGCACGTAGCTCCCACGAACTGTTATAGCTCGACGGTGACGTGCAGTCGTGTCAGGAAAAAAATGGCATACTAACAACAAAGTGTACATACCGTGTTACGAAGGTAATCCATACGGCGTTTATTTGAGCTCTACATCACACAAAACAAGAAGATAGAATCGACGAGAGTCCCTTTTCGACGACAGTGTTCGTCAACACTGCCTCTGAAAACAAGGGGAAGAGATTGACGTCACCTCTTAATCTAAAATTGAGGTCAGCGATCAAACTATAATACGGGAAGGGTCCACAAGGGTCGCGCGGGCATATTCCATTCAGCACGCCAGCCGGTCGTGGGCAGACGGTCTGGGCCGAGTACCGTTGAAGCAACGCTGCACCGAGTCGGAGTGCCTGCTAGGCCTATCTGCCGAGCTCGCTTGGTCGAGGTTGGTGGATTTGTGGCCGTTGTCGCTTTTCTCGGGTGTTCGTGGATCCAGCGTTCTTGTTCGCCGTGGTCTGTTTCAAGTACTTTTTCTTGCTGCTTGAAGTCGGGATGCGCGAGAAGAACACGTAGAAAAATAAACGTTCGTTGGTCGTCGCGACCAATTAACTGAGCGGCGCTGTCGGCCCTAGTGCGCACGCGCAGTAGTTGCTTCGTTTACCACACGATAGATGGTGCTCGGCTCTCAGCATTATCAAATTTGGCAATTTTCGTCACATCTCTAATTATGCTACAAAATGTGGACCTGAATATTATTTAACAAAACTTTTACGAAACATTCGCCGGCTATTTATTGTTTACGATCGCGTTGCTGGGGCCCTAATCTGGACACTTGGCGAAAAAGTCGGCGAGAAATCTGGCGGCTGTGATTGGCCGACGGCGCACTTTACCTTGGCGCCGGCCAATCATAGCCGTCAGATTTCTCGCCGTCTTTCTCGCCAAGTGTCCAGATTAGGGCCCCTGGTGAGGTAGGCTCTTACCCAATAGGTGACGTGGATTCGGCTGACGTGCTGCGATTCCGCGGATGCATCGCAGTGAAAAGGCAGAGAGCTTTCGAAGGAAAGAAGGCACAAAAGAGTCCAGTTTTCTTTTAAAAGTTCTATGGCGAAGAATTTTTTTGGCTCCCTATTTTTGTGTTTTTGTGTTTCTTTTCACACCTTTCACAACGATCGGATGAAATTCGATTTCAGAATCGTTTCATGGTCCCTCTAATCACGATTGTCACACAATCTTGAATCGCACCCAAAACATCCTGCCGGAATTCCATGCCACGCCTAGTTTTTTTCACAAGTAAAGCCCCTCATTTCAAATTGAGGTGTCGATGAAGAACACACTTGGCACACTCGCAGAAATCGGCGACTGCACGATCGCTAAAAGAACGCCGCAAAAAACACACCAATGAAACCAGCCGAGCTATCATCGCCGTTTCTGAACCACAAGCCGCGATTCGGAACAAAACGGAATGGAGAAGGAATAGTGTGCCTAGATTTGGGAGTGTTTCTGACTGTTCGATAGCCGCGTTGTTTGGAATACGAACTGCAAGAAGGTGACCAAAGGACGAAAGCGTCGATCGCGTGCAGACGTCGTCACTCTTATATTCGCTTCTCTTCTTTCCACGCAACGACACAACGCGTGCACACTTGCAACAAATCTGCACAGGATAGATGGTTTCAGTTACACTTGCTTCGTCTTTTAAATCTGGGCTCTCTAAAACAGGATAGTGGACAGAGGAATGGATGCATAGCTGCTGTTGGACGGTGACTGGCGCCACCTTACCACATGCTTTTTTTACTCCAGATTAAATATTGTTTAAGCCAGTTTAATGAGATTTGACCCCTATCCCTTTATTTTTATAAGATAAAATCACCCATGTCCTTTTTTGCCCTAAAAATTGTGGTTTTCTCAGGTATTGATTATAAAAAAAGGATTGTTGCGGTGTTAGGTCGTGCTTTTAACAAGGAAAACAGTCACGCATGGCTGTAGCTTTGGGTTTTCCGTGACGCTTAGGGTAGATAGACTGTTTGTGCCATAAAAATGGGATCTCAAAATCCACTTCAGTGCCGTACGTCCAGCAGCTGCTTTTTTTTTTTTTTTTTACCAGAACTTCCACACATTTGAGTTTTTGTTCCGCATCAAGTGCATACTCTGCACATAGAATATTCTCATTCACAGCACACTTTGAAATATTCCTACAAATAAAATCACTATTCAGTATTCGATTCAATATTTGGCTTTTTTTTTCGTAATTCGATTCGGTATTTGATTCGATAACCACTATTCAGTAGTCGCACACCCCAAATTGTTTTACTTGTTTCATTTAGTCTTCTGGAAAACTTTGATTCTTGGCTCATAAGAGGTCAGGTTTAATGCAATATTGTTTTATTTGTGACTCAAGTGGCTCGCTGATACTGTAAGTCCTAAATGTTTAGTGAGTCGTCTTTTAATGAACCTCTTCCGAAATTTGGCTATTTGCATACCCAGATATTTAAAGGGCAACTCCGCTTCATTTTTGTTTTTGAGAAAACAATGCAGTCCTCTTCAGTATCACCTAGGAAGACCAGACGTGAAACATTATGACGTAGTTCTGTCTAAACGTTTCTTAAACGGTCTGGCAAACTTTGCAACTCGCCAAGTTGCTGAAATCAGCTGACTTGAGCGGACGTGGGCGTAGCCAACATTGAGCTAAACATCATCATTTTTGCTTGTTTTTACTTCTCCGGGCAAGCGTAACGGGCAACGTCATCGTCTCTCAGTTTGTGATTATTGTCTCTCGGAGTTTCGTCCACACTACGGACACTATGTGCGCAGACTTGTGCCGCAGTTGTTCATCCGTCATTGAATGGCGTAGACACCAAAACGTGATGAAGTATGCTATGCGGTGCAGACAACACTTGTGCCTGGCACATGCCCGCCCCAATCCCGCCCGTCGTTGCCTAGAGGACGACGTGATAGCCATGTTCTTGGCAGCCCGAGGCCGATGTTGCCGGGTGGAGCCGAAGTTTCGGTTTTGATTTCTGCTCGTGTTTAAAATTAGATTTAAAAATACATATCCCATTTTTCGCGAAGCAAATGATGTAGTGTCTTTTACTAGGGCTTTTTCATGCAAAATTACTGATTATCCCGAAATCTTCGGACTTGAGCGGAGTTGCCCTTTAAGGGGTCTTCTATGTTGTGGGTTTGTAATTATTAAGTACCTCATTGTAGCCTTATTTAGACTTTTTTCATGCTGTTAAACTTGACTCGCATTGTTAGTGACTGGGATGTAAATTGCCCAGGTGGAAGTAACTATGAAGTGTTAACTAGTATAGGTACTATTTTTTTTTACGAAGGGTAGGCACTTTGGTAATTTAGTTTTTTTGGAACTAGTATACTTTGGGCACAATTTCAAGTACTAACTTGTATTGGTTTCTTTGCTGCTTGCACTTTTCTGGTATCACTAGCAAAATGTTGAAGGGCAGGGTAGAGGATGGTGGCTCTAAATGTCAGAACCATGCCAGTACACTACAGTGGAGCCATTTCGAAGGATACTCATTTTTACAAAAATCGAGTGTAGTAGAGTGAAAAGGATATATCTTTAAAGTAACTGCGTCTTTTTTTAAATCTAGGCACATGCCTTGGGCATTTTTTAGCTCAAATATCTAACTGAATAGGTCTTGAAGTAACTTTCCCAGCTCTGGCTAGATTTTGGCCGAAGGAAACAAAAGAGCAGGACCATGTGGTGTGTCCAGCTCTGCGCCGGAGCTGGGCTCCCTGTGGAACCCATCGCTGCGCAAGACGCTGTCGCACCCGGCGGCAGCCCACAAGTCGGTGCGGAGTGCAGCCATTTCGGACAGCGTGCCGAGCCTGACGTCCAAGTCGATGCGGCACCCGGGGCGGGACAAGAAGCTGCTGCGCCCTGGAGCAGCAGCGGTGGCGGGGACCACTCCCGAGGCGGCGCCTGCTGTGGAAGAGCCGCAGCAGCGCAAGCAGTCGTGCCCCACGCAGCAGAGCCCGGGCAAGGGCAAGCGCAACTTCTTTGAGGGCTTCCGGAACACGCTGCGGCCCAAGGCAGCCAGCAAGTCGGACGCACCGCTGTGCTTCAGTCACAGCTTGGATTCGGCCAGCAGGCCTGCAACCTTGGACCCTGGCGGGGACGGGCGCCGCTGGTCGGAGACGTCGCACCCGGTAAGGGCCCCTGCTGCGCCGGCCGCTCTGGAGGGCCCCCTGGCCACCGCTGCTCACGACTGACTCATTAACCCCCTGTGTGTTAGGACGGCTATGCACACGTGCCTGTACATATCTGTACATAGACGACGGAAAGGGATAACACGGTGTCTTAGTGTCTGTGCCCAACTTACCATGCATGGTTGTTTGTGTACTCTCTGGGTGTGTGCACTGCCTGCACGCACGCACGTGCGTGACATGCTGCTAACCAGAGTGAATGTTGTACATAGGTGTACATGGAAGTAAGTGTGTAAAAGAGGCAGCATGACCTAGCTGACAAGTAGAGATGGCGTGTAGGTAGGCGTAGATAAGGTTGTTGTTGTTCGACATTGCCACCAATTGATGTTACCTGACAACACCAAAAGCGGCACTGGCACTTGGTGGGAGCTATTGCAGTGCCTCCGCTGATGGTCGGGCCCGCCGTGGCAGTGCTTCCTGCGGCCGACTGGGCTGCCGCACTAAAGTCCATGTCCAAGAACAAGAGAAATGCTCAGCTTCCCTGAAATGCTACTTAATTTTGCATTTGCGGGAGTTCCTCCATTGTGGCTGTTGTACTTTTCACATTGTCGCAAGTTGTTTCTGCCTCTCTCTCGTGCCCTCCTGACCGAGTCTCAAGGGTCTGTGCTTTGATGAGTTGTAGCCAAGCATTCAGCCAAATTGAAACCACGGAAGTTGAGACTACATGAAAACACAGTACCTTGACAAGTGGGCCGGTCCTGGTCTTTTCCGGGCAGCCGAGATCCTTTCCAGTCTTTCGAGGGCGTGTTTGGTGCAGGCTGTTGTGTTCTGTGTCTGGCCAGAGAGATGCATAATATTTTACACCTGCAGGAGAATGGTTTGTTTGTATAGTGTGAAATATGATCTGTACATTAAGTCCACTTCATGAACCCATGCGATGAAAGGCATAAGGCATGTATAAAGTACTAGTCAGTATTTATGGATAAATGATTTTATAATAAACTTGTTCACTTGCATGTGTGTTTTTACTCTGCACATGGTGGTGTCTGTGCTAAAAGACTAACTATTCATCTAAACTGTCACGTGGAAACTGCATGTGTGGTGAAGACTGCTCCAAGGTAAGTGCTTGGACTATGTGCAGAATGTTTTCTTAATGTGTTCGAGAGGAAGTGCTGAAACAGAAAATATGTATAAAGAAGGATCAAACGCTGGGGCGAGACTGCCTGCGGCTCGCCACGCGGAGCCCCTTATGTAGACGCGTGGGCTTCTGGAACAATCGGCGTAGAAGGTTCAGCGCTTAGAACATTCCAACCTCGAATAAGCAACAGGGTTCTCGAATTTACCTGAACGTGACATTACAGAAGCAACAAAAAGGTGTAGCCGCGGCCAGGGATTCATATCGGCTTCTAGCGTGGGAGGCAAGCATGATAACCGCTAGGCCATGGGTGCGCTGCCTACTTGGCCAGCTGGGAGTGCTGCAATATACACAGTGTTTCACAAAACGCTGGCCAAATCGCTTCTGCAAAAAGTATGCATCGCACAGAAAAATTGTTGATGTTGCATTGGTCTGGAAATGGCAGGGCTGGATTATTCAGATACGGATTAAGGAGGCTGCAGCCCCGGGCCCCTGGCTGTCAGAGTGCCCCATGCTGGCCCCTGGAAATTTGAAAAGTGTTAGTCGTTTTCTATTTACTGCTCAATCCAAGAACAGAAGGAACACACAGAAGGGTCGTTGGTGCATTAGCCTTCCCTTTTTAATGGGGAGATGGGGATGCCATAAAGTTCCCGTCTCTAGACAAGCTGGTGTTTGTGAGCTCGTTGTACAAGAGCGTTCCAAAGCAACCAAATTTAATGCGGTCTCTCATGCCCCTTTTTGCACAGGGGGCAAAGCCGTTGACGTTGGCGGTCCCGTTGAAGTTTATTCTAATTTAAACTTTATGGAAGGACAGCCATGGAGTTATCTTTTGTACTGGGTCCCTCTTGGCGTGTTTTGTGCACAATTGTGGGCCGGAAGTGAAAGGGGAGCTCTGGCGTCAATTTGAACGTTTTCAATTCAACTAACATATTTTCTGAAAAAGGGCAAGAAACAGCCTTGTGCAGCAAGTGAATTTCCCAAAATCATTTCAAAGGTATACTGAACCGAAAATTGGATTTCGCAAAATAAGACCGCAGAAGTGTTGAATAGGACGCGATCAAGCAGGATCAAGCGAGGGCTATGACGTCATTGTCTTCCTGGACAATTTGAGAAGGAGGGGAAGCGGCCTCGCTTACCCTCGTTTATTTTGCTGAGGTATGACGGTACGGCCCAAACGTTGCCCAGATCTATTTTGTTGATCCAATATTTGCTATGTCGCCAAAAACTGAACTTTTGGCTGGTGTATATGATTGATTTTATTTTAAAACAGTTGACCTTAAAAAGCTGAAAGGGGAGGGAGGGGGTAGGCTGTGCCCCCCTCCCCCCCCCCTCCCAGAGCCGTGTATATAGAGTTTGGTCAATGGGAGGCACGGGCAGAGCCAGGGCGTGCGCCAGACTCGGAAAGAGGGCTTGGCACGCTCTCTTGACCAACCAGAAACCGAAATTAATCCCCTAGCGGTGATAGCGAGAAACAGTTCTGATCAAAGGTTTATGTTTGTATATGGTTTTAATAAGCGCGTAACAGTGAAGTGTAGTAACCACTGATCTCTATTGTAGTAGGCTGGATCGCGGATCGGGAGCCCGGCGGTGTCGCCACCGGCGGCCATTGCTTGGCACCAGGCAATACACGCAAGTCTATGGGAGAAACGCACAAAAGTAAGAATATTGAAGCATGTACGCTGTGCTCGGAGGCGAGTATTTTATGGTGTGCTGCGATCCTTATGTCGGGTGTTTGGAGATCGAATAGGTATTTGTCAAACGTCCGGTCGCCGAATAAAAAAATCAAACGTACCGGAGCACCTGCGGCTGAGCTGGCAAGCTTTCTCTCGTAGTGGAGTAAACAAAGGAACTTGCCGTCAATAAGACCGTCCTCGGGGAAGCCCAGAAGTTGATGAATGACAAAGAAGCTCCATCTCGACAGCGGCTTTAAGGAAGTGAGCGAATTCCGCGTAGCAAAGCCTTCAAGCTTGTCGTCTGCTAAACCCAACTCAACGAAACCGCCACCGACTCCGCGGTAACTCTAGGTAACTCTCGCCTCATTGAGCTGCACTACAGCGGAGTCACTCTCGACCACAAAATATTTATTTATAAAAACTGCGAGGGCTGTCAGCTTTAATGTTTGTACGCAAGCTATTTGACGGGCTTATCGAAAAGCATCCAAAACGTTTCAGTGCCGACAACAGCTTAGAAACGTGGGAAACGGCACTTTTTCTCGTTCTTCCCATAGAGTCCCATGCATTGGCTGGTGTCAATCAATGGCCGCCGGTGGCGACACTCGGCCCCAGCTGCCGATGCCGCGGTCCGCGATCCAGCCTACTACAATAGAGATCAGTGGTAGTAACTCTTCGTGGTTGAAAACAGGGTGCACGTGTTTGATCATGATCATGCAGAAAGATGTAAGAAACGAATGCGCCGCTGAACTCTGTTTTGCTCGGACAGAGTGTGACCGCTCAGACGGCAGATTCTCGGCGCTTGGCGTAAGGATTATGGCGATCGTTCTGCTAGTCACACTCTTCCACCATCATTTTGGATGAGCGTGATTGAAACATCATGTGTACCATATTTTCAGTCACCGAGAGTCACTCCGATGCAGTTATCAGGTTTGTTTCTCGCGACCACCGCCAGGGTATTATTTCCGGCTTCTGGTTGGTCACATTCGAATATCTGAAGACGCCCTGGAACACGCCCAGCCTGCTATCGGCCAATAGCGCTTCCTCATTTGTCTCCTATACATCCCAATGAATGGCCAAACTCTATATATACGGCTCTGCCCCCCCCCCCCCCCCTTAAATTTGCTTTTGGTTCCTCCAGGTGGAACAAGGAGACGGCAGGCTCTTTAAATCGACCGCAAAATTCGGTTTCTTAACCTATCGCGCTACGACTTTGTGCAGCGTTGCCCACAGATGGTGCATTTTTTTTGTAAAATTTGCAAAGAACGAACTTACCTGAGGAAAAAGTAAAGAAAGAAAAAGGCTTAGCTCCTATGGAAACGCAGCGACGCCACCGGTCTTCAAACAACACGGCGCCGTTTCGCACGGGAGACAAGAGATGGCGCAAGCGGTCGCGACGCCAACTGCCGCCAACGAACGAGCAGACGACTCCAAGAGCCGGCGTATTTAGCAGACAAGGAACTGCAGTTGCTTGTTGTTACCGCGCCTGTTTTTGTTTCTGCGACTGTCGCCGCCTGCGGAACGCGCGCCGCTTTTGAGTCGAAAAGATTGTCTGCTAAAGACGCTGGCGTGCCGTATGCTCGTTCGTTGGCGGCGTTCGTTGCGCCACCTCTTGTGTCCCGTGGGAAACGGCGCCGTGCTCTTTGAAGACCGGTGGCGTCGCTGCGTTTCCATAGGAGCTAAGCCTTTTTCTTTCTTTACTTTTTCCTCAGGTAAGTTCGCTCTTTGCAAATTTTACAAAAAAAATGCACCATCTGTGGGCAACGCTGCACAAAGTCGTAGTTTCCGGTCGATTTAAAGAGCCTGCCGTCTCCTTGTTCCACCCTGTAGTTAATTTTAAAAAGTGATATTTTGTTCGCTGCCAAAACCAATACATCGTTCTCCCCAGGTTTTCTCTCAGCGAGGCGCGCGGAAGCAACTGGGATTTTGAGAGAATCGTTTTTGCAACTCGGTACGCTCAAGCCACGGCCATAGAGTTATTATAATGTACGCTAGAGGTTCAAGTGGCGCTAGTGTGCTGATGCAAATTGAAGCAGACAGCAACCAGTCGAAAATTGACTTCCGGTCATTTCTATGGGAAAAAGTAGTGCATTTTCTCCCTGCGCTCGATCATAAGAGCAAATATCCCAAATAATTTGTACGTACTAGGTAGCTTGGAACATTTCTCAGTCAGGCCGACGAAAGAATTGGTCAGTTACGGCGTTTTTCTTTCGAATTCATCGCATTAAAAACGGTGCTAAATCGGCTTCGTACGTGTATTTATGTGCACTGTCGGACACTGTTAGCGCGAACGCGGCGTCTGCGATTTCCAGCATGGGAGATATACACATATACATGCCAAACGAACGAAGGACATCTGGAAAATCAAGAGCGGCGGCCAGAACTACGCAGTAACACTGGATCAGTAACTCGCAGTGCATGTACGATCAAAATAAATTGAAGGCCATGTAATCTATTCCGATTTTAAATAAGTAAGTACCGCTTTATTCTTTCTGCCCTGAGCGAAGCCGCTTATTCTACGTTCAAACTATCACCCGCGCGCTCGATATCATTGAGAACAAGTGCGCGATAAAAGCTGCCCGGCAGAGAAAACAATACGAAGAGACACCTTTCATACCCCACGGACTTTATTCTCTACGTTTTGAAGGTTTTTATCCGCTCATGCACGACGGGATCATTTTCATATAGTGACAGGAGCCTTGAACACACTATATTCGTTTCGATTGTAATTTTGCTTTGAATCGTCGCTTGTTTTTACACAGCTGCTGCGGAACACACGTTTGGGACTGAAATGTAGCGAAGTTGAATATCGTTTACTGATGAAGGAAAATGCGCTAACTAAAGCAATTACACTTTTACAGTGTTAGTCAAGGTACATGCTATTCGGTATGACCCAAATAACCAAAATGTTCCGTGTTATTTTCCGGCGAAGAGACAAAATGCACGCGCGTTTTCCCATAGGAATGCACAGGAGCACCGGAAAAGTAGACTGGTTGATAGACACTAGCGCCAGTTGAACCTCTAGCGTACATTATAATAACTCTATGGCCACGGCTCGCTAGTTTCGTGAAATCGCTAGAAGTCCGTTATCTCCTTATATCAGAAGCTGGCAGTTACGCTGGCGAAGAAAGGCCGAAGAGTCATGCAATACATTCTTTGACCACGGAGAATGCTCGGAATACGGGTACAGATGCCATACACGATCGTGTTACCTGAAGGAACGTGCCATTTGTTTTAGATTTTTTTTTTTAGAAAAGTTACTGTTGCAGGCTCCAGCACGTGTAACTACTCTTGTAACATGCATATGCTCCTTGGTGATTGATTAATGTAGCAAAATATCTATAGACCATTCCAGAAAAGCGCTTCCGGTCGGCGCCATTTTCAGCGTTCGTGCGTGTGGCGCGTGCTTTGCTCGTGGTCCAAAGCGACGAACATGCGCGTGCTGGTCTCTGAACTAACATGTCTAGACTGTGATTCTGGTAAAGAGAACTGTATAAAATGGAATAAACCGCATTTGTGTAGGCCAGATGGCTGTTTACTGTTCATTAGAATGTGCACTATTTTTTTCGATATTATTAGCGATCCTCTTTGGACAGATGTCGTAGTGGTCACATCCGCTCTTGAAGCTGTTCCAGCTGCAGAAAGATACTCAGCACGCGGCGACGTGCGCGATCGAAAGCGTCACTGTGATCGGCCTTCCACGATTGGGCCAGAGCTGAATATGACGGCAGCAAAGGATTTCTCTTCTACGGAAATAAGAGGAATGGAAGAATTTCAATTTTGGCGGTGTTCTCAGCGTTGGTTTCAGACATGCGCGCCGGCAGGCGGGTGCAAAAGGGGCAGTTGCCATCCCCAAGCCAAACTGCCCCCCCCCCCCCCCCCCCCTTCTTTCCCGAGCAAGCGGTGTGACGGTAGGTTCGCTGACAATCGCAAAAACAATTTCTTAACTTCCCTTCGGGCCGTTTCATTCTTGCGTACTCTTGCATCAGCATCCACTTGTCCGTCGAAATATTCCCTCAATATCGTCGTGTGCGGCGTGTGCCCGGGGCCGAGCGGACATCACTAGGGAGGTTGGGAAACGTCGCGCCAATGGAAAAGGGAAATAACGATAAGTATCTTCACGGGGCGAATGTCAAACGCACCCCGTTTTCGGAACTTCGCTGGCCTAGCTCTACTTGACAACTCCGCGCTCCGTGTGCTGAGGACGCGGGGGTTCAAGTTCCTTCTGCGAAAACCGTGCCGAGTGCCGCATAGCTGACGCACCAAAGGACTGGCAGTTTTGGCCTCGAGGACGGGGCACTCTATAGCCTCGGTAATAATAAACCACGTGTTATGGAGACTACCCACTGAAGAGCAGGCCATGAGCGGCAGTGAACATGACCATCTGTGGAGGTTGGGAGGAGGGGGCAAGTCGTCAACGGAACTGACCCTCGAGCCATAATTCACTGTCTCACCGTTTGACACCAGGGAAACGCGCGTCAGAGACCGCCCAGTCCACACTCGCAACCGTACGTTTGTTGTTAGGGAGTTTTTGAAGATCGTTTCCGTCGTCGCGCAACACTCTGCGCAACCCGCTACGATACCCTCTACAGTCAAGGCTATCGGCGCGCAGCCGCAGAAGCGGCTTCTTCGTTGCGGAGGGCTTAGCGGTACTTAGCGGAGGGGGAAACGCGGTCTACGCAGTTTGTAGCGAGCGTCACTCTTTTGCCGGCTCTGGATTTCTCCATCGGTGTCTTGCCGGGCAAACGACTCGGGGTCGGAAAATTCAGCTTGATGTAGGATTCACCCTCGACCCATCTGTTACAAATACGACTAGTCGCTTTTTTTTTTTTTTTTTAAATTAAGGATAGATATTTTCAGGTAAAACTAGAGTTTGAACACGAAATCGCGAAAGATATATGAATGTGCTACACTAAAAAAAAAAAAAGAAAAAGACGTGGACGGGAAGGAATACACAACGTTTCGGGCGGACGCCCTTCAAGGACCAGATAAATACAGACCCGCATAGAGACAGCAGACAGCACTCTCAAATCATTTTTTAAACTCTGTTATAAAACAGACAGAGCCCCAATCATTTATCTAAATTATCTAACTAGTTTTAAGTTGAGGTGACGAAGGAGAAACCTATCGAAGAAAAATATATAAATAAATAGCAACATTAATTATCAAAAACCTCACCCAAAACGTTAAGTGATGTCAGGTAAAGCCTGTATTAAATTTTAGCTCTAATCAATCCTGTTGCAGCAGGTAGGCGTTGATCTGTGTTTATACCCGGAAATAAAATATAATTGGGGACCTGCATTTGTGGACTTTGTATTTGGGGTGTTGGTATTTCTCAGTTTGGTTCTCTTTTTATAAATCTAGAGCTTCTATGACTTCGCGTTATCGAAAGTGAAATGATATGTTTTAACTGTTCACTGGGGAAACTCAAATGTCGTAGAGGAAGTGTAGTTCGTCGATAGGATCTTTGAACTGTATTTTATTCGAAGACTCGAAACATTGTATACAAGCTTGTTTGCCTTCTTGCATATCTCCTCGTGTTCTGAACGTATATGGATGAGCATTCGAGGATATATCTGCAGTTCTTATTTTGTTGCCGTGTTGCAGAATCTGATAAATAATAAATGGCCGGTGGTTCCTTCGTCAGCGATAACCAGTTGGTCCTGATATGTTCATCATTCACGAGAGTTTTGCGTCCGGGCTGCGGGAATTAAATTGAGAGTTGTCACAGTATTTGCGGGGGGAGGGGGGGGGGGGGGGCATTTTACATAAGCGATTAGAACTGCGAACTTAAGAATGTTTATGCCGACATTTGTTTTAAAATTTTATACGTATAATATGCTTTAAAATTGTCGCGGGAATGGATTGGTTTGGACGCATTAATATGCACATTTTTGTTTATTTTGGCGAACACATTTCCGTAGATTGCAGGAATATTTTTTTACCTTGTAACACTGCCCCCATGCCCCCCCCCCCCCCCCCCCAATAAAAAAAAAAAGGACAGGTGCAAAAGTTTTGCCCCCGAAAAGAAAAAATCCTGCCGACGACCATGGTTTCAGAGCGCGATGATTTCAAGCTTCCACAATGCTACTTACAAACACCATCGAACTTGTTCGCAAGATAATGACGTCCCTAGAGGGAACATAGGAGGGCGCCACCAAGACATCTCGCCGCTAATAAAGAGTTCCGAGCATAAGTGAGAATGCTTCACGTTACACCAGTTCTCTCGGCACACAGCTCGCGCAAAAGCCCCTTGACGTGACTGTTTTTTTGTGTTTTTTTTTTTTTTTTTTGACGAAAACAAGGGTAAAAAATAATTTTTTTCCGGCACTGTTCCTATAGTCTACTGCGGATCACAGATTGCTGCCCATTGCAAGGAAACTTTTAACCTTAAAAAAATTATCTGGATCGTTGGCATCCGGAAAGCCACTTTGCGGCTGCCCGGGTCGCTCGTCCGCAAGGAGGATAGAAGGGTAGGAGAGCCTTCGATCTAATAAGACCTACCGGTGTGTGTAAGCGTTGTAAGTGAAGATGGGGGGGGGGGGGGGGGGAGAGAGAGAGAGAGAGAGAGAGAGAGAGAGAGAGAGGGCCAATAGTGGATGCGCACCAGGCGCGTTGGTCACTGGCTCCCGGGGGGTTGGGGGTGTGGGGAGAAAAGTTGGGGGGGTCATGTCGGAAGGAGCGCAAGGGGAGCGCGCGCAAGCCTGCAAGGAATCCTTCTACAATCAACCATCCATCTCACACGTGGCATGTCACACGCACCAATTGCCAGAGAGATCTACGGTCACGTTGGCCACAGCATCGTTTAAACTTTTTATGACTAGGCTTCACCCTCCTACGCAGGCAGGATGTTATCGATGCACGATGCACGTTCCTCGTGCATCGACGCACCTTGCGCTACTTTTAAAACATCAAGGGGCTTTAGGTAGATCCCGTATACTTGTGTTACTAAGCGCCCGTCGTACGCAATCATAGAAATTTCGCGGAAGGGGTCCTCGATATCTGACATTTGCCATTAGTTATGAGCTTTGTTTCTTTTCTTTAGAAGCCGACCCTTTTCTTTTTACCTAGCGTTATAAACGATGCAAAAAGGTTTTCCTAGGGTGCCTCAATGTCCTTCTGTTTAGGGTGATGCCACCCTTTGTAGTACCCGATGCCGACAGCACGCGCTCACGGGGAAAATACAAAGAAATCGACGAAAACAAAATGTCGCCATAGCACAGTCAGCGCCGCAAACGCGTGCAGGGACACGCTCTTTCACGCGCTTCTGAACAAAAAAGAAAAATAAACTTGTGGTATAAAATGGCGAGATGCCACCACCCTAATAAAAACGATTTTCTATCTATCTATCTACCCTAAGCAAAGCGCACATGAAGGCACCCTAGGTTTTCCCTTCCTGCGTTTGTTCGCACTCCACTTTCAGGAGGCACTTTGAAATGGGTCTCTACCGTTTCGTCGAAACTCGTTTCGTGGACTTACGTTTCATGGACAAATTTTCATGGACGCACGTTTCGTCGCGTTTCATCGACACTCGTTACGCGAGTTGGACGCGGTAGGGACATTTCGTCACGCGTACAACCAACCTTCCGTTTTTGCTTCCTCTTTTTCGTTTACTTCATCATTATTATAGCAGGCAGGGCTATTACCATTTTAGATTCTACTGTGTCCTCCCCAGCATTGCCCTTTGTGGAGGCTCGACAACGCCCGTTTGAGTGGCTTGGTATCTTGGTACGGTGTTCTAGAGAGTTGTAGTGGCAAGAGCGGCGGCCGCTGCGTGAAGATTTTGCGCGTAGACGACACCGTAGCGCTGCTGTTCTGAGCCCTAGGCACGTGCCCCCGTCAGCCTCGTCGTCGGCGCTGCTCGGCGTGTCCTACTGTGGTTCGGCTGGAGCCTTTCGCTACGCAGAACAATTGCTAATGTAAAAAATTGTAGGCTTTCCATTGGACTAATGCCTCTAGAGTATGTGCTATCCTCTACTTTCATTATTCGCGTGTTTTTGATGGAGGTCATTTGATTAATATCGACTCCCCCCCCCCCCCCCCCCCCCCCTTCCCTGTGTAAGGTGCAAGGCCGAACGCGTTTAGTTATTTATTTATTATTTATTTACACATACTGCGACCTCTGTGAGGTCATCGCAGGAGTGAAATACAGAAACAAATTAACATTCAAATACAACATGCCCTTGAACATAACAAAAATGAAAACGATGCCGTCATGCGTTACTGAAAAGAATAGTCAGAACCGCGCTAATAAAATCACCATAGGGAAGAGTACGTATTTTCCCATCAAGATTATTCCAAATTTCAATACTATGTCGAAAAAAAGAATATTTAAAGCAGTTAGTATGAGACTGAAAAGGAACAATATTTAATGAATGAGATCGTCTGGTGCGTGTACTAATAGAGAATGAAATATATTTACTTTGCTCTATTCCACAGTCCTCATTAACAATTTTGTGCAACATTTTAATTCTATCAACTGTTCGCCTTCTAGACAAAGGCTCCAGCCCCAGAGATGAAACAGCCGAGGAGGGCGAAAAATTACGGTCATACCTATTCAAAATAAACCTTACAGCCTTGGCCTGGATAGATTCAATGAGATTAATGTCCTTCTTAAAAAAAAGGATCCCAAACAACAGATCCATACTCCAAGATGGGCCTAACAAGGGTCTTACAAGCACAGAGTTTAACCTCTTCAGTAGAGCATTTAAGAGTACGTTTAACATAACCCAATTTTTTAAGGGCGCGAGAACAAATAAAGTCGACGTGCTTGTCCCATTTGAGGTTGGACGTGAAGAAAACACCTAAATATTTGAACTCCGTAACTTCATTTAAAATGACATCATCGATGCCATAGCTATAAACTAAAGGGGATCTCTTATTCGTAAATCTCATAAATACAGTCTTATCAAAGGTAATATCCATTTGCCATTTCTTGCTCCAATTAAAAAAAAACGAATGAAGGATTCGTTAAGTAACAGTTGATCATTAGGAGACGAAATTTTATTGTACAGAATGCAGTCATCTGCATAAATACGAATTGTTACGGGTATGTTTTCTACGACATTATTTATATATAAAATAAATAAAAGACGCCCTAACACCGAACCCTGAGGTACACCGGCTAACCGAAGCTTCCGAAGAGAAGGCATTCGCAAATGAAAGAAACTGGGACCTGCAATTCAAATAATCTGAAATCCAGTCAAGCAGAAGGGAGTTTTTAAGAATGACTTAACTTTAAAAGAAGCTTGGGGTGGGAGACTTTATCAAACGCCTTCGAATAGTCAATAAAAATAGCGTCAACTCGCCCTCTTTTATCTAATGATGAAGCAATGTCATGAGTAAATTCCAAAAGCTGCGTAGTGGTTGAGAAAAGACGACGAAAACCGTGTTGGTGAGGACAGAGTAAAGAATTATTCTCAAGATAATTGGAGATATGCTTACACACTATGTGTTCGAGGAGTTTGCTGCAAGAGGATGTAAGAGAAATTGGTCTATAATTCAGAAGACTCTGCTTATCACCGGATTTGAAAATGGGAACTATTCTTGCTGATTTCCAAAGTCGAGGAACTATTCCGGATGAAAGAGACTTTTGGAAAATTATAGTTAAATATCTCGATGTCCAGACGGAGTAACGATGCAGAATAGAATTTGGAATATCATCCGGGCCTAAACTCTTTTTACAGTCGAGGTTCAGGAGCAAATTAAGTACACCAGAGTCATTAACCTGAATGTCTGTTAACGGTGGACATGATATAGTGGAACAAAAACTAGGTTCGCAGCCGTTATCCAGAGTATAAACAGACGTAAAATATTCATTAAAGCTATTCGAAATATCAGAAGGGTCATTAACACATTTATCCTGAATAATGAAATTACGGGGTGCTTCATCTCTGGGTAGGATGGACCTCCAAAACCTTGCTGGATTTGACTTCATAAATGAGTCCGTGTTACATTAAAATAAACCTCCTTTGCGGCAGCCATCTTTTCTTCAAGAGTTTTCCTCAAACATTCAAAACGATCTACGTCCACTGGGTTAACACTATGCTTTAGTTTCCTATTCCTCTTAACGCGGCGTGATAATTGTAACACTTCCCTAGTTAATCAAGGATGTGTCAGATTCTTTTTTTTTTTTTTTAATTTTGACTGGAACAAACTTCGAAATGCAGTCACTGACGAACTTGCAGAATTTGCTGAGTAACATATCAACATCACAGTCATTACTTAGGGCAACAAATTCATCAAAAAAAAAAATTAAGGAAATCAAGAATGGACACGTCACCTGCCCAGAAAAGTCTAGAAAGGAGACAATTTCGGGATTGACATGCACTACACGAATATTAAGCGTCACAAAAACAGCACTGTGATCTGATAGACCCCTTACTACAGAACACTCAAAACCAGACAAAGTAATACTTTGACTAAGGAAAACGAGATCAAGAATTGAATTATCCCTAGTACACTGATGTACCACTTGATCGAGATCAAACGACATAGCGATATCAACAAGAGCATTACACAGCTGTTTATCACGGCTGCCCACTGTTAACGTACTCCAATTTATGTCAGGCAAGTTAAAATTTCCCGTAAGGATGAGTTTGTAGTTTCTAAGGTTATGTTTCAATATGTAATCATGGATATCAAAAAGCACTTGAGCGGAAGAACCGGGAGCTCTGTAAATCGCTCCGATAACAAGGACAAACGTATCGACATGCACCTTGCACCACAGTGACTCTGTATTTGCTAAGGAAGGAAGTACAGTAAAGCGGACACCAGACCTAAAAAATAATGCTACCCCACCACCCCTTCCAGACGACCTATCACAACGTACCACATCATAATTAGGGGGAGTAAATTCACAGTCAAGTATATATAGTCGTGCAACCAGGTTTCAGTAACACATATGACATGGGGGCAAAAAGAAGCAGCAATGCAAACAAATTCAGTTGACTTCGGGAAAAGGCTTCTGGCATTAAGATTTAACAAGGAAAACAGCTTATTCTGCGCATGTCATTCAGCAGGCGTAGAAGCAACTAGAGCAGAAGATTTCACAATGCAATTATTTGACGCGTCCCATTTGTACCGAACATTATTTACAAGCGCATAGTCATGACGTAAAAAAACGTTTGAACCTTTCCGTCTGAACTCGGCCGTACCATGCCAAAGCTGCCTACGAATGTTACGTACGCGCGGAGAGAAGTCCTCGTTAATGAACAAACGGGTACCCTTCAGTTTTCGTGCGTTTTTAAGAATTAAAATTTTGTCACGGTGGTCAACCACCCGTAAGAAAATGGGCCTAATTTTACCCTCAACATTAGAACCAAGACGGCGACAGCGTTCAAAGCCGTCACAGGTAACCGAAAGCTTGGAAGACAAAAGATTAGTGACACAGTTAAGTAGAGACGTGAGCGATTCATTATCATCTTCCTCTAACCCATACAAAATCAGATTGTTCCTACGAGATTGATTTTCCAGGTCTTCGTTCTTATTTGTCAGCTGAGCAATGTCACCCTCAAGAGCAACAATTCTATCTTCAAGACACCGCAACTTGTTATCAAGACCCGGTAGTTGTGATACATTGAAATCAATAACAGTAAGGCGTGCCTCGAAACCATCAAGTTTAGTCTGCAGAGATGCCTGATTACATTTTATTTGATTAATGTCGGCAGCAATTTTTGCTTGCCCTTTCAGGATTTGTTTGAGAAGAGCCTGAGTATCTTCATCAGGGCTGGGGTTCATCTCAAAATCGCCGCTACGAATGAGCAGGGTTAAACAAACTCGAAGCCAATCTAACAAGGAAGAACAAGGTGTAACAATACGCAGTGGGCAAGGTAGCAGCAACAAAAATCGGTTGTCGGACCTAAGAGAATAAGGTTCACAATTAAACCCTACCTGCAGGGCAAAGAAGAAGAAACTTAATGGCCTGTTCATCATGCTGCCACCAAGCCCACTGAAGACAAACTGCCGCAGCGGTGGTCTTGAAGCATCGGTGCCGGAAGTTGGTGTCGTCAGTGTCGTTTCGAAGGTTCCAATGAGATGATCGGGTGAAGGCACGTGGTCACAGCGATCAGCCCATGGCGAACAATCGAGTGACGCGGCACGAGGATTCTGCGGTGTCAGCGTGAATCTCGGGGAAAGTAAACTGCATGCAAGCTGCAACGCCACTGGACTCAGCAAATACTGACGACTGGACGATTTGCAGGGCAAAGGAGAAACTCAGTGGCCTGTTCATCATGCTGCCACCAAGCCCACTGGGAACGGCCAAGGTGCCACTGCAACTGGCAAACATATAGCAAATTGTTTTTTTTTTTTTTTTTTTTTGTGGAAGGCAGTCTATGAAGAAAAAATACCTTGATTGGGATTACATGAAGCATTAAAATACAATATGAACACAAACTTCAACAACCCCTAATACGAAAAAAACCCAATTATTCTCAACTCACTGCTTATGACTTCTTTCTCAAAAGTAGTAATACACTTCATCGACATACATAGCAAGCACATGACAGATATCCAGACACGTACTACGCAAAAAGACTACAAAATAGTCATAATATACATATTGCGGCCTCGAAGCCTAACCTCTTCGCCATTGACGATGTGCACATAGTACCGAAGGATAAGGCGCGGTTCAAAATGTCTCTCGCACACCGCTGATGTCTCGGCGAGGCGTTTATCTTCTCGATTAGGTGTTTTTTTTCCCACTATAGTCTGCGCGACTTCTCCTCTGGCGTACGAAACAGCGACGGCTTACGATCGCTGGTGCTCCGGCTACTCTTGTTGACCGGGTAGCCTGACTTGCATCTCGACGCGAAGCAGTGTGTGTGTCCGTCTTCTTCCTTGCATTTACGACCGAGACGGCAACGGAACGGTGAAGACTCCCCACAACTACACCACGAAGAAAAGTGCTACGGTGCTACGTTCGGTAGAAGCGTACCGCCTCAGCTTCGTCTTCTTCTTTGCTCATCGCACATCTGCCATCTGCCACAAATTCTCCTATGGCTCGGAACTCCAGCGCCACTCGTGGCCATCTACGTTGACCGTCTTCACGCGGCCCATTGTAAGCCGGCGCCGCTCTTGCCACTACATCCTCTAGAACACTGTAATCTCGGTAAGACAAGAGATCAGCAATGTGCTTCACATACGTCCTACATGCATAGTCTCAAAACCATTCTCTAGATGGCTATGAAATCTCGCAGTTCTTGAAGCCCCTCTATCCTGGGAAACGTGGCGCCATTCATTGTTGTAGAAATGCTCGAGGCACGTGCATGTCGCGCGCCACTTCTTGGGAAATTCATGGCGTCCGAAATCTAGCTCAATGCTGCGCTGCGCCGCCATGATCTTCGGGCTGCACGTTGCCCGTGCCTCGTGCATCGACGCGCTCTAAAAAAAAAAAAAAAGGGGGGTATCACCTTACACCCTTTTGTCCCATATTAGCGGCGAGATGTTTCGGTGGCGCCCTCGTTCGGTTACCTTTCGTGACGTCATTACCTTGTGAACAACAAGTTCGATGGTGTTTGTAATGGGCATGGTGGAAGCCTGAAATCATAGCGCTCTCAAAGCAACGCTGCCAACACCGTCAAAATTGAAGTTTTTACATTCCTCTTATTTCCGTCGATGAGACATTCTTTGCTGACGTCATAGTCAGCATTCGGCCAATTGTGATGGGCCGACCACAGCGACGCTTTCGTTCGCTTTCGTCGCCAATAATACACCCCAAAACTTCATTTCGACGTACAGCGCCGTATAGTCGAACAGACGGCCCCAAATTTTACGAGGGGCTTGATAACGGTGCGATATAACTTTTTAAATAGCTAAAGTACGTATCAAAGACCACATAAAGAAAACACTGAGTTTTTGCAGTAGGGCCAAGAAAACCCCGATTATTTTTTTTGTAGTCAGTAACACGTACATTACCTATTTTAATAACTGGTACCACACGGCTATCAAGCCCCTCGTAAAATGTGGGGCCGTCTGTTCGACTATAGGGCTCTGTACGTCGAATTAAGGTTTTTGGGTGTATTATATGGGACAATACACCCTTTTACACCTTTCTTTCTTTCTTTTTTTTTTTTTTTTTAGAGTGCGCACCTTGCGCTACTTTTGAAACATGAAGGGGCTTTAGCAGTTCTCCGGCAAAGCCGTTGAGCAAAGCCAATCTCGGCCGCAGGCGTGTAAGCGACGCGGCACGTGCCGCGCGCCGTTTGCTTTTTATACTTTCCGTGGCTATGAAGCCAATGCATAGTCCCATATAATAAAGAGGCTATGGCCAAAGCTTTTGGGGTCCGTGCACACGCGCAGCTTGAGGGCGGCTCAAACCTCCGCTGGAGCAAGGGGTCCCTGCTCGGATAGCTGCCGTTGCTCGCTGCATCGGTTTTGAAAGTGAAAAAGAGGCGCGCGGCGTTGAGGCATTGCGCGTTGTCACGGCATCACTATACGTCGTCCCATCGTCTTAGACAAGCCTGTGAACAACTTCGTTTTCTTCAGCAGTACGTCATCACACTCAAATGCCACCAATTCACTAATTGGGCCCGAGCCCGACGCTGAGAGTCGGTCGTCGCGTTGACTGGATTACTGTCTGGATACGACTTTCAGCCGAACGTTGACGCTGCTCTCGTGTCCGATTTGTGCCTGCGCTAGATCCACTGTGATGACATCAAAATTCTAATGCGGAGGCCTTGATTATTTAAGGTGGGTTTATTCAGACCCGTTCTCTAGACGGCAAGAACTTCTTGCAGTTATCCGGCAAAACCAACGTTACAAAAACACTCAGTTGGGAAACTCTCCCTTAAAACCCGGACCGCTCGCGTCCACCGAGACCAAACTAAATACGATAACAGCGCCCCCCCCCCCCCCCCTTCCCCCATTTTAGCGACGAGTCAAAACATAAAAGTTGATTTATATAGACGCTTTCAGACGGCTATGCATGGGCGCCGCCATAACCGACCTTCAGTTTTTGTTCCCTCTTATTCCGTTCGCTTCACTGCATCATTACCACAGCAGGACAGGTTATTGCCGTTTTAACTATTGCCGCGTCTTTATCCCCAGCATAGGCCCTTGTGGAGACTCGTCCACGCCCGCTTCAGTAACTCGGCATCTCGGCAAGACAGGAGGTCGGCTATGGCGGCTCAATCTGGCGCGCGCTGAAAGTGTCTAAGCGACTGCGAACTGCGAGATGGCGTCACCGTCCCTTGCACGACTCGACCTGAACCAATACGTGCAGCCTTGCAGTTCCCGGAGTGGCCGCTGCGGGAGAAACGGCGGCGTTGCGATCACCTTTAGTTCGGTTCTCGAGTAGGAATCGGAGCCACTTTTTCAAAGCAGGCTTTATGGCAGTTTCCCAACTGAGCTGTTCTAGTAACGTTGAGCAAAACTGATCACGCCCGCGCCCGGCGTCAAGCTTCGACACGGCCGTGCACCATTTGCTTGGCACTGGCTATGAAGCCAACGCTACAGCACCCGTGCAGTCGCGTAGCTTTGAGCGCCGCTAAAAGCTCTACACGCGCGCTCTTCACTTCTTCACAAATGCCCCGTGCCTCAGCACGCTCGCTCACGTTACACGCGAACAATAAATCTAAAATAAATAAGAATTAAAAAAAAACTGAAAGCAAACCATTGTTAGCGTTTTGATAAACTTCTAAACGTAAGGCGCTTTTTTACGCTTTATTGGCATTGGTGAGCAGATGCTGAAAGATGCTTATAGACCCTCTTTCACAATTGGACGCCTCCATCTTGAAATATCGTCACTTCCAGTATGGGCGAAAACATTGTTTTTCCGTCGCCACGCCAACAGAATACGTTTAGGATATAAGCATAACCGTCACACATTCTCGTTTTGTCTTCCCTTTATTTTTTACTATTTGCAGGTTGAAATGCTCTATTTTTTTACAGCGAAGCTGTATACCTCTACCAGCCAAGGAAATTTTCGTGTCGTTGGCGTTGTAAGCAAAAAACTCCCGGCGAACAATTGAAGGCAAAACAGCATATCTCCTTTGAAATCAGGCATACAGCATACAGCTCAGTATCCGTTTCAATAAAGAAAACCACAAAACAAGCATCAAAACCACACGACGGATGATAAGGCGCGTGTGAGCAATAGGAACACCGTCCCACGCGTTCCGGTAAAGATTAGGTTTGCAGCTGCTTCGAAAGGGGTTGACGTCATTCGAAGCCCTCGTGTGAAGTGCAAACCGCGTAATGGATGATAACGGCGCCTGCTAACGATGCGAAGCACGTTCCTTCTCCCCGCGTGTGTTTTCGTGTCAGCGTTCTCACGAAAAAAAAAAAAGACTTCAGAAGGTTGAAGCGAAAAGTACAAAAACCACGCATACAACATACAGCACAACATTCGTTTCAATACGGAATAAGGACAAAACAAGCATCCTAACCATATAATGAATGATAAGGAGCTGCTGAAAACAATGCGAAGCACGTAGCGCTCACCGCATACGTTCCCGATGAAGATTACTGTTGCCCAAGCTGCCGCGGCGACGGCAGCTTGCGACGTGGGGAGTGGCATCACTAGCCTTTCATATATATATATAAAAGAACCCGCCTGTACCCCGTCTCACCGTACGTCCGGACGCAGCGGATGCTACGAGCTATCTTAGCCAACCCCGTTCTGTGGACGTGGCCCGTGATACGCTTTCCGCGCGTCGCTGTGCCCCCTCACTAAGGTCACGTGACACTCACACGGCTTCAGATTGGCGTGAAAGTAATTGTTAACGTAACGAGTAAAATAATACGTTACTTTTAAGGAAAGTAATTTGTAACGGTAATCCAATGGCTCGTAAGATCCGCTGCGCTTAAACGTAAGATGAAATGGAGTATATACCTTAGAGAGGGGGCACAGCGGCGCGCGGAAAGCATATCGCGGGCCACGTCCACAGAACGCGTCCGGACGTAAGGTGAAACGGGGTATAGGCGGGTTCTTTTATATATGAAAGGCTAGTGACGTCACCCCCCCGTCGCAAGCTGCCGTCGCCGCGGCAGCTTGGGCAGCAATAATCTTCACCGGGAACGTATGCGGCGAGCGCTATACCGTGCTTCGCATTGTTTTCAGGAGCTCCTTATCATTCCTTATATGGTTAGGATGTTTGTTTTGGGCTTATTTTTTATTGAAACGAATGTTGCGCTGCATGTTGTATGCGTGGTGCTTGTACTTTTCGCTTCAATCTTCTGAAGTCTTTTTTTTCGTGAGAACGCCGACACGAAACCACACGCGGGAAGAAGGAACGTGCTTCGCATTGTTCGCAGGCGCCATTATCATCCATTATGCGATTTGCACTTCACACGAGAGCTTCGAATGACGTCAACCCCTTTCGAAGCAGCTGCAAACCTAATCTTTACCGGAACGCGTGGGAGGGTGTTGCTATTGTTCACAGTGCACACGCGCCTTATCAACTATCATGTGGTTTTGATGCTTGTTTTGTGTTTTTTTTTTATTCTTTATCTTTATTGAAACGAATACTGAGCTGTATGTTGGATGCCTGATTTCAAAGGAGATATGTTGTTTCGCCTTAAATTGTTGGTCGGCAGTTTTTTTTTGCTTACAGCGCCAACGACACAAACATTTCCTTGGCTGGTAGAGGTATACAGCTTCGCTGTAAAAACGCGAAATCACATTCAAGGGCGGCCGATTTCACTATTAAAAATCCAATCAAAGATTGTGCCACGCCTCTCTTTCTGCGCCGTGGCGCAGGACACCAGGGTGCGCCACCGGACGCGAAGGCAGCAGGGGAGAGCACGCGACAGCCAATCACGAGTGACGGCTTCCCGACGGACTGATTTTTCGAAGCCGCGCGAATTCGAAAATTTTAGTCCGCCGGGAAGCCGTCACCCGTGATTGGCTGTCGCGAGCTCTCTCCTGCTGCCTTCCCGTCCGGTGGCGCACCCTGGTGTTCTGCGCCACGGCGCAGAAAGAGGGACGTGCACGATCTTTGATTGGATGTTAATAATAAATCGGCCACCCTTGAATGTGATTTCGGGGTTTTTAAGATGCTTAGAGCCCATAGACTGAGTTATGACGGTAAATAGTTGAGGCCCCTTTAAGGGGCCTCAACTACATAACGGGGGAAGCTGGTGGGGTAATACAGAACATTTTGACACAAAGATAGAAAAAAAATAGAGAATCAATAGTGGCAGTAATGCATTTACTTGTTAAAATTTATTGGATATGTGGAGTCACTGATTGGCGAAATGTGGATGGGTCAGTAATAGGGATGATTTCTCAGGAAGAGAGTTCCAGATGGTTATAGCATCAGGAAAGAATAAAGGCTAGCGTTTTGCCTGTTATGCGTTTGATGCAACTGCTATGATTGAGGCGTGACGAGATTCTGTCAAGAGGTGAAATGAGGGAGTGAGATAAGTTGGCGCTGGTGTGGTAAAATTTATGTAAGAGACATAATCGAGAAATTATTCTGCGGTCAGAGAGCAGCGGAAGCTCGAGGATAAGTTTAACCTGTGTTATACCCCATTCACACGGTCAAAATAAAGGTACCTTTAACATAGGTCCCTTTGCTATCGGCAAATCAGCCCGTGCTCTTGGGTCGCGAGCACACGCCACGCGCGGAAGATCGTTAATTGATTGGCCACAGAGAATAAAGGTCCCTTAGCTAAAGGGGTTGGTTCCCGTTTCGACCCATTCCCAATACAACTTTCCCGTTTGTACCTTCCCGTTTCGACCCGGCTCAAAAAGACCTTCTCGTTTCATCCTTTCCCATTTCGCCCTATCCCGAAACAACCTTCCCGCTTCGGCCATCGTTCGTTATAAGTTGGGTCGTTTCGTTTGTATTGTTCGTTAACAGTTGATTAGGTTCAAGTGTCCAGTATCTGTTCCCCTTGCTCACATCACTTCTCCCTCTCCCGAAACAACCTCGGAGGCATGGCACCATAAGATAAACTCTGTGTCAGGGAGGGCTCACCCGAGCATTTACAGCTTCATCGACCTGATCAAACGGGATGAGGCCTTGACAAGGATATCGCTGCAGCAGCTTGCAAATGGTGGTGCCGTGCGGGCCAGGTGACCGCCGCGAACTATCACAATTGGAGTGTCGCCTTTCTGGTGGCGCGATTTTCCTGCTCGACTTCCTCAACCAAGGCGATAGCATATTGTGGTTTATGATTTTTTCCTGTGTACGCGACGGTTCTGTGTTTGAACTCGTAAGAAAATGAAGTCGCAATCATATGCCAGTCAGCCTGTCGGATTTATCACTTTTCAAAATATCCCGTTCACTATAAGGAAGTTTTAGAATAACGTATGCAAGCGCTTTGGGTAACCTAAAAATAGCGTCGCGATATAAAAACTTAGGCAACGCTACTTTTTGCTTACTCAAAGTGCTTGCCTGCGTTAATCTAATTAGGGAGTTTTTGTAGACCGCGTTTCCCCTTTCGCTAAGCCCTCCGCAACGAAGAAGCCGCTACTGCGCCTGCGCGCCGATGGCCTTGACTGTAGAGTTCTGGCTATCGTAGCGGGTTGCGGAGAGCGTCGCGTGACGGCGAAAACGGTTTACGAAAGCTCCCTGTTAGTGTACAGAGCGCGAAACCGTTAGCGCGAACAAGCGATTGTTGGTTTTAGCTGTTTGACTAAAAAAAATCAAGACTGCCATCAATATTATTAGTGTGTTTGAAAGAGCTCATCTAGGCCACTAACCTAAGCGGTAAAATTTGGTACCTTCTAATACCATTTTGAAGTAAAATTCAAGAAATCGCTAACATCGTGTTCGTGGTAACGTTGTCGCGCAGTGTACATAGTCCATTTCGTAGTTACACATTTTGGGGACCATCTTGAAAGAAACATTTTAAGTGGTTCAAGCAGAAATATATTTCGTTGAAGCTTGTCTGAAAGTATTGCATATTCTAAGAATACTTTTACAATCAAAAATATTTCACAACATAACTGAATAACTCGCCTACACCTCTGAATTAATTGTATTAACATGATTTCGGGACGTATTCTTAAGCAGAAAAACTGCGCAAACCAGGCTTATAACGATGGACGCTTTTCGCGAAGAGGTTGATGTTTTGTTGGCGCCCTCCTGTGGTTCCCCCTTGTGACGTCATTACCTTGCAAACAACAAGTTCGATGGTGTTTGTTATTAGCATGGTGGAAGCTTGAAATCATTGCGCTCTCAAAGGAACACTGCCAACACCGTCAAAATTAAAGTTCTTTCATTCCTCTTATTTCCGTCGATGATAAATCCCCTTTCCGACGTCATAGTCAGCGTTCGGCCAATCGTGGAAGGCCGACCACAGCGACGCTTTCGGTCGCGCACGGGGCTAATACCAACGGTTTCAAACGGGACGAATTCAAGCGTAAAAGATGTCTTGGCTACGGGTTCAAGTATGAAGGGCGTTTCGGGAACGGGTTGAAACGGGACAGGTTCAAACGGGAAGGTCGTTTCGGGAATGGGTCGAAACGGGACGGGTTCAAACGGGAAGGTCGTTTCGGGAATGGGTCAAAACGGGACGGGTTCAAACGGGAATGGGTTGTTTCGGGCTACACCCGCTAAAGGTGCCTTTACGGTCGTGTGAATGGGGTATTACACTGGTGTCTCGGGAGTATGCTGATGTAGAGTTCCTGTATAGGCTCCCTGCAGGAGCCAGAGTTGCGCGTTCATCCCCTCAGCGCCGGCTTTCCTGCACGGCATTCGGAGTCTGCTCCTCACGTGACTGAATTCGGCGAATAGCGGCGCCGCTCGTTCAAGGCGCGCGCCGCTCTCAAAAGTAGGGGAACGTACGCCGGGGCGCGCGCAACATACTTTACTGCTCGGCATTTGAGTTTGCTCCTCACGTGATCGGATCTCGGCGAATAGCGGCGCGGCGGCACGTGGAAAACAGACGCGCAACTCTAGCTCCCTGAACTGTATGCTGATGAAATGAACCGGGCTGCACGAATTTGAATTCCTTCCAGACTGTCGCCGAGGTAAGCTTGGGAAGGATGCCAGATGGACGAGGCATACTCGAGCTTGGGGCGGGCGAATATAGAGTACGCCAGCTGCTTTAGGTTAGAAGGTGCTGATTTTAGATTCCGCTTTGAGTAGCCGAGGGTCCGTGAAGTATCAGCAGTGATGGTGTCGATTTGCGGAATCCAAGAAAGTGTGGAAGCCAGACGGATGAGGTACTTGTATGAGGGAGTAGTGCCAACTGAAACGCCATGAAGTGAGTATGAGTAAGAGAGAGTAGATATTTTCCGCGTGAATGAATTGCACTTCTCGCAGTTAAGAGGCATAAGCCATGGAGGGTGATATGATCTGAGCAGTTTGCGACTGAATGGTAAACAACGCAATCGTCTGCGAACAGCCTAATATTCGAGTCAATGTTATGCGGAAGAACATTTGTGTTAATGAGAAATAGGAGTGCGAGAGTCCTGCTCCCTGGGGAACGCCTTATGTTACGTTAGCAAGGGGTGATTGATGATTGTTAGCAATGGTAAACTGAACTCGCGACGTAAGAAAATCCCGAATCCAATAAATTATAATTTTATCAATCCCGAGCGTTGAAAGTTTAGAGAAGAGGCGATTATGAGGAACTCGGTCGAATGCCTTAGAGAAGTCTAGGAATATGGCGTCTGTTTGATAATTGTTATTCATGTTAATGTCTACGTCATGAATGAATTCAGCAAGCTCGGTTTCGCAAGAACGATTTTTTAGGGAACTATGTTGGTGAGAGTAGAAAAAGTTGATAGAGTGCAAGTGATTGACTGTGTTGGTGCTGAGTATATGCTCCAAAAGTTTTGATGGGACGCTCGTTAAGGGTAAATGACGATAATTGGATGTAAGTGACAGGTTGCCATTTTTATGGACTGGTACTATCTTTCCAAGTTTCCAATCTTTTGGAGAGCGGCCACAGGAGAGGGATTGCGAGAAGATTAATGAAAGATATGAACTTGTGATTACATCGATGTTCTTGAGGATTTTGGAGTTCATATTCTCCGACCCGCTGACGATGAAAGCTCCAGTTTGTTAATTAGAGTAGTTATTCCATGGGGTGATATCGTTACAGGCGGCATGATGTGGTTAGATACCGGAAGAGGAGAGGGCAAATTGTCAAGATCTTCAGTCGTGAACACAGAAACAAAGCAGTCGTTTATGGCCATGGCAGATTCACTGTCGATGATTGGTTCGTTATTGCTGCCGGTTAGTTAGAGATCACGATTGACATTTTGGCGATAGAAGTTGCCAAAATCAAGTTGGATTAGAGCGAAGGATAGAGGGCTTGTCATTAGATAGGAATTTTCTCTTGGCACGTTTGATATTTGCGGTATATTCTTTTGAAATGAATTTATAAGCATACCAATCTTGGGTAAGCCCGGTTTGTTTAGCTTTTCGATAGAGGCGTTTCTTTTTGGTCTTTAGCGACTTGAGAGTGTTATTAAACCAGGGGTGGTTTCTGTTCGACGTAACGCAGACAGTCGGGATAAATATGTTAATGAGGTCGTTGAGCTTGGTTCGGAATATATCCTAGTTTTCTTCAATAGTTCTGGAACTAAATTTTCTACTAAAGTCATCGTAATAGGCCTGCAATGCATGGTTAATTGATGTGAAGTGCCATCTCTTATAGTCTTTAATAAACCTTTGTGGCGCTTTTTTGTTAATGGGAAGCGACAATGTTATGTGTAGCATTTGATGATCGCTTAACTCTGGCGAATGAACGATGTTCTGGATATGCTCTGGGGTGGTAGAAAATAAAATATCAAGTGTGTTGTCGAGTTTTTTTGGTTGCACGATGACTTGAGTGAACGTAAAATCGTGAGTTAGATCGAGAAATTTCCTAGATTCATATTCTGCAGATTTGTTTGTGACTGTTAGTGAAGTCCAATTGATATTTGGGAAGTTAGTGTCATCGAAAAGGAAGAATGAAATTTTACGGTGAGTGTTTTTAAGCTCGTACAGCGGGATGCGCAGTTTCAGATTGTTTCCGATTTTCTTCTGCTGAATCATCAATTCTCATGAAGAGCAAGTTTTTCTGCGTAGTCGGTTGCTTGCATCTTCGCTAGAGACCTGAAGGGCTGCGATTTCAGATGTAAGTGCTTGTGTGACCAGGGCTGGTTCAATATTCAGTGGGTCTGCCTCGTTATTTTCTAATGCACTAGTCTAGCCTGGAGCTCTTCTATGGTCTTATCCGCTGCTGACTGCCGCTCTTTTACGGACTTTATTTCCGCGAGTATGTTTGATTGTCCCTGTTCGATACGTTGAACGATAGCAAGAATATTTTCTAATTCAATAGGCCCGGAATTCGCTTCAACATCTCCAAAGAAGAGTAAAATAATTTCTTATAGGAAAACATTGGCCCACATTTCCCGGCATAAGAGCATGCAACTGCGTCATTTCAAGTCGTAGGGACACGACACCGCGTGTAAACAATAATCACAGCTTCTATAGGCATTGGTTAGGTCGAGGTAACTAACCTGTATCAGAAGCAGGGGTGAGATCATCGTGTCGTTCGCGATGTCGTGCCCCATCGGGTAGGCGTGAACTGGATGGTTATATAGGGCGTGCACAGAGTCCTTGTTGCGTTGTGCTGATGATCTAGGTCGCCAACCGCAGTGGTTGACTTGCTCCACTTTGGGCCAAATCCGCGTTGGAGTGGGTGTTTGGCCTGGGTGGTCCGTTCGTAGGTCCGATGTCTTGAACGGCTGGTGGTTGTGGCATGAATCAGCCAGGCCAACGGCGAGTGATAGCACCTGCATCAGAAGCAGGGGTGAGATCATCGTGTCGTTCGCGATGTCGTGCCCTCCACTTTACAAAATCACAACCCAGACTGCAATGAATTTTCGTCGTTTCGAAAAGTGAGCAAAGCACCCGCCGTACGCACGAACGCTGATCGTGCAACGGCCAGGAGCTCTTTGTTTACAAAATGCTGGGCTGTGAACATCGCACTGCTCAGCATGCGATCTTCACAGCTCAGCGCGCACCTGTTCGTCGATTCCAAAAGCGAGCAACTGAGCACACGCCGTACGCACAAGCGCTAAATATGGCACCACGGTCAGAAGCTTTTTTCTACCTCGACCGTGACTCGTGCATAATCTGGCGCTATATTACAGAGTCTCATCTAGAGGCTGAACTTGGTGGAGCAAAGATTAGTAGCAAAAGTCGCTCTGCAAAAACTCTATTACAACACGCTGCCGCGTATTTGTCGGAAACGGAAATTTCATTCGACAAGCAAGCGATGAGCGCCGCCAAAGCCAATGCACATTGTCAAGGTGTCAGTTGCGTGAGCGACTTCATCTGCACACAAATGACGAACTTGCAAACGCTGAAAACCCGAGTACACTACCAAAGCACAACAGCATCAGCAAATAGGGTGTTCACAAAATACGTCTGAATGGTTCGAACGTGGTTCCAACGTCGGAGTCACTCAGAAATCAGAGCCATTTCTTTGACCATATTGCTCGTGCCCCGTGCCGGCCCTTGGCACCTGCCGGTAGTGGCGGACGCCGGGCGAAGAAAATCTAGCTCGCCTAGATCGGCGGCGTACAGCCCATGGCCCAAGCCTACTCCGAGCGCCCGACCTACATGCGCAGCTGCGAGCATGCAACTCGCTTGTTCCGGCAAAATTCGGCGCCGTTTCTCTAATTCCTGCCAGCGTGGCTTCACTGATGACCACAGCCTCCTGTACGGGAGACGAAACATCTGATTAAATTGTTATATTTGTTATGTAGAGTCGGTGTAGTTCGTATCATCATGACGAGCCCCGGAACATTTTTGCGTACATAATAAGACAATACAAAGAAGAAAAAGAACACACAAAAACGCACTACAATTTGTTAATGAGTTGGCAATTTGTTAACTTGCTAATTTGTTAACGAATTGTTAAATGTGTTAACTTACTGTTCGTCACCCGGACTATACTCCGTTTCACGATAACTAGGCGAACTGTGGAGGCTGCGGCCCCCGCGAACCAATAAGAGCGTCGGGGCAAGGCACGCGTGACAGTACTCCATGGTCGAGGTCACGGAGGCCTCGTCACCGCCGCAGCAATAGCGCTGTCCGCGGCAAGTAGTAGTTCTAGGCATCTTTTTTCTTTTAACGGCAATCGAACTCGCACCGCACGATTGCATCTCTATCGACACTTGCTGTGGCTTTTGAACGATGTTTGAACGGCTGCAGCCCTGTAATCGACCGCTACCTCTCAAAACTTCGACCTGGCATTAGCACCCACCACAGATTCGCGGGTAAATTGAGCGTTTGGTTGTGTCATGAACTGTTCCCGAAGTGCTCGCTACTCTATAGCGGACGGCAATGTTGAGGCGGTGGACGTTCATCCGAAGCTGGTTGGTTTCGGAGTAGACGACAGCCGGTTCCCTAGCATTAGGTGCAGTGACACAAACGCTCTCGCGGGGGCCGTAGCCTCTACAGTCACTGTCCGGTCATAAAACATATTAGCAAAATATTTATATCACCCGTTAGCTAATCCTTTAACGATGAGTGCGCTTCAAGGTATCCTAAAAGAATTGTTCTGACAGCAGTCAAAGCTCCTTTATGTATTTTATCAAGGGGTTTTGGCGTCAATCGGCATCAGTTTGTTTCTTACCGTGTAGTCGGACTACGGTTTGCTAAAGCTTGGTTCTGAACATGATATACGTTACCGACATCCTGTAGCTTGTACCGGAATCGAGGCATCGTACCGGGCTTATTGTAACGATGTGATAAACTCCATTGTGTCTGCGAAAACCCCATGGAAGGGCCTACTTTGACCGATTAATTGGTTAAGAAATAGATTTGCACGTTATGCATTCGATAATTTGGTAGGGTTAGCAGTGCTGTGAAATCGATTGATTTCACAGCCCTGTAGACGATTGCAAGCAATCTTGCCGCCGCCATATCTCTGTTCGTGCGGGAAAGCCCGTGCAATTTCAAGCTTGCCAAAGCTATGATCACGCGCACGCTGCACATGCTTGCACCGTGCGCGTGCTTGCACGCACGTGGCACCAGTCGGGGCGCATCTGACGGAGGCTTATTGCGGAGAAGGCGTCGTGTAACCGAGCTTTCGGTTGCACGTCAGAAGATCCCCACGTGGTCTAAATTAATCCTTAGTCCTCCGCTGGGGTGTGCCAGATGCCCGTCGTTGGTTTGGCACGTGAAACCCCCAAATTTGACTTCTGACCAGTTGGGGCGCCATGCTTGCAATTGTCTATACTCTATTTCACCTTTGATGTACCGCAGGGAAGGCTACAAGCGCTAGCTCCTTGATCTAGGGCACATCTCGGCGGCACAAGCTCTCGTGCGTTTAGAGGAGCTCCCAACGCTATGAGCTCGCGCTTCTGGCCTTCTCTGCGGTACAACATAAGGTGAAACAGAGTATATATAGACCTTTCCAAAAAAGAGCGTGTGGCCGGTGCCATCTTGAGTGTTCGTGTGTATGGCGCGTGCTTTCCTCGCTTTCCGAAGCGACAAACACGCACGTGCTGGGCTGTGAAGATCGCACGTTGGACTGTGATTTTGTAAACATTGGAAAGGTACGTTTTCTTGGAAATCGCCGCTTTGAAGTGTTGAGCGGAGAACGCGCGTGCACACCACATCGCTGGCTTGAGCCTCTCGTTTGAAAGGCTTTCATGGTCGTTTGGAAATTCATGAAGCGCAATAAAGTTTTTTTTTATTATTATACCAAAATCTTTGAAATCACGATTTCACTAAAGGCGATTTGAACCAAAAGTTCTCCTGCTGAAAAAGAAAGGAAGAATTGCGTGCAAAACGTTATGTGAAAAATTCTAACGGTACGTTAAAATACAATTTTTCGATAAGGACCTTAGGCTAATGTTACATCGTGCATACGAAGGCTCAAGGGCCGTTACTCACGACTCACTGTAATTGCAAATACTGCAGAGTTTTCGAGAGCGATGTGGGATATTGCAGTTTATAACTTAAATTACTCGTTTCAGTATACACAGCAAAGTTTATTTATTTCAGTCAGGCGTAGTTGATGCGATGATGTTTCTTCTATTATTGTGGTAATAGTCCTTTGTCCATCTCGGAAAGGGGTTTGCCTTGGATGCCCGTTGCCGACGCACATTTCGAATTCATCTCCAGAGCCTATGGACCATCTTTGAGAAATCACAGTTATGCGACGCATCGAAGTGTGTGCAAGCAGTCTCAGTCTGGTAAATACCATGACCAGCGTCGGTTTTCCTACCGGCTAGAGATCAACAGTCTCAATTGCAAAGTTTTCCGCGTCCGAGCCTGACGCCGACGTAATGTGCGAGGGCCATGAGCAGCAAAACGCATGCGAGTAGGAACCACGACGGAATAACCAACCGACGTGTCGGCGAGTGTGGCTGTGCAAGAGCTCCGTCACGGCGAGACTCGGTCTCTTCAAGGTTCTGAATTGCTTTTTCGTACCACGATAATGAAGAGTTTTCCGTTGTCTGCCTGGGCGCACTCGGTGCATCCGCACTGGTGGGAACGAGCGCCTGATTTGCGAAGTCCTTTTTTCCGGACAAGGACGTGGAAACTTTTCGGAGCGGCGGGTTTGCCGGCATTGCCATAGGGGTCGACCCACGGGTTGTTTGTCTCCGGCGCATGCCCTGCCTCTGTTCTTCGCGAGGACGGGGTTTCCATCTTCTAGTGCTCACATGCGAGCGGGCCTGCTGTCCTGTGAGGACTGAACTGTTCTGCACCACAACCACGGGTGTCGCCAGCCCAGGTAGGCCACTCCACTGATTCTGATGTTCATTTGCATTCCCCAGCGCAGACGCCGAATTTTCCAGCTCGGCTCGCGAGCTTCCTTTGATTCGTACGATCCGGGCAGCAATCTTTCTCGCTCTTAGATTAGATTTTATCGTAATGCTATGTTCCACAGCGTCATCCTGTAGGACCGAAGTCCTGTTTAACAACTCGTGCCCTCTCCCTGTGCCTTGTTTGGGTGATTCCACTTCGGCCACTCTGATAGCATGGTGCCAACTTGAAGCATTTTTTTGTTCTTCCGCGTGGACCTGTTCTGACAGAAATTCAGCAGTGTTCAGTGGCGTTCCGAGATTAGTGTCGGGTGCTGTGTTCAGTTCCGTTAGATCGTTTTCGGTAGGACTTTCCTCACTTATGAGGGCGGATTCCATAGGAAGCTGTTCGGTAAGGCTGCATTTGGACGATTGTTTTCTGTGTTTATCAGCAGAATATATCGCTGATTGTTGCACATTACAAGGGGCCACACCACCATCGAGTTCATCGGTGAAGGGTACTTGGCCGCTAGCACTGCTAGCGCCTGGGAACTCGGCCCCTTGGTATGTTCTAGCGTCAGCCTCTCGCCCGCCATCGTTTTGTGGCGATTCCGCTTTATCTTGAATGAAGAACGGCACTTGTACTGCCGGAAGCGCTTGAACTGCCGGAAGCACTTGAACTGCCGGAAGCACTTGAACTGCCGGAAGCACTTGAACTGCCGGAAGCACTTGAACTGCCGGAAGCACTTCAACTGCCGGAAGCACTTCAACTGCCGGAAGTACTTCAACTGCCGGAAGCACTTCAACTGCTGGAAGCAGTTCAACTGCTGGAAGCACTTCAACTGCCGGAAACACTTCAACTGCCGGAAGCACTTCAACTGCCGGAAGCTCTTCAACTGCCGGAAGCTCTTCAACTGCCGGAAGCACTTCAAGTGCTGGAAGTACTTCAACTGCCGGAAGTACTTCAACTACCGGAAGTACTTCAACTGCCGGAAGTACTTCAACTGCCGGAAGTACTTGAACTGCCGTAATCACTAGATCACTTGGTGCATCTTCGGCCTTTTCGTCACAGGACTCAACGTCCGGGGTTGTTTTAAAATGTCCAGTATCGTTGAACGTATCTTCTAACACTTGTCTCGAGTTTGCTTCTGTCTTTTGGACATTCTGTTCTTCGTTAATTACTTCCATTTTTACAGGCGATGACTGCTTCTGCGAGGCAGTTTCTACAATTGGAGTCTGAAGGAGTGTCTTCAAGCACTTTGGCTCAACCAGTACTTGGTCTCCGTCGTTTAACTTATCAGACCAGGCCTTTTCTTTCTCGTCTTCGTGTGACTTCTTGAGGCCTGGGTTATTTTTTGCACCCGTGCCTTCATCCACTTCAAGTTCGTGCTCTTCCTCGGATATAGTACTCGGGGCTTGCCTTGCAATCTGTTCTCCGAAGTCCGCAAAATTTTCGGTGCTCCTTTTCCGTGAGCGTGAACGTGAACGCTTAGGGAAATTCTCCGCATTTGTATTCGATGGTCTCTTTGTCAATGCCGAGGCATCTTCGTAAGAAGCACAACTTACGAGGTCTCCTACGCCTTTGTCCTGAACGTTGTCGTCGTTGGGCGGGTGACTTGGAGCCGTAGTCTCTGTAGCTGGTGCAGAGAAGCCTAGCGTCCTTTCCGTAAACTTCCTCGAAGGGTTTCGGATCACCAGGTCCTTGGAGAAGCCCTCAAGAGTCACAATGGGTGGAACCGCAGTTGTTGGAGATATGGCGGAAACGGCCGAGATTCCCGACACTGTGGAGCATTGCGATGGTGAACCAGTGGATTTTCGCCGGTTTTTGCGCGTGAAGTAGTAATGAAAGACCTGCCTCATCTTCTTTTGCGATTTTTTGGCTGAGTCCGTACTGATGTGGGATGGCTCAGTGGCGATCTCTTTCTCCTCTGCCATGGAAGCCTTGCTGGACTTGGCGCGCATTCGGCCGGTCAGGATCGAAGGAATGTAGCGGCTCTGGGAGGCGGGACGCCTCCGCTCGTCCATGGCGGTCGGTCTCACAAGCGCTGCATCTGAGGCTCGGAATCGACTCTGCCTAGGCGGGAAAGAGAGAACAAAATGCAACTGTCCGAGATAGGCAAGGGCCCACGGGGGAGCGTGCACGCCCTGGCACGGACATTCGATCCTTGCTTCAGAGTGGCGCTGACAACGCGTCAGGTATGCACCAATTCGAAGACGACGACAAAACTTTCTCTTTTATACGAAGCGTTGGCCCAGCTAGCCCAGCATCTTGAAACTATGGGTTGATTCTTGTGCGACCAACTATTTGAATATACCTCTCACTATTTAAGAGCTAGACCGATCTCACTAAGTGTTGGGCGCATGCGTGAAGCCGCCATAACGTTAGTTCACAGGAGACAGAGCTCCAGCAAGGTTGTCGCACGTGCAAAAAGACTAAAGTTCCCTCGATGCATCGCGGCAGCGGTGGCGTAACCAAACTGTGAGGTCGGTTATTATGTTCAGCAAGGCGGCCCTCCAACAACAAAGAGGAAGTCAAAGTGAAGACAAACACCTGGAACCGTTAACGTCAAAGAGGAGCGAAATGACAAAGAAAAAAAAAAAAAGGTTTGCTCATGGTGTGTGCAAACGTACTCGACGCAGGATAATGAGACCTGCGGGGGATACATAAAATTATAGATATAGCTACGTATGTATGTGGGCGTGACATGTGCATTTCCTGGCGTCCTACGCACTCTTATTTTCGTTTACCTCCTAACTTTTGGTTACGTTCTGACTGTCGTTATTTTGTCCCTCGCCTTGTTCTGCCTTATTGGGAAGGAGATGAGCAGTCCGCTTCAGCTGCTACGACAGCAAACAAATTACTTGTTAGTTTTATTATTATTATTATTATTTTTTTTGTTAGAAAGATGGTGGACTATACGTTTTGAGCGACGCGCTCGTGTTAACACCGTGCAAAGTGATCAGTGGCGAAGCGAGGATTTTTTTTTTTTTTGGCTCTGGGGGTGGTGAGGAGTTGAACGTGAGAGTAGACATTTGCCGGAGGATTTGCTACTAAACGTATTTGAAGTTTTTGGCCGGATCAATGAACGACAGCAGCGAACTTATGACTGGGTTAGTGGAAACAAATTGGTGAGCGTATATGCCCGTTGAACTTTTGTTCAGTTCCACAGAAAGTCATAGGGTTGTTGGTAGGCGTCAATGAACGTTCAGTTAATCAGTGTCGTGTTTAGGAAAGAAGAATCCCCTCAGCTCGTGATGATGGGCTTTGCAGGGAGACGGCGTTTTCGTCGAGCCCGTGTCCTGCATGCCGACGCACCTCGGAGCCTGTGCCATGTTGATGAGCCGCGTGGTACTTCACAGCGCGGCAACGGTCTCGTGGATTTTGCCGGACGGAAGCAAGGTTCCGGCCGAATCGGGCCCCAGGGGCGTGCTCTTCCGGATGGGCGCGTCTGAGTGCGAGCAGGCGCCAGAGAAGCGCGAGCGGACGTTGTCCGAAAGGTGCTCGGCTCTCCTGCACTCTGATGGCACGTGCACGCTGGAAGTGAGCGACTGCCGGGTGGCAGACTCTGGCGTGTACACGTGCATCGTGGAAGATGATCAGAGTGCACCAGTGTCGTCGGCAGCGCACTTCGTTGTCATGGGTAAGAATCAATTACATTCATTTTCTCGAAGCCGTGTGGGAGATGATCACTGCGGCGAAATGGGAAAAATCTGACAAAACTCTGCCGAGACCGTGGCGTGACCAAATTACGCAGTCATCAGGAAAAAGTCGAATACATGATGTTATGTGATCAGGTAGGTCATTTACAAATGTTGGAAAAACAGAAGTCCGAGAACACTGCCTTGGGGGACTCCGGATGGTACAGGAGAACAGGCTGACGACTGGTTTTTAACCACAGTATGCTGAGTACGATTGGTTAAAAATGGTCCTATCCATGATGTTACGAGTGGATGCATGCGAAGTTTATTTAGCTTGAGCATGAGTAAATTATGGGATACCTTATCGAATGCTTTAAAAAAATCAATGAATATTTATTTATTTATTTATTATTTATTTATTTATTACATGTTACCCCGCAGCGCCAAGAGGCATTATTGCAGGGCGGGGGGGGGGGGGGGGGGGGGGAGGAGATGTGAGGATACATTTGCACAAGAATTACAGTCGTCAAATACAGAAACACACGGGAAAAAAAAAAAAAAACAAACAAGTTCGCACAAAAATTGTGTTACAAAATTATAACACTTTAACAAATGGATCCACAATGGTATTAAGCTTTAGCCACCAGTATAATTTTCCGTACAAGTAAAGGTATAAAGACACAAAGCACAGTGTTACAGACCAAGCATTCTGAATACACATTCACGAAGAGAAAATTCACTTTCCTTATTCCCAGCTATCACGTGACAGTTTATCAAAAAAATTATCAGACGATGGAATTGAAATAGTTTCCTCTGGCAATTCGTTCCATTGTTTAACGGTATTGGGGAAAAATGAGAATTTGAATATATTAGTCCTAGCTGAAAATTCTCTAATTTTTTTGGGAATGATCTAATCTGCGTGACACAAAGTGCGGCAGTTCAATGAATTTAGTTTTATCCAGTCCTCTTTGATCATGATAGATCCTATGTAAAACTTTTAAACGGAGGCGGCGTCTTCTAGAGTTCAGAGGTTCCCAGTCTAATTTACGTTTTAGGGCAGTAACACTTTGTTTGAAATTGTAATTTTTCGTAACGAACCTAGCAACTTTGCTCTGGATTTGTTCAATTTGCTGTTCTAGATAGCGTTCTTTAGGGTCCCAGAGCACGCAAGCGTATTCTAAAATAGGCCTCACATTAGAAATAAAAAGGGTGTTTTTTAAATTGGAAGGACAATCGTGAAAATTCCTCCTCAAGAAGTTTAGCACACGGTTAGCTTTGACCGTCACGTAGTCTACATGCGCGCTCCACGATAGCTTTTCCAAAAACTGAATGCCTAAATATTTTACTTTGTCCACCTTTTCAAGTGGGGCGCCATCAATTGAATAGTTAAACGAAACAGGTTGCCGTTTTCTGCTAAATGTTATATGATTGCATTTGGGAATATTTAAATTCATTTTCCATATTTCGCACCATCTTGTAATGCGATCAATATCTTTCTGTAGCTCTAGGCCGTCTGAGTATGTCTTTATTTTGCGGTATAAGACGCAATCGTCCGCATAAAGACGAATGCTTGACGTAATATCTGTAGAAATGTCATTTATATATATCAGGAATAAAAGCGGACCTAGCACTGATCCCTGGGGGACCCCCGATGTTACCTCCAAATACGACGACGTTTTCCCGTTAACTAAAACAGCCTGTCTTCTATTTGTAAGATAATCAGTAAGCCAGTTAATAATATTTTCAGGGATATTCAAAATTTTTAATTTGTATAGGATCAATTTATGGGGGACCTTGTCAAAGGCTTTTTGAAAATCTAAGAAAACGCAGTCTACTTGCACGCCTTTATCAAAAGAAGAAGAAATCGACGAATTCGCCTAATACGAATTGCCCCATTCGACGAATTGTCCGTTTACCAGTTGTCCGTCAACGAATGGCCTTTCGACGAATTGTCTATAGACCCCCCAAGCGGATGGATTCGGGGTCCCACCACCAGCCCCGAATATATATATACAGGGTGTTTTTTTTTTTAAGCTTAACAGATTTGTTTAAAAAAAGCCGTGAAAGTTACACTTATGCCGCTTATGGAGGTGAGTTATACGGCCAGGGGGACATATTATAGGGGGCTAATCGTAACGATCAGTCGGCTAGTTACTTAAAATTCGTTAATTAACTTTTTAATTAATGAAAATAGACTAATGGTTCCAATTAGAAATTTGCTCAGCGTCGTCGAAAACTCCTAAATCAGTCATTTTCAGAAAGACTTTGAGCTCTTGAGAAGCGTAGTAGTGAACTGAAGTTACCACTCGTGGAGCAGGTACAAAGCTAGAGGTTGCGATAAGGCACCCGCGCGATTTTTCCGTCTCTTATCTATCCCCAGCCTTGTACCTGCTCCACGAGTGGTAACTTTAGTGCAATACTACGCTTCTCACGCGCTCAAAGTCTTTCTGAAAATGACTGATTTAGGGGTTTTCGATGACGCTGAGCAAGTTTATAATTGGAACCATGTGTCTATTTTCATTAATTAAAAAGTTAATTAACGAATTTTAATTAATTTGCCGACTGATCATTACGATTAGGCCTCTATAATATGTCCCCCTGGCCGTATAACTCACCTCCACAAGCGGCAAAGTCTGTTAAGCTTAAAAAACAAACACCCTGTATATATATATATAATATATATATATATATATATATATATATATATATATATATATATATATATATATATATATATATATATATATATATATATATATATAAACTAACTATTCTAGCGGCCCGGCTTTTAACGGTGAGTTTCCCAACTGAGTGTTCTAGTAACGTTGTTTCGGTACCGACGACGCTTGCCAACATTAAGATGGTGACGCTCTCAGTGTTGTCACACCACCAAGCAATATACCCCTTTCGAAAGACTGCCCTCTGTTGGGTTGGATTAGAAGACAAAAACACATCCACAGAGAAAGGTGGTGAGAGCAGTCACGTTGTACTTTCGACGCTGTTTGATTAGCTGGTCGGCTCCTAGCGCTGACCGCGTTCCGGCGATCGCTATTTTATGAAATGACTTGGATGTTCCACGATGTCGGTTGTTCCGCCATTGTTTAATAGTTCCGACCTTCTAAAAGTCGGTACGTAACTTTCGAACAAGGTCTATTTCGCATAAGGTCTGTTACGTCATCAAGCTTTGCAAAGGTGAGAGTGACAGAAAATATCCCTTTTCCCCTTTTATTCTCGCAATTTCACCGCGACAGAAAAAGCTTCTGAATCAGTGGCGGTCTGTGCGAATACACTTGGGCCAGACTAGGACCAGTACGCCTTTGCAAAGTCGTGAACATTCCAACCCGAATGACCCCTTGAAAATTTTTGTGCGATAAATATCAGCCCGTGGTTCGTTTTTCAAATAATGCACGGTGTGGAAGTATTGTTTCGTGCATCAACTAATGATCTCTCTTCAATGTATAGGGAAGCCGAGTGAGCCAGGCAAACCTCACGTTGTGGATGCTCAAGGAACCATGCTGCAGCTACGGTGGGAACCATCCCGAGACACGGGAAATTGTCCTATGGTGGGATACCTCGTGGAAAAAAGCATTGCAGGTGACTGACTCTGTGAAAAGTGAAACCATAGTTGAAGTGGTCCTCAGGTTGTTTTATGAGAATCCCTAACGAGAGCCTGGATCACGCATGGTTTACCGCGCTATGAAACCCTCTATCCGTGCTATACATGGCTGCACGTCACATCAGCTGCCATTTTGGGGGCCTTGCCCTTGCTCCCGAGTGCACATTCTGCAGCATACATTTCACACCACCGAATTCGGCTTTTTGCGCAAGGATAAGTAGGAACGACTCGCAGCTCGGTGTGATGATGTCACGTACAAGCCATGTATAGGCGTTTTCTGTTTCCTGTCGTTCTCAATTACATGTGTTCAATCTCTGGTATGCGGGACGAAAAAAACAACAACAAAATATTGCAACCTGGAATATGCGAGAAAATGTAGGTTAGGCAAAACAAGAATGTGTGACAATCACGCAGTTTTTATAAACACCTTCCAGCGGCGTGGAGAGATCGAAACGATGTTTTAACGCATACCACAAGTGACGACATTCTAGATGGCTGCGCCCGTTTGGAAAGGGGTATACTTGGGGACTACTTTCTGCGCAATGAAGCCAAATCTACCAAATCTATTGGTGATCGTGCTCTCGCGCAACTTCAGCGAGGACGAAAGCTGACCACGCAGCGCCACTCCCCCCCATGGCGAGGCGCGCCCGTACCAGTTAGGCGTACGCGGAGCAGACGATGCGGGGGGCTGTTGCGATTGTCGTGCTGCCTCGCGCTTCGTAAAGTAATGTACCGAAAGCAAAAGGGTAGTGAACCAGGTATTTTTATGGAGTTCAATGCCACAACATTGTATTAAAGAGAAAGGTAAATATTAGGGCTGGGCGTCGGTTAAAATTTTAACCCGATTAACCGCCACCCTTTAATCGATTAATTGATCGATTAATCGGTTTCGTTCATTCCCTTGTATGCATAATGTTTTTAGTCATAATTAAATGTTTTGCCTCTGCTGAATATGTAATAAACGGCGCAGTACAATTTCGGAGTTTAAATCAACCCCGATATGTGGTTCAGAACAGTAAAAAAAACAACCAAAAAAAAAAAAATACCAACACTTACAAATTATTACAACTCAGAGGTTCGTCGATATTCTCCGGCAATAGCGGACCCCTTTGATTGTTCACAATAGTCTCTGCTGCGTTAAACGGACACTCGAACGGTGTCCAAGTGGATGGGAGTGGGACACGTACAACCTTCTTCGCAATTGTTTGGAGTTGCACATTTCGCCCCTACAGTTTACTTTAGGTCAAAATGTATCCTAAAGTTCGGCTTCATACAGGTGTGCTCGTACACGTCTGCGTGGTAAAATGGGTCGATTTTTACTTTTTTTTTTGGTCAAAATTTAACCGATTAGCCGGTTAAAGAAAGCAATTGCGATTAAAGCATTAATCGATTGATCGGTAGGTTAATAGATAAAATGCCCAGCCCTAGTAAATATTTGTCTCCCGAAAAGATTTATTCGTTTCCTGGTAAGTGATTCAAAAAAGAGCGCCAGAAGCATGAATCGACAGCTGTGCGGAGGGCAGGTCTAATTACTGTTTCCCTATCTTGTCGCATGATTCAGTAGTGCAACTGTGCTCAATTCACGTTAATACGGACTTTTCGTAGAACTCGCGCAAGAGCACGCAGTATACCCTTTTCATGGCAAACGCCATCAGCCGGTGCTCCAGTCTTGGACGTGACGACCCAGAGAACTTCCGGTTTTTAAAAAGAATGAACATAGCAGCCCACCTTAGCACCGCTGCTTGATATGTTGATGAAACGTTTAACCACCAATAGACCGATCTCACCCGCCAGTTTGGCTACGCCACCGCTGCCCCAATGCATCGAGGGAACTTAAGTCATTGTGCACGTGTGACGACCTCGATGGAGCTCTGCGGATGCGGAGCCCGAGGAGGCACGAGCCGTATCGGGCACTACCGCCTGGCTCATGTGAACTAAAGTTATTGCGGGTTCACGCATGCACCGAACGCTTGGTATGGTTGGTCTATTCTCCAGATGAATGCCAAAAGAACAAAGAAGCGCGAGACCTGTTAAAATGTTTCGGGTATTCTTGTAATCCAACTTGCCTCCTCCGATACGTTAAATTGTACAGCCCGAAGGCCCTCGTTAAATCTCGAACTTTGTTGTATACGTGTAGCATGTGTGCTTTCTAGCATTGGTGGCATAAGCAAGCTCGACAGGCTTGCCAAGACGGAGCGACCGGAAGTCGTTTGGGACGCGAGCGGCAGTTCATGCGAGCTCGTGCCGTCACTTTGAGGGTGGACTGAGCTTTTCGCACGCAGGACCCACAATCCGCAGCGCCCGCAGGACCCGCAATTCACAACGGACGTTCTACGATAAGTCCCTAATGTAGCAGCTACGATGCTTCCCCGTGGCTGTCGACAAAAGAAACCCGAATATGCATTTACCGTTTTTTACACGACTTTAAATTTGAGAACCAAGCTCTCTTTTTTAATCTGCCAAGTTTGTTTACTGATGCTTACAAAAGAAAGCGAGTAAGCGGCGAAAGACATGAGGTAAAATGAGACAGATAATCGTAGCCCGCATTGCGCACTTAGTTAAATGCATAGTTGAAAAAAAAAAAATCACTGACAGCTTTACTCTAGCTTTTCTATATAATATTAAAAGGATGTAGTTAGCCTACAACAGGCATATTACTTTCCAAGGAACTCTAAAAAAAAAATTAGAAACTAGAATATTTCTGGTTGACCACTTAGAGCGTGTTGGCAATGTTAGATGTATAGACCAACACGCGGAGCGGCTCTGTTTACCAACACGGCCGGAAGGCCGCGCATGCGCGGTAGCTGTGTGGGCAAAAGCGGCCCGGCTCTCCGTGTTTTCGCCATTGCGTTGTGCGGCGTGCGCTCGTTGTTGACGTTGTAGGGACTCTTCTAGCTTTATCTGTGCGTCGTATTTCCTGACAACGTATGTCGTATGCTATGCCCGACTATTTGAGCTCGCTACCCGAGCCTGAACGGCAGCGGTACCGAAACAAACTGTGCGTGGACGGCGTTGCCTACGAGGATCCGTACGCCGTAAACATGGCCTGCTGGACTTCCGACGTAAAGTTGCTGCCACCGAAGTCGACGGCTCACGTCGTCGTTTATTTAGTTTTTTCGCCAAGCCAGTTTACGGCCGACACGGTGCAGGCGTACAAGTCTCTCGAGGCCTACGATTACTTCGAGTCGGTTTCCGCACTGCCGGCGGGATCAGCAGACTGTGGGTCAACGGAAGTGTATTTAATAATTGATTAAATACACACAGCGTCTTGAAGTCAAGGTATGATATTTTTCCTACCCTCATGACCTCAAGGCATGACAAGCGGTAACGCTTTGTCCGTTCTGCAGTCTTGGCGATAACACCTTACAAGTAACGGCGTTACCAGGAACGCGTTCCTTCCTACTCGCTACTTTTTCGAATCAGTAACGGGTAACGTAGCGTTACTCGTTACTACTTCCCAAGTCTTAAAGAAATTACACTTCAATGTTTCCGTGTTTTTAGGCGTCAAGCCACGTTTTTCTTTGCGCTTTTTCTCGTGAGTATTTAGGTGAAACCGTAAAAAGAGATAAACTAATTATGTTCAGTTTCTGCATGAACATAATGTTTCTTGATATATGAGCTTATGCATACCTGTATCGTCAAAACCGTAAAACGTATTAAATCATGATTTAAAAAGTAACGCAGAAGTAACGTGCGTTACTTTTTATCGGTAGCGGTAACGCGTTCCTTTTATTTTTAGGTAACGTAGCCCGGTAACGCGTACCTTTTATTTGCAAGTAACGAGTAACGTATTTCGTTACTTTTTTTTCGGTAACGCCTACAACACTGCCGATCTGTCGCCGACCCCCTTCTGCTGGGTAGCACGGGTGTAGCGAGTCTCCGACGAGCGCTTGGCCGGTGCTTTGTGCACGAACACCGTGGGAACAAAGTCCGGGTGGTCTTGATCGGACAACGGTTTCCCTGCACATAAGCAAGCCTCGGGACGGAGATTGAAATGGAAGCCGCACTTGTCTTCAAGAAAGTTCTTGCTGCACAAACGGTCGTTCGCGCGAGGCGGCCATTCTTTCCGACCCACGGATAGTATCCACCTTCTATATATGCCTTTCAGAGTCTGCCGGGAACTTGTGGAAACTCACTCCGCTACTTTTCTTGTACATTTCGGTGCAAGTAACGGCAAAACAGCTTCGCGGCATGCTGAAATGCTATGACGCCCATGCGAAACGTGCGCCCTTTTGCCCACATCAGCCGGCTCCGGCGCGATCGCAGCGCCGCCGCAGCTCCGTGACGTCAAGCCCGTGTGTCGGTCTCTAAAAGGAAAGCAGCACACATAAGATCAGGGCAGGAAACGTGACAAAGATAAATAACTGAAAATGTACGGCTGAAATGCAAAGTTGATTGCATTTTTCGCAGAGAGAGAGAAACGTAATATTGACGATTTCCTGGCGCAATAGAGTTTTAGATATATCAAGTATAACTGCGCCTAAACAGCGAACAAAACAAACAAATCACGCAAGAAAACGAATTCGTAGTCACCCGCAGCTGTGTTCAAAATTATCATTCTGAGATCACATAAAAAAAGTAAAATAAAAAAAAAGACAGTATTGGAGCAAATGTACGTCGATCGGCGATCCCTCTTTCACCCATAAAAGAATGAGTGTGGTTACAGACGCACGTGCGTGAATTTAGTGCGCAAACACAACAAAATGTCGCGGCGTAGTAAAATATTTTCTTTTGATTTGTTCGACCCGCTGAAAATACCGGGGAACAGATAAGCTTCGGCTTTTTATGCAGCTTGACCTAGTGTTGCGGTCTGGCTGTGCATGCCTCGTGATTTCCTGCATTGGCATGAATTAAAACAGCTGCGGCATGCTTCCAGCAGCCGGTAATTCCGACTTTCTAAGAGCACTTGCCTCAGTTCAAGCAGTGTGTGTGCGACAGCGCAGCTGTGCGTGAAAAGGCAATTTAAACAATATGGCATCCACATCTTTCTCCGAATAATTCTGAATTTCGAGAGCGAGCGAAATCATAAAGAAAAGGTTGAAGTTTTCGCCCACAATGTGCGAAGAAGCGAAAGCGGTAGCTGTATAGCATGGTCGCGCAATGCGGGTGGAATGGTGCCATCGTGTACCTGAGGACGGAGGTACGACGCGTGGTTAATTCTCATAGCCGTCGTGGTTGGCGTCGTGGATGCCACTGACGACCGCCACCAGTGCTCGGTGATCTGTGAAGTGGGTAAGCGCGGTGAAAGTTTCTAAAACCATCCAACATTACGCGTAGCAACTGGATACTGACGAAGTGGGATTTCGCTTAACGCGAGTAATCTTTCAAAACAGTCTTTCAAGCAGACGACAGGAAGACTCTCCCTTCGTCGCGTCGTTGCTGGCGGGATGCCGGGGCTCCCCGCTCTTCTATCTCCGCGCCGCGCGGCCGACGGGAAAGCCCGACTTCCCTGGCCTCGCGCCAAGAGCGGAGAAAAAAGTTTTTCCATTCTTCGCGCGCGCGGCGACGACAACCGACGAGGACGAAATCTCCGCAAAGTGTCGCCTGTAAAGCTATCACTTTAAAACAGCATTTATCTTGAGGCGAGGATGACATAGGCGACGCTGTCTTGCACTTGCGAGACGGATTTCGCTGTCGGCAAATGTTCTTATGCCTGAATTATGTCCTCCATCCCGGAAATTTGGCACACAGGCAACCTTTCTTTGCGAAGGTTCGTCTCCCTAAAAAATAATCACCGTTTTTACACAGACAGAAAGCCGCAATAATATTGCAACGCGGTGCTCGCCATTGCAACTGCCATCGCAACGGAATGAGCGAACGCCGCATTAGGGCGAATTTGCGCCACGGCGTGGCACCGCTGGTATCGCTCCAGCGCGCCCCTGCCGAACGGTTCCATAGCGGGCATTAGGGAGTTTTAGCAGGTCGTTTCCACACAAACGGGTCGCCCTCGAACGCATCGGCGACGCCACTGCGCATGCGCGCACGAGTCGTTCGGGGCGTCGGGAGGCTCTTCTCGTTCGTTTTTCCCATCCCGGCCGCTGGAGTCGTCACCGCAACGCAGCCAGCACCGTTCACGACTCGGGTAAAAAAAAAAAAAAAAAAAAAAAAAAATCGCAACATCTCCACGTGGTGAATGATGTTGATTGGGGCGAAGCTCTGGTGGTGCTGATGATACTGATTTTATTGTTCATTGGTAGTGCTTATGGTGCTGATTTTTTTTATTGCTCTAGGTAGTGCTGAGTTCCGGGTTGCGTTTCGACTTCATTATTACTGCTTTATGGTCGGTGAAATGCAGAGCCAGTGGTTCTTCTAGCGGATCAGCTTGGATCCGCTAGAAGCCGTGGGAACGCATCTCAGAAAGAGAATGTGCGGTATGGATCGTGGTTATATACGCATTTGAGCATTTGACCGCAGCGCCCTCTCGTCTATGAATGTTGAGCCAATGCATGCAAAGTTTAACGGGATTATATACGCATTTGACCGCAGCGCCCTCTCCTGTATAGACGTTGAGCGGCTACATGCAACGTTTCATCCATGACTGAAACCCCAGCTCTTGAGTTACTACCACATCACAGAGCCCCCTACTCGTCCCGCAGTCGTGGCCGAGTGGTTAAGGCGATGGACTAGAAATCCATTGGGGTCTCCCCGCACAGGTTCGAATCCTGTCGACTGTGCAAACATTTTTTTCCTTTTTTAAGAAGACAGATGAGATGGCAAATCATGTGAGCACGGACGCCGGACGGATGGACAAGGCTAGACCCTAAGGAGCTTCGCCCCTAAAAAAAAAAATGGCGGTCGGTTCGGCGACTGACTTCGCCGACCCAGCCGAGCGTTAGGCTTAGGACAGCGGGAGGCGATTTGCCATTCTGTTAGTCTGCTTCATTTTAGAGGTTGAACCAAATCATTTCGAGGGGTGCTCACAATGGTAAGCGATCGTGAATACTGAAAACTGCGCATGCTAGTAAATTTTTGCGATCTGCGGGCAGACTAGCTGCCGTGGCGACCTCGAGCAGACGAAATGATTTGGTTCGACGGCACACAACGTGAACGATCGTTCAAGTTCAAGATGACGGAAACACACCACATACCTTTACGGTTGTTCAGATACTTTTTACTCTATCTAGCTTCGCAGTTCTTGAAATTCCGACCGGCAAATATTACCTCGGCCGTCTTGTTTACATCAGTCGTACGCCGGAAACACAGAGCCACCACGGATCTACACGTTGCACCATGTTTCACGTGTTTACTAGAAGATGGCGCCACCGGTCAAACAAATCATCATCATCGTTTACACGGTCGGGCCAGTTTCACGATTTGCTAAAATAGGTCAAATTTCACGTACGGTTCCACGGAACGGACCAGCTGCACCGTTCGTGATTTCGGAACCGTGTGTTTGAAAAACGACTTGCTAAAACTCCTATATGGGTCCTCGTGAAGCTAATTGCCGCTGACTAGCCCTTACTGACATAATGGGAAAGAAAGAACTAACGGACCAAAGCTATCGCATAGCTTTGTGCTTTGAGCGTATGGAAGCCAAGGGTTAATTTAGTTTTACCTTACCCAATATCTATACCACGAGCAACAAAAAGTGTTTCTTAAGCTCAAATGTATGCCGCGCTGCGTCGCAAAAACTCGGTAGCGCGCGTTCTTGGGTCCCCCCTTTTCGGGAACCTTTCCACAAAAGTCACTTATAGTCACTGCAACCAGCTGGTGACCACCCCATAATAAAACACGGAGCTATCGCTCATCCAGCCCTCGTCAAACCTGGCTAGGTACTTGTAGGTACCTAAGTAATAGGGAAGGGCGGTTAACTTTTTACCGCGGTTAAAGTTAACCGGCTTGATGCAAACGGGCCCTGAGTTTCTTCAGTTTAGGCCAAGAAGCTCACCCTTCATACATACAGGGTGTTGCACGTAACTTTAGCCAAAGTTTAAAAATATTTTGGTGCATTTTAGAAAGACGAAACCAAAGGAATAAGTTTGTTCACTGCTTGGCGCTCGACCAACGAGAAACTCGTGGGACACTCGATTAAACGCTTGACTCAGATCCGTCTGCAGTACCGCTAATGGTTGATAACCTTCGGCTGTCGCTTCACAGGCAAAACGCATGACGTGAAGGTTGCGATAAACAGACCGTCCTTTCAATCTGTAGGTTTGGTGCTCTCCGATGACGTTTTTCAGTCCAATGTCCAGACGCCGTGCCAATATAGTCGGCGTTATCTTGTAGTCTGTGCTGGACGGAAGTTTGTTACTTCGGGAATTTTGCCTCAAGTTTGTACTTTTGCAATCAAAACAGTGGAACTCTCTTTCATGGATGGTGGAAGTAGCTGTCTTTCTTGTATGTCTTGAAACACTGCCAGCAGAATGTGGCAGAGGAGGATTATAAACATCTTATAAAACTCGGAGCCTATTCCGTCCGGGCCCGCCCATACAAAAATGTCCTATGGTCGGCTGTAGAAAATTATTTGTATGGTCGGATTTAGCAGTATTTGGCCCAATTAGCTAAAGAATTTTCTATGGCTGTCTTTAGCATTTTGTATGGTCGCCTTTATGGGCCTCTGTAGCTTTGTCTATGGCCCTATCGCTGTCCAGCCATATCGCTCTTTAGCTTTTCTAATGGCTGGCTAAAAACTTCTATATCGCTTACCCTATACGGCTCTTTTAAGACAACAGCTATAGCTTCCTATTGCTTTTCTTTTGGTTTCTTCAGCCATCATAGCTTTTTACATGTTCTGCTAAAGAAAGGTCTGTGGGTCGTCCTCTGACTCTCTATATATAGCCAGCATGCTATAGCTGCCTATATGGCTTTTTGCTTTGGTGTCTTTAGCCATTTATATATGTTAAAGAAGGTTGTATGGGTTTTCCCATGTCTCTCTTTAGCCAGCACACTCTAGAAGCAATATTTTTCAAGTTACCCCGACTTTTGAACGCTACATGGTAGATACAGATACATCACTGAACACACAGAATACACAGAACAAAAGCAGGACACTAAAAACTTGGGCCACTGTATATGTGCTGTTTTCCACAAGACGGGAAAGACTTGAGTTCAAAATCGGTACGAGTAGAGGGATGAATATTGCACTATAGGCCTTCAATAGGACCGACGGAATACAATCGTGGCCAGAGGACAAAGACGGCTTCATCCTCTTTACGCACTCATGTAATAGCTCCTCATAAATAAAAAAAAAAAAAATTAAAAAGAAACGCAGTACAAGTTGCATTGCTAAAGTCGGCTGCTGCGATATTAATGTGAAACTTCGGTTCGTGCCTAAATGCGGATTGGAAGTGGTGGGCAAATATTTCACAAACATCTGCGGTCGAGTTTCTCTGTGAGTTCAACCATGTGATCTCCTTCCCAACTTTTGTCTGAGATCGAGAGCGAACATGTTTCCAAAACTCCTTCGGATTTTGTCCTAAATGTAACTTATCAACGTACGCTTGACGATCACGCTTCATGATTCCCTTAATAATAATAATAATAATAATAATAATAATAATAATAATAATAATAATAATAATAATTAGAATAATAATTAGAATAATAATAATAAAATAATAATAATAATAATAATATTAATTTATTATTATTATTATTATTATTATTATTATTATTATTATTATTATTATAATAATAGCAGTAGTAGTAGGAACACTAGTAGCAGTAGTAGAGAAAATGAGCAATCCTTTTAAACGAGCGTTGACTATATACTTCTTTGTCTTCCAACCGAGCACCTCTATTGCAGGCCTGGATTCATGGGAAATAGCGGGGCCTCCCACAGCAAGATGCACTCAGACTGTGCACTGCGATCCTGGCTGTTACGTGTTTCGTGTGTTAAGTAACACCGAATTGGGAACAAGTGATCCTGGCCCAGTTTCTGAGCGGATTAACGTCACAGGTGGGATTCAAACTAGGAAATAATCTTTCTGGAGTTGCTTCTAAGATATTTTAACTTCAGATCAAAGAGCAGTGTCCTAATGTTGACAATGCTAATCTAACACCATCCTGTAGTGCACACCCCTATAATGTTCTTTTTAGTTTTTAGTTTTTTAGTTTTAATACATACTACATTATGCTCGTAATCTCATTCAGTGAAGTGGATGCCACTCTCAAACTGAACGTGTTTCCTCGTTTTCTGTAGACGACATTTGCCACGCGCAGTCAGGGGTTGTCCTGTGGAGGAAAGACTTCTTGGACCATTACCTTGAGGTAGCTGAATGTGGAAGGTAAGAAAATATCAGTTACATTATACAGCTCGGGTTAGCAGCGATGGTGCTGTAACATCATCCCAAGAACTACAATAAACCATGTTCACCGAAGCAATTTGTTCGCTCGTCCATATCGATATTAATTTTGTTCCTCGGTTTTATATTCCTGCCACAAGATCAAATTTAAAGGCGCGATGCAACAATTTTTGTACTTTGCGCAAATACCGCTTAGAACGGATTCCTGACGTTAATGACCTATGAAACACGCGTTCGTTTTTCACCCCACGCAATAGAAGTCCCAGTAAAAAATTAAAGAAAACCGAGCAGCGTTCACCCCCTCAACTTGCAGCCAGAACAAGCGGCCACGTGATCTGGAGCCGATTATATGCCGCCAATGTTGATCATAGCCACGCGCTGGGGTTGGCAAAGCACAGGACACGCGCTGAGTTCCAGACATTGTTATGGCTCGGCTATTGTCGTCTTTGCAGCGATTGGACACGGGCCTCTACCCGAATGCTTCTCGAGCTAGTAATTATCACGAGCCCAAATCGAGTGACCACGCAATGCTCGGGTCCACTCTATGAACAGCATTCAAATATCGCCATATGGGTGTACTGCGATCCCCACTTTACGTCATAAATCAAAATATCCTGGCGGGCTTTACGTCATCAAATTTTGCAAAGGAGAGATTGAATGAAAATGATCGCTTTTGTCTCTGAAATTACACCGCAACAAAGGAGTTTCTTGGCCAGTGGCGTTGTGTGCGAGTAACCTCGAGTCCCACTAGTGCCAGTAAGCTCGTGTGAAGTGAAAAACATTCCAATTGAATATCGTTGCACCGCCCCTTTAAGGTAACTTTCCATCGAATGACATAAAAAAAAAAGAAGACATTATCTGGTCGGCCAATCTGCGAGCGCCACTCCTGGCGCAGCGCGGTGCACGCGCGACGCTCGTGGTCAGGATCGCGAGCTGATTCGCCGATCTTTTATTGTCAGTCGATGGAAATGACATTAGATGTTGCCGTGTGGCAGGGATATCGTAGTACCGCCTAACGTCTCATCTTAGATTACTGCAGTCAACTCTACACATGCAGGTATCGCTCTCCTTTAGCAGTACGGTGAGATTTGTGCGAGAGCACGGGAAAATAAACTGTTAAAAACAGCACTAGCCTTACGAGAAACAGAAACAGAAACTCACTTGCAAAAAAGAGATCAGTTGTGTCGTGGACACGAGTGAAAACGAGTATTTATGTGGACATGGGCGTACCAACCGGGGAGGGGTGGGCAAGGGGGGCGTTTGACCCCCCCCCCCCTCCCCAGTTCTCAGAGTAGGGGGCAAGGCATGTGTTTTGTCCCCCCCCCCCCCCCCCCCCTGAAACAGCCGCCACTGGGCACGGCAAACACTGGCCGGTGGCGCCCAAGGGATACCAAGGGCACCGCCCCCCGGCCCTAGGGGGGGGGGGGGGGGGGTGTCTGGTTTGCCCCTTCCCCTCAAAAGCAAGTTGGTACGCCACTGTATGTGGAGACGTCAATAAGGTGCTCGAAATATCTTAAGCACAAAGAGTGAAATATCTGACATGCTACGTAACTTTTTACAGGGGACGATTTTCTACTGTCAAGAAATGCGTCCATAATAAAACTGGTGATCGGGTAGGTTTTTATTTTTGTTTTTGGAGCGGTCGAATAAAAGTTTCGGTTCATCTGAGTTCTTCGAGGAAGAGTGCCTTTCCCATTTTATCAGTGAAATGTCCTGCGTGTTCAAGGCTGCGGAACATTCTTGATATCTAGATTTTTGCTTGTGAACTGCCGCAGCATTAACATAATGAATTTTCAAAATTATATCACCTGGGTGAGGTGTGTACTTTCTTACCGCAGGTAGCAGCTAAGATGATTAGCGGTCAATACCAGCCCTGCTCTGTCGTAGAGCACGAGTGTCAAATCCTGAGAGGCCTCCACCACCGAGGACTCTTAGAACTGTTGGAGTGCTACCGAACTTCAACCGGCTGCATTCTCGTGTTCCCATTGTAAGTCTTAACACTCCATTGAGACTCTCAAAGACCTAAAATTTTTACAAAACGGTATTGTCTTGTTTCAACAGTGTTGATGGTCTGAGGCTCTTTGAACATATTTGCCTGAGGTGGGCCTCTTACAGCGAGCATAGCATTTGCATCTACATTCGCCAATTGCTAAATGCTCTGGATTACCTTCACATGCACGGGATTGCTCACCTTGATATCAAGGTGAGATTTTTTTTTTCTTATTGCTAAAAGAAATTTTGAAAAGATAGAAAACCGGAATGGTATATAGCCACGCTCCATTTCGCCGTAACTTTGCAAACGCCGGAGCCAGCGGCCACAGTGAGCCAATCAGTGCATGTGTCGGAGCGAAGCACGTGACAACGTATTGTTGGAGTGCACTCCTCCGGCGGAGGGAAGTCACGTACTTCGTTGGCTCGAGGGTGTCGAAGCGTTTTCTCTTTGCCAAGATATGGTGAAACGAACTATATGGCTGTAAAATTAATCGATTAACCTGCCGTATTGCCTCGCGAATGCACTACTTCACGGCACCGAACCCTTCGCACGAGGGTATAAAACAATACGACGGGAGGCGGAACGGCGAGACGATTTGGGACCAGCGACCGGGAAAGACGCAGACATCGCGTCTTCATCATTATTCTAAATTTGACCATGTAGCAATCAGTTAACTAAATAAAACGTTAGTGTTCTTACCAACCGTTCCATACCCTTTTTACTTCCGAGTCGGGTCAGGAACAACCTAAGACGCTACAAACTTATAAATTAATTAATCAACCGCCGATTAATCGGTCAAAGATGCATTTTTCTTGATGTGGGCACCACCTTCGTCATGGCCGAACTCAACATGAATTAACTGGATCCTGCGTGAACCTGCCGTATTTTCCGGACTATAGTCCGCGGACTATATATGTTTAAAAGTTGAAATTTTACCCGGTGCAGACTATCTACAGGTGCGGACTATACAATGATTTGTTTTTTTAGATCGTTCACCGTGACAAGTCGTAAAGGATTTTATGAGTAACGGACTATATTAAGGTTAATTTATGTACGATAAAGCTTCTTTGTGAGCTATACAGTAGGCATTTGTCAAGGTGTGCTGTGTATAATAGCTGTGTATGATACTTTTTACATTCGGACTAGGCACTAAGTGCGGTCTATGCACGGGGTGCGTATTATGTACCGGGTGCGGACTATCTAAGCAAATACTTTTATTTTTGACCTAAAATTTGCCCTTGCGGACTATGCACTGGGTGTTGACTATAGTCCGGAAAATTCGGTATGTGGTTTTTTTCGCACCTGTCTTATGTTTGAATCAATTTAAAAGACAACTCCGCTCAGTTCCGAAAATTTCGGGATTTTGAGTGATTTCACATTGTGGAAACCACGTGTTCACCGCATCCCTATGTAGGCCTAGCTAAGGCAAGCCGTGGGGCGTCGCCATGTCGGGGCGCATCCCGAATGCGAAACGAGGCCCTATTCTCTTGTGGATGGCTCTCCTTCACTTTTCTCGGGTAACTTGCCTCCGGTACACCCTTCGGGATTTTGATATTTAGACCGTCCTCCACTCCTAGGGAACGAACCTACTTCCGACAACAACGGCCAGACGGCGCTCTCGTCAGGGGAGGCCCTTAGAAGCTCTATTTGGGCTCTCCCCCTTTCCGTGAATCTGTCTATTGCGGCAGCGCAGAGTCCGACCCGTGATCCTGTCACATTAGGGAGTTTTCATAGATTGTTTTCGCTGTCCCGCAACGTTTTCCGCAACCAGCTACGAGATCCGGGGCTCTGCAGGCAAGGGCGTCGCGCATACGGAGTAGTGGATTCTTTGGAGAGCGTAGCGGAGGTGGGAGAACGGTCTACGAAAACTCCCTATTGAGGCAGCGCCGATACTATAGGGACTTTATCGAGGGCAAGCGTGTTGGCATCAATAAACACGTCGTTCTACAGACCCACATACCTACTGTGTTGTCACGTGGCAGAGATGGCAAAATTACTTTTCGAAAGTAATTAAATTATATTACTCATTACTTTTCTGAAAAGTACGCAAATGTAATTAAATTACATTACAAATTACCGCAGACGAAAAGTAATTGCATTACGTTACAAATACTTTTGAGAAGTAATGAAATTACTCCGAAATTAGTTTTCAATTCCATCAGGTAGACATTCGTGCCCGAGACGATGTAAGTGTTAAACATAACGTAGAGCTTCTTAAAGTACGACTAAAACAGACAGCTCAACGTTTTTGCTGTTCATTCAACGGCTAAGTTGAGCGTTGAATGGCAGATGTGATTCCGTCCTCCTGATTTTGGAGAAGTCGTCCACTTCGATTGGTCCGGCCATAGCAGCTCGTTTTTACATGAAGTCGTAACGACTGCTGTGAGATGTGCTGAACTGCCCCTTATGTAGCTTATGGCGGACGGGATCCGTCGTTCTCGAATCCATTTTGCACACACAAGGTTCAGGAAATGCCTAGAACTTCTTTCTTCTGACTCGAACGCAGTCGAATCGTTTTCTCTCAAGAGCACTGGTCGATCCACTCCCGGACATTCTTCTCGAGAAGTATTGATCCGTAATACGAGAAGTGCGCCAATTATCGCGCGTTGTCACGCAAGGGGGCCGGATGTTTTCTGGAGAGAAACGCCACCAGAGAAGGAGAGGGGTGGCGGACGCCCCCTGAAATGTGTCCTTCGCCAACGAACCAGCGACTCTATCTGCGGGTTTGCTTTTTCCTGATATAACTTCACGAGACGAGCCTGGTTTGTTCGCGTTTTGCCGTTTTCGACTATATTACGTTCACACCTAAGCTCATAGTGTGATGGTAGCTACGCGCCCGTCAGAGCAGTCAATTGCCTCCCTTTCATCATTTGACTTTGCTCTCTGCGCGTTGGTCTTGGCGGCATGCTTGGGTAGTAATTCAATTACAGTAATTTAATTACTTTTTTGGTAACTTGTAATTGTAATTAATTTTCTTTGGATAAAAGGAACTGCAACTGTACTTTAATTACTTTTTAGCGTCAGTAATTGCAAAATTTCAGGCACAATTACAATTACTTTATCAAGACTTTGCGTTTCGACGGTACCTCTCTGAAAGCCTCAGTGCTCGCACAAGCGGCCTAATGCTCGGCGACACTCGCACACACACGCACAACATAAATAGCGTCGCGTTGTTTGCTCTTGTTGCTTACACCGCGGGCTGAAAGAATCCTTTTTGGAGCCTATCTCAACGGCGCCGTGTGGCGCCGTCAACGGTGCGGGCAGAAAATAATAGCTTAAACATGCCAAAATATTCAAAGAAAAACAAAATGAGCTTCTGTTCTCGGCGGAGTTTGGGGATTTTAATTGTCTATGAAGTCATTCTTTGTTTTCTATCCGCTTTTACGCCCCTCTTTCAGTACTGTCGTATATTTGGATCTTTGTATTATTTGCAAGTTTATTTTTTCCTGCTGGTTTTACTTCGGATATTATTTGTATAAGCATTTTGTAGAATGACCTCGCACCTGTGAATATCGTCACCAATGCTTCAGGATCCCCGATTCGGGGCTCCCGAATTGTCGCATTTTTATTTGCCTGGCTAACAAAAGTGTGTCAACCCAATTTTTACTTTCGCGATCTGGCGTCTTCAAGTAAATTAACTAATTTATTATTATTTAAGAAAAATATAAGAACGTAGGACTTTATTGCCACCAACTGTCAAGTTCTATCATGAATTTAACAAAATTTATAAAAGGAAAGAACAATACGTGACATTTGTGCAGCGATGCTTAAGCCTCCTCAAACATTGGGCAAGGAATGAAAAAATGTGTTGCATTCTATACAACTTGTTTAAAGTTATAAAGCCCAAGTCGGGTCGCTCTCAGAAATAAGTGATTGTAAAGTATTTGCATTACCTTTTAGTAGTAATTTGTATTGTTATTTATTACTTTCACATAGTCGTAATTGTAGTTAAACCATTTTTGGAGCAAAGCAGTTGTAGTTAAATTACATTGTGGAAGCAATTCACCCCTATATGATTGGCGGGGGTGTCATCAAGTGGCGAAAGATTGACGAGCGCGGCTTCTAGCGCACTGTCAGCATAGGGCTGACCGGAGCATAGAAAAAGTATATTTACCAACGAAGACAAGGCAACTCACGAGAAGTTCTGGATCCTTGGCAAGAGGTTTAAGATGAACTTCTGACCCCTCGTCACAGGTTTTAAAATATGTTGATCCTCTTAGTGACATGCCCCCATATTGTAGCCTGGAACAGTCCCCGTTGACTTGGGGTCGTAAATCCGCCTTGACTAGTGTTTCGTGAACCGTGGCCTTCCAGCTATGGCTTCTCTCAAAAGCTTTTCTTCATCCGCTCGCCTTTCGTCCCCACCTTTGTGTGTTCGTCTCGCTCTTGACTCCCGCGTCACAGATTTTTATCTCAGATGGGCCTCGGAAAAAAAATTATTAAAGTAATGAGTAATTTCCTCAAAATTACGGCCTGAAAGTAATTAATTGCATTACTAAATTACCAGCATAGAAACGTCATTAATTACATTACTCATCACAGCAAAAAGTGACTTAATTACAGTAATTTCATTACAGTAATGTCATTACTGCCATTTCTGTTACGTAGCACCCCCAATGGGGAAACCCACACATTGAAAAGGACTAATCAAAGGCACTACGTCATTTGCATCGCGAAACATGTGATATATTTTTATTTTATGAAATCTTAGTTTAAAAATGAGAACAAACCGAAACGAAAACAGACAACACTTGTGCAAGGCACAAGTGTCGTCTGCACCACAGTCTTAACCACGTTTTGGTGTCTACGATATCCGACGACGTCTGCAAAACTGCGGCATCAGTCTGCGCACGTAGTATGAACGAAACTACGAAAGACAATAGTCACAAACGGCGAGACGACGACGGCAGCTGTGACGCAGGAGACGGCCGGACGGCTCCCAAGGCCATGCCGGAGCCCGAAGTCCGACGCTCTGGTGCGACCAAACCAGAGAAGGCAGTAATGACCTTACTGTAATTAAATTACATATTTGCTGTAATAAGTAATGTAATGAATTACTTATCTATGCTGGTAATTTATTAACGTAACGCATTACTTTCAGGCAGTCATTTTGAGGAAATTACTCATTACTTTCGTAAGTACTCTTTTTTCGAGGCCCATCGGAGAACAAAGTATGATGCGAGTCGAGCGAGAGCCACACACACAAAGGCGGGGTCGGAAGGCGAAGGGAATGAAGAAAAGCTTTCGAGCGAAGGCATAGCTGGAAGGCCACGGTTAACGAAACTCCAGTCAAGACGGATTCACGGCGCCAAGTCATTGGGGCCGTTCCAGGCTACAATGTGGAGGGCATCAACACGTTTTAAAACCTGCGACGAGGAGTCAAGAGTTAATCTTAAATCTGTTGCCAAGAATCCAGAGGCCAGATTCACGAAACGATCTTACGCAAAAAATATGCGTAAGACAAAACTTAAGAACAAATTCGTATTCACGAAACGAAATGTTCGTAAGTTTTGCGCAGGTTACGACGAAATCCTACGACAGCTCCGAAGCTGTCTTACGCACTTCTTACGATCAAATCAGCATGGCGGACAGCGTCGCGGCTGGTCGCGGTCGCGACGACCAACGGACGTTTATTTTTCTACAAACGCTTCTCATGCGTCCCGACTTCAAGCAGCAAGAAAAAAGTAAAATTACTTGAAACAGACCACGACGAACAAGAACGCTGGATCCACAAACACCCGGGAAAAGCTGATCAAGTGAGCTCGGCAGATAGGCCTAGCAGGCACTCTCGGCGCAGCGGTGCTCCGACGGTCCTTGGCCAAGACCGTCTGCCCACGACCGGCTGGCGTGCTGAATGGAATATGCCCGCGCGACCCTTGTGAACCCTTCCCGTATCGCTGAACTCAATCTCTTCCTCTTGTCATCTCCTAGTTTTTCGAGGCAGCGGTGACGAACGCTGTCGTCGAAAAGGGACTCTCATCGATTCTATCTCTTTGTTTTGTGTGATATAGAGCTCAAATAAACGACGTATGGATTATCTTCGCCACACGGTATGTGCACTTTGTTATTAGTATTCCATTTCGCGGTCCAACAGCGCGAATCCAGCACTTCGATCAAACGCGCGCGTTCGCTCCGAGTGTGAACAGGTATTACGTGGCTCTTGCTGACACTCTCGTAGTTCAAACGTATCTTTTTTAACGTCGGCTCGCTCCTGCATCTCCGAGGCCGCGAAAAACGCCGCGGCAATTTGTTTTCATCTACGTTGCTTTGCAAACGACTGACACGGGCCGTCTTTTACCAACGATGACAGCTGTGTTGACTTCGTAGCGATCGAGTTCGTAGCAGTCAACGGAGGCGGTTACGCATCCCGGCCTCGGCATTCGGGCGCGTTTAAATCGTGTTAGCGTCGACATATCACTGCACGGACACGAACCCCAGACAAGCGGTGGCAGGAAGGGCGGAAGGCCGCCTGTGTTTGTTATTAAAAAATCCACGTGCTCCGAACGGCTCCGAACCATGCCGAGCTCTCCGATTGGTTGTTCGTGCTGCCGAAGACGCGTCGCCATAGCAACAGCACCGGTATGTTCTAGTTTCTCCGTACGAGAACGGCGCTTTCCTCCTCTCACTTAAGAACGCGTTCGTGAATACCGATTTCTCCTCTTCTTACGATGTTCTTATTTTACGAACTTCTTAGCTAAGTTGTCGTAAACTAAGAAGCTCTTCGTGAATCTGGCCTCAGAACTTCTCGTGAGTTGCCCTGTCCTTCGTCGGTAAAGATGCTACTTGTATGCTTTGTTCTCCCCTAAGCTGACAGTGCGATGGAAGCACCGCACTATTAGCACCGCACTATTAGCTTAGGGGTGTACAAAATATAGTCGGTAACGGCGAAAAATGGAGCAAAGCACTTGACAACGCGCAGATACAGCCGCTGGCTCGTTCGGGAGACGCCTGCCACCCCCTCTAGTGCCGTTTCTCCACAGGAAAACATCCCGCCCCCTCGCGTGACAAGGCGCGATAGTTCGCGCTCTTCTGGTGTTCTGGAACAATGTTCCTCGAGGAGAATGTCCGGGATTCGCGTCGACCAGTGCTCTTGAGGGAAAACGATTCGGCTGTGTCCCAGTCAGAAGAAACAAGTTTTAATAATAATAATAATAATAATAATAATAATAATAATGTTTTTTTTTAAAAAAACACTTACAGTAACTGGCCCACAAAAGCAAAGAAGCTTGTCCGTGGGACCAGGCAGACCAAAATCTTACAAATAAAAGGAATAGAACACAGTATTGCAAATAGCACTATAAATAAAGAAATTAAACAGAATTGTAAAACACAGCAATATTTGCGCCATGTAAATGAAACTACTCTCCATATGAAAATCAAACAAATCGCTGAACACTGAAATACTAACGAATTCTAAACACCGTACGACCTCACGTGAAACATACCATAATAGACAACAATTGAAACATCAACATCGCATGACACAGAAATTACTCAGGAAAAAACACTAAACAACAGGGAAGTCAGGTTTTACGCTCTAGACCAGTGGTTCTCAACCATCGATGTTTCGCGGACCCCTTGTGGACTGGCGGAGATGATGGAGGACCCCCGTTCGTGGCGAAGGGAGGGGAAAAGTATAGGTTAAGTATAATAATGATTTAATAAATGGCTATAACTAAGGGCTAGTTTGAAGTAGACTTCTTTTTTTTTGACAAACACTAGAAAACTCGCCCGAATTTGAAACATTTCTTCTCGATCTGAAAAAAAGACAACTTTAAAGGGGCACTCAAGCAGTTTTTGGAGAAGCTACTTTTTGGTGCGATGGCGTTAAGGAAGTGTCAGTGAATGAGTATCTTCAGTTTTAGAAGGCAGAACCGCCTATTAATCACGCAGGAATAAAATACGTGCGGACTCTTTTCTGTACTTGCGAGGACCAATGAAATTATCGCATGTTTGAAAATTTTGGCGGCCTTTGTAAAGTTTCGCTAAAGAAACAATTTTCAGTTCATTTAAATATGTCGTGCATGATAATTTCAAAAGACGTAAAATATTTCTAGTTTAGAATACGCGATACTGCAATTATCGTTTCACAAACAAGGGACTACGTTTTCTCCTTGCCTTCCTCCGCGGGGGGTGAATTTCCCGTTCCCCCGGGATGCGCGGAAGCGCACGTATCTGTCGGTAGCGGGCCGGCCAGGCCTCGGTGGTGGTCGTCGACGTGGACGGCGTGGTGAAAGCTCATCGTTCCGCGTAAAAGCGCTGTCCTTGACTGTGAATTTTCGTCGTGTGTCGCTGTGATAACCCAGCACGTACTAAAAGGGAAGATCCACCTACTCGTGCGGCGATGTCGTGGCGGCACTCTCAAGACACCAGAAACGCCCGTGCCGTCGTGTTTGTTTACTTCGACTACAGTGGTGCTTTCTAAGCATTTGTGTCCTCGAACATCGCCCGGATTTCTTATTTGGCGCATTTCATGCGTGTGCTCAAGTTCAAGGTATTACTGGCGCGTACCGTATAAAGGATGCGAATTTTCACGCGTTTTCATCACCGGAGAGAAGTGATTAGTGTTAGCAATCCTGAACGCTCGCAACGTCTATCTGATCACGAAATCATATTTCTACGTTGCTATATCGCTGCTAAGATTACATTGTCTTTTATAATCGTAGAAAAGGCGTGTGGCGATATTTGTACTATTGCAATGTCGTGTATTAGAGTCGTGATCGTCCAAGACGGCGTACTGCATCTTTTTATTTTCTTTTTTTCATCCACTGTACCCTGCAAGCCTATCAAGAAAAAATAATAATAAAGCTTTAGGCTATAGACAACTGTCTGTCTATATTCGGTTACGGCATTGAGTAGCAGTGCGTCCCCTTTTTAGAGGGGCCGCTGAAACAGCTGACGGCCGCGTATAGAAGTTGTAGTGGTTGCAGGTGTGTGTACGCGCGGCGCAGAGCGGTCGTTCCGGTCGCAACAAACGCAGTCGTAGGTACACGCTCGTTGCACATGTCTGAACCAGCCTTTCCCCCGTTCTCCCGAGGCGAAAGGCAACGCGGCAACATCGTTTGACATCACGTACCAGAGGTAACGCTGCGATGTCAAACGTTGGTTTGGTTACGACTTGCCCCAACCGCAAATCGAAGAATGCCCGAAAAGGTCTGCGTTTCGCCGTCCTCGGAACCCGAACATGACTCCGAAGCGCTGCTATCGTCCACATCGCACGTCGAAGTGGCGTCATAGGAAATCATCCCCAAGTCGGCTGTCCGCCGAAGAATTTCAACCTAACGGCGTCAGGTCCTCGAGCGTAGAGAACTCCGCCATGATCGAAGCTCGAATGACAAAGAGGTTCGGCCGATGCGGCTACCTCGGGATCACTGCGCGACGGAACGTCGTCCAACGCCATTGGCCCGAGATCCGTTTGATAAGCGTGCGAGGACCAATGAGAGTGGTTTCGTTTTCGGGTGGATCCGAGGTTTGGCGGCCTTCAATTACATTTTTATTAAAGAAATAATCACCGTATGACTACACTTCTTGGTTTTTAGTGATACATAGGGGGTCTAAATTCAGCTGTCATCATGAAAACACGAACTCAAAAACCACTTGAGTGCCCCTTTAATTGCCAGGCTTTACTCATCAGGCAGGGCTTCGCGGACCCCTAGAATGCCTTCACGGACCCCAAATGGTCCGCGGACCCCCAGTTGAGAAACACTGCTCTAGACACCACTTTTTAAGAGCTTTCTTTGCCGTTCGCATGGATGATATACTAATCAAATTATCGGGTAATTTATTAAAAATGGAAGGAATATAATGCCTTTTTATTCTCTTTCCGTAGTTCGTAAATATTCTGGGTATTAAGTACCTTTCAGTGCATCTCAGATTTCTCTTTTTGACCTCAATTTTCGAGCTCTTATCGTAGTAATGCCGTGTTATTATTACATATTCATACAGTTTAGAAAAATACATTATATTTAGTTCATTCATTTTCATATCTATTACTAGGTTATCATATCTGGTTCCGTACGCAACGTTACTCGCAATCTGTTTAAGTAGTCTATCTATTCCTAGTTTTTTTTATTTCTGCACATTGTCCGAAAACAGTAATACCGTATCGCAGGATCGACTCTCCTAAGGCAATAAAAACAGTTCTACGAGCATTTATACCACAAACGCTCTTTAACCGGTAAAGATACGCTGATACTACTCGAAGCCTTTTTTTAATAAATTCTATGTGATGGTTCCATAAAATATGTTCGTCAAAAAATATGCCTAAATACTTTACAGACTGTTCGTATGGAAGTGCTATACTTTTGCAAGAGTTGCCTAGCCCTGAATTTAAATAAATGCCTGCCGTAAGCTTCACCTGTTTATGGGGATTTCGGAAAGACTTAAGTTTCGTTTTGTTGTTATTTACGGAAATAATATTGTCAGAAAACCACTGCAATAACATGTCCACGTCCTTTTGAAATATTGGAATTGCGTTTTCGTATATGTCATATGGTAATAGTAGAACCGTATCGTCTGCATATAAAAAGATTCTAGACTGTAGCGGTAAAAGACTTAACTCATTTATGTAAATATTAAAAAGCAAAGGGCCCAAAGTGCTCCCTTGAGGTACACCGCACCGAACCAGAGTTTTATCACTTACACAATTTTCTATTTTCACCAATTGAAATCTATCTGTGAGGTAGTCATGGAAAAAATCATAAAATGGTCCTCTAAAGCCCATTCTTTCAAGTTTTTCTAAAAGTAACGTATAATCGATGGTATCGAAAGCCTTCGATAAATCTAGGAATAAGGCCAGAGCAATTTTATTGTTATCTAATGTATCGTTAATGCCGTCCGAAAAATCTTCCAAAAGTGCTGTTGTGCTTTTATTTTTCCGAACATCATACTGCGAATTAGTAATAAGGGAAAATTTTTCACAGAAGTTATCCATATCTATCTGAACCCATTGTTCCATGATATGCGAAATTACTGGCAATATTGATATCGGTCGGTAACTCCCTAAATCCTTTTTATTACCGCCTTTGTAAAGAGGCCTAATTACTGCAATTTTTAGCTCTTTTGGAATTTTTCCTGTTGTAAGGGAACCGTTAATTATTTTCAGTAATACTTGTTTTAGATTATCTATATTGTAACGTAAATCTCGCACACGTACTTGTTTAGAAAGCGCCACATCCGCAGGGTGGGGATGGAAACACCCGACGTTGCGCGACCACGGTGACTGGCAGGCATTGACCAAATGTACCGTATATAGTTTTCCCACGGCCGTTGTTTTCAGGAGCGAGTGCTTCAGCTCACAAAGTAACTCCCGCCGCACAAAAACGCGGTTTCGTTTCACAGTATGACGGTATGGATGGCCTGGTACCCGGTACGCTACCGTCGGAGCATCCACACATGCCCGCGTCTATCGTTGAAAAACTTTTAAAAAGACGCGAGACGAGACTTTACGAGACGACGAGAGCGACGAGAGCGCGAAACGAGAGATGGCGAGAAAAACCATGCAAGACCGAAGGGACTATTGATGCTGGGTACTTTGTGTCGGGCGGCCGCTTGCGTCACCTAGCTCACGCATGCTCAATTATGGTACTCAGTTTAGTTTCGGTTTCGAAAGGCGACCAAACTTGGTCCTTTGGCGCAGGCTCGGCGCAGATTACCCATATTTTGGCAAAATGTAGCAGGATGTAGCAGGGTTAGGCCCTTGGCGCAGATTGGCGCAATTGGCGCAGCAATCACATCACTGTTTGTCTATACCTGGTGATTTTGTTATGGAAATAGAATTTATGATGGTTACAAGATCATCCTCACACATTAGAGGCAAGTATGCCGAGTTTTTGTTACTGAACTTGGGAGCGTTATTTTTTGCTTCTACTGTTTTAATTTTCTCTCTTAAATCTTTAACGCCACTGATAAAAGAACTATTAAAAGAGTTTGCTAACACAGTGTAGTCATCGGCGTTGGGGAAATGCTTCTTGATTGTATTATCAATATTACTTTTTTTCTTCCTTCCAATTAACTGATTGACAAGATTCCATGTTCCCGCCGAGTTTTTTTACCGACTGGCTAAATTTGGTCATGTATAATGCTTCCTTTTTTGCCAATCGAATTTTAGCTGTTAGTTTATTGCGCACTTCACGAAACTCCTTGCTTAAAAGCACGTCCTCAGGTTTCAATTTACATCTCTTCCATAGGCTGTCCTTAGTGTGACATAATTCCAAGATTTCTTTGGTAATCCACACATTTTCTGGTCTTCGCTGTCTGATCTTTACTTTCCTTTTCGATTTTTGGTGTATATTCTGAAGTATGTCTACTAAAGTATTATATGCTGAAATGTGGTCCAGGGATAGTAACGAATTCCAATCATATGTCCTAATTAATTGGTCAATTTTGCTGTTATCTAAAATTATTCTCCACCCGTCACTTCCCACTAAACAGTCGGACTGCCTTTCACCCCATATCAACAATGCAGTAAAGTAATGATCTGCAACTTTTTCTCTGATGACGCCAGATAGCATATGCAAGTTACTGATTCTGGTAACTATATGATCTATACACGTTCTAGTAATTTTATCGCCATAATATTCTTCTCTAGTGAAGTCATGTATTACATTTTCTAGCCCAAAAGAAGAGAGAGTGTCAAGATAACTCGAGACTCCGTATTTAGCCTCCTTGGAAACATCAATGTTAATATCGCTGGCGAGAACGAAATTTTTATTGTTATTGAATTTACTAAATAAAGCAGACAATTCTTCGATGAACAGATTAATGTTGGAGCTCGGTGGCCTATACACAGCACAGACAATGTAAGAGAAGATGCTTTTGTGGATGGATACAACACATGCTTCTGAATGTTCCAATGAAATGTCAAGTCTATCCGATATACACTTGTCGTTAACAAACATAATTAGTCCACCACCCTTTCTTTTTTTTCTCGACATAGGGTGAACGTTTTGCATACCGTTTCTTCTACATTAATCTCAGTTAAAATAAGCACGTCCAAGGAAGATAATCTTTCTGATAACAGCACCATGAGTTGATCCCAGTGTTTATTTAAACTCCCCACATTTATGTGCAGTAAGTTTAACTTTATTTCACCGAATTCTTCTTCCCTTAAGACTCGTTTTGTGTGCAAATCCCAGAGTTTAAATGAATCAAATGAACTCTCCATGATTACCTAATTTTTTCTAAGTCACTTTCGTCCTCAATGTGAAGAACGGCTGAACCCTCTTTTTGGCGTACAAAACTCTTCCCGTTTCTGGTCCACACAAACTTGTAGGTCTTTTCTTTAGCACGGTTCTTAGCTTGCCATAACAAATTCCTGTTTCGCCTTGTCAAGTTTTCATGGATATAAATGTGTTCGTTCCTCAGTGCCACTCTTTTTTGAATCCAGATGTCTCTCATTTTTCTTTCCGTGAACCTTACCAACAAAGGAGGTGTTTTACCTTCGTTAGCTCTAAGCCTGTGAACTGCCTCAACGGCTGCATCTGTTAGTTCGGGAAGTTGTAATTTTACGGCTATTTCCTTAATCACTTTCATTGCATCCTCATTCGGCTGCTGAGTGATTCCGCGAATCTCAACATTCTTTTGTCTAGAATATTGTTCAGCCTTGTCCACTGCGGTTTTCAGTTCCTTTATTTCCGCATCTCTTTTGGCAATCTCTCCCTCAAATTCCCTAGTCTTTTTCTGCAGACCATGAATTGTTTTTTCAAGGCTACCCAGTCTTGAAAGTATATATCGTCCTGTTGCGTGGAAAGGCCGTTTAAGGATGTCTCTATCCCTTCAACGGTTTTGCCCTGATTATCAAGTTTTGCCAACATATTATCTCCTTTGTTAATTTGTATTTCCAAGCACCTTCCGACAACCTGTAATCTGACGAGAACGTCTGTCAGCCGCTTGCCGATGACTTCATTTTGTTTTATTAGTTTTTCGAAGTTAGTTCCCTGTGGGCTTTGCTGATCTAAATGTCCCTCTCCTGTAGACGGGGGCTCTTGCGAAGGTGCTAATTGGCTGCTGGAATGTACAGTCGGGAGCAAAAGTTTGCGGGGCACGGGAGCGCGTGCCGAAATGCATCGCTGCGCCGTGCAACGGCGCGCCGCCGCATTAAAAAGCCGCGCTTTGCGCATGCGCGTCCTTCGTGCTGGCAGTCATGTCTCTTTCGCTCGTTTCTGTCCGACTCACTCCTGATGCCAGGTCTACTGATTTATCAGTAGATCTGCTGATTTCGTTCCGGGTCTACTGATTCAATGAAAAAAAAAAAGAAAATCTACTGACTTTTTTTTTTTTTTTTTTTTAGTACACATATTAAAAAATTCTTATTTGGCCCCGTCAGTTCCCAGGGTCGCCCATCAAAGGAAACTCATATTCTCCCGAATTAAAAACGAAGCACTGGCTAGATGGCCCAGAAGCCCGTCCTATTCGAGTGACTTAGTCGTATATTCCTCTATCTATTCACCCAGAGCAGGTTCGGCAGGTTCGACGGTGACATCCGGGCCAGAGCCATATATGGGGAGAGATTGGCCAGTCTATGATCTTGCCGTAACGTCCCTCTCCTGAGTGAGCCAATCAGCCTGCGGCGCAGAGCGAGAGGCGTGAGCGCATGCGCGTGAACTCTCGGCTGCTCCCAGCTGAGAGGGCTGCCATTTTCATTCATTCAACAGAATGCATGGGATCGACATCCACATTTCGGTTCTTTCCTTTCATTTGGCAGGCTCTGGCAAGAAAATGATATGTTATTCCTCGGTGGCTTAAAAAGCTAGCGAATGAAGTTTCTCCACGTTTGAACCCGAACTTCGAGCCAGGCGGAAAACAAATAAGCCCGTACAGACGACGCATAGCCTCAACAGTGCTCCGCGCCGACAGCGTTGCGTCAAAAACATTCCACAGCCTATTAAGGAAAGATGGCAGCTTGCAGAGGACTTACATTGGACATGTGCACGTGCACTTGCCGGAATGTCTTGTTTTGGTTTCGTTTCAATAATAGCGAAAGGTGGATGTCGCACTGTCGCCTTCATCTGTTGGTCCCAAAAGTGGCTCAGTCTCGATTTCAAAGAATAATCCTCGAAACAGCAACACTAATCAATCATGATAAAAAAAAAAAAAAAAATTACGGTGCCATTTTAATTTGTTTTTCATAAAGAATTACTTGAGAACTGGTCTTATTTTTTTCATTTTTATTTGTGTTTATTACCATGCTCTTTGTTACTCTATACTATTTCTTCGAAGTGTGGTGTTCGAGGCGGGGCTTAGGCCGCACGTCCGGAGGCTTCCTGGCTCGTGACGACGACCATTCCCCGAAGTGAAGAACCCAGGGGTCCAGTGGAGGTGGGAGAATTGGTAACGTAACGAACGGTTTAATTACATGGTAGCGATACAGTCGTCAAATCCAAGAGAACAACTCAGCAGCCTCACGCCCCGCCCCGCCTTATATAGGGGTCCGTTTTCTCCCTCACTCTCCGCCAGGGCAGCAGGTGCGACCGCCAAGTGCGTTGCAGCAAAGCCCGCCGCGTCGTAGCCAGAAATGCGTCATAGCCATGGTTCTCCGCAGTTAGGCCAGGCCTCTCCCCCCTTCCGGAGCGCACGAACCCACACGCACACACACACACGTCCCGTTGACGTCACGGACGCGTTGAGACTCGTTTCGGGCAGACCACGACAGCTGGGCGACGGTCTTGAACACGTCGGGACTCGTTTCGGGCAGACTTCGACAGGTGGGCGACAGTCCAGAACACGTCGGGACTCGTTTCGGGACTCGTTTCCGCAGCGTTGAAACTCGAAAAAGGTTGCCGAAGGTTCCATTCTTAACAGTGGATTAATGAAAATAGCAAAACATGGCAAAACACAGATTTCGTAGAATCTACTGATTTTCGTGCAAATCTGCTGACTTTTTGGGGATCAATCTGCTGACTTTTTTTCTCCATCTGGCAACACTGCTCCTGATAACCGGAGTCGGCGCCAGGGGCGCAAGTTGCCGTTTCGCTGACTGTCATGCCTCGCGTCCTCTTCTGCTGACTCAGCAGCCGCGCTGAGTGACGGAGCACTTATAGTTACCCACGCGGCGACTGAGGCGGCTGAAGCAGACGTGCAGCATGACAGCCAGCGAAGCGCTAACTTGCGCCCCTGGCGCCGATTTCTGTTATCAGGAATGCGTCGGAAAGAAACGGGCGAAAGAGACATGATAGCGAGCACGAAAGGCGCGCATGCGCAAAGCGCGGCTCCCTAATGCGGCGGCGCGCCGTCGGACGGCGCGGCGATGCTTTTCGGCACGCGCTCCCGTGCCCCGCAAACTTTTGCTCCCGACTGTACAGTCGGCGGCAAAAGTTTGCGGGGCGCTCCCGGGGAGCGTCAGCCGAAATGACTGGTTGCGCCTTCTGACGGCGCGCGGCCGCTCTCAAGATTCACGCTTCGAGAATGTGCTTCCTTTCGTGCTCGAAGTCGTGTCTTTTTGGCTCACTTCCGCCCGACGTGCACGAGATAACCGGGACCGGCTCAAGGTACCGCTATGACAGCCATCACGCCCACAATCACGCCGCGCGTCTGCCTCAGCCACCGTGATGGGTGACGGTGCTCGCGCATGCTAGAGATAACATTTCGCGGCACCTTGCGCCAGCCCCTGTTATCTCCTGGGTGTCGAACGGAAGCGAGCGAAAAAAGCATGACCGGGAACAAGAAAGGAAGCGCATGTGCAAAGCGTGAGGCTTGAGAGCGACAACGCGCCGTGAGAAGGCGCAGCCAGTCTTTTCGGCTGGTGCTCCCATGCCCCGCAAACTTTTGCTCCCGACTGTACTTTGCATGTATTACACACCCGGCCATTCCTCGAGGTTACCCTGGGGCATTGCTTTCAACGCATTCTTCGTCACGCCGGACCATTTCCCCGTGTGGTAGCCGTTTTTGCATTCCGAGCATTTCAAGCTGGGGCTGTCAGGTGCCACAGAATTCATGCACGCGATACATTCAGTCATTTCAAATGCTCTCAACGACAAAAAGCACAGTTGCAGACCAGCGAAATGCGAGAAATCAGTTCAAGAAGTTCCAACAAAAGAACGACGCTTACCTACAAAACAGAGGCGCGGCGTTAGCTTCCCACTTTAGCCGAGCATTTCGCTGGTCTGCGACGAGTCGTTCAGCGCTCAGCGCCTATATATGTAGTCGAATCCTCCGGACACTCGATGCTGCTGCAGATAGCTGGATCAGCTGATAATGGCCTGCCGGGCGCCGGGCGATTACTCCAAGCGCGTGCGGCCGTAGCTAGATGACTTGGCAGCGATGCGATCGTCGTCCGTTGCAGCGGTGTTGCCGCAATGGGGATCTACAAAACAGAGGCGTGGCGTTAGCTTCCCACTTTAGCCGAGCAATTCGCTGGTCTGCGACGACCGCTCTCAAGATTCACGCTTCGAGAATGTGCTTCCTTTCGTGCTCGAAGTCGTGTCTTTTTGGCTCACTTCCGCCCGACGTGCACGAGATAACCGGGACCGGCTCAAGGTACCGCTATGACAGCCATCACGCCCACAATCACGCCGCGCGTCTGCCTCAGCCACCGTGATGGGTGACGGTGCTCGCGCATGCTAGAGATAACATTTCGCGGCACCTTGCGCCAGCCCCTGTTATCTCCTGGGTGTCGAACGGAAGCGAGCGAAAAAAGCATGACCGGGAACAAGAAAGGAAGCGCATGTGCAAAGCGTGAGGCTTGAGAGCGACAACGCGCCGTGAGAAGGCGCAGCCAGTCTTTTCGGCTGGTGCTCCCATGCCCCGCAAACTTTTGCTCCCGACTGTACTTTGCATGTATTACACACCCGGCCATTCCTCGAGGTTACCCTGGGGCATTGCTTTCAACGCATTCTTCGTCACGCCGGACCATTTCCCCGTGTGGTAGGGTTAGCTTCCCACTTTAGCCGAGCATTTCGCTGGTCTGCGACGAGTCGTTCAGCGCTCAGCGCCTATGTAGTCGAATCCTCCGGACACTCGATGCTGCTGCAGATAGCTGGATCAGCTGATAATGGCCTGCCGGGCGCCGGGCGATTACTCCAAGCGCGTGCGGCCGTAGCTAGATGACTTGGCAGCGATGCGATCGTCGTCCGTTGCAGCGGTGTTGCCGCAATGGGGATCTACAAAACAGAGGCGTGGCGTTAGCTTCCCACTTTAGCCGAGCATTTCGCTGGTCTGCGACGAGTCGTTCAGCGCTCAGCGCCTATGTAGTCGAATCCTCCGGACACTCGATGCTGCTGCAGATAGCTGGATCAGCTGATAATGGCCTGCCGGGCGCCGGGCGATTACTCCAAGCGCGTGCGGCCGTAGCTAGATGACTTGGCAGCGATGCGATCGTCGTCCGTTGCAGCGGTGTTGCCGCAATGGGGATCTACAAAACAGAGGCGTGGCGTTAGCTTCCCACTTTAGCCGAGCATTTCGCTGGTCTGCGACGAGTCGTTCAGCGCTCAGCGCCTATGTAGTCGAATCCTCCGGACACTCGATGCTGCTGCAGATAGCTGGATCAGCTGATAATGGCCTGCCGGGCGCCGGGCGATTACTCCAAGCGCGTGCGGCCGTAGCTAGATGACTTGGCAGCGATGCGATCGTCGTCCGTTGCAGCGGTGTTGCCGCAATGGGGATCTACAAAACAGAGGCGTGGCGTTAGCTTCCCACTTTAGCCGAGCATTTCGCTGGTCTGCGACGAGTCGTTCAGCGCTCAGCGCCTATGTAGTCGAATCCTCCGGACACTCGATGCTGCTGCAGATAGCTGGTTCAGCTGATAATGGCCTGCCGGGCGCCGGGCGATTACTCCAAGCACGTGCGGCCGTAGCTAGATGACTTGGCAGCGATGCGATCGTCGTCCGTTGCAGCGGTGTTGCCGCAATGGGGATCTACAAAACAGAGGCGCGGTGTTAGCTTCCCACTTTAGCCGAGCATTTCGCTGGTCTGCGACGAGTCGTTCAGCGCTCAGCGCCTATGTAGTCGAATCCTCCGGACACTCGATGCTGCTGCAGATAGCTGGATCAGCTGATAATGGCCTGCCGGGCGCCGGGCGATTACTCCAAGCGCGTGCGGCCGTAGCTAGATGACTTGGCAGCGATGCGATCGTCGTCCGTTGCAGCGGTGTTGCCGCAATGGGGATCTACAAAACAGAGGCGTGGCGTTAGCTTCCCACTTTAGCCGAGCAATTCGCTGGTCTGCGACGAGTCGTTCAGCGCTCAGCGCCTATGTAGTCGAATCCTCCGGACACTCGATGCTGCTGCAGATAGCTGGATCAGCTGATAATGGCCTGCCGGGCGCCGGGCGATTACTCCAAGCGCGTGCGGCCGTAGCTAGATGACTTGGCAGCGATGCGATCGTCGTCCGTTGCAGCGGTGTTGCCGCAATGGGGATCTACAAAACAGAGGCGTGGCGTTAGCTTCCCACTTTAGCCGAGCATTTCGCTGGTCTGCGACGAGTCGTTCAGCGCTCAGCGCCTATGTAGTCGAATCCTCCGGACACTCGATGCTGCTGCAGATAGCTGGATCAGCTGATAATGGCCTGCCGGGCGCCGGGCGATTACTCCAAGCGCGTGCGACCGCAGCTAGATGACTTGGCAGCGACGCGATCGTCGTCCGTTGCAGCGGTGTTGCCGCAATGGGGATCTACAAAACAGAGGCGTGGCGTTAGCTTCCCACTTTAGCCGAGCATTTCGCTGGTCTGCGACGAGTCGTTCAGCGCTCAGCGCCTATGTAGTCGAATCCTCCGGACACTCGATGCTGCTGCAGATAGCTGGTTCAGCTGATAATGGCCTGCCGGGCGCCGGGCGATTACTCCAAGCGCGTGCGGCCGTAGCTAGATGACTTGACAGCGATGCGATCGTCGTCCGTTGCAGCGGTGTTGCCGCAATGGGGATCTACAAAACAGAGGCGCGGTGTTAGCTTCCCACTTTAGCCGAGCATTTCGCTGGTCTGCGACGAGTCGTTCAGCGCTCAGCGCCTATGTAGTCGAATCCTCCGGACACTCGATGCTGCTGCAGATAGCTGGATCAGCTGATAATGGCCTGCCGGGCGCCGGGCGATTACTCCAAGCGCGTGCGACCGCAGCTAGATGACTTGGCAGCGACGCGATCGTCGTCCGTTGCAGCGGTGTTGCCGCAATGGGGATCTACAAAACAGAGGCGTGGCGTTAGCTTCCCACTTGAGCCGAGCATTTCGCTGTCTGCGACGAGTCGTTCAGCGCTCAGCGCCTATTTAGTCGAATCCTCCGGACACTCGATGCTGCTGCAGATAGCTGGTTCAGCTGATAATGGCCTGCCGGGCGCCGGGCGATTACTCCAAGCGCGTGCGGCCGTAGCTAGATGACTTGACAGCGATGCGATCGTCGTCCGTTGCAGCGGTGTTGCCGCAATGGGGATCTACAAAACAGAGGCGCGGTGTTAGCTTCCCACTTTAGCCGAGCATTTCGCTGGTCTGCGACGAGTCGTTCAGCGCTCAGCGCCTATGTAGTCAAATCCTCCGGACACTCGATGCTGCTGCAGATAGCTGGATCAGCTGATAATGGCCTGCCGGGCGCCGGGCGATTACTCCAAGCGCGTGCGGCCGTAGCTAGATGACTTGGCAGCGATGCGATCGTCGTCCGTTGCAGCGGTGTTGCCGCAATGGGGATCTACAAAACAGAGGCGCGGCGTTAGCTTCCCACTTTAGCCGAACATTTCGCTGGTCTGCCCATCCATTTCCTCAACCGTCTGCAAAATGAATTCGGGAACGATGGATCCCGTTCGCCAAACGCCGCTCAAGTTTAGCACATCTCGCAACGGACGTTACGACTTCATGTAAAAACGAGCTGCAATGGCCCGAGCAACCGAAGCGGACTACTTCTCCAAAATCAGGAGGAGGGAACACATCAGCCATTAACCGATATCAACTTCACCGTGAATGAACAGCAAAACCGTTGAGCTGTCTCTTTTAGTCATAATTTAAGAAGCTCTACATTATGTCAAACACTTCCATCGTCACGGGCATGAATCACTGCCTGGAAAAAATTGGAAAGTAATTTCAAAGTAATTTTATGACTTTTCAAAAGTACTTGTAACGTAATGCAATTACTTTTAGTCTGCGGTAATTTGTAATGTAATTAAATAATTTTTGAAAGTAATTTTGCCATCTCTGGATGGCAAATTACTTTAAAAAAAACAAAAACGTCCCCTATTACGCTTGCCCGGAGAAGTAAAAACCAACGAAAAGTAGCGATGTTGATGACGTTTAGCTCAATGTTGGCTACGCCAACACCGTAGCCTTGACTGCGCTGTCGATAGCGCTACAATTCGCCCGCTAGAGTCGGCTGATTTCGGCAACTTGGCGCGTTCCAATGTTTGCCCAACCGAACTAGACAGAACTAGGTCGCGATATTTGACGTGTGGTCTTCCTAGGTGATACTGAAGAGGACTGCATTGTTGTTAATTTTTTTTTTTTTTTTTTTTTTTTTTCAAAAACAAATCAAGCGGAGTTGCCCTACGCCCTCAGCACAGCCGCCGGGTGCCGCCATGTAGAAAGTATGAAGGAAAAGCTAGGAAACGGCCGATGTTTCGTCATTAACGGTCTCAGATTTTTATTTTTTGAAGTCAGCATTGTAGTGCCTTTACAAGTGTCGTACAAAAAAGTATTTTATAAATGACAATAATAATGATTACAGACATGCAACTTTCGACACCTCTTGGCGTTATCAAAAATGCTTTCGCCAATAACTTCACGAGAAAAAGAAGCAAGGAGGAGCTGAAATTGGGAGAGGAGGACACAAACTTTAACGAGCTCTTTCGCGCGCCAATTTTTTTTTTTTTTTTTTGACGATAATGTTTTTTGTGTGTGTGTTTTACTACGTGCTTTCGAAGCGTTTGAGACGGTAAAAAATATCAACCTTGGTGTTGTCAGTGGCCCTTTAAAGGGACCATGAAACGATATTGGATTGGAATGTTCACGACTTTGCAGAGGCGTACTGGTCCTATAGTCTGGCCCAAGTATACTCGCACAGATCGCCACTGATTCAGAAGCTTCTTTGTCGCGGTGAAATCGCGAGGATAAAAGGGGACTATTTTTTTTTCAGTCTTGCCTTCACAAAGCTTGATGACGTAATTTTGGGATAGAAATCACCGTTAATCATCGAAATCACAGTAGAGCGCGGCTCATGGATTGGACACGAGAACTGCGTGAGCCCTCGACTTCGGTTCGTAACAATCAATGCCTCGGCGGACAGTCGGGTAGTGGCTCGTGTCCAACCACTGCGATGATGAGAATAGCCGAACAATGCCTGGAGCTCGTTTTCTACTTTGCCAACCCCAGCGCGTGGCGATGATTAACGTTGGCGTCATTTATAGGATAGGCACCAGGCCACGTGGCCGCTTGTTCTGGCTCCAAGTTGATGAAATGAACGATGTCTATATTTCTCGAATTTATTTGCCGACTGCCATTGCTTAGAAAGAAAAACTAAGGCGTTTATTCGGTTATTAACCTTAGGGAGTGATTCTGAGTAGTATTTAGCGAAATTAGAAAAAAATAATTTCATAGGCCCATTAAGAAATCTTAGTGAACAAGCTGTTTAATCTCAAAACAGACTGTGCGTATTTCGCTCTCCTAACTCAAAACTCTATTCTTGTTACATCCCAGCCAGAAAATTTACTAGTGGAAGAATGCAGTGAAGTACTCAAGCTAATCGACTTTGGTGATGCTCGAAGGGTCTTGGCTGCTCCATGCAAGGTGGCTTTGGTTGGGAACCCTGAATTTTCCGCTCCTGAGATCATAAAACAAGGGTCAGTCACTACAAGGGCCGACCTCTGGTAAGTCCTGAGTCATAAAGGGACTCTTTACTCAAATCACACATTTCATGGTGAAGCTATTGTTCGCTGTTATTTTTACTAATATGCGGAGTGTCATAAAAAACCGTGACGCACTTAATGTCGTTTTAGAATCATCTACTGATTTAGTTATTCTCACAAAAACGTGGCTCTCTGCTAAAATACGTGACAGCGAAATTTTTGCGTGTGGTAAGCGTTTAAATGTGTATCGCTATGATAGGGAATTCAGATCCAGGTGGAGGTGTGTTAATTGCTGTATCTGAGAACATGGCATCTTTCTGTGTGAACATTTCAACTAATCTTGAGTTCCTTTGTGTATGCGTTAGTGCAAACTATAAACGTATAGTGTTTTTTTTGTGTGTTTGTAATAGACCGCCCAATTATTCTGCTACCTTCCCCAATGAGCTACGCGACGTTCTTAATTTGATCTTAACCAGGTTTCTGTCTTTGTCTTCGGAGATTTTAACTATCCTAGCATTGTGTGGACCGGTGTGTGTCCCTCTGTTGCCCCCAATTGATTATGTTGATTTCAACCTAATCAATTGGGTTAGGTTGATTTCAACCTAACTCAGCTTGTCACAAAGCCAACACTTGTTACAACCACAACTTCCAGTTTGCTTGACCTAGTGTTAACTTCCTCACCCGATCGTGTTTGTGAAATTTCTCATCTTCCTGAGCTCAGCGATCATTGTATACGTTACACATCACCATACATTTACCTGTAGTTACTCCCTCGAAAGGAATCAAATTCATTCGCGATTATAAGAAAGCGGATTTTCACGCCATTAACAATGAACTCGCTCTCTTTATGGATGGCTACATCGATTCTTTTTCACTACGATCAGTTCAAGAAAATTGGAACCTTTTTAAAAATATTTTTAAATCACTCACGGATACATACATTCCGCTTCGATTGATAGCGACCCACACTCATTCTTTTTGGTTCAACGTCCAACTCAAGCGGCTTTCCAATAAGCAAAAAACCTTTGTTTAGGACCGCTAAGTCCTCTAATAAACCGGATCGCTGCTCAGCCTATAACGACGCTTTTCTGGAGTACAAATCTGCTATTCAAAGCGCCGAACGTGCTTTCTTTAATATCACTTTGCCGACATTATTAGCCACTAGTCCTAAACAATTTTGGAACGCTGTTAACAATAAAGACAAGTCGTCTATTTCACTTTGTGTTGACGGTTGTGCGATCCCCAGTGATGTATCTGCGGAGATCTTGAACAATGTCTCCGCTGACTCATTTTCAAGTTTTGTTAATCCGCCATCTTGCTCACTGCAGGAATACGATTTCATACATAGGGACCCCATTGTAATTGACCCCACTGGTATTGTTAAGCTAATAGAAAATCTAAAACTGTCTTCTTCAGCTGGTCCTGATAGTATTAACTCAAAGTTCTTGAAAAACTCAATTATGTATTCATCTATTATATTTTCTAAACTATTTTCTCAGTCGCTTGAACTTGGAATTTTACCTGACGACTGGAAGGTAGCCAGGGTGATTCCATTGCACAAAGAAGGTGATAAGCATTTCCCGTTAACTATCGCCCAATCTCGCTACCAGCATGCCACGTTACTCCCAACTGGTTAATTTCCTGGATCAAATTCTTTCTTTAACAAGGGTCAACATGGTTTCCGCAAATTTTACTCCTGTGAGACACAGCTTGTGTCATTTACTAACGATCTTCATTTTGTTCTTGATTGTGAATCCCAAGTTGACTGTGTTTTTCTAGATTTTAGCAAGGTTGATAAAGTTTTTCACCAGTTGCTTCAATTAAAACTTAACAAATTATGTATTGATCCTAACGTAGTTGACCTGGATAGCCTGTTTTCTAACTAACCGATATCAGGTTGTTACTGCTAATGAGAACACGTTTCCCCTCACTTCCGTCACATCCGGTGTTCTTCAAAGATCCGTACTCTCTACTGTTTCTCATTTACATCAATGACCTACCTAATTGCATCTCATCATTAATTAATCTTTTCGCTGACGACTGTGTAATATATCCTAAATCTACTAACGACTCTGATGTTTTAAAGCTCCAGACAGATATGAATGCTGTTTACCATTGGTTTGTACTTTGGAATATGGAACTAAGCATTACTAAATGTAAAGTTATGAGGATATCGCGTACTAATCTCCCTGTGCCTTTCTACCACGTCCCCTTGGCCCCTGTTTCTTCTTATAAATATTTGGCGTTCACATTACTTGTAACCTCTCCTGGAAACTGCATGTTGAATATGCCATCAATAACGCTAACCGCATGCTAGGTTACCTGAAAAGAAACTTTGCTCTCGCACCGTCAGCCTTAAAATTAACACTGTATAAATCTCTCGTTCGCTCCAAATTAGAGTATGCTTCTATCTGGGACCCCAGTCAATCTAATCTAAATAATGTTCTGGAAGAGGTACAAAACCGTTCTGCTCCATGAAAATCACTTTGTCCCTGCCTGACCTCTCTCTCCGACGTAAAGTTGCTCGTTTATGTCTTTTTCACAAGATATATCATGCTAACCCGTACTCAAAGTAACCTCTTTTCATCCCACCGTTTTACATTTCGCCTCGCATCGATCATCACCTCAAAGTTGGAATTCGTAAATCTAATACCAACGCATTTCTACAGTCATTCGTCCCTACAACTTCTTTGGAATGGAATCACCTTCCGACTTCCGTAATTTATATTGTTGATATCCAAATGTTTAAAAATGCTGTAAACACTCTTTACCTTATGTACTCTGCCCTTTTGTTTCTTTTTGTGTGTTATTTTGTTACTCCCACTCCCCTCTTTAACGCCGATTGGCTCTGAGGGTATTTAAATAAATAAATAAACAGTCAAAATAGTGTCTTTGAAGTGTCCCGGGCAGCGTACGTTTGCAGCTCGTTCTATGTACCCAGGCTATTAGAATATCCACTCTAAAAAACAAAAGGTATCACCTTACACCCTTTTGTCCCATATAATACACCCCAAAACTTCATTTCGACGTACAGCGCCGTATACTCGAACAGACGGCCCAAATTTTACGAGGGGCTTGATAACGGTGCGATATAATTTATTAAATAGCTAAAGTACGTATCAAAGACCACATAAAGAAAACACTGAGTTTTTACAGTAGGGCCAAGAAAACCCCGATTATTTTTTTTTTTTTTTTTGGTAGTCAGTAACACGTACATTAGCTATTTTGATAAGTTGTACCACACGGCTATCAAGCCCCTCGTAAAATTTGGGGCCGTCTGTTTGACTATAGGAATTGAAGTTTTGGGGTGTTTTATATGGGACAAAGGGTGTAACAATACACCCTTTTACACTCTTTTTTTTTAGATTGTAAGACGTGATGCCTGGAATTTATTTCTTATCCTAAATCACGAGTATAGTTTAGCATCATGGAGACTCTAGAACAGGTGATTAAAAAATCAGTGCCACAAAGCTGCATTTAAAAAAAAAATAATAATCTTAATGCACTCGCCCATGTTGGGAGGGTAATATTATGAGCACAATGCCGTTATACTATACTCAGTGGCGTAGCTAGACCATCTGGCACCCGGGGCCCTTAGGTCTTTTGTCACCCCCCCCCCCCCCCCCCCCCCCGCCGGTAAAAATAAAGCAGCTGGCCACAATGGACTGTCGTGACGTTGAGTGCCTCACAATCCAGCGCAACACCACGGAAGTACAGCGCATTCGTATGCATACCTACGCTTGATCAAACTTGAACCGTAAGTATGAGCGGAGCCGAAGCTACAAGCGCGAGCGTGTAGCCTTGGGCTGTGCATAGATTGTACGAGTGCACGTGCAAGGCAGGGGCGCATTCTAGATTAAAAGGTTAAAACAGCGCGAAGACACGGACAAGAACGAGCTAGCCCAAACTTCAACGTTAGTCAGCGCATTCTAGCTTTAACTTCGCTCGGACATTACACTCCGTTTCATACTTAGTGTGCTACGCTGTCAAGGCTGCAGGCGCGAGACCATGGCTTCGTTAAGCGTTTCATTTGCACGCCCTCTCGTGCAAATGAAACGCTTTACGGGTATTATAGGTCACATTCCACTAATTTATGGACGCGATAGTCAAATTTCAATTTTCATTTCAGTATCCCTTTAAAGACATGCGGGTAGCACTTGGCAGTAAAATATTTGAAGCAGTGTCAAAGCGCCATCGGCACCTCTTCGGCTCCCTGATACCCCGCGACCCCCAGACATCGTCCTGCGACCCCCCCTTTGCACACCTCTGGTTTAGAGAACGTGAAGGCTCAGTTTAGAGAAATGCGGTCTGTACGCGGCGGCAAGCTAGGCTTCCAAACAGACCTTGTGGTCACCCTCGGTATCGCTCCGGGAAAATATGATATAATATCAAGCTCGAGCGTGCACCGCTAAGGGTTCACCGCTAACGATTCAGCAAGCAACAGCATGCCGGCGGCCGCCATTTTCTCTAAACAAAGTTTCGAGGCAATTCGGTAAGATATTGTCGCTAAAACGAGCCTCTAAACCGCACGCCTTAAAATGGAAAGTAATGCAATCAAGCAATCGTTGGCGTATACGGTACACTGCGGCGCTGAAGCCAGTCCGTCCACGCAGATTTCCGGAAGCTCGACGGTCTCCAGTCATGGCACGCTGTGGCAACAGGGAAACGCCGTCGCCGTCACAACATTACGAATTCACTTGCCAGAACACTTCATTGTGACCGCCTCCCGACGGCGAGCGACGCGCTTCTAGAACTTACGGCGGGGTCAGAGAGCGAGGGAGCTTGCTGAGCAGAAGCCTTTCGCCAGCACCTCCTCTCGGCACTTCCCCCTCGGCGCGTGGTGCGGTGCCGTGCACGGGTGGACAGCCATGGGTGCGAGTCCGGGGTGAGGGAGACGACACGTTGAGAGTTTACCCAACACGTTTACCCCCTCCCCGCGACTCCCTTCGTGTAAAGCCTGGTTCAGACAGTTGCGTTTGACTGCGTTTGACTGCGGTGCGGCAGCGAGGAACCAGGACATTCCTGCTGCTTATATCGCGTGCCAAGATGATTCCTTGAATTGGAGTCCACGCTTCATACGAAGCACATATGTGCCGGTGACTCGCTTTCGGTTCTCGCCGCAACGCAGTCAAACGCACTCAAACGCAAGTGTCTGAACCGGCCTTAAGACCTTCGTGTGATTTCTTTCTTCTTCGTCTGGCGCCTTCTCTTGCTGTCTCGGCGCAGTCCGGCCGTGGTCGGCGCAGTCCGGCCGTGGTCGGCGCAAGCCAGCGTCGTGTTGCGCTGGGTTTGGCGTAGACTAGGTGGCGTTGGCTCGGCGTGCCCGGGCACAGCTCTTTCTCGAGTGCTCCCGCACTTTCCGCGCTTGTTTTTTCCGCCGCTGCGCGTTGACTTTGCGCGAGCCAAGCCAGTTTTGCGACTCTGCACCAGACACGTTCGTGATGGAAGAGTGGTGATCTCATGCGTCTACACATTCTTTGCCACTTACGAACCAGTCAAGCCGGGGGGGATTGCCGCCATAAGTGGCACCCCCCCTCGTGACTGAGACTCCTGGTACCCGGGGCCCCCGGCCCCCCGCCCCCCCCCCCCCCCCCCCCCGTTACTACGCCACTGACTATACTACGTTCACCCCTAAGCTGAGACTAGAAGCTCCGCCTAGCGAAAGCTCGCTGGCTTCCGCAGTGCTTTGGTTGCGCGTGCCTGTGCGTTCACACTTCTGTTAGTAAGGGCAGAAAGCTCGCGCTGAAGGCGGAGCTTCTAGTCCCAGCTAAAAACGGAGTATAGTCAGATACTTATACATTTGAACCATATTATATAGCCCGTGGAAAGAATACCTGTTGCAGAAACTACTGTATTTCTAACTCAGGCTTATAAAAATGGCATTAATGGTGAACTGCAAACTTTCGAGCACTGTTTTTTTTTGTTTTTTTTAACCTCTTCGGAGAGTATGTGACTGTTCCTATTCTTTTATAGGAGCTCTGGAGTGCTGGTCTACGCGCTTTTGGTCGGCCTGTCACCTTTTCTGGGTGACAGTAATGAGAGCACCTGCGCCAACATCACGACTGCCAGTTACACTTTCCCAGACTCACCCAAGCTATCCGAGTTGGCTCATGATCTCATTTTCAGGCTACTGATCGCTGATCCTCACAAGCGCCCTAGCGCTAGTGCCACATTGGCACATCCTTGGATGAAGGTAAGTTCCTACCTTGAAGTGTACTGAGCTACCGCCGGTGGCTGCTTGCCGTGGTATCATCCATGACATTCGATCATGTTTTTCGCAGTGTGTATGCCCTTCTTGTTAACATGTTCCTAGTCTCTGACAGGATGAGACAGTGAGGAGCTTTAGTTGTCCCGCCTCCAGCTTCCTACCTTCGATAACGGTGTCTCGAGAGCGTGCAGGCGCAGCCAAAGCACGGCGGAAGATAGCGAGCGCGTGCTGGAGGCGTTCGAAAGAAAAGCCCTGCCGTCCTCTCCTTGTCTCTTTCTCGTGATTCGACAGTGTTAGATGCAACGCGTCACAACACCCACCCACGTTACTAGTGACGCGTTCGATTTTTCTGTAACATATTAACTGTTAGAATCCTGAGTGTTTAACAGACAAAGTATTTTCGTTGAGCATTTTGGTGAATTCGACACTGGAGAAAGGAGGACAAGAACGGAAACACAACTGACACGGACGAGTCTCAAAACGCAGCTAAAAACACTATTTGTATTTTGTATTTGTATTTTATTTCAGACGAGAAATTCTGCGGGGCGGTAAAAGAAGACATGCTTGTCTTCTGACAGGACCCCAGCCCCAGGTTTTTACAGCACTCGGGAAAGAAGATATACAAAAAAAAAAAGAGGATAAAGAATCATTCTCACACATATCACATACATCAGCATTTGATAAAATATCAATTTGGTTTAAAAATTATAAAAATATTGGAGTACAAAATGCAGGTTACAAAAACTTCAAAAAATATACATTGCCAGGTTATTCTTAAATGTATTGAATGACCTATTATTTTCCATCATTTGAGTTACGGTGGGGTGTGTATTTAGTGTGTCTGGAATGAGATATGAGAGTTGATGGAAGCTATAATTAGTGCGGGCCTTGCTTTTTATGTAAAGGCTATGTCGTAAACTGTAATTTCCTGGGATTTTCGGATACATGCTAAAGAAATGTGATTGGTCGTGTCTAGTTTCATGGAAAATATTAATGACATTTGTAGGAGCAGAATTTGATCTATAGTTCGTGATTTTAACACCTGGAATGAAGACATTGCGTGATCATATTTTTTTAGGTTCCCAATAAACCGGACAGCCTTTTTTTTTTTGCAGTAAATATAATTTATTTATATTTGTTTGTATAGTTGTTCCCCATACCGTTATGCAGTACTTTAGCTGCGAATAAACAAGTGAGTAAAAGAGTTGCAATTTTAAGCACTTCGGTAATAATCCCCTGAGTTTATTTAGTGACCCAATCGTTCTCGATATACGGCATCTTATTTTATCGATGTGGCAAGTCCAATTTATGGTTTCTTCGAACAGAACACCAAGAAACCTGTGTGGTTACGCTTTTAATATTTGAGCCTTACAAAAAAGGTTTGTTATATAGAGCAGGCTTATTCTTTGGCCTAAATAGAACACATTTTGTTTTATCTGTGTTAAGAAGCAGTTGATTATATTTTAGCCACAGTGATAAGTTATTAAGCCAATTGTAACAAACATGTTCGAGTTAAACCTAGTCCCTACTTGAAAAAAAGACGTTCCTGTCGTCTGCATATAAAATAATATCGCGTGATTGCGGTATAGTCACAATATCATTTATACAAAGGAGAAATAACAAAGGCCCAAGGTTGGAACCTTGTGGAACACCGTACCCTATTGGAGAGATCCCCGCAGAGGGCGCCTACGCCTTAGGTATTAGGTGCTTGGTGATTAGCGTCAACACGAACCCCGAGCCATGTGGGTTCACCCACCCACGCCTGGCTGTGCGTGGCTTAACCCGTGTCCTGGGAAAAGGGCTCCTGGTGGTTGAGCTGAGTCCGGGGTATGTTTGGACCCTTCGGGGCCCAGCGGGCAAGGCAATATATCACTTGGGCCCTTGCTTCCGTATACGGGTGTCGTGGCTTGGCCCGACCAGGATGATTCAGTCAGTCGCATTGCTCCACCTCTCCTTTCTTTAACTTTCTTGTCCTTCTCCTCTTCCTCCTCATTTCACCTTCTGTGGCGGCAAGGGCTAATCTTGGGTGGTGACAGATACCCTCGTTCAAATCCACACTTAGTTTCCCGGCAGCACTGTTAAAGTAACGTCTCCTGCAAAGCCCTTTTTGTTATGGTGCGGTACCTAACCCCTTGTTTAGCTCCATGGTGGGCGGCGCACCGCAAACACCGAACACTCTTTGCCCTCCTGTAGCGCCCCACCCTTTCAAACCTCGTTCAGGGCACGCCGTTAAAAGGCGCTGTCTTCAACACAAAGCCATTGAAAAAGAATCGAAGAAACCTTTACGAAATTTTTTTGTCGTTTATTCGCTTGATGATCAGAAATCATTTGCAAAAGTCTCAAGTCCCTTCGTCGTAGCTAAAGTTTTTGAGCGCCTCGTAGGGTTCTCCTAGAAGGCTAAGAATCTGCACTGTGGAGACCTCTTTTTGGAGATAGAAAAAATAAAGCGAAGCGCTTTTTAACAAAAGGTGAGGGCCCAAACGAGCTGGTGGAGGTTAAACATTTGACTAAAAACCCCGAGACTGGGACGAGAAGGGACGGACAAACGCAAAGTCTCAATTTAAGATGACCAACATTGTTGACTTGAAAGTGTCGGAGCCCTCACCGTACACTTTACACCATTCGTGGAGTCCCCTCTGAGTACGACTTTCTTTACACCAGCGAGGATGAACTTCTTGAGGGCCTCAAGGGCTCTGGCGTCGTCACCGTCAAACGCATAATGCTTAAAAAAATTGTGAAGAAATTTGCTCCAAGCAAGTTATTTTGACTTTCGAGAGGCATAAACTTCAGAGACAATCGAGGCAAGGTATTTTAAGGAGTCACTTGCTCTCAAGTTACACTCTCCACGCCACTGGAAGCTGTTGCAGCGCGTCTCCTAGTGGAGCGCCTTGTAACAGTTATTTCTTTATACTTACCACCCAATGTTGCTTTGAATCTTCAAGAGCTGCAGGGGCTCGTAGGACAGCTTCATCAGCCGTTTTTAATTTTGGGCGACTTAAACGCTCATCATCCCATGTGGGGTAGTACCCGTCACGACTCCCATAGTGGCGTGATTGAACATCTTTAATTCTCTTCTGGGCTGTGTGTTCTTAACGGGAGAGAGCCAACTTTTTTTAGTGCGGCCCACAACTCATTCACATTCATTGCTTCACCTTCATTACTTCCTTACTTTTCCTGGAAAGTTCTTCACAACCTCTTTGGAAGTGATCATTATCCAGTTGTTTTAAAGAGTACCGTTCAATTGCCTAGGCGCTTTTTCACTTTAGATAGGCGCTTCACTCCACTTTAGATCCTTCGCTTCTTCTTTCTATGTCCCCTGAGGACGCCGCAATTCATGTTACTGAGCAGACACTAATGGCTGCTCAGCAGTCTATTCCACAAACATCTGGTAATATACCCCAAAACCTTTTTTGTAAACCTTGGTGAAAAGAGGGGTGCGCCACAGCCCGGGCGGATCAAAATAGGGCGTGGGAACGATTTTGTAGATACCTCACTTCACGCAACCTTGTTGAGTTCAAGCGACGAAAAGCCAAGGCTCCTTGGACTAGGAGGCAGGCAAAGCGGAAATCGTGGATAATGTATCTCTTTTCTTTAACTAGTTTTGTCTCTGCCAAAGAGGACTTGGACAGATATAGGAAAGTAAATGGGGACTATAGGTGCTTTGCTATCCTAACGTTTAATGCTCCTTGTTAGTCATTAAAGGACACAGAAAACACCCTCGGGGAACATTTTCATAATTCATTTAGCTCGGCCAACTACAGTGCTAACTTCGCACAGCTTAAGGCTCGCGCGGAGCAACAAAAGTTAGCCATGTCTGGAAGAAATACGAGGTGTGATCAGAAAGTTCCGGGACTGATTTTGTAGCGTAAAAAGAGAGGGCAGCACAGTGTTGCGCGCGCAGTAGTCGAAGGAAGGGGCCTTCATGTCTCGTTATACCAAAGGGCGTTGCTCTGTGAAGATTTGAAACTGCGCTACACGAGTTCATTTAACAACATGCACGAGCATAATGGCGATCTTTTCATAGACTGCAAATTAAAGCTAGAGCGAACATTAATTTTACGTCAAACTCAGCAAATCTAAAACAGGGACCTCTGAAATTATTTAGAAGGCTGATGTCAAAAAGCAGTGAGGTCTGTTAGGTGTTTTGAGTGGCACTTGTACCTCAAGAATGGCAGAACGTCACTGAAGTGAAAGGGAGGTCGGATAAGGTCGCTAAAGCCCCTTCATGTTTCAAAAGTAGCGCAAGGTGCGTCGATGCACGAGGCACGTGCAACGTGCAGCCCTTGGGAAGATCATGGCGGCACAGCGCAGCACTGAGCTAGATTTCGGACGCCATGAATTTCCCAGAAGTGGCGCGCGGCACGTGCCTCGAGCATTTCTACAACAATGAATGGCTCCACGTTTCCCAGGTTAGAGCGGCTTTAAAGGTCGCCCTACCGCTCTTCGTCGTCTAGCGACGTTCTGTCGTTCCTTAAGCGCGAGTGCCACTTAAAGGGATACTGAACCAAAGAATTTAGTGTTCATAATAAGTGGCGCAGTTCTTTCCACGAGCCAGCAGCCGCCGGTGTGCGCGAGCACACGCAACGAAAATGACGTCAAAGACCTCCATTCGCACTTAAGAGGACAGTGAAATTCATGGGCTTCGGGCCAAAGGAGAATAAAAACAGGCTTTTCATCTCTACAAGTGAAAGCTACGTGCTTGTTAGACCAATTAATCGCTTACTTTTTACACCAGACACCACTGTGTAGATGAAAAACTTGTCTTTATTCTCCTTTGGCCCGAAGCCCATACACTTCACAGTCATCTTAACCGCGAATGGAGGTCTTTGACGCCATTTTCGTTGCGTGTGCTCGCGCACACCGGCGGCTGCTGGCTCGTGGAAAGAACGTGCGCCACTTATTATGCACACTAAATTCTTTGGTTCAGTATCCCTTTAAAACACTTCGCAAACTTCACTGCTTTTTGACAAAAGCCCGACGAATGATTTTAAAGGTGTCTGTTTTACATTTGCCGAGTTTGACGCAGAACTGATGTTCGCTCTCGCTCTGGTTTGCAGTCTACGGTGAAATCACCATTGTGCCCGTGCACGTGGTCACAAAAACGCGTGTAGCGCAGCTCCAAATGTTCACAGAGCGAGGCCTTTTGGTATACACCAACTCAACTTGCTGACGTCATACGACCGCGGTGGCGCTGCTGTCGGTACTGCGCATGCGCTAACGCTTCATTCCTCCAAAATTTGGCTTCTGCGCATGCGCAGTGCCCACACCTGTTGTGGGCAAAGCGGGCTTGTTTGTAAACAGTGTGTTGGTTTATAACGAGACACGAAGGTCCCCTCCTTCGACTGCTGCGCGCGCATTACTGTGCTGCCCTCTCTTTTTACAGTAAAAAGTCAGTCCCGGAACGTTTTGATGACACCTCGAACAGCCCCTTATACACCTTTTCCACAAGCGCGCAGCCATCTTGAATATCGTCACTTCTGGTATGCGGTAAAACATCTTTTTGATCTCTCCCCGCAGCTGGAAGGTGTTTACGAAAAACGCGTGATTGTCACACATTCTTGATTTGCCTCACCTATATTTTCTCGCATATTCCAGGTTCAAACGTTTTATTATTTTTTCGCCCCGCATACCAGATATGGAACCCACGTGACTGAGAACGACAGGAAACAGAAAAGGTCTATAACCAGCCATTTACGCGATGCGAGCTTGATGGCCCTTAATGTAACAAAGCTCTCTGTCACAAAACGCAGCTAAAAACACTATTTGTATTTTGTATTTGTATTTTATTTCAGACGAGAAATTCTGCGGGGCGGTAAAATAAGACATGCTTGTCTTCTGACAGGACCCCTGCCCCAGGTTTTTACAGCACTCGGGAAAGAAGATATACAAAAAAAAAGAGGATAAAGAATCATTCTTACACATATCACATACATCAGCATTTGATAAAATATCATTTTGGTTTAAAAATTATAAAAAATATTGGAGTACAAAATGCAGGTTACAAAAACTTTAAAAAATATACATTGCCAGGTTATTCTTAAATGTATTGAATGACCTATTATTTTCCATCATTTGAGTTACGGTGGGGTGTGTATTTAGTGTGTCTGGAATGAGATATGAGAGTTGATGGAAGCTATAATTAGTGCGGGCCTTGCTTTTTATGTAAAGGCTATGTCGTAAACTGTAATTTCCTGGGATTTTCGGATACATGCTAAAGAAATGTGATTGGTCGTGTCTAGTTTCATGGAAAATATTAATGACATTTGTAGGAGCAGAATTTGATCTATAGTTCGTGATTTTAACACCTGGAATGAAGACATTGCGTGATCATATTTTTTTAGGTTCCCAATAAACCGGACAGCCTTTTTTTTTTTTTTGCAGTAAATATAATTTATTTATATTTGTTTGTATAGTTGTTCCCCATACCGTTATGCAGTACTTTAGCTGCGAATAAACAAGTGAGTAAAAGAGTTGCAATTTTAAGCACTTCGGTAATAATCCCCTGAGTTTATTTAGTGACCCAATCGTTCTCGATATACGGCATCTTATTTTATCGATGTGGCAAGTCCAATTTATGGTTTCTTCGAACAGAACACTAAGAAACCAGTGTGGTTACGCTTTTAATATTTGAACCTTACAAAAAAGGTTTGTTATATAGAGCAGGCTTATTCTTTGGCCTAAATAGAACACATTTTGTTTTATCTGTGTTAAGAAGCAGTTGATTATATTTTAGCCACAGTGATAAGTTATTAAGCCAATTGTAACAAACATGTTCGAGTTAAACCTAGTCCCTACTTGAAAAAAAGACGTTCCTGTCGTCTGCGTATAAAATAATATCGCGTGATTGCGGTATAGTCACAATATCATTTATACAAAGGAGAAATAACAAAGGCCCAAGGTTGGAACCTTGTGGAACACCGTACCCTATTGGAGAGATCCCCGCAGAGGGCGCCTACGCCTTAGGTATTAGGTGCTTGGTGATTAGCGTCAACACGAACCCCGAGCCATGTGGGTTCACCCACCCACGCCTGGCTGTGCGTGGCTTAACCCGTGTCCTGGGAAAAGGGGCTCCTGGTGGTTGAGCTGAGTCCGGGGTATGTTTGGACCCTTCGGGGCCCAGCGGGCAAGGCAATATATCACTTGGGCCCTTGCTTCCGTATACGGGTGTCGTGGCTTGGCCCGACCAGGATGATTCAGTCAGTCGCATTGCTCCACCTCTCCTTTCTTTAACTTTCTTGTCCTTCTCCTCTTCCTCCTCATTTCACCTTCTGTGGCGGCAAGGGCTAACCTTGGGTGGTGACAGATACCCTCGTTCAAATCCACACTTAGTTTCCCGGCAGCACTGTTAAAGTAAAGTCTCCTGCAAAGCCCTTTTTGTTATGGTGCGGTACCTAACCCCTTGTTTAGCTCCATGGTGGGCGGCGCACCGCAAACACCGAACACTCTTTGCCCTCCTGTAGCGCCCCACCCTTTCAAACCTCGTTCAGGGCACGCCGTTAAAAGGCGCTGTCTTCAACACAAAGCCATTGAAAAAGAATCCAAGAAACCTTTACGAAATTTTTTTGTCGTTTATTCGCTTGATGATCAGAAATCATTTGCAAAAGTCTCAAGTCCCTTCGTCGTAGCTAAAGTTTTTGAGCGCCTCGTAGGGTTCTCCTAGAAGGCTAAGAATCTGCACTGTGGAGACCTCTTTTTGGAGGTAGAAAAAATAAAGCGAAGCGCTTTTTAACAAAAGGTGAGGGCCCAAACGAGCTGGTGGAGGTTAAACATTTGACTAAAAACCCCGAGACTGGGACGAGAAGGGACGGACAAACGCAAAGTCTCAATTTAAGATGACCAACATTGTTGACTTGAAAGTGTCGGAGCCCTCACCGTACACTTTACACCATTCGTGGAGTCCCCTCTGAGGACGACTTTCTTTACACCAGCGAGGATGAACTTCTTGAGGGCCTCAAGGGCTCTGGCGTCGTCACCGTCAAACGCATAATGCTTAAAAAAAACTGTGAAGAAATTTGCTCCAAGCAAGTTATTTTGACTTTCAAGAGGCATAAACTTCAGAGACAATCAAGGCAAGGTATTTTAAGGAGTCACTTGCTCTCAAGTTACACTCTCCACGCCACTGGAAGCTGTTGCAGCGCGTCTCCTAGTGGAGCGCCTTGTAACAGTATTTCTTTATACTTACCACCCAATGTTGCTTTGAATCTTCAAGAGCTGCAGGGGCTCGTAGGACAGCTTCATCAGCCGTTTTTAATTTTGGGCGACTTAAACGCTCATCATCCCATGCGGGGTAGTACCCGTCACGACTCCCATAGTGGCGTGATTGAACATCCTTAATTCTCTTCTGGGCTGTGTGTTCTTAACGGGAGAGAGCCAACTTTTTTTAGTGCGGCCCACAACTCATTCACATTCATTGATCTTTCTATTGCTTCACCTTCATTACTTCCTTACTTTTCCTGGAAAGTTCTTCACAACCTCTTTGGAAGAGATCATTATCCAGTTGTTTTAAAGAGTACCGTTCAATTGCCTAGGCGCTTTTTCACTTTAGATAGGCGCTTCACTCCACTTTAGATCCTTCGCTTCTTGTTTCTATGTCCCCTGAGGACGCCACAATTCATGTTACTGAGCAGACACTAATGGCTGCTCAGCAGTCTATTCCACAAACATCTGGTAATATACCCCAAAACCTTTTTTGTAAACCTTGGTGAAAAGAGGGGTGCGCCACAGCCCGGGCGGATCAAAATAGGGCGTGGGAACGATTTTGTAGATACCTCACTTCACGCAACCTTGTTGAGTTCAAGCGACGAAAAGCCAAGGCTCCTTGGACTAGGAGGCAGGCAAAGCGGAAATCGTGGATAATGTATCTCTTTTCTTTAACTAGTTTTGTCTCTGCCAAAGAGGACTTGGACAGATATAGGAAAGTAAATGGGGACTATAGGTGCTTTGCTATCCTAACGTTTAATGCTCCTTGTTAGTCATTAAAGGACACAAAAAACACCCTCGGGGAACATTTTCATAATTCATTTAGCTTGGCCAACTGCAGTGCTAACTTCGCACAGCTTAAAGGGGTCATGAAACGATTTTCCTACTTCTTCCTCCTTAGCTTTAATCCTCAACTCAAATGCGAATTGTGAAATCACGTGGTCGTGACATTCCTTCGGCACCGGTGCGATGACTCCTAGCTTCCACCTTGCTTTTTATGCACACCATAAAACTTGTTATTCCCCAGTGACAATAAGTTCCGTCAGGGCACTTATTGGCCACGAACGCGAATCCAAATATTCGTCGACGGATTTATTGTTGACGAGCGCATACGTCCGAGTGACGCAGTTCTCGTGTCCAATGCGTGAGCTGGGTTCTGCTGACGTCAGTTTGGCGCCGGTGACGCGCTTTTGGAACCGCGGATGTATCATAGTGAAAAGGCGGAGAGCTTTCGAAGGCAAGAAGGTACAAAATAGTCCGCTATATTTTCAAATGTTCGTACCGAAAAGCTGGCTTTTGACTTTCTAGCCTCTTTCTTTTGGCCAACTAAACGACATGCGATTAGTAAAGTCCCAATTTAAAATCATTCATCCCAACCCAAAATTCGTTTCATGGCCCCTTTAAGGCTCGCGCGGAGCAACAAAAGTTAGCCATGTCTGGAAGAAATACGAGGTGTGATCAGAAAGTTCCGGGACTGATTTTGTAGCGTAAAAAGAGAGGGCAGCACAGTGTTGCGCGCGCAGTAGTCGAAGGAAGGGGCCTTCATGTCTCGTTATACCAAAGGGCGTTGCTCTGTGAAGATTTGAAACTGCGCTACACGAGTTTATTTAACAACATGCACGAGCATAATGGCGATCTTTTCATAGACTGCAAATTAAAGCTAGAGCGAACATTAATTTTACGTCAAACTCAGCAAATCTAAAACAGGGACCTCTGAAATTATTTAGAAGGCTGATGTCAAAAAGCAGTGAGGTCTGTTAGGTGTTTTGAGTGGCACTTGTACCTCAAGAATGGCAGAACGTCACTGAAGTGAAAGGGAGGTCGGATAAGGTCGCTAAAGCCCCTTCATGTTTCAAAAGTAGCGCAAGGTGCGTCGATGCACGAGGCACGTGCAACGTGCAGCCCTTGGGAAGATCATGGCGGCACAGCGCAGCACTGAGCTAGATTTCGGACGCCATGAATTTCCCAGAAGTGGCGCGCGGCACGTGCCTCGAGCATTTCTACAACAATGAATGGCTCCACGTTTCCCAGGTTAGAGGGGCTTTAAAGGTCGCCCTACCGCTCTTCGTCGTCTAGCGACGTTCTGTCGTTCCTTAAGCGCGAGTGCCACTTAAAGGGATACTGAACCAAAGAATTTAGTGTTCATAATAAGTGGCGCAGTTCTTTCCACGAACCAGCAGCCGCCGGTGTGCGCGAGCACACGCAACGAAAATGACGTCAAAGACCTCCATTCGCACTTAAGAGGACAGTGAAATTCATGGGCTTCGGGCCAAAGGAGAATAAAAACAGGCTTTTCATCTCTACAAGTGAAAGCTACGTGCTTGTTAGACCAATTAATCGCTTACCTTTTACACCAGACACCACTGTGTAGATGAAAAACTTGTCTTTATTCTCCTTTGGCCCGAAGCCCATACACTTCACAGTCATCTTAACCGCGAATGGAGGTCTTTGACGTCATTTTCGTTGCATGTGCTCGCGCACACCGGCGGCTGCTGGCTCGTGGAAAGAACGTGCGCCACTTATTATGCACACTAAATTCTTTGGTTCAGTATCCCTTTAAAACACTTCGCAAACTTCACTGCTTTTTGACAAAAGCCCGACGAATGATTTTAAAGGTGTCTGTTTTACATTTGCCGAGTTTGACGCAGAACTGATGTTCGCTCTCGCTCTGGTTTGCAGTCTACGGTGAAATCGCCATTGTGCCCGTGCACGTGGTCACAAAAACGCGTGTAGCGCAGCTCCAAATGTTCACAGAGCGAGGCCTTTTGGTATAACGAGACACGAAGGTCTCCTCCTTCGACTGCTGCGCGCGCATTACTGTGCTGCCCTCTCTTTTTACAGTAAAAAGTCAGTCCCGGAACGTTTTGATGCGCTTGATGGCCCTTAATGTAACAAAGCTCTCTGTCCCTGGGCCCGATGGAATTCACTATGAAATGCTTCGCCACCTTTCTCCGAAATCCCTTGAAAACCTCCTCCTGTTTTTCAATCTATTGTGGGAAAAGGCATGTTTCCCTCATACTTCGAAACATGAGCACATCATCCCCCTAACTTAATAAAGACCCCTCACAACCATTCAGCTACCGCCCAATTGCACTGACGAGCTGCCTTATAAGCTTTTCGAAACGTTTGAAAGGCTTATAAACAGGCGACTGGTGTATGTATCAGAAAGCCAGAGGGTCTTTTATAATAACCAGTGTGGATTCCGCCAAGGTCGATCTACCCTCGACCACTTAGTTCGCCTGGAAACTGTGATACGCGAGGCATTTGCAAACAGGCAGCACTTTGTTTTTCTTTCTGTTTAGAAAATGCATGCATACAACAGCATGGAGGTATGGGATTCTCCGAAAACTGTATGCCTGTAATATCCCTGGCCGTATGCTACGATATATAAGGAAATATCTGCCGGACATGACTTTTCACGTTCGTCTCGGCTCAGTCCTATCTGATTCCTTTGCTCAAGGAAACGGAGTCCCTCAAGAGGGTGTTTTAAGTGTGACTTTATTTTTGCTAACGATGAATTCACTCGCACGACTGCTGCGACCTTCTATTTCATATTCCCTTTATGCTGATAATATACAGATTTCATCATCCTCTTGCAGCCTTTCCCGTTGTGAGCGCCAGTTGCAGTTAGCCATAAACAAACGTTCCAAGTGGGCCGACGAAAATGGGTTCAAGTTCTTTGCTTCAAAAGCGATCTGTGTGCCTTTTTCTTTACACCATGAGCTGTCTTTGGATCAATCCCAGAAATCGATTTGAACCCCTAACCGTGTTAGAAAGGAGCACAGATTTCTTGGTGTAATATTTGATTTAAAAAACAAACGAAAAAAACTTCATTTTATTTTTCACCTTAAAGCGCGGAGGCAAAAATGCCTTCATTCCAGAAACCCTTTGAAAGGTTTATCTCACAAGTCGTGGGGGTCTGATAGAAAATGTATCCTGCAGTTATGCAATGCTCTTGTACGATACCGTCTTGACTTCGGTGCGGTAGTGTAAGGATCGGCTCGGTCCTTTTCCCATGTTGGATCGAGTTCACCACCTTGTCCAGCAAATGGCAACAGAAGCTTTCCGGACGTCCCCTGTCCTCAGTTTCTATGCAGAATCCAATGAGCTGTCACTGAACAAACGACGAACATACATATCTTAGTCTAACATATGGTTACAAGATTCTGGCCAACCTTCAGCACCCGACTTACTCTTCACTTGCGAGGGCAAGGTTTTTTCGCCTCTATGAAAATAAACCAAGCATTGTTCCGCATTCAACATCTCGCACTTCGCTGCACCTTTCTCTGGACCAGGTCGGCCTCGTTTCGAAAGTCGACAATATTACACCATGAAGACACAGCGAATTTATTCCGACTGGTCTCTCACAAAGTTCAACTAACACGGCATTTCCCATGCTGTAATAGTCAAAAGTTCGGTGAACTGCAAATTAAGTATCATGGTTATATCTTGTTTACACAGATGGCGCCAAGACTACCTCTTTTGTCGGCTGCGCTCTGTATTCTCAATGCTTCGCCAAGGTTCAACGACTTGATTATATTTACAACATTTTTACTGCGGAGCTCTATCAATGGCGATTAAATTCACTATTAATAATAGGAAAATACTAAAGGCGGTTTTGTTTGTTGACTCTCAAAGTGTGAGTCTTGCAGTTTTCTAACTTAAACATACTTAAAATATGCTTGCGCGACAAATTCGATATAAACTTAACTCTGCTTTGCATGGTGGTCAAAATACATGTTTTGTTGGGTCCCCAGTCACGTCGGCATACTAGGCAACGAGGAAGTCGACAATCTTGTAGGGTCTGCAGTTAATCTTCCCCAATCGCTGTCCTGTTTGCCCTATCAAGATATAAAGCCTTTAGTGAAGTCCTCGATTCTTCTATGTTGGCAGTTGGAATGTGACACTGAGTGCGAAAACAAGCTCCATGTTATAAAACCTGCTTTCGGAGTTTGGGAAAGCTCTTGATGCAAGAGCCGACTTCATGAAACGTTGCTGTGCCGTCTGAAAATTGGGCACTCGTTTATAACTCATTGGTATATGCTTTAAGGGGAACGTCCACCAGTCTATGATCAGTGTGGCGACAGGCTCACTGTTTTGCATATCTTGTGATTGTTTCCAGGCCTTGAGCCCAGGCGCCGCATTCATTTTTCTGAGTTTTTCCAACACTATATCCCAATTCATCCTGCTCTCCTGATGGGAGAGAATCCTCTAGTCTCTTTTGAACGAGTAATAGACTTTCTTGGTAGTATTGGCCTTTTACGCCAATTCTAGCTTTCTGGTTATACTTCTGTGAAACCCTTCCAACAGTATAATGATTCTTTCAATTAGTTTGGCGCAGATGGCCTCGTAGCTTTTGCGTCACAAAACTCCAAAATCATAATCATCACAGACAAATATATATATGCCACCAGCCACCGACGGTTTTGCTTCCTCCCACACCCCCATCTTCCTTTTCCCCGTCTTTGCTCAAACCCCATACGATCCAAGTTGGCCTAAAGACTGGAAATACCACCGCCTCTTCAACAAGAGACTAGACAGACCCACGCGTAGACATGTCAACGCTCAGAAAGCGAAGGGCAGACCGGCTCCGTTTGTCCTCGGAAATTTGCCTGCCTTGGCGCTTACTTGCAAAGATGCCTATATATATATATATATATATATATATATATATATATATATATATATATATATTACAAAACATATTTATTACAAAACATTCATAAAAGATGCACTATACGGTTAGTGCAGGTGAGTTATACGGTCAGGGAGACATTATCTGGGTGGCTCATCTTTGCGATAAGTCGGATGATTAAACTTCCTGAATTAACTTTTAATTAGTGAAACTAAACATATGGTTCCAATTAGAAACTTAGAGAGCGTCATCGAAAACCACTAAATCAATTCTTTTTAGAGCGACTTGAAGCTCCGGGGAAACTCGAGGGCGCGCCAAAGTTACCATCCGTGAAGCAGGCGCAAAGCCAGCAGTGGCGGAACGCGGATGATTCGATTATTATCTGAACGTAGTAACTTAGTGAAATTTTTCTTTTCTCGGAATTCACTTTATTTTAAAAGTTATAAGCATATTAAAATTACAAAAACAAGCAAAACATAACCTCCTTCATGACGTCCTTGGTCCTCTGTCCCCCCTTTTCCCGCGCCCGCTGACACCGCGGTGAGTGAGGAATATGGGGAGGGAGGAGAAGACGAGGAAAGGAGGTGAAGCTGAGGAGAGAGAGCTGTTCGGGAACGGGGCAGCTCTCTCTCTAGCTCAGCTGATCAGGACCATCAACGTCACGATTTCGTCACATGCCGCGCGCGTTCGACACGACGGGGCGCCCCCGTAGGAAAAGTAGGTTTCCGCGTCGTCCGGTTAAAATATGACGCACTGATATTTAGTTACTCTCTCCGTGCCCGCAGGCTTGCCCGAACCACAAGAGACGTGGAAACCGCAAAAAAAAAAGGTAGACGCTTAAATAGGATTGCAGGGCCCCTTTAATAGCTGCGTTTTGAGACTCGTTTGTGTCAGTTGTGTTTCCGTCCTTGTCCTTTTTTCTCAATCTCGGGCTTACCAAAATGCTCAATATTCACCAGCTAGCCTGACCATGTTATGCATTACTTTTTACTCAAATTAGTCGCGTTTTCGCTTGAAAACAAATGAATGCATGTGCAATCCTGCGCAGTAAAAAGCAAAAAAAAAAAAAAAAAACCCACAATCGGGGGATAATTTTATAATCTTTCAGCAAGTAAGTTTAGACCTCCCGGCCCAGAACAGTTTGAGGGGTTGCAGAAGGGAGGAATAAAGTGGAGCGTGGACCCGACCCGCCCCAAGCGACAACCACGCTCGACGAGCCCGCAAAGCGTCAGATACGCGCATCTTGGCGTCTGTATCGCTCGTTGTCATAGGCTGCAAGACGCACTCACGGCGACGCGGACGCAAGTATAGCTGTGATGCCCAGAGCCACCAATAACGACGTTGGGGAGAGTTCAGGGGTCTACCTGATGATGATGCCGCTGAAGAAAGCAGAAAACGTCGGTCATTATGCGCCTTTGCGGCGTCGTGTCACCGTTTCGCTTACTCTCGTCCCCGACCAGCTGGCTTGGAAATACAACATCTCAACCTGCAAAAAGTAAAAAAATATAATAATAATAATAATAATATAAAGGGGAGAAAGAAAACGAGAATGGGTGACGGTGACGCCTATATCCTGCATCTCTTCGCGTGACGACGGTAAACAATGTATTCGCCAATACTGGAAGTGACGATATTTCAAGATGGCAGCGCCCTTGTGAATTCCACTTTAGCAGAGCGAACGCTGGAGTAGAAGGTCGCCTTCTCTTCAGCGCCCGCTCTGCTAAAGTGGAAGGAGGTATTGTATGGTGTCCTGTTATGTGTGATGCGGCGAACCTGCACACACATCTGGCACTTCAGTATTTGCACGTTTTCCTTGACATTTCTTTTTATATATACAGCGCAAATTCAAGATTATTTATAAAAAGTAGCTTCAAATCACATTACAAGTGACACTACTGGAAGCGCTAAGCGAACATCGTTATATCTGATATTTCATTATTGTCAAATTCGTTACAACTTACAAGTGAGCTCAACTACTTGCTTGTGTTGCCTAATGTCGCTGTGCCACCGTCTATTGGTGGCAGCAGCTCTGCAATAGTGGCGCAACGGGACAGAAAACAATTTAAAATATGAAGCAAGCGAGGAACTTTTTCAATTCTAAAGGCCCTTGATATGCCTGCTTTTATTTAATATATATCTTAAGTAATTGACTATGTACACTCTACTGCACTTCCTATTTCGTAAACAGGAAGCATCAGTGGAACCCTTAATCAGCAGCTCTTTCCTGATGGCATTTGTAAATAGGAGGGACCAAATGGTAAGTATATAAACCAAACTATGATTTTCCAATTAAATAATGTAGAAATAAAAAAAGGACTGAAAATATCCCCTAGATACCTTGTTGAAAGAAAATCTAAGAGATGCTTTGTAATAATTTATTGACTGCTCAAGGTTCAAAGCATTCTGATTTCTGAGAGTGGGTCAAAACCAGAAAATTTTAGAACTTATGGCTATCAAGGAACTCTCGCATCTTCCTTTTATCAGGTGGTATTTTGTGTCAAAAGGGGTAATTATCAAAAGTAACAGGTCTGAGTCCGACCACCATTCTTCAGGTCTCGTGGTTAAGGGAAAACCATACTTGTTGAGTTATAGAAGGGCTCTAAGATTCACGCGATTCAGTCCCTGGCTGCTTTTGATAAAAAGTGCGACCGAGGTGCATCGAATCGATACTTGAAGACCATCATTGTGTAGAAGTGAAGTAGAGAAAGCGTGATTGGATGCGCGTGATTGGTCCTCTGTTGATTTGATGGGTTTCGGTCGCATCTATGTAAAGCAGCCCTTGCTTGTGACAAAGCTACGAGAAAGGAGCACCTACCCACCTTTTCGTAATTTAGACACCAACACGCTCAACTATCCATGCTTTAACGAGTTCGTGCATGTGTGTACAGTCATAGGCAAAAGAAATGCCAACAACAGGGCGCCGACCGAGAGCAACCAGAGACCGATTCATCTTTTATTCATCGCGACAAGTCGTATATCTGATTCACCGCTAACGACGCTACCTTTACGCTGTGCTCTTGAGTGGCCGACTGCGAGAATGATGCCGCCTTTCATAAAAATTCGTGGCACCGCGGCGACTGATGGCGCAGCCGCAGGAGCTGCGTTTTTATATCGCCCAATTCCGCTGAGTTACTCGACTGCAACCATCCGAATTCTGCCTAGAAGGGGCGTCGTTCTCCAATAGTTCGTTGCAACCATGGCTTGTGCGCTATTTGCAACCAATATGTCGCAATAAAAGACAACCTTCGGTGAATGAAACAGAACACACGCAGTGAAATCAGACTTCACTGCAGATTACAATGCTCAAGTTTGCTTTCTCTTGTTTTCACGTGATCACTCCTTTGAATTTAAACAACAGAAATTAAAGGGTGCGTCAGCCGTCAAAACAGCGAGTGTCGCGCCACGTGTGAAGATGATACCGCGACGGGAACTACCGATAATTAACCCCATAAGTGATGAAGTCGCAACAAGGCGCTCCGCTCAAAATAAACCGTTGCTTGGGCCGTTGTTATGGACATGCATAGGGGCTCGACTGAGGCTAGAAATTGTCTGATAAAAAAGTAAATCATTTTTGGTAATCATTGTGACTTCTCAATATCTAATCACGAAGACTTTTTTTATTTCGTCTCACTACCATAAAGCGATGACAAAAGCCCGTAATAAAGTTTCACAACCGGTTTTGATTTTCTAGCAGACGACACGATGGCTTCGCCGGTTCAATGGTTCTTTCTAAAGGCCTGTTCACACATGTAGCGGAGCGCTACAAGCATAGCGCTGACCTCGCGCTAAGCGCGTGCCGACGGAAGCATTCTCCAGCTTTGTATCGCACCGTCAAAACTGTTGCTCATGGCAGACAATAAGTAGCTCACGGCACGTGAGAAGCGCTACATCAGCGCTTCACTGCATGTGAGAACCGGCCTTAAGGGAGTAAACGACCGCGTTGAATGATGTTGGTGACGATCGTCGATTTTCGCGGGGTCAACTTTCTGTGGGGTTTCGGAAGCGAAGAGTGCCCGCGTGCACAGCTTGGATCGACGCTCGAGGTCGCGCGAACGCCTTGCCGTGGAGCTCGCTTCAGCAATATTTGTGAATGTGAAAACGTGGTGAAAACACTGGGAAGCCGAATAAAGTACGACGACGACGACCTGAAGTGTATCAAGGTCGAAATGCAGGTCAGCACACGTTTCAAGGATTTACTTCCGACAGCATTGTTGCTTCAGTGCACATCTGTGTGATCAAACGAACTGTCTGTAACACACATATATATATACAGGGTGATACAAGGAGACGCCAGGCTCTTTAAATCGACCGGAAAATTCGGTTTCTTAACCTATCGCGCTACGACTTTGTGCAGCGTTGCCCACAGATGGTGCATTTTTTTTTGTAAAATTTGCAAAGAGCGAACTTACCTGAGGAAAAAGTAAAGAAAGAAAAAGGCTTAGCTCCTATGGAAACGCAGCGACGCCACCGGTCTGCAAAAACACGGCGCCGTTTCGCACGGGAGACAAGAGATGGCGCAAGCGGTCGCGACGCCAACTGCCGCCAACGAACGAGCATACGACGCCGAGAGCCGTCTTCTTTTTTTTAGCAGACAATCTTTTCGAATCAAAAGCGGCGCGAGCTTTTTTCGTATCAGTTGTTGTGTTTGTTTCTGTGACTGTCGCCCCCTGCGGAACGCGCGCCGCTTTTGAGTCGAAAAGATCGTCTGCTAAAGAAAAGGCGCCGGCTCTCAGCGTCGTATGCTCGTTCGTTGGCGGCAGTTGGCGTCGCGACCGCTTGCGCCATTTCTTGTCTCCCGTGCGAAACGGCGCCGTGTTGTTTGCAGACCGGTGGCGTCGCTGCGTTTCCATAGGAGCTAAGCCTTTTTCTTTCTTTAGTTTTTCCTCAGGTAAGTTCGCTCTTTGCAAATTTTACAAAAAAATGCACCATCTGTGGGCAACGCTGCACAAAGTTGTAGCGCGATAGGTTAAGAAACCGAATTTTCCGGTCGATTTAAAGAGCCTGGCGTCTCCTTGTATCACCCTGTATATATATATATATATATTGTCGCAGATGGAAAGGGATCGACAAGCGTAAAACAGAAAATAAAGATTTATTCGACGAACTTGTGCCTAGAAACGAAAGAAAGGATGAGCGTCGACAGCGGCAGCAGCGAGCGGCGATGCGTCGGCGTGACCGCTGGCTGCGAGTTGACAAAGCCGCGCTCGGCTTTTTGTCTGGCTACACTCGGCATCTCGAGCATTCGACCTAGAATGTTCATTTGCGAGCTAGGGCGAGACTGACTAGGCAAGGTCATTATGGCATTTTTATCTTTAACACTCGAGGTAAGAATAAACTCGAATGGGGCACGGAGCTGCGTTGCTTCTCAGTCATGCGCGCTTGGGGTCTTACTCAAAACTGAAGAATCAGTAGGATTTTTTCTCAGTTTGATGATTACAAGGCGGGTACGAAATACACACCTATATTGCGAGCCTGAAAAACAAAGTTCGGGGTCTCGAACCGCTCATGTTAGAGTCAAAATTATTGCTCTTTCATTACAATACAGGTTAACTGAAAAATCAGAAAGAGGTCCCGACGCTGCTTTGACACCATGTTCGAAACAGATGCTTTTCTCGCTGTTTTTCTGCAGATCTCCGTACGTGTGATTATTTTCGTCAGTCAGTATCCCGTATCGCACGCAAATGCAATTCGTTTTAATGAACCTAATTAGTTTTTTTAGGCCTGCCATGTTCCAAATAAATACGAAACAAAAATCGTATCATTGTGCTAACGATTCAAAATGTTGCAGACGGCATACTTCAGTCATTCCGTGTGCGTTCGTCAAACGTTCGTCGTCTGCAACGGGCATCTCGAGATGTCTCGAGGACCGGAAGTTGCCGTCGCAAATATTTCAGGAACAGCCGATTCTCTGCAAACTTCTGTCGTTGTGAGTGTGAAATATAGGCTTCCTGCATCTATTATTTTTAGACGTTTAAATTCTACGTCCGATCTGTGACCGATCGTTCCTTCGGAGCGGAATCCAGTCCCATGTATTCGTCCTTTACGACGCTCCTAGCAACGGTTTGTTTGGAGCGGTGACGTCACACTTACGGGGTCAATAATCTCGCTAAAGAAGTACAAAGTTCCGTCAGAAGGTTCTGCAGGCTCCGGAAGGCGCGCTCCGCTGTCCGTATTTCTTTTGACCATGACTGTACAAACAAGTATAAAGGCAAACTGCTACCATTTTCCAGCTTCTAAAATGTGAATTCACATTTACCGTTGGCATTTGAGTTTTAGTAAGTTCACAGGAATCTATTGCCTCAATATTTTGTTTAATAATCGAGGTGTTTTTGGGTATGTGGCATGAACTATGGATAAAACACGGAAGAAATTAAGAAATCACGTAAATTTTGCGCTATCCCATTGAGTTTATATTTTGGTTATTTAGACTCAGAAGTCTGTGATAGTTGAGCCAATCCTGCATGTGCTTATGCAGCCTATACAGTCTGGAGAGAAGGATATATGTGGCCATTTCTATGTTGAAAGAAAATCGACAGTGAGAGTCAACGCATACACAAGTTTTGTTTATTTACAGGTGGCAAACGCAAAGCTGATCCAGTCCTGACATTGTGACTTGCGTGGTTAAATCATCTACAACTGTACATAAGATATAGACATGATCATGTATAGGATATAATACCTCAATAAAAGCTCCTAACCGGATTTTTTTTTTTTTAATTACACCATGTATAATAAACAGTGCACTGTGAATAGAATACATGTCCCATATATTTGTAATTAGCACCTGCCAGATACGACTCGCTCGAGGAGCGTGTGTTCTGATGAGACGGGAAAGCGCTGCTCGGAATATCGCACGAGCAAAATATCGCGTCCGTTGAAGGGATCGTTGGCACTTTGAAGCGACCGATAAGTCGGTTTATAAACGTATTGGCTTATGGTTTTGTACAGAGGCGGTCGAATATGATGCATTTTATGTATCAAAATTTCGAAGAATAAGCTTATCTGAGTGAAGAGTAATAAATTGAAGATGGCGAATTTGCTACTTCGTTCCGTTGCTAACGAAAGGCGTCTGAATGGCACAAGTTTATAGTTGCTTCAGATTGTTCCCAATTGCTCGCTCGGGGTCCCCCGGTTTATCGGCCGCATTTTCAATATGAGCTGCGAGGAGACGAAAGCGTTCATCAAAAACTCTTCTCCACCCACTTTCCTCTTCGCCACGTAACAACTCAACACATGCGCACGACCAATTGCTTCCTCTCTATAGGCAACAGCTGATGGCGGCAGCTGTTCACATATCAACGTTACAAATTTACCTCAGTTGTGGAACTCCCGCGGATACCCCCCCCCCCCCCCCCCCCTTTACTCACTCTAGTCCGCTCCCCGTAAGCCCCTTTATAGGGAAAAGTAGCGCCATCCTTTGAAGAATGCCGCCTGCTATCTTGGTCGGATCCAGGCGGCACTACAGTCGCTGTGCGAGTGTAAAAAAGCAATACATTAAGATAAAAGGTGTGCGCGTCAGAGGAGGAGGGAGAAGGAATGCCTATGCTGTCGCAGTGCAGTGCATGCTATGAGTTCATGCCGCCAATCAAATAACGCCGACTGTGCAACGTCACGGCTTTCATCGTCTTTCTTTCAGCCCATCCTTCGAGGCTGGTAGACCATGACAGTGCGCTTTTAGCCTGTGTGTATGTATTTGCGCGCGTCTTTCAGCCTTTGACTGCGCTCTGACTAAAGTATAGGAAGGCCGCCTGCTATCTTGGCCCGATCCAGGCGGCACTACAGTCGATGCGCGAGTGTAAAAAAACAAAACATGAATATAAAAGGTGTGCGCGTCAGAGGAGGAGGGAGAAGGAATGCCTATGCTGTCGCACTGCAGTGCATGCTATGAGTTCATGCCGCCAATCAAATAACGCCGACTGTGCAACGTCACGGCTTTCATCGTCTTTCTTTCAGCCCATCCTTCGAGGCTGGTAGACCATGACAGTGCGCTTTTAGCCTGTGTGTATGTATTTGCGCGTGTCTTTCAGCCTTTGACTGCGCTCTGACTCAAGCATAGGAAGGCCGTCTGCTATCTTGGCCCGATCCAGGCAGCACTACAGTCGATACGCGGGTGTAAAAAAGCAAAACATAAAGATAAAAGGTGTGCGCGTCAGAGGAGGAGGGAGAAGATGGCGCTACCTTGGGCGTTAGCCTCTCGTCATTTGAAGCGCCATCTAGATTTTCGTTTCAAAACTGAGTCTTCCATAGAATACGATGGAGCGCCATCTAGACGCTGTGCTTCGAAGCGTACGTATTCTATAGAATACACTGCAGCTACCATTAGAGCACCATATAGACATTTTTATCGTGGGTAGCGCCATTTTGAGAGCGAGAGAGAAGTGAAAGGGCTACCGGCGCCTTCCCTCTTGCTGGTGCGTTAGAAAGAGTGAAAATCCCGGATGAGAGGCTTTGCCTGTGTTGGGTGCAGGCACGTATCCAGGGGGGCGGCCCATGGAGCCCGGGCCCCCCCCCGAAATCTTCCATTTTGCTGGGGCCTCCTCTCCCCCCTCCCCCTCATACAACATTTTGTCATGGGCGGCCCCCCCCCCCCCACCCCCGAAACAAAATTCTGGCTACGTGCCTGGTTGGGTGTATGCATTGCCCGAACTTCACAAGCTTTCTTCACTGTTTTAAACTCCCAAACTTGATTAGCCACAGGCTTGGATGGCGACAGTTCATCGGGACACCATTGCTCGGTTATATATGGTGCACGATAACGAGAGAAAGCATCGAATACTGTCCGAGGACCTATGTAGCTTGCACGGAATCCGGCAAGTGCGGCTGAAATGTCTTTAAGCTCCATCGCTTTCTACCAGTCTTGGGTAAGTTACTTATAAAAAGTAATTAGTCACAGTTACAGATAGCTTGTCAAAAATTTATTTCCTTTACAGTTACTTAAAAATGAAAGGAACGCGTCACAGTTAGTTACTTCGTCATAGTAACTTAGTTACTTTCAAAATACGTTTTTTCTAAAATTTTACTATGAATACATTGACGACACACACAATGACTAGGATTTATATTGATTACCTTTTTCTTTCTCTTAAGTGCTTTATCATTCCTTTTTCTCAGCTGACAGGAGAGAGATACCGATGAACAGAGTGGGTCCATTACAATAATAGGGCAGCAGAAGGCTAAACCATTTGGAACTGAATAAAGTGGAAAAGCCCGTTCAAAAAACTACACCAGAAACATAAAACAAGCCAAGAATAAATTATTTTTTAATGACTTGCCGTCCATTTCGAAGAGTAACCCGAGGAAGTTCTGGAATCTGGTTTCACCAAAAAACAACTCTGCCATCCAACTATACGTACCAACACCGGTGATCCCATTCCAGAGAACGACATTCCTACAGTGTTTAACGAAGCCTTTAGGGGCGAAGCTCCTTGGGGTCTAGCCTTGTCCGTCCGTCCGTCCGGCGTCCGTGCTCACAAAAAAAAGAAAAAAATGTTTGCGCAGTCGACAGGATTCGAACCTGTGCGTGGAGACCCCAATGGATACTCGGCCACGACTGCGGGACGAGTAGGGGGCTCTGATATGTTGTAGTAACTCAAGAGATGGGGACTGGGGATGTCATGGATGAGACGTTGCATGTAGCCGCTCAACGTCTATACAGGAGAGGGCGCTGCGGTCAAATGCGTATATAATCGCGTTAAACTTTGCATGCATGGCTCTGCATTTCACCGACCATAAAGCAGTAATAATGAAGTCGAAACGCAACCCGGAACTCGATCAGCACTACCTATGAGCAATAAAAAAAAAAAATCAGCACCATCAGCACTACCTATGAACAATAAAATCAGTATCATCAGCACCACCAGAGCTTCGCCCCAATCAACATCATTCGCCACGTAGAGATGCGGTCATTTTTTTCTTCTATTTTTACTTACGAGTGTTTGAACACTGTTCCCACTCTCCCCGAGCAACCTTACGAAACCATGCCTCCAATCAGTGCAAGCGCAACCGGTAATCAAAATCTCATTGCCAAACTAAAACTTTCATCGTCCGCCGGTTCCGACAACATCAATTCGAAAGTTCTAAAAAATACTACCATTATCTCGAGTGAGTTCTTAAAATTAATCTTTGACCAGTCACTATCTGAGAGCTCCCTCCCTTCTGACTGAAAGGTTGGCAGGATTGTCCCAGTCTTCAAGCTGGGAAGTCGCTGTTTGGTCTCTAACTATCGTCCAATATCTTTAACTTCAATCGCACCTAAACTTCTTGAGCATATACTACAATCGCAAATCATGAGTCAACTAACAACTAATGCATTGGTTTTCAAAAAACAGCACGGATTTAGAAAGGGACTGTCCTGTAAGACGCAGCTTTGCGACTTCATCCATGACCTACATACTAATCTCGAGTGTCGGGCTCAGACTGACGCCCTCTTTCTGGATTTTTCGAAAGCTTTTGACCACGTTCCCCATCAACAACTACTTTCTAAACTCCCATCCCTTCGTCTTGACCTGCTGATCATCTAATGAATACGCGGCTTTCTTTCTTCCCGCGTGCAATACACGGTTACAAATCACCATGAGTCTGCCTTAACAAACGTTTCATCTGGTGTTCCTCAGGGGTCCGTACTGGAACCCCTACTTTTTTTAATATTCATAAATGACCTTCCGGCCACCATCTCATCTAATATTCGTCTTTTTGCAGATGACTGTGCCGTATATAACAAAGTAACAAGTGTGCATGACAACATTCAACTTCAAGATGATTTAGTAAAAATTAACAAATGGTGCCAACAGTGGCTGATGCCGTTAAACAAATCTTAATATAAACTAATCTGTTTTACTAGAAAAAAAAAACCCGTTTTGTCCTACCAATAATACTTAGGCTCCGATTTCATTGAGAACGTTCCTTCGTACAAATATCTCGGTGTAAAATTGACATCAGACATTTCATGGAATAATCAAACTGAAGCTTTCTCCGCAGACACTGTCCGCAAACTGGCCTACGACACACTTATCCGACCTAAATTATAATATGCTGCCTCCATCTGGAACCCTCATCAAAGCTACCTTATCAATCATCTGGAAGCAGTTCAAAACAGGGCAACTCGTTTCATCCTCTCCACATACGATAACTCCATCAGTGTCTCTGCCCTAAAAAATCAACTAACCCTTTCTTTGCAGCTTCGTGGGAACATCTCTCAGCTCTGCCTTCTTCACAAAATCTATTATGACTGTCTTGACCTTAAAACACCATTATTATCACCTCCTGATCGAACATAATCTCGCTTAAACAATTCCTGTACCATCAAAAGAATCTCTGGCTCAACTAACGCTTTCAACCGATCTTTCCTCCCACAAGCCATCAATGACTGGAACAGCCTCTCATCCTCCACCCTCACCATCGTAGACCTAGACGCCTTTGAAATCACGTCTTCAATCGCACTTTTCATGTTGTTAACCATTTACCGACCTTTTCCTGAATGTATTTATTATTGTGTCTGTTTTTCAAATGTATAATATGAATGATACCCCCCCCCCCCCCTTTATGTAATGACCTCACGGGCCCTTAAGGTTCAATAAATGAAATGAAAGTATCAAATGTATTTAAGTTGGCGCGCCTCCCTCTTGGCCATATATACTTGCGTGACGCGTTGGCCCGCGCCGAGGCCCCGCGCAGAAACCTTGTGAACGTAACAAAGGCGGGCAAGAAGTGAGGCGTAATGCGGAGCAAGGTACCAGCTGAAAGCTATTTCCACGTTTATATTTACCTCTTGGCAAGGCGGTTCCATCACATGTCACACTGCCGTGCAGTTTTGCTTTATATGTTTTGTGTAATTTTCATGTAATTTCGTTTAAAATGTTTCAAATAAAATGTTATAGTAATTGAAACTACCGTTCACATAAAGTTATCTGCATGCCATTTTTTTTAGTTTTGAAATTAGGTGACATTTGGCCTCTATTTGAACATTCTTGAAAACCCGTATGCTGCTCCCAACTTGCTCCAAGACATCGTTTTTGCTGCTCCCAGCCTGCTCCAAATTGTAGTTTTTTTCTGCTCCCAAGATTGCTCCAAAGCTGCTTTGCCCAGTTCCATCCCTGAAACTGCCTTAAAGTGCAATTAAAATTACTAGCGAATTCATGCGATCATCGGAATGCCCGCCTGCCCTTTAATAAGCTGCTTCATTCAAACGGGCGGTTTGAAGTACGCTCAGGCAGAGGCGTCAGAACTGTTTGGTAGATTCGGGGGCGAGGGCCGATTTTTCGTTTCCTCTCGCATTCTTTACAATAAACTTCTGAGATGTCCGGGGACGTAGGGGGGGGGGGGGGGGGGGGGGGGGGAGGGCATGGCATCGTCCAACAGTGAGACGCAGAAAGCTCAAGCGCTTTCTGCGAAGTAGACCTGCTCTATAATGTCTCGTAAAATGTCTATTGCGCTTACCACGCTGCAATGTCTCGTAAAATAATTTGATTATCAAAATGCTCTCCGGGATTGTAGTAATAGACCTGCTCTATAATTGTCTGGTACTGCTAAACGTTCGCTGAGACTTGAACCATAGGTTCCTGAGAGCGGCGCGCTTGCCCAAATGTTCGATGACACGCCCCTTTTTGGACGGTTTTTGGCAGTAAATATGTGCTAATAATGAATAATGCACATCTAACATGTACTATTTATGGTAATATTAATTCATTTACTGTCACTATGCGCGAGAAACACCTTTTTACTGCTCTAAACAGCCCTGAATTCATTTGGAGAGCCCTGCCTTTTGTTCTTTTAATGACCAGGGCACTTTGTAGAATTGACGGATCGCGAAGAAGAAAGTACCAAGATGTAGTCGGCGTATCCGGTATGGGCAACGAAAAAATACTAAAACGTTTCAACCTGTAACTAGTAAAAAAATAAGGGGGAGGAAAAACGATAATGTGTGACAGTTACGCTTATATCCTAAGTGTCTTCTACTGGCGTGGCGATGGCAAAACAATGTTTTCGCCCATACTGGAAGTGACGACATTTCAAGATGGCGGCGCCTTTGAAGAAAGGGTCTATAGAACCGTAGAGAGCAACCTGAGATACGGAGTGGTTAGTTTGTAAATCGAGTTTGAACTCAAAAATTTTTCTGTATGTCGCCATACTCCCATAAGGATAATGCTTTTTTTTTTTTCGATTGCCAGGTGGCTCTAATTATTTTAGGCATATAGCCTTTAAATTTAGCACAATGAACAAAAAGAGTAGCTATTAAAATAATTCGCTGAGTGCAAAATAATGCGTCGCTTAGAATTTCGTAAAATAAAAAAATTCTAGTTCGTCCCATTTAGTTACGGGCCTTCCCGCCACCGCTGCCGGTAAATGGCGCAACTAGTGTTGGCGTGCTCCTGTCTAGGAATCTTGGGTTTATGATTTATGCAAGGTATAAATGATTACTTTTCTATAGCCACCAGTGTTGTTCCGATAGGTTAAGTATATGTTCAACGCGAAAAATGGTAAATTCCACCATCTTGGACGCTGCTGCTTGTCCGTTAACCCTGCTTTCTCATTTCGACGTTTGCAATTCCCGGAGCGAGAAGGAAGCGAGAAAGGCTACGCCGAGGCGAGGAGGAAAGGCGCATGGAGCAGCGGAGCTGCAACAGAGTGGGCGTTTGCTCTCGTGCAGGCAACATTGGTGCATATCCTTTCCCAATCTTGTCCCTCAGGCGCCGCCATTAAATTGCAAACGCTCTCTAGGTTTTGAGTTGCGCTTGCGCCCACCCTCACTAGAGCCTCCCTAATGGCAAGAAAACGATGTCGGCCAGTCAGCGGAAACTCCATGGCTGGACTGGCCGGTGACTATAGCAAGAAAACGATGTCGGCCAGTCACCGGAAACTCCATGGCTCGACTGGCCGGTGACTACAGCAAGAAATCGATGTCGGCCGGTATCGGGAACTTTCCGACTGGTACTGACCAGTTTAGACAACGAGTCCCCGATATCGGCCGGGGCCGGTTTCTTACCGGCGTCCCTGGCCGCGGAATTCGCTGTACAGTTCCCGGTACTGGCCGACGTAATCCCAGTAACGGCCGACATGATGTGCTACCATGGGTGGTAAGCGCAATAGAAATGCAGCTGTAATTAAGAATAGAGCTTTGTGGAATAATAACAGGCAAGAGCTGGGGAGGGAAATTTGGAAGGAAGTTATGGTGCCGAGTTCAACTCTTGTAATTCCAGTTCTATGTATGAAATCTGATATCCAAGCAAGGTTAGAATTAAAGCAACGCGGTGTGGGTAGACTGGCTTTGGGAGGCCATGGTAAAACACGGAATCAGGGGGTACCAGCAAGTGATATATGGGATGGTCATCATTTGAGGGCAGGGAAGCTAGTAGTAATAAAATTTGAAGAGCGACTAAGGGGCATGGAGGAGGAACAAAGGGCACAGAGAATTTTTGACTATTTGTACATGAAGGGCGTCGATACAACGCGGAAAAAGCGAAAAAAAAACAAAGCGTTCAGCCTTTCCACTTTGGTGAAGAAGGAAGACCAGCGGAGCTGTACAATGGAAATTAATGGCTGGCCGCAAGTCGGCAAGCCAGAGTGGAATGGCTGCCGCCATCTATGAGCGACTGCGGCAACCAGATACGTGGCTTGCCGCCGTCGCTCATAGACGCGTCCAGAGTTCGGTGTCCATTTCTTTGCGGGGGACAAGATCCTGGGGAAACTAGCTCTTAAAAGCTCCGCTGTAAAAACTCAGGTCTATATTTCTGGGCAATAATAGCTGCGTTCGAAACAAAAATTGAAATGTTCAAATTTCGTTCGGAAATGAGTCAAGCATGACGGATAATAACCGTAAATGATAATCGCACGTTTGTATTTTGAACGTTCCAAACGGTGCACTCGAGCAAGCGCTCGAAGAGAAGCGAGTGGAGAGCCCGATGCGTCATGGGATGTCCGGCGCAAACAAAAACAGAAAGAAAAGATTTCCCGCGCTCGTGGAGTAGCAAGGCAGGCGTGCTTATGAGCTTTGCCCTTGGTGGCGTTGTCAGCGTTGTGGTGGTGTCAATAGCGTCAGCGCGTTACAACCGAGCCGTTCGAAGTACCCGTGGGGTGACGAGCGTGTGGCTAGCCCAAGGAGCACATAGCTTCCACAACACTGTCAGCTTAGGGCTGAACGGCGTGGGGAAAGCAACTTTTGTTCGAGTTTTGAGGGACGGGCTAATCTTCTAGGGCAGGGGTCTCAAACTCACATTAGGAGCCGGGCCGCATCCAGAAATCCTAGGTTCGCAAGGGCCGGCACGTCGGGAGCGCGGGGGGGGGGTTGTCGCCATTCGGAAGTGTGTGACGTCCAGTTGTTTCTGATTTTGACCAACACGGGGTTCATGCCAGATACCATCACTGCTTTTGACAACAGTCGAAATCTGCACCAACCATGCTACAACTCATTGCCGCAAAGTTTACCTGCGTAAATTATGTTGCAATTCGCAGCATTACAAAGATAATCTCCAAAACAATCTATGAAAGCCAAGACATATTTTTTCATGTGAACTACAAATGTGGGAGCTAAAATTTTATGAGCGCTGGCTTGACACCTGACAACGCTTAGCAGCGACGAGAAAATGAATGTTCGCCTTTAACCCTTGTGCCGAGACGGTCTTCATGATCGATCGCAGATGTTCGTCGGTCATCCTTGACCAAAGTGTCGACTTGTTTACCTTTAGCAAGGAAAACAGTTGCTCGCACAAGTACGTGCTCCCGAACATGGCGATTATTTTCACTGCTTGTTGGCGCAGCAAGGGGAAGTTTGCTTTGTCGAGGAACTTGTAGAACTTCGGGACTCCGACGTCCTCAAACTTCTGCTTGAGTACAGTGTTCGCTTGCAGTTCAAGCAGTTCCATCTGTAGTTCAGGTGCAACGTCGTCCACTCGCACTGAGAAGGGCAAGGAAAAAAGTTTAAATTCGCTTGACAGGTTGCTCACGTCCTGGAACTGTTTTTGGAATTCTTGTTGGAGATCACGCAGGAGGTCCGAAAAGGTGTCGCACGATTCTTGGCTTGCGTGCCCTAGTGACTGGAGCGTCGGAAAATGGTCGAGTTTGAGCAGCCTCATTTGGCGCTCCCAGAGCTGTAACTTCGATTGAAACGCCTGGATGTCATCATACATTGTCGTAATAAGTTTGTCCTTCCCCTGAAGTTTCCCGTTTAGACGGTTCAGGTGCTCAGTGATATCCGTGAGGAATGCGAGGGAGCAAAGCCAGCTGGAGTCGGACAGTTCGAAGATGGCCTTGTTCTTGCTTTTCAAAAAGGTATCAATCTGGTGTCGAAGATCAAAAAACCTCTTCAGAACTTTCCCGCGACTCAGCCACCGTACCTCAGTGTGGTACAAAATTTCGCTATGCTCGCTGCCAACCATCTCCAACAGAGATACAAACTGTCGATGGTTTAACGCTCTGGAGCGAATGAAGTTTACTGCACCAACCACAATGTCCATGACTCCTTTCATCTGCAGTGACTTGCTGCAGAGTGCCTCTTGGTGTAAAATGCAGTGGACTGCTGCAAATCGCTTACTGATATCCAGTCCAGTCAGTTTCGTCCTCAATCGTCCGACAAGGCCGCTTTTCTTTCCCACCATTGACGGTGTGCCGTCGGTTGCGAGGCACACCAACTTCTCCCATGGCAGCCCGGCACGATCAACCACTCTTTCGAGGGTGGAAACAATATCAGCACCGGTGGTTGTTCCTTTCATTGGAACTAGGTCCAAGAGTTCTTCTGTGACGTCCAAATCTTTGTTTACGCCCCTTACAAAAGTGGCGCACTGAGCGTTGTCAGTAATATCTGTGCTCTCGTCGACGGCGATTGAGAATGCATTGAAGCCGTTGCATCGGGTGAATAATTCTTTCTCGACGTTTTCACTGAGCTCATTAATTCTTTCTGCCACTGTGTTTGTGGAAAGGCTTATCTTCTCAAATGTCGTCTTCATGCTGGGACAGACAGCATCAGCAACCTCAAGCAGGCACTTGTTTATGAACAGGCCATCAGTAAATGGCTTGGACGATTTGGCGATAAGCTCGGAAACAATAAAGCTAGCTCTCACCGTTTCGTCGCTTGTTTTGACCGCCTTTTGGAAGAGGTCTTGCTGTTTTCGCAGCTACGCCTTAAGTTGGGACACCGTGTTCTCGCGGATCGTTCCGGTGAGGGCTTCATACTTCTCTTGATGGCATGACATGAAGTGACGTCGCACATTATATTCCTTTGGCACAGCTACAGTCTGATGACAAATTAAACACAGCACCTTGTCTCGCGATTCCGTGAAGAAATAGGATAGCTCCCATCGCTCTTGAAAGAGCCGCTTCTCGTCTTCAACTTTGCGTTTTGCAGACGCCTTGGACAACGACATCGAGATGTCTGCTTGAGAGTTGACGTCGCAAGACTGAATCGTTGAAACAGAACGCAACAACCTGTGCTGATCAATGCAAATCTCGGGTGCACAACGCCACTGTCAACCGAAGATCACTCTGGGCGTGGAGAGGGGGTGACCGTATTCAGGGTAAAATGCTTTTCCAAGAACTTGAAGGGAAGCATACAACGATGGAATCCACCAGTTTCCACTGAGATAAACTTGGGTGCAAAGGATAAGTGAAGTGACAATGGACACAAAAGGGAGGTTGGGAGAACCAAACGCTTTGACAAGGTTATAATTCACCCCTAAGCTGACAGTGCGCCGGAGGCTACATGTTCGCCGGACCAATCTTTTCGCTTGACCTCGCTCAACACGCAGGAGTGCGCGGAGGGGGTAGTGGTCACATGATTCAAGGCCGACAGTTGAGTGGTCCAGCGAGCGTGCAGCTTCCACCGCACTCTCAGCTTAGGGGTGAACGTAGTATAGGAAGAAAGTGGGGTGGAATGGAGGGGGAGATTAGTTGCCCCGGATACGCCATCCGCATGTGTGAAGGCATAGTGAAGGTGCGGACGCCTGGGCCAAGGACTCTTGGAAGCCCTTTGCCGACGCCTCGGCTACCCCGTCCGGTCCGACTATCTATTTTTAGCCAAAAGCGGCCCTCTGTCTCCCACAGACGCTATTTCATGACACCACGCTCTACGTTTGCGTCATGTATCCTGGCATATGGTCTAAGTCGAACAGCTTGGATTTTATTTTTTAGCAAGCTTTTTACACACTCGGGGTGAGCGAAAGTAAAAACATCATTAAAAAAGCCAAAATTAAATTTAAAAAAAAATGTTTTCTTTATTTATGCCTGGCTGCGCGGGCCGCAAGAAAACGCCGCGCGGGCCGCATGCGGCCCGCGGGCCGCGTGTTTGAGACCCCTGTTCTAGGGGGAGAATGGCTGTTTCCGGTTGCACGAACGAGGGTCCGAGAAAGAGGGGAGTCCTTCCTTTCCGTCTTCTTGGACCGTTTGGTACAATGCGCGATTTGTGAGTTGAGCTAGGAGGAAAGCTAAAAAAGGAAAATGTTGAAATTCCAAAAGGCGGCGCTGCTCCGAAGGAATCTGCTACGTCACGACTACGTAGCAGATTCCACAACGTTGCTAGACTACCTCCCAAATAGGCTCCGCATGCATCCACCAGGTGCACATTGAAAGATCGTTTATTTAGCTTTAAAATTAGTTTTCTTGTACTTTTCAACGCAAGACTGGTGTTTTTGAGGTTAGGGTGCAACATGCAACACATTAAAGCTAAAAAATGAGCGCTGAAATTTCGTTTCCCTACCCCTTTAACCTCCTGCACCAGTGCAGAAAAGTGTAGGGCAGTCTACTTCCGGTATGTCTATTTAGACACAACCGGACATACACCGACCTACACTTTTCTGCACCGGTGCAGGAGGTGTAATAGCATCCTCGATCACCCGCACCCCGGGGCAGCGAGGTTCGCCCTATCGTCTTCAATCAAGTGCACCGGTGCGCACCGGACGTCCTCGATCAACAGAGCGCACCCTCCCGGTGCAGCTTTTCGTTGCCCCAAAGCGCACCAAGCAAATCGACGGTGCGCCGGGGTGCAGTCCCATCACGCATTGCGGCCAGGAGCGGGAATCGAGGAGATGGCGGGAATAGCAGACGGCGCAGTCTATCGGGTTTACTAAGGTTTAGAGAATGCCATACATGGGTTGCACGTGACGCAATTCAAAGGGCGCTCCGATGACCACCGGAGACGAGGGCAAGAAGGAGCTCCCCTCTTATCAGGGCTCTCTTTTGTGCCTCCCGGATTTGCACAGGCGTCGCTATTCTCCTCCCCGTCACTCAAAATTCTTACAAAAGCAGCTTCCCTCCTCTCCTTTTACATGGTGGTCAAAAGTATGCGATGTGACGTCAGTGCAACCCATGTATTTCATCGAAGCACGTTTTAGAGAATGGGCACGTTTTATCGAAGCACGGTTTAGAGAAAGCAGAGCCTCAGTTTAGAGAAACGCCGTTTATCGAAAAGGGGACGCTTTTTTAAAAGAGGCTTTCCTACTTCTCGCCATGCCCCCCGCTGCGCTCCCGCCGCTTCGCGGCGGCAGTCTGCGGCGGCTCATTACAAAAATGTTAACTCACCTGATTTACCCGAATTCGCTAAAAGGAGGCTCATCGCCATTTTCTCTAAATTGGGTTCGATAAACCGGGGTCGGTAAAACGGCGTTCGCTAAAACGAGCTTCTCTAAACCGCATGCCTCCGCAGTCTATCGAGGTGGCGACCTTGCGAAGACGAACAGGCCTAGGGAGCCTTCATGTGCGCTTTGCTAGGGTGATGCCACCCTTTGTAATGCCACTCGCCGACAAACCAGCAGCCATTTTGGTTCTCGGCGATAATCCGTGGGGCTTATAACCCTCCCGGTTGTGGAACCCACGGAGGGAGGATTAGCATTTTCCCCCTCGGATGGGAGGACCGATGGACACAAAGGCCACTTTCTGGCGCACGGGGAAACAATGAGAGGAACAAAATGGCGGTAGCAGAGGGTGTGGGAAAGGGAAACAGGCAGTTGGCATCACTCTATGCGAAGCGCACATGAAGGCACCCTAAACAGGCCTCGCAGCTGCACTCGATTAATTCCTCAGCTCTTCTGAGAGTGAGACGACGATCTCTTACCATCGCCGCGATTACCGTCGATTGCTGCGGTAGCAAGCAGCGCTCGAAAGGTATGAACTTCGTGGAAAGCGTTGCGAGGTGTTTCGATGACACCGAGGTACGGCTATTATGTGGTGGTTCTCTTTCTCGAACCACCAATGATGGGCAGCATATACCTGTGGAATTGTCACCCGCTTCGTGACCCCATCGACAATCACGTCCACGATGTTCATTCGTGTGGGACCGCCAAATCCGCGAGTCAAAGAACAGGAGAGGTTGACAGCAGACGGGCACCGCGGGCGGACGTATACGCAAGAAAATACGAACAAAATGCGAGGTGACGCATGGTGGAGCTCGCCGCGGTGCACCGCCGCGGCGCAGTTTGTCTTCGATGTTGCACCGACTTCGTGCTATACGACCGAGGAGCGCTGTGCACTGTCCAGGTTTCAGGGCGATTCCGGTGCTTGTTGATCGAAGATGCTATAAGTAAATCGAACGCGGAAAATGGCGCAGATCAGGAAATGAGAGTAAGCGTTGCAGCGGAGGGGGAAATATGGGAAGCGGACTAAGGTCGACTTATGGAAAATGTAAATTGGGTGTTGCTAAGGGGTATAAGCTCGTTGTTTGAAGCCAGGACAGGGGCGTAACGAACTAGGGTGTACAGAGCGAAATTTTAGGACATAGATACGGTGTCTGGGGCACGTGGAGAGGAAAAAAAGACGGCTGAACACTTAATACTTTACTGTAAAGGGCTTCACCCCAAATTTGTGCAAGGCGATAATAGACAGTTTTAGTGGATCGTACGCTAAAGCCTTGCGTACGCAATAAAATTGCGGGTCGGGAGTGCGCGTGCGCAGAACGCCATAGAAGAGCTAGCGTATTGTGTACGCACGCAACGCTGGGGATTTTGCGTGGCGGGCTAGCGGGCTTTGCGGGACGCTCTCGAGAGATCTCGGACCCAACGAGAGCGCCAGTTTCAAGATGGCGGTTACGTCGACTGGCGTAGCAAGGGCGACGTGGTGTTTTCAAAGTTCTGTGTTACGTGAAATTGCGTGGTGTTCAGCTCGGCAATTCTTTCTGGGACCTACCGCGGTCGAATCAGATCGTCGTGCAGCTGAAGGAGTGCACAGTGAAAATGTTCGCCGCTCGGGATGTGCGTCAACGCTGCGATCTGCTCAACGCTAAGCCTATTCGCACAGTTCATCGCCGACGGACGAACAACTCTAAAAGAAATCGCCGAAGTTCTCGCCGCTATGCACAGGACATCAGTAGGTCATCAATTTCATTCCGCGATAGCATTGATAAAAGCTGCCGTTTCCACGGGACGACTGGCGGAGGCTCCGTGATCGAATTTGGCTGCGCACTCGTACTCGTAGCCTCTGTACCCCGCAGAAAAGCGCGCTTGACGAGGCAGCTGCGGCTTGGTTTAATTTGAAATAAAATGATTGGACACGTTTTCATTTTAAATATTTCTTTCCAGGAGCATGGTTGCGTTATAAGCACGCGGAATTCTACGGCTCTAGCAAATTTAACCAAGATCATGCGCGGTGTTCACTCGAAAACGTAACGCACAACTAAATTCGGTCCGAGCAGGTCATTTTTAGCGTACGCTATACTATTGCGTATTGCGTACGTAAGAGCCAGCAACGCTATACTAAAACTGTCTAATGATTAAGGCGCCCGTTCACACTTGCGACAGTCGCTGGAGCGACCAGCGACTAGCCGAATGGTTCTTGGTCGCGGAGCGACCAAAACAGGTCGCTTCCGACGAGTGGCGTCACAAGGGGGGGCGGACCGCCCCGGGTGCAGGGCTCAGGGGGGTTTCGCGGCGGGCCACGAGAGTGTGTGTGGGGGTGTCGCGGCGGGCTACCGCCCTGGGTGCCGCTGACCCTCGTGACGCCACTGCTACCGACCGGTTTTGGGCAGTCGCTCCCTGACCTATTTTTCAAGTCGCAAAAAGGAGTCGCTGGACGGCGGAGCCAATCACAGTCTCGTCGGAAGTGATGCGTGCGTTTGTTTACATCCGGCACTGCTTCCCGCGGGAAATAGCGACGTGTGCACGGCGGCGGTAACTGGCATGGAGTTCTCCGCGGCAGCTCTTATTAATGCCGTTAATGCTGTCAAAGGCTATCCGTTTCTTAACAATAAGCGGTACCCAGACCACAAGGATATCGAAACAAAAAGCTGCAGGCCTGGAACGAGATCGGCGAAATTTTCGGCATGGCAGGTACGTACAATATCACGGTTGAGGGCAGGCACGTAGCCAGGATTTTGTTTCGGGGGGGGCCCGCCCATGACAAAATGCTGTATGAGAGGGAGGGGGGAGAGGAGGTCCCAGCAAAATGGAAGATTTCGGGGGGGGGGGCCCAGGCCCCATGGGCCTCCCCCATGGATACGTGCCTGGCAGGGGCGGATTTAGGGGGGGGGGCGGGGGGGGGGGCGGCCGCCCCCCCCTGAGACGCCAGAAATAAAAATAATTCTGAATTTTTTTTTTTAATATTTGGTTTTGGTGTAGTGATTATTTGGTCAGCAAACTAAATTTGTGCTGTCGAAGCAGGTGTAGATTCGGCCATCTGTTTTTCCTTGGCAACGTCTTTGTTATTTAATAAAAAAATGGAGAGAGATGAGTGGACAAGTTTACCAGACGCGAAATGTACCTGCGAAGGGAAAGCGGTGCTTGTTTAAAGTTCAGAACCTAAGATAGCAGCTTTGCGGCGCGGGCTCGTCCAAAGCGTCTCTCCACCCTGTACGGAGGCGGCGGCTTTGGTATCGAGGCTCCCTGCTCCCTCCGTCTCTCTGTGGAGCCATCCTGTGCCGCTGAATTGGCACCACTGGTTGAAAGGCGAAGAGAGGCGGGAAAAGTCCACTATGACCGCAAGACTCGGCTAAGGGGGTGGAGGGGAGGTTGTTAGGTGTCGACGCCCAGCCTTGTCTCTCGGGGAGCATGGTAATCTCGCTGGCGTCCAACCTTTCTGACGAACAACGCCCGAACCACTCAGTCGGGAAAACTTAACAGGTTTATTTCATAGCGAAATATGTGAACGAAGACGACCGTCTCTCGAACGGTCGGGATTTTTGTGGACACGCGAGGGAGAGGAGGATTCCGTGGGCGGTGCTTTTCCTGAAGCGACCGAGGGCAGTCGGCCGGACCAGCGGAGCTCTCCCCCAAGGGGAGCTTAACGTTTGGGAAAGGCGAGACGACGATTATCCCCCACTCTGGAATCCTACGAAGGGGGTGGGAAACAGTTCCAAGGTCTTCGAATTGGCTGATGAACGATCCCTGGATTGTTCCCCCGCAGACAGCCGGCGCCGTTTAATCCCCCCTCCCACCACCGTGGCAGAGAAGAATCGGGAAAGCTCGGAACACACACTGTCGCGTTCCGCCGCCTCGGCGCCAGCCGCAGGTAGAAGTCCGAAGGGTTGACACGTGACGTGAGGGAGGGGAGTCCTTGAGCGGCGCTTCCCCGGAAGCGACTGACGCCAGCCAGACTGGCAACGCCCCGAGCGTTCGGCTAAGCCTGGGCTAATCCTTCCCCCAAAGTGGTCCTAACGACTAGGAAAATACTTCGGTAAGCTTCCCACGCACTCACACACACATGGAGATGGGACGGGTCATAACAAGGTGTTGTTGAGATGGCGATAGCGAGGCGCGCATACCAAAACTCAACTGGTTTATTTTTGCTTCCCGTCTTGGGCGACGGGCGTTCCCCTCTCCTTGGCTACGTTCTCCCGAAGCGGGAGGGTGGGAAGAACCGGTCTATCGGGAGCGCAGCAAGGTCACGAGGCAGGGCGAGTTCTCTCGAGCGGTGAGCCACGTGGGTCACCACAGTGTACACGCGTGCGTGTGTGGGCTCTGAGTCATGCGCCGCCGGGCCTGAGCGAAGGTACCTCGGGAATGCCAGCGCTCACGTTTCACAAGTCAGGAACGGTCGGTCAGGCTACTTTGAAGGGGAGTCAGTCGGGTAGCTTAGAGCGCCGAGAACAGTGCAGCTTCAAGATCCGCGAGGGAAACCAAACGTGGACTTCTTTACTGTGTTGCACCATTCATCCCTTCTCCGTCGCGGATCGCTGTTTTTCAGTGACGATTGACTTGGAGCACGTGGTGACGCGCACGTTCGAGCTTAGTGGCGGCGCTTTCGACCTGTCGTTCACACGTTCACTCCTGGGCAAAACGGTGATTCGGGTAACGAGAAAGTGCTGTTGACCTCCAGAGACAAAGTGAGCCTAAGGCGGATGAAGTAACCGGGAGTCGAGTTCTGCAGCCGCTACAATGGTGAGTTGCACTTTAGTCCGTAAAATGACGTTGCTCTTTTGACAAATTATAACGAGGCATTTTCTGCACTTCGCTCGCGTATGAGGTGGTTGGTAGCCGTGACGCATGCCGAAAAAGTAATTGACATAGATAGTAAGGAAAAGAAAAGCTAAATGGAACGTGTGAATTGTTCGTTTCTTTGCCACCATCCGCAGTGACATAAAAAAAACATCGCGCTGCGGACATTAATTGTTTCCTCCTCTTTCTATGCATAAAAATTAGTCATAGACTGTGTGCGGCGTTTCTTTCGGTCGATGGATAATCAAAATATTTATGCGAAATTTGCTCACTAAATCTTTTTGTGGGGTGGAAGGACACTGATGGCTTAAGAACTCCCAGCCAACCAGCGTTTGGGACTTGGTATGTTATATTGAGCTAATTTTTGTAATAATTTTTCCTTTGTATTTGTGTACGCAGCCTTTACTACTTTCACCTTCCATTTACACTTCGGCTTGAGACGCATAAGATCGCACAGCTGATATTGGTAATTAGTACTGAATCAGTCACTCGTGGTATTTATAAATTACGTCACTTATGAATGGGTTCTATCTGTTTAGTAAAACAAGTGTTTTTTTACATAGAGTGAAGATGGTCCACCAAAGTCATCCAAGCGGAAAAGTACCACTCTGCATAACTTCTTTCAAGCTGTGCCCAAAAAGATTGTCACTGAGGCAGACATTGCAAGCAACGACTCGAAGCTCACTTTGAAGTCTGATGGCGTGGACGAACAACTCACGATTGAGGCTCTCCCGTCGCCCATGGTCGAGAATTCTGACGGAACTACCCCACTAGCCCCGGCCGTCCACACACTTCGGAATCCAGCAGCTGACTTTGGTTTGCAATATGACATTGGAAACTTCGTTGGGGCGAGGCCAGACGACCACACCGTGGTTGGCTTACTCGAATGCCATTGGATGCCACCGCAAGGTTACTCCTTCCCTTTCTCCGAACACAACAAGGGACAAACAGTCGAACGGAGGTACGTCAGAAGTGACCACCTACTGAAATATCCTTGGCTGGTTGTCTCGGATGCCAAGGCAGGTTTGTTCTGCAAATATTGTCCTCTTTTTGCCACCGGGCACATTGGGGGGAAACACAAGACAATTGCCCTTCAAGCTCTTGTAACGGAGCCTTTGAAAAAATTCGCGAAGCTTCTGGGGAAAGATGGAGCTTTGGAAACCCATTCCAAAGCTAGATATCACATCGAAGCAGTGGAAGCGGGCAAGGCTTTTCTGAAAACTTGTCGCGACCCAGCAAGGGTCGTGGCAAACCAGATCGATACACAGCGAATGCGGCAGGTGTCTGAAAACCGCGCGCGGCTTCTCTCGATTGTCGACAACGTTGTGTTCCTGGCCCGGCAGAATATTGCCTTCCGTGGACATCGGGATGACGGCCTAGTGGTCACTGAGAAGAACGGCAATGACAGTTCGGAGAATGGAGGAAACTTCAAGGAGCTGCTGCGCTTCAGAGTGAAATGTGGTGACCATGCCCTCGAAAAACATCTCTCCACAGCCACAGGAAGGAAGATGTTCACAAGCAAAACAACTCAAAATGCCCTTATTGAATGTTGCGGAGACGAAGTTCTGTCCGTGATCTTGGCACGAGTTCGACAGAGCAAATATTATGGCATTATGTTCGACGAGACAACCAACGTGGCTCACAAGTCTCAGCTATCTCTTGTTTTGAGGTATGAACATGATTTAAAGATCAGAGAAGATTTTGTGGGTTTCTTAGATCCTCGAGAACTCAAGCCTCAAGATTCAAATCAGAATCAGAATTCGTCCATGTCGGACAGCGGGTCCGACGAGGAAGAGCAAGACGAAGACGACGCACTGGAGCCAACACTGACTGGTACCAAGCTCGGAAAAATCGTGCTAAGTCTACTGAGGTCATTGTCTCTCGACCCCAAAGGCTGTGTAGGCATTGCAACAGACGGATGCTCAGTAATGACCTCCGAGCTCTGCGGTGCCATTCAGGAAATTCAAAAAGTAGCCGTGCATGCAGTTCGATGCCCCTGCTTCAACCACAGCTTGAACCTTTCTATATCCAAAACATCAACTGTGCAAAGTGTCCGAAACACCACCGGGACAATGCGGGAAGTCATTGCGTTTTTTACGGCCTCGCCCAAGCGTAACGCCGTTTTGAAACTCCAGCTTGGCAAACAGCTGACCAAGTTATGCGACACACGTTGGGTCGAACGTCACGACGCTGTTTTGCAGTTTAGAGAGAGCCTGGGAAGCATCGCAAAGGCGTTGGAAACGGTTTCGCAGTGGCGAGAACCAAGCTCGGCTGCCAAGGCGAGATCACTGCTTACATCAATCCTGGATGCCGAATTTGTAATCGCAACCCTAGCTCTCTACGATGTACTCTCAGTCACGCTTCCCCTAAGTCGGTTGCTCCAAAAGCCGGATCTGGAAATGAACAGTGCCTCGGACATCGTGAAAGACACAATCGTCGTCCTGAGCGAAAAGCGGAACCCATTAAACGTCGAGAAGACTTTCAAAGAAATTTTCGCGCATGCAGGAGAAATTGCCGAGAATATGGGAGCCCAACTAGATGTGCCTCGTCTAGTCCAACGACAAATGAACTGCGCAAAATAGACTACTTCCATAAAGCCCTGCATGCAACACGGCGCGCGTTGCACTCTGGGAACTAGTTGACCAGGGAGGAGAGTGGCATGGTTTCGGTTTCGATCGACACGTCGACAGAGCGTGGACTATTAACGGCCGTTATCTCATGTTTTCTGGTCCCGAGAGCGTCATTTGTGGTCTCTAAACTAACCTAAATGGCCAGACCTCGAAGCTTTAGCACAAACCCGAGACGTATAGCTTGTCTTAACACATGCTTGTTGTATTTTTGTACTCGAGCCTTTCTGTTAACGTTTCGATCGAGGTATGTGGACGAGCCAGTGCTGGGAATGTCGACGCTGCGAAGCTCGGGAATCTTGCTTGCGTACGAATCAACAAGCTGTAGCAACCAATAAGTATGCGTACATCGAGCTCGCGCCTTTACATTAGTGTTGTTGATCAGGAAGTTTGTTTGTTTCGTGCGTCCATAGACAAAATATTACTTTTTGTGATTACCGTTTGTCTTAATACGCCTGAGTACGCGAGGTAAAACTCGGAGGCGCCATTGAAAAGCTCAATTTTAACACACTTCTCATCTCTTATCTGTACAGACCCGCAGCACTGCACGAATTAAGTGAAGTCCCCACCCGCTTGCATTCCACTAATATTCAACATCGCGTATGCGCATAAAGTTATCCTGCAATCAAATAAGCACATTCGCACATACCCGTTTTAAGAAAGCAAAAGTCGAGCACTTGTGTGAAAAATGTCGCACCGTTCGCCGGAAGTGCGCCGGACGGGCATGAACCCCTATGCGGTGCGTCAAACGAACGAAATTATTCAAAGCGCGTTTGACGCTTGCTAGTGGCCATAATATTTGTTATGTGTTTGCTTTCTTCCTGCCTGAGTATGCCGAGATAATTTCAAACACACCGTTCCGGCACAGATCTTGGGCGTCAGTAAAAGCTCGTCCAAAAAGGCTCAGCGAGGAGTAGGGAACGCTTGTTAGGGCCTCCGTCGTAGCTAGCCAATCTCAGCGTTTGCGAAAACTTAAATCTTCTATCAGCATGAAATGTGAGTGGGAGATACAGTAACTTTTGTGCAGTAGTGAGATCGAATTTATTGCGTTTCCTTAAAAGATCATGCGTCAACGCTGGGCTCAACTTTGATACTCCTGTGAGGATGCGGCTTGCTTTTCGCCCAATGAAGTAACAAGAAGCGGACGTTTGGCAAACAAAATACGTGTAAGGCTCCAGGTGACCAAATTTCAGTTGTAGTTCACTGGTACTAGACGGGATTATCGAAATTGAACTCAAAGATGCACCCGTGGGGTGAGGTGACTAAGCCACGTCTTACTACGTTTGCATACGCACTCATAATATCCGGTGTTTCGGGAACCAGGGAAAGTGCCCCGGTCTTCGTTTTCTATCGCTCGAGAATGAGTGTATTGTACGTTCGTGAAAAGTCAGATAATCGAAAACGCGAGCAGCGCGTTCGGTCGCGGCGTGATAGCATGAGATGAAGCTGCTCAGTCGAAACCGAAACTGAGTGGCCAACTAGTTCCCAGAGTGCACTGCATGGTACTTCGCCGCGATGGGGCGCGTCGGTTTTGGAAGAAGTCCATTGCCTCCACAGACAGCCGAGTCATACTTCCGCGCACATGTATACATTCCTCTTGTGGAATCTGTCGTAGAAGATCTTAAGCAGCGTTTTCCGGAAGAGGTGCTGGAAGTGTACAGTTTCAACACACTTTTGCCTCGCCATGTGAATGACTCCAGGAAAGCTCAGTATCCTGGCAGCAAAATACGGCGTGCTCCTCGGAATGGGAGATGTAGCTTTGCAGACCATCATCAGAGCCGAATTTTCACTGTGGGCGGCGAAATGGAGACGCGAACAAGAGAAGGGGCCTCTTCCATCGACAGCTGTGGAGACACTTCAAGAGTCGGAGCCAGAGCTCTACCCCAACATCAGGACTCTGCTGCGCGTTCTCGCCACACTGCCAGTTAGTGTTGCGACGGCTGAGCGGTCCTTTTCCACCCTTCGTCGAATTAAAACTTGGATTCGATCGCGGTGTGGGGAAAAGCGACTCAACGGTCTTGCCCTCCTCCACGTCCACCGAGATGTGAACGTCGACCAAGAGAAGGTGGTAGACCGCTACGCGCAGGGAGCACGACGAAGGAAGGCGATGTTCGTGCTCTGAAGAACCTTTAAGTTGATAACTTGTGTAAATAATTATGTCTGTATTCTGTCCTCCCCAATTGTAGGGTTTTTTTTTTCTTCATCTCATCAGATAAACATGAATCTGTTTAATAAATAATTTTAATGTTGCTCCACGCAATTCGCCTAGGCACTGCGCTGAAGACCATTTGAGCTCGCATTTTTGTTTTTTATTGGTTTCACGGATCCACAAGACCATAAAGAATCGAACAGGTATTTTTGTTTGGCTGTTTCCCGTAAAATACCAAGTCATTGAGAGTAAAGTCGCTGAGAAATCCCACCCACTGTTTTTTTATTAGAGTTTAATTACTCCAACTAAATGCTCACTTTTCTCAAGAACTGTGCATTTTCGAGAGTGAGTCAATAAAATAACAATGAAAATAAGAAGGTATTTTGATCACGTTCTTCCAGGAATTAGAAATTCTCCATATTATTCGGCCGTCTTACATTTGTCTTGATAACAAATCCTTTCTTCTCCGGTCTTTGTGGTGTTTTTTTTTTTGTCTAAATTGATGTATTTTGTGTGATCGAGTCCCTGCACAAACTCTTTCACGCCGCGTGCCTCAATTGCCTGTGTTGCTTAAATGGGGATAGTCACTGTTTAGACATAGAATATAGAACCATGCACACGTATGTCTCTCTCTATCTCTATTTTTTTACCACTTATAGTGCAAATCTTTGAACCACTGAAGCAACAAGTGCGGGTTAATATAAAAGAACAAGAAACTAATACAAATTTGGTGGGAATATTTAGGCTGTAACAAACGTTAAAACACGATTAATAGTTGCTTTTTGTAGATGCCGCAAAAATCGCTAGCCCGCACAATTAAAAAAAAAAAAAAATCACCACCGCCCCCCCCCCCCCCCCCCCCCCCAAACCTTAGCCATAAATCCGCCCCTGGTGCCTGGTTGAGGGTCCTGCCGGTGCCTTTGATCAGAAAAACCGTTCGGGGAAGGTGTTGATTATTATCCGTTAAGTTGGCAGCGAGCCTGGCGACTCGTCGGTCGCTCAGTCAGGTGTGAACACTGGTGGTCGCCAGTCGCTCCAGCGACTGTCCCAAGTCGCAAGTGAAGGATGTACAAAACCAGGCACGTATCCAGGGGGGGGGGGGCCCCATGGGGCCCGGGCCCCCCCCCCCGAAATCTTCCATTTTGCTGGGGCCTCCTCTCCCCCCTCCCCCTCATACAGCATTTTGTCATGGGCGGCCCCCCCCCCCCCCCCCCGAAACAAAATCCTGGCTACGTGCCTGTACAAAACAACTCATCTTGAAGTACAGAACAGCGAGCGGAACAAACATAACTGCAAAGCAATCGCATGGCGAACGAATGCATTTCGTCTGCTACGTGCAGAGAGAAAAAACAAAAAACAAAAATGGTGTCCTACAAGGAAGTCCTACAATACTACAGACAGGGCAGGGAGCATTACCCCGCCGCTCACAAAAACTTAGATAAAAAACAATCAGTTACTTGGCGCCTTTTACAAACTCACACATTCCCAAACCCAGTGACATATAGTCATCTGTATCCCGGGCTTAAATTATGCGCAGGTAGGGCCGATCTTCACCACATCATGTGGGCGTTTCCCCTGATAAGCACCCAAAAACGCACCAGCTCATTACCTCCCTTTCCCATTACCACCTTAGAGCAGTGGGAGACTGCACTGCTTAGCTCAGACCCGGATTTCCAACTTCGGGTCGTCCAGATGGCCGAAGACGCCGCCAAAGCCCAAGGGTTGGCCGCCGCCTGAGGAAGAAGAGGACGGGCCCTCCCACTCCCCTCCGCCCTAAACCCCATCTCGGACAAAATGAAGTTTTACTACTACTACTACTACCACTACTACTACAACAAAAACCGCACGATCGGGTGTAGCCACGTGACTTCCGCCAGTCGCTCTATCCTCTCCCCTTCTCCGTGCGATGCGGGAGTTTCGGTTTCGAGCAGTTGCGTTTTTTGGCTTTATTAAAAACATACGTGACTCTATAGCAAAATATTAATTGGGTAGTATTCCGACACCGTAATAAATCGCCTGACAAAAAAGGGAAAAAAATTGGGGGGTGTCAGTGTCCCTTTAAAGCAATTAAAGGCAGCAACGGAAAAATAGACGCTGGGAAAGCGGAGATCACCAAGCACAGGTTATTGGACTTGATTGGACTGGTGGCATAAGTTGAGGGAAGAATAAAGTTTCGTTCATAATAATAGATGAAGGCTTGTGCTTAGAAGCGATATGAGATTTATTTACCCTTCTCCATTGATTACAAATTTAATCAGAAATCAATTTAAATGAAAAGTTTTGGCTAGGTAGCGCAAAATGCCGCCAAACTAAAGGGGTCATTCGTGTCCATCCATCCATTAACGCCCTTAGCAACAGTTTGTGAGTCGCAGCGTCTCGCGTCGCCGTGTTGCTAGGAGCATGGTGGCGCCATGTTGTGGCGCAACAGAAAATACAAATGGGACATTGTTTTGGTGTCGATATCAATACTGGCTATTTTTGTCTTATCGTTTCCTCTTTCAACCAGAAATACTAGATTACGATAGTAGCTTCGCTGTAGAGACGACCACTGAAACTGCTTAAACCGTTAGCATTGCCGCGTTATTTAATATGTGGCGTCAAGCGTATCGCTATTAGAGTAACAATTTGAATAATGCGCAATCCGATTGGAGAGAGAGAAAAAAGCGGAAATACAACGCAAAGAGAACAAAAAACAAGTTTTGCGGTTTGGTCGTTTGGTTCGTAAACACGCGTTTCTCAACGTTCCGATGCGAATCTCGTTAACGCTGTTGACGACGGAGTTTGTTTTGCGTGTGTTGTGGTTGGTATGATCATCGACAGGCACGGATATTTTGCTGGAATGATCTGACCAGTGGATCTGACCGAGACTATCGAGTAAGTAGAAGCAGCCTGTTATTCCATGCAAAGTTTCGCTAAATCGTTTACCAACTTGCCTATCTCCGAAGGAGGTCACGCGCGCTCTGCGTTTATGCGTCAAGAGGACGCACTTCTCGCCAGCATCTCGTAAAGGATTTGAATTCGCAACATTAAAGTGTTTCTGCTCATCGAGTTTTCTATTCTGACGCAAGTAAGTCGTGGAAACCGCTGGCGCAAGAAAAAAACAACAAGAAGAAAACGTTTTTATTGTTTACATAGTATGCCCCGGCCTAATCTTGGGAGCAATTACTTGATTATGCCTTTCGCACTGCGTTGATTGTCTTGACGTTCGTCCCGCTGATAACGTTTCTCGTGCTGCGCTGCCCTCCAGTCACTCGAGCAGCGCACACTGACTCTTCACCTTTTCTTCCAGCTGGAAGTAATAATGGAAATTGACAGCAGCACTTCAGGTAACATCGAGCTTATGCTCTTCACCCTTCCCTCAGCACATGAACCCAACACTTTCTTTTTAATTCCGTCACAAACTTCAGTACACTCTTGTGTAGTTCATGGACTGATGTGATGAGAATGCCGTTATTGAACTTGAGCAAGCAACCATCTCTTCGTGAACTGGTTTTAACTTAAATTTTCTTGGATCGCTGCAGCCTCTCACAAGGTGCACTTCCCAGAATCTTTGGACACGTTTGGTCATGACTCAAGCATCCTGGTGCAACCGCTCAACGATGTCCTGTTCAATGTGCACTTGGGTTTCGTCCAGGTCAGAAGCAGTTTCCCTTATTATCGTGTTGGGTAGCAGTAAACGGGTGAAGCGACGACTTTGCTCCCATCAGGTCCCTTGTTCCTTCTCATCTTGCAAACGCTTGTGTCACCTCCAGGTGAACCACAGGTACGAGGTTCGCTTCCAGTTTGCGACGCCTCCTCACCTCGGCAGCCTCTCGGTACGGACCCAGGATCCTCCAAACCTGAACGTCAGAGTGTTGACACTCAGGCCGGTTGACTCGACAGGTGATTGTTGTGGATTGACGGCGAGACCGACCACATTGCGTAGCGACGAGGCAACGGTTTGTCCACCGCACGTGCCGTTTTGTCTGCACTGGCCTGTCTGTTAAGGGCCGACAGTCACGATTCAGATTGCAGCACTTGCTGTGTACAAGCCGTCATCCACTGCAATGTCTTAACACTGAACCCACCCCCTCAGTTGCCTCGTCGAGGCAATTCAGTCCAACACGAGGCATTGTCTTTTTTTGACAAGAACACCGACTGGTTGGCCCGAAATGCTTAAGTCTGCCAGTAAGGAAGTCTTAATCACTTTTACTCGAAAAGGAACCTCCAGGAAGCCTCCAACTTTGCTATAGTCGCTAACCAGGTGAGAATGGTGGGGCGTTTGTTTCAAAAGCCTGGTCTCCAACGCACGCTAGTTGCCTTTGGCCATACTTTGGCTGTGTGTGTACGCTTGAGGCTTATGAGACGGCCAAGCGTTAGCGAAGGTAGGAGGCTCCCACTGGAGGCAGGACAACTGGAGCCCCATGCCGTTCTTATCCTGTGAGTTACTTTAGGAGCTCTTAGTGAAACATATGCTTCCTGCTTGGGCTTTCTCCCTACCAGCGTCACCTCTTTTTGAGCTTCTCTTGGACTTGGTGACTCGTTGTTTTGTTACAAACACCCAGAACATTAGGGGAATATAATACCTGTAGCTATAGAAATGCAGATCACCGAGCAAGCTAGTCTTTGAAACGCCACTGCCTCTGTGTTTGTGTGCGTCTGTGGACAACTTTTGAATGTGTGTTGCATTGCTACAAGATCTTTGTAAAATCAAATCAAGCGGTGAAAAACTGAGCTGTATTTAAGAGTTAACATTGTAACATTTGTGTCCTACTTTGGAACTGAGGTAGTTTGCTCTCTGCTGTGTGCATAGGCTTTACTGATAAGCAGAATGTGGAAGTTTTTTTTTTTGTGTGTGTGTCTTTTTTATTTAAACACTTCATTCAGTTCTTGTCTAAATTGTGCAAATTAAAGAAGACAAATCAGTGAGGAAATGGAGCACAGCTTCAGTATAGAGACAAGTGTATGTAAATGTTTAGCAGTTGTGATGAATGTATTGGTTAAATTTTTAAAGAAATTTACAAATTCAGCTTTTACTCACTTTTGAGATGAATTTTAAATGTACAGATAACTTCTGTGAAGAGATGCTCAGCCAGCATTGTCTGGAACAAAGTTTTGGAGTTTGTGTACACCTTTCCTGCACACAGGTAATATTGTGCATGTATTGTAGGACTCTGTGGCAATGCCGGGAATGTGTTGGTACGTGTCTTGAAAGAGCTAGCCTATTGTGCAAGGGTTTACACAATCCGAGGTGTCTTCTCGACTTACCTGTGCACCTGTTTATCTTCTACTCCCTTGCCAAGGACAATTTTAGGCTATAGCCTCATCTCCTCCCGACAGTGGTATATTTGCAGGCTGAATCTGACTCCACACTTACCACGGGCAATGCGTTTGCGTAATCAATGTCTCGCGAGTGGTAGGATTGACCAAATTTACAAAGTTAAAGTCGCTGCGAAAATCAAGTCTTTGTTTTTCGTGGCCTTCAAGTTTGCCATAAATATGCATAAGTTTGTTTGTTTTTGGATTTCGAATGTTGTAAACTTCAGGTGTAAAAATTAAAAAAATGTGGGCAAATAGTGGTTTGAATGGAATAGCACAGTGTCATTCTTAGCTTTTACACTGCCAAGAGAGCCCTTATGTCATTGGTTTCCCCAGCACTGTGAAGGCTATGAATGACGCACAGCTATTCGATTTAAATCATTATTCGCCCACCCCTAAAATTTTATTTCATTTTAAAATACCAGAGTTCAGGGAACAATTATATTTTAGTATTCTTTTTCAAGATCCTACTCTTTTTTAAACAAAATTGGGAAGATTACTACCTGGTTGCGCTGACTAACTATCGACGCAGAGATTCAAACGCTCGGCTTCCCAATTGCCGGTCAGGCACGCTAACCACTGCACCACACAGTCTTGCCCTTTCGGCGTTTTCCATCTGTCTTACTAATGCACCAAGATGAAATGTATCCAATCGGAGGTGTTCTGGAGGCACATGTCGCCGCATGGAACGCGGTACGATGCTTGCTGGCACGTGCTCGTGTCCTAGAATTCCTCTCACTGTTTATCCCGTCATGTGTATGTGTAATGTTTCTTATTTATGAGTTTTTAGAAACACAATATCAACATCTGTGAGAGTCGAGAGCCACGTTTGAATATATATCACGGGGCATTTTCATCACCTTATGTGGTCTCCTAAGAGGAAATAATCGAAAATATGCATATGAATGAACCATACTGATCAAATGGTATAAAGGTTACGAAGACACCAAAAGACAAAATCTTTGGCGGTGTTGGGATTTAATCTTGGTCGGTTAAGTATCTTCTCTATTATTTTTCTAGAGATGAGAAAAAGTGGGCCAAGAAACCATTACTTCCCGATTTCTAGAAAGAAGTCTGACCTAACCCAAGTTTTAGAAAGGACGTCTTGAATATGAATGCCTCTATCGGGTAGATTCTCGATAGAGGTATCGGGATTTTGATTGGAAATCAAAAAAGGTTGCATCTCATCGCACCACTCTGGGTAGTCAATTTTAGTGCACCACCCTGAGAAATCAATTGTTTATTTTAGGTTTGCATATTAGGGTACATGCTAAGATATGGTTGCAAATAGGCATAGCTTTGAAGGGTTCTCATGAGAAAAACCACATTTACACCATTAGTGACACCTGTAGAGAAGGGCTTGGGATGGGTGAAATTAATGTTCAATATAGTTGACATATTGGGCAGGGGACCAGGACAACATGTATCTTTAACCCCAAATCTTTTTGTATAAATTTTTGTTTTGAATACTATTCAACGTAAAACACATGCTGCACATGCAGGGGTGGTCCAGTTGCGCCATTTTGATGAATTCCCGCTTGCCTGCGCCTTGCTGCGCCCAAAGGGAATAATTGCTCCAAACTGTGCCAAGGCAAAGAAATCTGCAAATGAATTGGTTTTTGGAACAGTTTTCGTTTTCGTCTGGCAGCTGCGGGAACCCAGTGGGGTTTAGCCATCACTATCCAATCCAGGTTTCCGGCTCCGCGGCATTGTTTCACAGGGTTCGCACCAAGTTTACCAACATTCCTAACGCACCACAGTTTTAATAGTTTTAGTTGCATTTCGAAGCGCACTATTGAAGATTAGCAAGCACAAGTAATTCTCTTTTTTTTTCTTTTTTTTTTTTTTTTCTGCGTGCTCATGTTCAGAAGCGTGAAGGGGTGTCCAAACAGGATACTACAAAATGCACGACTCCGACAAATCGTGAAAATTGAAGCAGACGCTTCAATTTTGACGATTGTTTGCAGGAGTCGTGTCGCCCGACGATCTTTGTGGTCAAGCCAACATCACGACTTTTCTGCTCGCCTCCCCCACTTTTCTTTGACGTCGGTCCTCGTCAGATTTGACGTCGCACGCCACCTGCGTCTGGCTGACCTCGCCAACAACCTGCGTACCTCACCTTCGTGTCATTCCCTTTCCCGTTTTTGGGACTTGAAAAACGGCGGAGGCCTTGAGCGATTGACCGACAGCCAACAGAGCGTGTGAGTGGTTCTCCGGATTCACGTGATGAGCAGAGCAAGGCCGCCGTGGAGGAAGCGAGGGGGAGATTTGACAGGGGGAAGTTTCCCCCGGCAAAGAAAAACGACCGGAAGCGAAGCGCTGCACGATTTGTCGGAGTCGTCCGTTTTGTAGTATCCTGTTTGGACACCCCTTGACACTGTTCTATACAAATGTGCTCGCACATGGTTCCCATTTCGTTAGCATGCTCGGTTGGGATAGAGCACTATATAGCTCCCACGGAGCAGAGTAATGCAATCCTTTGATCCGCATGTTTTGCTGAGAACATGGACCGAGAGAGTAGCTCGGCGCGAGTCCCGTGGTACTGAAGGTTCCAGAAGGCGGCCAGTTTTATGGGAGAACACATGGAGATCGACGCAACATGGCTGATTTAAAAATAAATGCCGAGTTCACACTTTTCGAAACTAGCATGTCGTGAAGTTGGTAAAACACTAAAAACTTTATCAAAGTTTTCATAATATGGGATGCGTGTGAAAATTTTGAGAAGGCAATTTTCAAGGCAATTTTCAAGGCAATGGCATTTGAAGCAGACGATTTTTGTACGCAGCGGAGATGAACTCTTTGGGTTGGCCGGAGCGGGTCACAAGAACGGTGTGACGTCGCCTTGTCGTCTGCTGCATGATGCCGCTCAGGCAATTTTTAAAAAAAATTACGTCCTTATGTGGCACACAACTTAGCACAAATTATTCTAAAATGTTCCCTTATTATGTCAAAAACTATTGTTATTTCGTACATCCCCACAATATTAAAGAAACAACGATTTTCTCACGTTCCCCATGCATTTGTGACCGGAGTTGGAACCTCCGGGTGTTCGCCGCTAGTCGCCGAAAGATGGCGTTCTAGATTGCGCTACTCTGCTCCGAAGGAGCTATATAGTGGCTCTAGGTCGGGACTGCTTGGTTACTCAATTGTTGCGTTTTTTCACGTCAAATGATCTGAATCCTTGATCGTACAACTCTTTAAAATGTCTATACATTAGGGAAAACCCAGAATATATTTATTGATTATTTGCTCGTTTCACGTGATGAGACTTTGAATAGTGCTAATTTACCTCTCTATCTAGAGCAGGGGTCTCGAAACCCCGGCCCGCAGATGCCCGCGGTTGATGCCCGGCTTTGGGCCGGGCATCACTGGAAAGACCGCGGGAGAAAAGGCCCTCTCCAGCGTTCGCTCTGCAAAAGTGGGAAGAGGAGGGAGGAGCTTCCACTTTACTCTTAAGCTGGCACCAACTATAGTACAGCATAACTTCTAAATTGGGCATCACGTAACTGATCACATGAATGCATGCCGGTATCACTAATAGGGAACTGCACCATATTTCTCCAAACTTGCGTGTGTGCTGCTCCAAAAAGCCACTTTTTCCGATACAATTGTGCTCCATAACGAGATTTTTTCTGCTCCAAAAATTTCTCCAAACTCGAAGCTGGCTGGACCACCACTGCACATGTCTCCTATGAGGCATAGGGTAGAGTTTATTGTATATGTTGAAAGTGAAACATTATTATTATGACATATTCTTTTAAACATCTCTTGGAATTAAAAGCATGTGCATTGCAGAGGCTTTTAATACTGAAGATTTAATTCTATCTGGCGCAAAAGGAGCTACAGCAACGCATTCCTAACTTGAAAGTGATATACCTGGAACAAAACCATAATGTTACTACAAAACTTGCTACCATTTTTCCGAAGTAGACAGCTAGCTTGACGACTAGTGTACTTGTCCCAATTTATTAACTGCAGGCACACTTACCTGAATTAAAAAAATGATAGATCTAAGCCAATTATGCAGGTACCAAACATGGGAAACAAATAATTGTGTTGTGTGTATGTTTATACAGCCGGAAGTTAGTCGGCCCCAATGAATGTCTGGTGTGTCAGCCGTAGATGAGCAATTTAGCCAGTGCAGTACAACCGCCAGCCTGGGGTCTTTAACGTGCACCACGCAGTAGTGACACAACCACACGCCGGTACGATGCTCGTCCAGATCGAAACGGGCAGGGGTGGGGATCACACCCAGGATCCCTGAACCTGAATTCTGCAGCGCGAGCTTTCGCTCGACGTGCTCTGAACTGGTGTGCGCTAGCCCACTCGGCCACCGATCCCCCGTGGGCAACAAAATTGGACATGCGAGTGATAGAGATGAGATGATGCCAGTGTTGTGATCTGAATGCCATCTTGCGACAGCTTTCTTTCTTCCCTGGCTGGGCCCAGATTTCAAGTACGAGGTGGTTCTAGAGATGCTTGCCTACAAGGAGAAGCTTCTTCGTGAGCAACTGGTCTTGCAGTCCTCAAACAACCCGATGCTCACACTAACACTTGTGCTCAACGCCAGGGTCCTGGGTACGTAACCTCTGCCAACTTTGAGCGGGAGTATCGTCATGGCTGCAATATCTTCCCATGAGGAGCCTTGGTGTCAGGTTTCAAAAACTTGTGACGAATGCATCAACTGCCAAGGGTGGCTCTGAATAAAAGCCGCAAAAACTGGGATTAAAAAAAACCCAGAAAAAACCAGGCCCTCGTGATACTATTTCTCTAACGTTGGATAAAGTATTTGAATCTAATGCTGCTGCTTGCTGTGGGGGTTAGTGAACAAGGAAGCTACTTAAATATGGTCACTGTAAAGGTACTTTGAAGGCAGAAAGCAACCTCTTTTTTGCGACATAGTCACATTCGAGCTCAACTTGCCCATTATGCTTTAAAAGGCCACTGCATGCTCAAGAAATAGTTTTGTTTTAACTGCCTGGGTACGTATGAGGGTTATTTGATAAGTTTGGTAAATATTTGCAAGATGGCACTACAATTCATGTGATGATATTATGGCTCTTCAAACTAGCTCAGGCCTAATTTCAGCCACACGCGACACGTGGTTCACGCTTGAGAAATGTTTGAAGCGGGCACTTCGTCAGCTACGACAAAAATGGAAAAAAATGAGTTCCGTGCGGTGTTCAAACATTTTTATTTAAAAAAGTTCATGGCTGCGCAGATCAAAATCGAGCTGGACGAAGTTCACGGGGATTCTGCACCAGCATTGAAGACACTCTAGTTTTGGGTCAGTTAGTTTCAACGTGGCTGAACATCCACTGAAGATGAAGCGTGCTCCGGACGCCCAGTTGAGGTCACCAGGTAGGAAATCGTTGAAAAAAATCACGGCATCATTTTGGAAGACCACAGAGTGAAAGTGCGTGAGATCGCTGCAACTCTAGACATCTCAACGGAACATGTTCACAATATCCTGCATGAAATGTTGAACATGGAAAAGGTGTGTGCACGATGGTTGCCAAAACTGCTTACTGTCGACAAAAACGTGCCTAAAAGGACACTTCAGTGCTGTGTTTGGCGAGGTTGAATCGCAACCCAAAGAACTTATGGCGTCGATTCCTGACTGTGGATGAACTTGAATCCACCACTTGACACTCAAGTCAAAGCAGCAGTCAAAGCAGTGGACAACGACTGAGGAGAGTGCACCGAAGAAGGCGAAGACTGTTCTGTCAGCTGGAAAAGTGATGGCCACCGTTTTTTGGGATACCCAAGGAATTATCTTGGTCGACTACTTGAAGAAAGGTAAAACAATAACTGGCAACATTAATAATGTTGCAATAATGCAACATTATTAGATTGTCTAAAAAAAGAACTAAAAATATAACGGCACAGATTAGCACACAAAAAAGTGCTTTTTCACCAGGACAATGTGCCAGACCACAAATCGACCGTCACAATGGCAAAACTGCACGAATTCGGCTTCGAACTGATTACTCATCCCCACTATTCTCCAGACTTGACCCCAAATAACTTTTTCCTATTTTTTTTTTTTTTTTCTTTAGAGGAGGACGCTATTGCCATTAATGCATATTTTGCAGGTTTTGAGAAAGCCTATTTTTCCCGACGGAATGAAAAAAGTCGAAACTCACAGGACCAAGTAAGTGTGTAGCCCTCAGTGGAGACTTCGTTAAAAAATAAACTAAATTTGAAAAAAAGAAAAGACTGGTGTTTATCTTGCTTTTTTACCATACTTATCAAAGGACCCTCGTATGTCACAAAATGCATGTCCCCCTCCACCCAGAAAAGAAATAACAACCACCAAACAAAATTATATATGCTGCAAGATGGTTTAGACGGATTCATGGACGGTGTATGGGGGCCAGGTTTCTCCACATTCCTTTCTTGCACTTTTTCGCTTCACGCTTTCGGAGTAGAAGTATACATGGTGGGAATAGCTCAATGAGGCGGTGATTTAGGCCAATTGGTTCATAGCTAAGGAAAACAGCGCCAAAATGACACAAGGCAAGAGGGGTTAGGCAAGGCACACTCGCAACTGATGTTTATTTGAAAACAAGTATATATTGCCACCGAGAAATGCCAAGTGATTACGTATTGCGGCACAGCCCGCATTTCAGATCTTAATTTGTAGATAAGGCTAAGGATGTGTCACTTATGCATGTCTTTCCTTTACGGTGCATGTACGGTCATCAGTTATTTTTTCAGCACCTAGCAAGATGGCACGATTGTGTTGCCGAATCAATAACCCCGAGCCAAATATAGTTTTGTGCAGCACTAAACACTGGAATAAGCTCATCGATTGCACCACAGGGGTTGTCGTATATATGTGGGATGCTGTATATAGGTCAGACGGGTGGATATGTAATTGATTGTGTCTGTGAGCGTGCAGCTTCCACAAGATCAACACTGTCAGGGCACCGTGTTGTTCATTGTAGCAAGTGCTACAATAAAATTGTAGCACCTGCTACAATTTTAGAAATTAAAAAAAAAGTTTTTTTTTTTTTTTTTTTTTTTTAGCTTGCAGTGTTGAGATTACAATTCAACATTTTGCCCTTCAGGCCTTTCGAAGATCATAGTTTCCAGATCTTCGATACTCAAAGAGTTTTCTTCTAACAAGACATCCTTGACTTTCCGGTCAGGAAAGGGTGGGTCACTGGGAGTCAAATCTGGTATAAATGTAATATTCATTGACCTGCTTCTGCTAAAAGTAGTTCAAGAAGATCTCATAAGGGGGAGTGTCTTGAGCTAAGAAAGTGCTGAAAGTGAGTGGTTATGATTGATCTGTGGAACTGGGGAGGTGCCTTTGTCATGGGATTAATCCTTGGAAATTCAGGTGGACTGCACACATGGCAATTGAGAGGTAATTATGTTGTAAAATTTTTTATCTTCCCCTCGGAGCTGCTTCTCATACAGTATCAGGTCAGCTAGATTACTTATTGAGCACCCCTCTTAGTTTGTTTTCAGCAATTAAATCGAGAGCAGAATTTAAGGTGATGCGTGAACTTGTACCAAGAATGAGTCCATGCTGAAAGGAGGACCTTCCCAATTTCTCTCGCTTTCTATTTAATATAAAATTTAGTCGAGATACGAGTGCCGACTTTTCTTGAAAGTCTAAATACCGCAGGTTTCACAGGATCGTGCAGGCTACAATCTTTTGTAGTCCAAGGAGACGTGAAAACTTGAGGATACGGCAGTAATGCCCGGCACATGACTGCATGTATAAAATGTATAGGCTTGACCTCTTCCTTTCAGGAAAGGGCAAGGGCACCCCATTCCTCAAGACAGGCATACACTGTATTGGAGTGGAGATGGAGGAAGAGTCTGACCTGAGCGACTGGCAAGGCTTTGACTGAGCTGCCCCTAGCAAGGGTTTAAATTCCCTTCCATTGCCCTTTGAAGAAACATTTTTATTGGAGAGACTGGCTGGCACTAGGTGTTTGCGAAACAAAACTGTCAACATGGAGGAACCACTGCTTTGAAACTTCCCTTTCTCCCCTCCCTACCCCCCCCCCCCCCCTCCTCCTCCTCCTCCTCCTCCTCCCTCCCTCCCTCCCTCCCCCCCCGGTTCATTCCGAACCAAAGTCGCCTGCCTTCATTTGTTTTTATTCTTATTAATGTGCTGGAGAGGTGTTGGGATAGCCATTACTAGTCTTCTCAGTGCCTAAAGTCACATGCACCACAAGGTGGGCGGCACACCTTCTGAATGTGAAGTTTCATGTCGAAGGGGAAATTCTATACAAACAGTTTTGATAGTGACTGGGATTCAGATGCATTTTTATGGACTAAGTATTATCACTCTTAGTTTTCAAGCATCGTATGCTATAAAGTAAGAAATTCACACTATTGGGTTTAATTATTATAGAAGGTTTAATCAATGTTTTGAGCAGGGACTGCTCTTTATCGCAAGAAGTGCGGTCACCGCTTGAAACATAGATCAAACCTTTTAGAGTAACCGATGGCACATTTGCCAGCACATTGCTTCTACCTTGTTTCATTTTACTGATACTGCGACTTGTTTCTGTAGGCTTGGGTCAACCCCCCACCAATCTGACCCTCACTAGTCTGATATGCTTTCCTCCCTAGCAGATTATGGGGACACTGTGTAAAATATGTCTGCTAATATGGAATGTTTACTTTATGGCTGCTTGTGGCATAAATGAGTGGTCACATTTTGGGGGTTGATCCTCTTTCATAACTTCAACTAGAACTGAAGCTTCTAAATATTTTTTGTAGTAAAAGATTTAAAGGGGGAACAAGCAAGCACAGCGAAGCTCCTAGCCAGTTCCAACTTACAAGACCAAGTTCCCATTGCTGTTTTTCTTCTTTTCTATCAGAATTAGCAGAATATTGAGTAATTCATGGTATATGACAGTGCAACTGCTAGGTTGGCTGGCCAACTGGCAGTGGTATCTGCTTCGTACAATGCAATCCATCTCCTAGGTGTTCAATACAAGAGTTATGGTGCCATGTCAATGCTAGTAAAATATAATATACAGAATTTATATATGTGTAATAAAGCTTTTGGAACCTTTCTACTCTAGGCATGCTTGTAGCATCCTTCTTTTGGCTGATTTTGACCTTCTGGAAGGACATTCAGATATTTTTTTCTGGCATTGTGGTTCTGTAAAGTTTGATAATGGAAAACAGGAGACAACAAAACTGCTCTTGTAGATCTCAAATACTGGGTATGTGCAAATATAGTGCACTTCCAAGATGTGGCAGGGTTATGTCCTTTTTAATCGTTTGGCTAAACAATTGAATGATTCCTTATAGTCATAGCCTGTAGACAAAATTGGGACATTGCGTGCTCATGCAGCCTTAAGCTTCCAGGGGTTGTTTTGCCCCTTAAACGAATTTGGAATAAGTTGTTGACTCGTATTGTTCTATGGACGACTTGCACTATACTTCGTGTTACCTTAATGTGGACCACAGCAGACTAGAAGCACGAGTAGTAGACAGCTTTAGTAGGTGTTGCTTGCTGCATGTATGTTCATGCAAGTCAGGCACTTCCTTAATTAAGCAAAGAGCACATGCTTTTGCTTTTGCTGTGGTTCATGCTAAAGGGATATACGAAATTAAAATTGAAATATACCTATCATGTTCAGGAATAAGTTAGTATGATCAACACTATCTGTAAATAATAATAATAATAAGTTTATTCACAAAGAAAGCATACATACAAATTACTCAGTCTCACAAAAGCATTTGCGTGCTTGTGCGTGAGTACTTACAGTCCAGCATGAGATGAATTTAACACATCGTAAGTATGTAAAACTAAATTGATACAACTGATTGGAGTCCTATTTATGCGGAACTCAACATAAGTAAAAGAAAGAAAAAAGGTTTATCGCCTTAACAACTTTTATGCCAGTAAGCATGAAACGAAATTACCTATTTTTATACAATATTAATAATGATTTACATAGACTTTGTAATACCACCAATGACACAGAATAATCAACTCGAGCTTTTAAAATCATGGCAATACAAACAGTCGCGAGGATAACAACAGTGAATGCAGGCGTGCAATAGGAATGCGGCAATACAGTGGGGACGTAAAAAAGGCATGGGTCTGGGAGCCGTCTATTCTCCTGGCGTACTACACCATTTTCGCATTTCTTTTTTCACCTGTGCTAAGGATTGCAGATTAAGTAAACTATCGGGAAGATTATTAAAATATGTTGGTACATAATACTTCCTCAACCTTTTCCCATAATTAGTGTATATTCTTGGTATGTCAAATCTTTCAGTGTGCCGCCTTAGCTGTTTTTCTTTAGCGGATGGTATTTTGAAATTGTGTGTGAAATAATATTTTGTGAGGACCATGAATTTATGCAAGTCATCCACTGTTAAAAGTTGGAGTTCTGACAGCTGTTCTTGAAAGGAAAGACTTTCTAATTGTGTACCATACGTCATGTTCTGTATCATTTTTTTAATTAGGTTATTTATTTTCTGTAGTTTGTATTTGGATGAAAGTGCATATATATGGATACCGTATCTTAGTTTAGATTCACCTAACATCTGGTAAATCAATCGCCTTAGATTAATACTTGCAGAACTTCGAAGTTTATAGAGGTATGAAGAAATTATTCGCAGGTGTTTAAGTAGGTAGTCAATATGATGATTCCAAGATAAATACTCGTCAAAGTGTATACCAAGGTACCTAGTTTCACTGGCGTAAAGTAGTGGTGAGCAAGAGCATTGTCTACATTCCCATGAATGCAAAAAGATGGGTTGATTAAGATTAATGCGTTTCTGGTGAGTTCGAAAGCACATAAGGTTCGATTTACCATTGTTCACAAAAATAGAGCTTTTTGAAAACCAACTCATAATTTGTTTGATGTCATCCTGTAAAATCGAAACGGCAGTATTATAATCTTCGTGTGTGATAACCAAGGCTGTGTCATCAGCGTATTGATACATTTTTGATTTTAAAGGAAGCAAAGATAGGTCGTTCACATATATGTTAAATAGCATGGGACCCAATACCGAACCCTGAGGCACACCAGAGTTGAGGTGCGCAGCAGAACTTGTACTATTTCCTATTCAAACTCTTTGGGTTCTTTCAGTGAAGTAACCTTTAAAAAATGTACGGAAATGCCCTCTGAAACCAATTTTATCTAGTTTCTCAACTAAAAGTGAGTGATCTATTGTATCAAAGGCTTTTGTCAGGTCTAAAAAGAGCGTGAGTACTATTTTGTTGTTATCAATTTGTTCATTAATGAAGTCTGTTATCTCCTCCAGTAGAAGTGTTGTGCCTCTTTGTTGCCGGAATCCATACTGGTGTTACCTTGTTCAAGGGTACAAGTCTCGGAACCCTGCACGCTTTTGACCACCCTGAAGGCGAGTACTCCGCTGCTCCACTTGACAAGAGGCACGCGCAGGCGGCACGAGACAGCGTTCGGTCTTAGGCTACCATTTTATTCATTCCGTTTTTCTGGCACGCGCTCCCAGAGCGCGCGCTTCGTCTTCTTCGCCGTGGCGATACCAGCGATCATCACACTGGCAGTTGCTTATTAGTGAGAATTTATCACAAAACGAGGTCATGACTTGTAAAACAAATTTTTCCATTATCTGAGAAATTGCCGGCAACAATGCGATGGGCCTGTAATTAGCAATATCTTTCTTGTTTCCTTTCTTATAAATTGGCCGTACTATTGAAACTTTTAACTTACTGGGTATATTTCCTGTAGACAACATACCATTTATTATAGCTAGCAGAACGCGTTTTAAGCAGCCTATGTTATGTTTTATATCTCTAAATCTTATTTCATCAAATCCTGCTGGCTTTGTTATAGGCATACTGTTAACTATGTATTCTAGATCAGATTCTGTCATTTGGGGCAAGTACGCCGAATTAGTTGAATTCCCTAATAGCTTAGCTGTTCCTGCCGTGTTGGTTACGCAAGTCTTGTATTTTTGTGATGAAGGTGTTATTAAACTCATTGGTGAGCTTATCAAAGTCAGTTGCACCGAAATGTTTCTGTATACACGCATCTATATTATCTTTAGGGGGTCTGCCAATTATTTGATTTACGATATTCCAAGTTTCTCTTAAGTTCTTCCCGCACTGCTGGAGTTGCGTCATATGAAATCTCTTTTTCGCAAGTCTAATTTTCGCAGTGAGGTTATTTCGTAGTCGTCTAAATTCTTCTTTTAATTTTGTGTCATGCGGATCTTGCTTACATCTATTCCATAATCTGTTTTTTTCAACACTCATTTCTAGTATTTCTTTGTCGATCCAATTATTTCCAGGTTTCCTCGGCTTTAGCTTTATTGTTCTAGTAGAGTGTTTGTATATATTTTTAAATGTTTCAACTAAAGTATCATAAAGAGTGATGTGATCTAGATGAAGCAAAGCATTCCAGTTATATCTTTGAATAGTGTCGTCTACTTTCTTATTGTCAAGGATTTGTTTACATTCATTTTTTCCTCTCACGGCCGTATGCTCTTCGTTTATTATCCTAAGTGCAACGAAATAGTGATCTGCTACCTTTTGTTTAATAGTTCCTCCTAGACATTTTAAGTTACTCAACCTTACTATCACGTGATCAATGCACGATCTGGTAATTGTATGCCCTAGGTACTCTTCCCTTGTGTAGTCGTTAATTAAGTTATATGAACCGTAATTAGACAATATGTCGAGATATTCCGTAACTCCCGTTTTCTTGCGACTCATGGTATCTATATTAAAGTCGCCTGCTAATACGAGTTGATCATTGTTATTAAACCTATTTAGTAATTTTGAAAATTCTTTATAGAACAATTCTAAATTATTGCTGGGTGGTCTATACACAGCACAAATTGTAAATGACAGTTCTGCTAGATGAATAGTAATCACAAGAACCTCCGCGTGATTCAAAGACAGCTCAATACGGTCAGTTAGCCAGGTATTTTTTATGTATACAAGAAGTCCTCCTCCTTTTCTGCCTTGGCGGCGTGCTGAAAATGCGTGAAATTCATCAAAATGAAAAGACAAAGGCTCTGTTGCCTCGATATTTATTTCGGTTAGTATTAGTATATCTATATCTACGAGTGCATCCCTCAGGTATACATTTAGTTCGCCCCAGTGTTTTTTAAGGCTTCTAACATTAATTTGAATGAGATGAAGAATCTGCCGGCTGTCTTCCATTCCGTCCTCAACTAGTATTGTCTTGGTGTATTTGTCCCAATCTTTAAATGAGCTGCACGAGGTCATATCAACGGATATGGTTCAAGTCACTCTCATCCTCAATACGTATCACAGCCGCGCCGTCTTTCCGCCTTACTAGAAGTTTCCCATTACTCATCCAGACATATTTATAGCCTTTTTCCTTTGCACATTCTTTCGCGTTCCAAAACAACCATCGCTGGAGCTTCGTTAGGTTCTCGTTAATGAAAATACGTTCAGATTTTAATGCGGTACGCTTATTGACCCACCTATCTCTCTCCGACCTGTCCCTGAACCGCACGATAATTGGCGGTATTTTTCCTTCCCTCGCTTTCAATCTATGCACAGATTCAATCTTATCCGGTAGAGGCACAGGAAGGTCCAGCCTTGCTGCTAGATTACCGAGAACCGCTGTCAGGTCTTCTTGATTATTTTGGACGATACCGTGAATCTCTATGTTCTTCCGCCGCGAATATTGCTCACGTTTTCAACCGCCCATTCAAGCTCTTTAATTCGCGCGTCCCTTTCTGTGCCTAGTTGTTCGAGTTCTTTTGTCTTTTTTTTTTCAGCTCGTTTGTGACATGTGAGAGTGAGTCAACTTTTCTTATCAAGTTGTCGTACTGCTTCGACAGCATGTCAGTTATTTTCTCGATCGCTTCGATGGTCTTTTCCTGCTTATCCAGTTTCTGAATAACTGTGTCATGTTTTGTTGACTGAAGATTCAGTTTTTTTTCAATGGTCTCGATTCTACTCAAGACTTCCATTAGTGTTTGGTTAGTTCTTAAGAGCTGCGTCATCAGGTCTTTCTGAGACTGAGTGCCTTCCTCAGTTTCGGGGGCTAATGCTCCTGTCTGACTGTCAGTTAGCAGCGATTGCCGCTGGGAGTGTACAGTACATGTTGTACACCTCCAAGACAACAAATCGGAGTGAGTCATAGCTTTGAATTTAGTTTTGTTAACCCCTGCACATTTTCCAACATGGTATAAGTGGTTGCATTCTGCACATTTTAGCTTTTGGCTGTCATGTGTTAGTTGCTTCAAACAAGCGATGCAATCATTGCTCTCTTCTGGCAAAGACATGATTTGCAATGTACCACAGCAATGTACAACAGCAGGCAGACCAGTGGAGTGATGAATGCAGTTAAAGGTCAAACTAAGATCTGCACCCACCTGAGGGTCAAAGCGGAGATGTTAAAAACGCCTCGTACACTCTGCTGGACTGCGCTGCTTCCACGCTTGTCGGTCGCTTATATGCCGCGGCGTCGGTGGGCGTTGCTCCGTATCTTCGACATCCGTAGCCCGTCAGCGGTCCTTGCGTGGTGACGTTGCAGCTGCGATGGTAGTGGATGGCTATATTGTTCGTTTGAATCTGGCAAGCGCTCGAAGAGCGGCCATCGGAGAGCATGATGTGTGTAGAGAGGTTGGGCGCATTCGTGACGTCCATTGTCTCGGCACCGGCAAGGCTACAGCGAGGCAGGCGTGGTTACGAGCTTCGCCACTTGGTGGTATGAATGTGTTATGACTAGGGTTCCGTCTTTTCAAGATTTTGTTTTCTTCATATTCGGGGTGTTTTTTTCATGGTTTATCTTTTCCCACGGATTTGGTGCTTTTCAATGGCAATTTCTGATGTCCGATTTGACAAAAAATTGGGGATGATCGGGGTTTATGTTGAAGGACACAGGCATGGGATTCCCCAACCCCCAGGAAACATGTGTGCCCCAATTACTTGGAAAACGACCCTGTAACATTGAGAAAAAGAAACGAGATAAATCATGTGGTTCCAAAGTATGAAACAACCTCGCGGACAGTTAATTTAGGACTGTGTTCCAAGTCAACACAAACTAAAGCTCTAGACAAATATTTTCTTTCCTGGAAGTTTGGGTTTTTCTTATTCCAGGACAGCTCCAATTGTTTTTTTGTTTTTTTTTGCTTTTCCCCCATTTTGATAAAATTGGCTCGGGTGTCAATTACCGGGGTTTATGGGTACTTACCTAAAACACTGAACCCTAGTTATAACCTAGCCGTTCGAGATACCCGAGGCCCGTGTTATTCGACGCGAGCAGGGATGAAGTGACTCACCTGCATCTTAAAACTCAACCTACTCCTCCTCTTCGTCAGTCCCTTTCTCTTCCCAGCTGCAGGAGTTGAATTCTTAGGCAAAGGAGAGAAGGAAATTCGGTTCGGCTAAATTCGACAGGCAGCGCGCGCATGTAGCTTTGTGCTATACTTTTTCGGAGTGGCACTGCATTTATGGGACAGTTGACATTGCGACATTGCAGGAAGACTTGGGAACATCCACCAGGTGCGATTTGGTAATCATCTGATTTGCTTTAAACAAATTTTTTGTCTTTTTGAACAAACATTTAGTGTCTGTGGTGTTGCCACAACATGGTCAACATTTAAACAATAAAATAGGTGCTAAATTTTTGTCTCCATACCCTTCTACACCAAGATATAGTGCCGGGTTGGATCAAGAAAATCAAATTGGTTTTTCTAGACCGCAAAAATGAACTAGGCATTGCAGAATACTGAAACTCTGCGACAATGTGATGCTAGGGGTGGTGATAAAATGTGGAACTTTGAGCACATAACGTTAACTAGCCAAAAGATACAAAAGAAAAACAAAATTTCTCTGAGCAGACCTTCACCTAAGTTCTATATTCATCAAATCGAAATTTGAGATTGTGGGCACCTGAAGCACTTGCTGTAATATCTCGAGATAGCCCACCCAAAATCCATAGCAAATCTGATGAAAATCGGGATGGGTGATCTCTCGGGAGAGGGTGTCCTTACGGGACTTTATGGTATGTTTTTATGGTCTGTCGCAAGAGGCATGCAACAGGGTATGAAACTACTGGGCATAGACATTATAAAGATACCTTGTTCAGTCTCTGGGAAATATAAAAATTTTCATGCTTGCTGCGACATAATCATCAGGAGTTAGTCGACCTCTGTGGTAAAACACCTGTCATACATGTGATTGCTAAGAGACCTTCCTTCAGTTCCCCTCGGCTTTCTTTCGCCCCATTCTAGGGGTTACCTGTTACTACATTCAAGAATTGTTGGTTGTTCAAATGGATTCATGTTCAAAAGTCAATCTCTGCTACTGCATGCATAGAAGTATCTTGCAATGCTTTTTAACACATTGCATGAAGGCTATAAAACATGGGAACCCTCTGAAATTTTTATTAAATATAAATGTATTTGCAGAAAAAAGAGAGTTTGCCTGGATTTGCAGAATACAAAAAATAATTTAAAACAGTTACCACAAAGGTTGTTTGCCCGAGATACAGAACAGTACAAAAAATTTATAAGTTGCCACAAAGATTAGCTGTCAATATTAGGTAAGTGCTTTGCCAGCCTACTTTGATCCTAAATGCTTTCTACATGCAGCGCATAGTAATAAACCATTTGTTCTACAGAGCCTAGTGCAGCTTGCACCAACCACAAAATAACTGCCAGTACGTAATTAGCACACCTTGCCATGGTATTGCTATATCTGCAGATGAAATCTAAAAGCTCTGCTTCTATAGAGCCACTTAGCATAATCAAGTCCAACGTTCTAGCTGGCCTTTTGGACCTTCCTTTGCTGTGCTTATCACTGCACCATCCGTAGCTGTACCAAACAAAGAAGCTTAAGGTGCTTCACGCTCCACTTCCAAGCTTGAAGGAATCTCAAACACTAGCGTGCTCGTGGGACAGACGGATGATCATGTGCTTGGCTTCGGCCACACTGCTCTTGTGATTCGTATCGGAGGGCATCTGGAGGGGCAGAATGTGAACCCTGAAGCTGCGCCGTCGGAGTTCTTCCAGCCCGAGTATGGTGGCAATCTCCTCAACACTCTCGGCTCCTGGCAAGTCCTGGGACAGCATGATAAGAACATTGCATAACTTTTGCCTGGAACTTGACAAAATGGACAAAAAAATACTTAACCCTGATTGCATTCACTAGATTTTAAAGGAACCATCGAACAAATGTAAATGGGCAGTAGGCAACAGATCATCCGGGCGAGAGATTGCATTATTGCGAAATCATTGAGAGTGGTGAAGCCAGAGGGGGAGGGGGGGGGGGGGGGTGATGTAATTTCAAAATGTCGCCGGTCCTATAATATACATATCCATGACACCAACTCCGCTCCGCAAGCCATGGACATCCCAACCCCAGCCCCACCCCTGGGCCCAAAAAAAATTCCTGTCTATGCCAATGATCATTGAGACTTTCCTGTAACTCCTTTGGTGTCGCAAGTAAGCACTTGCAACCAGGGACTCAAATGGAACAATGTAACGTTTCGGTTACATTTACCGTTTCCTGTTGATATCGGTTTCGTTTCGGTTTTTTACGGTTTTAATTTTAACAGTTTCAGTAACTGATTACACGTTTCTAAAAAAACATTTTTTTTTTTTCAGTTTCTCCAGTAATTTGCTTCATTCAAATGCTAGATAGCCGTTTTATAGTAAACAGTTTAAAGAAGTCCCAGATATCCAATAACAGGACATTCACAATCACAAGAACTCAAAAACGTCTTAGTACTTCTAAGGCCCGCATCAGACGGGGCAACTTTTCCAGCAATTTTGAGGTTGCTGGCGGGCTGCTCCCTAGCTTTCCCTAGATCGACACGAATTGCTGAGATCAGGTCCGGCTCGAAACGGACGAGCAACTTGAACAACTCGGAGCCGTTTGAAGCGGCAGCAGCCAATCAGGGACGCAATATTTTCACGTGACACCCCCGTGGTGGTGATGATGACAGCTAAAGACTTGGTTCTGGTTTGAAATCGATCGTTTTTGGAAATAAACCTTTTCAGAAAGATAAGTTAGTATTCTCAACGCCATTCAAAGATATAAAAACATGTTTTTAGCGCGTAGCTGGGTGTCTAAATATTGCGAGAAAATTCAAAGTGAATGATGATGATAGCAAGTTGTAGCAATTCGGTTGCTGCGTGTGAACGTGGACGGCCCATGTTGCTAGTGTTGCGACGTCAAGTTGCTGGGTGAAATTTCTCCGTCTGAAGCGGGCCTAATTGGTCAAAAGTTGCACATGCTTCTAGCTCCAACACTTCTTCACTACATCTAATTGCATTACTTAGTTTGATGCCCAAGCACATATGTTACCCCCGCTACTCGGGGATCATCGCATTCTATATAATAAAAATAAACGTCGCTACTTTGTTGTTCGGCAGCGTTTGTACACAACCCTCAGAAAGTTCCCACTGGGGGCTGGAAGAACTATTCGCACCTTCTCGTTGCAATAGTTTGTTGCAGCCTAAGATATGCAGACGAGTCTTCGCCCACACTGAAGGAAGGAGCAGAACTATAGCCCTCCCCTAGTAAAATACTGCTAAGCAGATTAAAGTAATAAAATTGTGAGCTGGGCTAGTTGGTGAATGTCAAACATACCGTAGAATATTGCGCATCCGCCCATTCCACATTAAGTGCCCATTCCCAAATTTGTAAGATCTGAGAAAATACGCACAGTACATTTATATGTAAAATTGATGACTGGACAAGCGCCCATCCCCCATTTTTTTGTGATTATCTCCAAAGTTTGAGTGGGCGCTTGCCCGGTATTTTACGGTAATGTAAATGCAATAGCGCAAAACAAGGAAGGCATAGGAGAGGAACGAACAACATAAAAAGCTGTAAAAATGTGCCCTGGGCTGTTCGTTCATTTCTCTAGTCTCCGCTGTTGTGCGCTGTTTCACCTATGTCATGTTTGCTATTTCCAAGCAACTGCATGTGGTTATGAAGCGCACCTTACTCGCTGGCCGATTCTGTGACGCTAGAAAAATTGTGCATTTATATAGTAGCGCCATTTTTCTCTGGAGTTTGGAGGCGGAGCTTCTCCTACAGATATGCTGCAACAAGGGATGTCATAAACTTTCCTCGAACCGGACTTTTACGTCGAACCTCAAGGTTCGACTGGTTCGATGAACCTTCGACCTTTAAACCAGGTTCTACAAGGTTTGACTTTCTGGACAGTGTGCTTTGACTCTGATACAAGCATGCCTAGGTTTTGGGGAAATGTTTTTACGGAATAGCTTGTTTTATAAATAGTTACAATCAATGAAACATATTTCTAATAACCTGAAAGTTAATAACATACTTTATTCTAGCTATATTACTGAAACCAAACAGTTCTGCCCTTACTAAAAGTAGAATGTTTGACTTGATCATTTGGTCATCACCATCCAATTTAAAGGCAACTGAGACAGCCCTTCGCGCATGCGAATGACAGTCAAACCCTAGTCAAACTTTCTCAAACTTTCCAATAAAAGTTCGAAAAAGTCGAACCTGGTTAGGGTCGCCACCTGCCCGGTTTTTGACCGGCCCGGCCGGTTTTTCAGACAGCAGGCCGGTTGCCGGTCCGTAGGTAAGACCGGCCGTTATTGGCCGGTTTTTTGACAGCCATCGAAGCGCGATTGCTTTTAGCTTATTTTTAGGCATTTTTTAAGCGACAATTCAACAACTATGACAATAAATATTTGTCGGCGAAAAGTCTAAAATTACACAAACACCGTGAGGACACGCGATTAGAGAAAAAGCGGGTGAGTGCAGCAGGAGAACTCCCTGAGACGGGGGGAAGAAAGTATGGTCAACACAAAACGAAACAACCACCGGGAGCGCGGTGGAAAGCTGTAAAATGAGGGAAAGCGAAAACAAGCAAGACGCCGGCGGGCAACTCGGCGACAGGCCCTCCCGATAGCTGAGCCTTCTGGGAGGTGTTGGTTTTTTTAACGATTGTCGGCATCTTGACAAGGACACGCACGGCGCTTCATCCGTCCACTGTGACGGGCGGCGTATGCGCTTTCCCCAAGCTTTCGCCTTCCACTACACATGGTATAATATTGTTGATGTTACTTTAGATCCTTGTCGTTTTTTCCCCTCCATCTTCGTTCTCCATTTAATTGTTTAAGTGCCAAGACCAGAGAAACGCACCGACGATGTCTAGGAAGAGCTGAGCGTCTCTCGCAGCTGTTGTCACTTTGTTGGCTGCCTATGTCCCAAAAGTAACCTTCCCTTCAGACCTCCATAGTTGTTTTTCTTTTGTTCTCGCTAATCGTTCCCCTTCGGAACGCTTTGCGCGAGCATGAGGGGATATTCAATGTTAATTGCTTGAGTGCCAAGCCAGACAAGCGCCGACGATGTCCAGGAAGGGATGCGCGGCTCTCGCAGCTGGGGTTACTTGGTGGTCTGCGTGCGTTCCAAAGTGACAGAGAATGTGCGCAATAGGAGCCGCACGTTGAGTGCTGACTCATTGTCTGTGCTACTGTGCACTGCCAGTGGAGCCATCGCAGAGGATCAAAGGAAGACGCCGACATTGTCGTTTTTTCGGCACTCTTTCAGAGCATTGATATGTGCTGCTATGTTCAGGCTTGCTTTCTAACTATTTCCGAATGGCTGCCATAAATTAATTACGTGCCGAGAGACGTGTCTGTCTTTTTTCCAAAGGGACGTTAAACACAGATGAGGTTTGAGGCGGAACCGAGGGCAAAGCTATCCGTTTTCTGCTATATCCTATTGGAGATTAGGTCTTGAAGGGCATACCGTGCGCAGCGATGCGATTGGTTTGTACAGAGGCGTTCCCGACGTCAATCACCAAAACTTCCACGCTATTTGTCAACCACTTTTTATGTTATGCCCACAAATACTGGAAGCAAGGTTGCCTTCAAGTATACTTCAAGTATACTTATATAGAGCGAAAATCTGCATCTGTGGTTACGCGCTTCCTTTGCTTGCATCATGAGCGCGAATTCTCAGTCTTCGAAACGGCAAAAATTACGTCAGTGCGTGTTCCGGAAAGACTGGAGATCTCAACCCGAGTATGAGAGTTGGCTCCTGCCCGTGGACGACGATGCCACAGCTGCAAGATGTACTTTATGCGCAAGCACGTTTACAATGAAATTTGATGGCGTCAGCCCTGTCAAGCATCACGCGTCAACGCAGAAACATAAGCAGAAGGGCCTCGCCTCAAAACAATCGGCTGCGCTCACGAAGTTCTTCGCTCCAGCAACTTCTAGCACAGAAGATAAGGTGACTGCTGCAGAAATGGGCACCATATTCCACAGCATCAAGCACAACTAGAGTTACCTGTCAATAGATTGTGGCAGCAAGTTAGCGTCAAAAGTCTTCCCGGATTCAGACGTCACTTGCAGAATGCGACTTGAAAGAACGAAGATGGAACACCTCGTGAAAGATGTGCTGGTGCCTTATGCAGTGGAGTGCATAGTTGAGAAACTTCGCCCAGCAGGCCGCAACCTTTCGTTTGCTCTCTCCACGGACGCCTCCAAAAAGGGAAATAGAAAACTTTTCCCCATCGCCTCGCGCTTCTACGACGTGAATGGTGCCGAAATAACGGACGCTCTCATCGACTTCTATGAGCAGGCAGACGAGACTTCCGGCAGCATCTGCGAACTCTTGGCAACAAGTTTGGAGAAGGTGGGTCTTCCTTTAGAGCGAGCTGTAGCGTATAGCGCGGATAACGCTTCTGTGAATTATGGGAAAAACAACTCTGTTTTCCAGAAGATGCAGAAAGATCAGCCGCACTTGTTGAAGGCCAATTGTAATTGCCATGTAGTGCACAACACTGCCAAGCATGCAGTGAAGTCTTTAAAGTTTGATGTGGAAACCCTTGTACTAGAAGGTCTTCAAAGAGTTTTCTTCTAGTTCGAAATGTGTAGAGGAATTGAAAACGTTTTTTGACTTCTGTGATCAGGAATATAGCAAAGCGCTGGGTCATATTTCTGTCCGTTGGCTAAGCTTGTTTACGGCCTTAGACAGACTGATTAAGAACTGGGCTCCCATCAAGTTCTACTTTCTGACTCAGGGCGAAGAGGAGTGCGAAAAAATAATCTGGATCTGTATTGGCAACCAAGCCGATGGACTTTCGGAGTGTATCACGCTTCCGGAGTGCTACCTGCACTTCATGCACTCGTTCCTTGCAATGTCTCATTCAACGATCCTCACCCTCGAAAAGAGTCACCTTGAGCCGACAGAACTTTACGCTGTAATGACTAAGCTCAGGAAGCAGCTGATTAACCGGAAGGACGATATGTTCTTCGGTGTCAAGGCTAATCAGGGACTTGAAATCCTTCCGGGCGGACAGGCTGCAACGCTGGACTTCGTGAATGTTTATGACAGGGCCCTTGCGTACCTTGGAAAGTGGTTTGACTTCGAGAATTCCCCATTTAAGAGGCTCGCTGAATTGGATCTGCGCAAAGGTGCACCCAG